>OZ025297.1:31275685-31919685 GCA_964019185.1 Maratus speculifer
ACGAGACTATTTTCCACAGGCGTTAAATAAATTTAAAAAATATATTATTTAACCAATTTATAATCGACTCAGGATATCTTAAGCAGACGATTTTTATAAACGATTAATTTTAAAAGAAAAAGAAAAGAAATGAATTTATTAATATGCACACTATTAAAGATTGACGACGGAAAAATAAATAAATAGATAAAATAAAATAATGATATTTTTTGAAAGGTATGGGTTTGGAATAAATTTAATAAGACTGTCTTAAAAAGGGTTGATAAAAACATAGAAGAAATTAATTTTATTTGGAATATTAAGAAATAAAGTTTAATTAAGAATATTTTTAATTTAGACCCATCTTTTTAAGTTTACGCATACTGGAATAATGTTTTTAAGGCAAATTAAGAATTTATATCGTCTGCATAAAGATTAACAGATTAAATTTAGAAACAAGATTTTAATTTAATAAATTGAAGTAAGTACGGAATATTATTATAAGAAAATTAAGATAGTATAAAGGTTAGTTTTGGCGAAAAATTTTTTAATTTGTAATAGATATGTGCGAAATTGGTTTTTGATTTATAATTTAACGTGAATCGGAGCTTCGTCAATCATATGTGATTCGGATAATATTAAAATGGAACATGGCAAAGGATTTCTAGCATTTTTTAGAAACTTTAACGGATGAAAAATAGTCTGCAGACGTTCTCAAGAGTCTGTGACGAGCATCGCACCAGTGCGCCGATTCTGCTCCCGGTATCATTTGATATTGGTGTTTTGTCGGTAAATGAAAAAGCGTCAGATGAGAGAAATTCTATGAGTGCATTTGTGAATGTAATTTATCTGGATATAAAATGCAGGTTTTTAGCTCACAGGCTATCAAAGCCTGAGAGCTTATGTGCCTGCCCTTTCTGTATGTATGTA
This sequence comes from Maratus speculifer, assembly GCA_964019185.1. Taxonomy (NCBI): domain Eukaryota; kingdom Metazoa; phylum Arthropoda; class Arachnida; order Araneae; family Salticidae; genus Maratus; species Maratus speculifer. The sequence continues at coordinate 31,276,595 of OZ025297.1, forward strand.
TGTTCGTATGTACGTAACGTGATAAATCATGATAAAAATATCTGATTTAAATGAAATTTTGGATTTAGACTTCTTATGATGAGACGCTTCCTTGATTAGTTTTCAGAGTTCATTCGAAAAGTATAAGAAGGGGAACGGAAGCTATTGCTCCTCCCCTTAATTTATGTAAGTGGGTTTTTCCTGCAGAAGTAGTAGATTTCGTTCAAATCTTAGATGTAGGATCATTCTAATGATGTGCCTTCAAGATTGTTATTGGGTGTTCATTGGATAAGTTTAAAGAAGAGGAATGGGGGAGTTAACCCCCCCGTCTTAATTTAGGTTTTTCACCCAAAATTTATCGATTTGCTTCGAATTCTGTATAAAAGTTTATTCTGAAATGGCGCTTCCCTGATTTGTTTTTGGAATTCACTGGATAAGTATAAAAGGAGGATATGGAAACTACCCATCATAATTTATGTAAATGGTTTTTCATACAGAATTAACCGATTTGTTTTAATTTTTGGATACAGGTTCATAGTAGTAAGAAGCTTTGCTCATTTTTTGTGGTATTTCTTTTCTTAATTATAAAGGGGGGGTAGGGGCGATTACCTCCCCCTTAAGTTAGCTAAATAGGGTTTTATGCAGAATTATCCAATTTTCTTTTAATTTGGGATGTAGGTTCTTTCTCATAAGTTGAATTTCTGAACAGTTTTGGAGGTTTAATGATTAATTTTAAAGGTGGGAACGGAGGACAACGTTTCTTAAGTTATATAAATTGGTTTTTATGCGGAATTACTCGACTTGCTTCGAATTTTGGATACAGGTTATTATATGATAAGGGGTGTCTTTGATTAAATTTGGGGCTTCGATGATAAGTATAAAGAAAGAAAATTGCGGGAGGGGGGATACTTTCTTTCTTATATTTTTTCGAAGACTTTATTATATAAGTCTGTAGTATACAATTAGACTGCATAGCCTATGAGTTTTATACCATCAGTTTAACTGGGCATCATTCTTTTTATTTTTTATGTATTGAAATTTTTAATAAAAATTAATCTTTTAAAAAAAATTTTATAGGTGAAAAAATACTTTTTTTTTTTCTCTTTCTTGCCTCTATATTGTTGCCGTCAAGTTTTGACGGGTTCCATCTAGTATATATATATATATATGATTATCGATGCCGTATTAATTTAGACTGATGTTTGCCGATGATTAGTTGATGAACTTATTCCATTTTATGTCGCACTTTTAGCCTTTCCAATATAAGAGTTAGAACACTGAGAAAAAAATGCTTTCAAATCTGAGCCTATCGATGTTTTTTTTTTTTTTTTTTTTTTTTTTTTTTTTTTTTTTGTTGTTATAAATCATTTGTCTAAAATGTGAGGACCATGCTTCCAATTCTGAAATAATAGAAATACTCCATTTCCTGGCAAAATTACATGTTTCTCCTTTAACACAGCAAACTTTACCTGAATAGTTGAATTTATTTATATTATTTCATTCGTTATGTTTTCTAACGAAACGTGCTTCTAGAAAAATGTTTTAACATGAAATGTGGAGACCAACATTTTTATCATGTTTGCTTAAGAACACTTAGAGCGGTTTAAAAAAAAAATCGCAATAGCGTAATCTTTGTTTCTCAGCTTTCGAAACCAAATGGTGCTGAAATTCGTAAAGGAAATACTTCGTATGTGGAATTGGACTACTATCAGCAATATTCACAAAATATCATGTCTAATCATGAATAATCATAGTGAATAAAACTGCAGGTACACTTCAAATTCGTCTAACAAAACATAATAATTAACACTTCTAACTAATAACTTTTTGATTGTCTTGTAAAACTGTTGCAAATGTGTTGAGCCAGAAAAAAGTTTGTGCAAAAACTGTTGTTAAAAATTTAATAATTTTTCCAGAAATGCAGTTATTGTTATTTATTGACATTATTAGTCAACTCACTTAGTAATCTCATGCATTTTTTTAATACGGTAGACTATCTCTTATTTCCTTTTTAAAATTGTGTAATTTTAAAGAAGTCATGTAGAAAGTGTTCTGAAAGTGTTTTATAAGTGTTGTTTTATAGTATTCTAAATTGAGTAGCGTTTATAGTGTGTTGTTTATTTCCCGTAAGATATGGTGACGTCATTGCAACGTCGTTGTGAAGTCACATTGTGACTTTGTGACCATCGAGTGTCGATGTGAAGTCACAGTGACTAAAATGTGAAGTCGTTATGGCCGTTTTAGAGCTTTTTTGTGACGTCACATTGTGACCACTGTGTGACGTCACAATGTGACCAATTTGTGAAAAGTGTGTCATTCGTGAATACTTTGACATTAAGTCTCTGTGACGAACTGTGAAAAATTTTTTAGAAAGTCACATCTTATTCACAATGTGACGTCACTGAGTGGTGGCATTTTCGTCACAGATGTGATGTGACCAAAGTGACTCACAGTGACGTCACTGTGACCATGCATGCTATGAGGGTTGGTGAAAAAATGATGTCTAAAACAACAATATTCTAAAAAATTTATTATGAACATTGTTTATAACACTATTTCAACATAACACTATTTTTAGAACATGTTTCTACATAGCAACACTTTTGTACCATGTTAGGAAAACATTTAAAGATAGCAAGACTTTTGCAACGCATTAAAAACACAATCAAAACAAGTAAACTTTTTGTATATGACGTTCTCTAATTCACAACAAATTATTGTGTTGTAAATTTAGTGCCAAAAAGTGTTTAAAAATGTGTTTGTTGATGTGTGTAAAAAAATTGAAGTGTACTTTTATTTGAGGTTGTCCATGTTTAGTTTTTTTAAGAATATATGCATGATTCAAACTTGAATAATTTAGATTCGGGGCCATTTTTACATTGCGACATACTCTACTCCGATTTGATTATTTTTTGGTCAGTTTTGAAAATGTCGTTATTAGAATGAAGTGGCAGGCTAGATACATTTGGTTCATACAGTTGACAGAGAGATTTTGCGCTGAAACTAATTTCTCAAAACACAAAAATAAACACATTTTGAAACACATTTTGTCATCGACTTTACAACATATTAATATATTGTGAATTAGAAAACTGCATATTCAAAACGTTTCTTGTGTTTTGATTTTGTTCTTACTATGTTTCAAAAGTCTTGCTATTTGGAAATGTGTTTTTATTATGTTGCAAAGGTGCTGCTATCTAGAGATGTTTTATAAAAATAGTGTTAAATAATGTTTTAAACAGTATTGAATATAACACTGTTTACAAAATAACATAAAATAACATTGAATATCATAAAATAACATAAACTAAAATAACATAAAATAACGTAACATAAAATAACATAACATAACATAACATAACATAACGTAACAATAATAAAATAACTTGACAAATAATAAAATAACATAACATAAAATAAAATAACATAACAATAATAAATTTACATAACAAATAATAAAATAACATAACATAAAATAAAATAACATAACATAAAATAACATGAAATAATGTTGTAAGCAGTGTTGATAAAGATATATTCTTACAAAAAATATTATGTTGTACAAGACTTTGTCATCAAATTAACAACACATTGTAAATACCACAACATTATAAAATAATAGATGTAATACAGTTTCAAAGCACTTTCTACATGAGTCCTTTAAAATTGCACAATTTTAAAAAGTAAATTAAAAGACAGATTGATTTACAGGGGGAAATTATTGCCTTACTTTACCAATAAATAACATTAAATTATTTTCTTGAAAAATTATGTAATTTTTAGCAACACAATTTGCGCAATTTTTTCCCGATACAACATAAGGCAATCAAAAACGATTTTAGTTATTATTGTTAGGATTTGATAAATTAATATATCAGTTTATTCACAGAAAATCGTTTGCAAATTTGTTACTGTGATATTTATTTTATTTATAAGACGCGACTCGTTGCTATGACATCGAAGCTGTTTTTTCGTTTGCTTTACTTTTACATTTTTTATCTTACGAGATGAAGTAAAAATTTAGATAAAAAAAGTTGCCATCAAAAATTGATGGAATGAAAAAGAATTTTTTAGAGAGAAAGTTTATATTTTTAGTTTGTCGTGCGTGTCTTAATTTTTATTAAAGAATTATGTTATTTTTATGAAAAGGCACGCAGTGATGGATATAGGATCATCAAGTACGATGATCAGAAATTATCACGGTAAAAGGAATTTATATTTTGTACATATGTAAATAATTTGAATTCAATATTTCTTCATACTATTGTTCTATGTATACAATAAAACTTATTAAAAGGAAAATTCAAGAATAATTTTGAATTTTGATGAGTATTTTTGAACCCAATAATGAAGTTTTGATTGTTTACAATACAATTATGTTCATACTAGTGTTAATTATTATTCTCAGTTACACCCGTATTCACCAACGTGGGTTAACTCTTGTGTCTGTGTTAAATGCTGGACATGAGCCTAGATACAGAGGGACTTCTCACAATGGCAACAGGGAAATCTTTCATGCCCAACATTTAACACAGACTCAAGAGTTAACCTGCATTGGTGAATACGGATGTTCGTGTTCTAAAAATGTTTCTCAAATTTGCAGTGTATGACCCAAGTTAGAATGATGGCCTGGATATTTTTTATAATTGTTAACATTGTGAATTAAGTTCATAAATAAAATTTGAAATTTGAAATTTTAATTGTTAATATATATATATATATATATATATATATATATATATATATATATATATATATATATACACTATATTGCCATTGATTATGGGACACTTGCGATTTTAGACATTTTACTAAATATCTAGAATAATACATGAGGCATCATCTCGAAACTCTTAGTGTATAAATATAATAGTATACGTCATACATCTCCGTGAAGATTTTTTACCGAAACGCCATAGGGGACCGTCAACAAATAAAAAAAAAATGAATATCTTTTAAATAACCCTGTCAAAACTAATGTAGCAAAAGCGCTCAAACTCTAGATTATGATTGAATGCCTTATTATAATACACTGTGTTCATTTTTATGCAAATAGCATGCACACTCACAGAGTAATTAAGGTTTTTATAAAAATGGTCCCAAGTTTTTCCATTATAATTTTCAGAGTTCTTAATATAAAATAATATTTTTTTCAGAAAATATGACAAACAACAATGCACACAGTACCCTGTAATCAGAATTAAAAAATAATAAAAATTGTATGAAAAATGAGTAGGTTTACTATATAATTTTTTAATGCGCATGCGTCAAAGATATCAAAATTTCATTTGCATATTATGTTAGCTAAATGTATAGAGCAACTTTTGTAAAAGTCTCAAAATCACAGCTTGAAAATTCTGAAAGAAATCGTCTATAGAAAAAGGACAAAATCCGTTGTTTCCAAAATGAAGCAAAAAAATGAGGGATTTTATCCAAATGCAGTAGTACATCCCATATTGTGTATTCTATATTGACACTAATCAATGAATATATGGATACAACCCCTCTTGTTTTTGCTTCATTTTGAGAATAACGGATTTTCGACTTATTAAATTGACGATTATTGTCAGAATTTTCAAGTTATGATTTTGTGACTTTCACAAAAGTTGCTCTATACATTTAGCTAACATAATATGCAAATGAAATTTTGATATCGTTGACGCATGCGCAGTAAAAAATTATTTAGTAAACCAACTCATTTTTTATACAATTTTCATTATTTTTTAATTCTGATTACAGGGTACTGTGTGCAATGTTGTTTGTCACATTTTCTGAAAAAAATAATATTTTACATTAAGAACTCTGAAAATTATAAGGAAAAAACTTGGAAAATTTTTGGATCATTTTTATAAAAACCTTAATTACTCTGCGGGTATGCATGCTATTTGCATAAAAATGAACAAGGCTTATTACAGTAAGGCATTCAATCCCAATCCAGAGTTTGAGCGCTTTTGCTACATTAGTTTTGACAGGGTTATTCAAAAGATATTCATTCTTTTTTAATTTGTTGACGGTCCCCTTTGGAGTTTCGGGAAAAAATCTTCACGGAGATGCATGACGTATACTATTTTATTTATATACTAAGAGATTCGAGATGATTCCTCATGTATTTTTCTAGATATTTAGTAAAATGTCTAAAATCGCAAGTGTCCCATAATCAATGGCAATATAGTGTATATATGTGTGTGTGTGTGTGTGTATTTGTAAGTTTATCTCTTTTATAGTTCTATTATTATTGGCCTAATATATGTCTTAATTTTCATTGATTTTTGTGATTACGATTTATCGAGTATTTAAGAAATCATTTTTAGAATTATTCCTGATTTCGTATCAGAAATAAATCGTAATTCTATTGTTTACTTGGTATTTACCTTGAAAACGGACCAAGTACCACTATTTCTAATAATATTCGTATTTGTTCCTATGTTGCTAACTCATGTTATCTTGTTTAATTTTTTTTTTAAATTTGGGTTATTTTATACTCATTGTAGATGTTGAATAGTAGTAATGTATATATATGTGACATTTTGAAGTTAGGGGGGCAGAAACATCATCGCCAGGTTTCCCTTGCTCCGCACAGAAGTCATGGCCAGCGAGAAAAAATAAATAAATAAATAAACGTGGAAGGTCAAAATAATCACTCCTTGGCTGCTGCAAGTTCATTTTATTAAACTGTAGTTATAATAGAGGGAAAAGCTTCTCTTGCAGACGATATTTTACCGAAACATCCAAAAAATATTCCATGCTTTACTACATCATGTCGTACTCATGCAAGAGCGCACCCAAGAATCCTTCTTCTCTCATCTGTCTTACCACCTCTCGAGCTTCCTCTTTTAAATCGAGAAAGAAAATTCTAGAACATTCTCTAACCTCAAACCATCATTCTTTTATGTAAACAGAATTCTTGTCCAGCTACGAGACTATTTTCCACAGACGATAATTTTATTTTAAAAAAAAATATTATTTAACCAATTTATAATCGACTCAGAATTTCTTAGGCAGACGATTTTTATAGATGATTAATTTTAAGAGAAAACAAAAAGAAATGAATTTATTGATATGCACACTATCAAAGGTTGACAGAGGGAAAATAAATAAATAGATAAAATAAAATAATGATATTTTTAAAAGGTATGGTTTTGGAATAAATTTAATAAGACTTTCTTAAAAAGGGTTGATAAAAACATAGAAGAAATGAGTTTTATTTGGAATATTAAGAAATAAAGTTTAATTAAGAATATTTTTAATTTAGAGCCATCTTTTTAAATTTACGCATACTGGAATATGTTTTTTAAGGTGAATTAAGAATTTATATCGTCTGCATAAAGATTAATAGATTAGATCTAGAAACAAGATTTTAATTTAATAATTTGAAGTAAGTACGGAATATTATTATAAGAAAATTAAGATAGTATAAAGGTTAGTTTTGGCGAAAAAAATTTAAAATTTGTAATATATATATATATATACACATTTATTCACTTTATATACTTTTTCATTAAAAACATTTTCACTATCAGTATAGCGAAAATAATCAGTGTTCTACAGATATGTGTTGTATCGAGATTCTATTGTATATTAATTCTATAAATAACAATTCTTATCTTTTTAAAGTGCTAGAAATAGGTTGATGAAAAATGTACATTCATAAAAGTGCAAAGACTGTCCTTAAAAATGTATTATTAAAGAATATTGCCTTCGGAAAGATTCATTAACGAAAGTATGTACTCATTCTTATTTAACAAGACAAAATACTTTGTTTGCCAGTAATCTAAGAAGCTTTGAATTAAAGCTCTTCCACAAAATCTGCGAAACTCCTCGGCTTACTAATTACACACGTTAGCTATGCTGTGTTAAACAAACTCGTCTTCGGTACGTGTTTATTAAATCTTCGAAAAAGTGGTAAGAAAAGATTTTAAAATTTTTAAATACTTTATGAATGTTTAAAACTTTTTTAAAAATGCTTACTTTTATGGTGGATATATACATATACAGTCGACTCTCGTTAATTCGAAATCGGATAATTCAAATCTTCGCTTAATTCGAACTAAATATGAAGTCCCGAAATTTTCAATAGCAGAATAACATTAAAAAATTTCATCAATTCGAACTCATTTTTTCTTGACTTCGTTTAATTCGAACTAACGAGAATTCCGATTTTTCATTTTTCTCTTCTTTCTCACGGATGTCAGAAGATTTGAATAACTTTCTTTCTTTGATTTTTGTGAAAATTGTTCCGAACAAATCTACATATAATCCAATGCATTTGATACCCACTTTCTAACTGACCCGTTTTTCCATCAGTGACGCTTCAATTTTTTGTTTCATTGAGGTTGTTTCTAATTTTTTAATTAGTTTATGTATTTATACATCCTAATTTAATATTAAGTCATATTCTGATGATAACACACATAATAAATTTAAAAAAACCACTATAACATTTAATTCCTTTGTAGCAGTACTATACACTCTCAGAAATAAAACTCTCAATTTTAACGATACAGGAATCCTTGGGCTATATTTCGTCGTTTTTGACGATAATTTTGTATCAAAATCACATGACTTTTAACGAAACATAAACCCTCAAATATTTGACGAAACTGTTGTGTCAATCATGGCCAGATTCAATGCACTTTAAAGAAACAGTTGTGGTAAGTTGTTTGTCAAAGGACGCACTACTTATTTCCGCAATTCTTGCGATTTTACCAAGTAGATATTTGGTTGTTTATGTCAGTCTTGTAATAATTTATTTTAAAACAGTACTTCTTAGCGCTTTTCAAAAAATACTGAAATATGGAAAGTTATTGTTTCTGAAATAGTTATTTTTTAGCTGTTAACATTTTTAGAAATGTTTATTTATTTATTGTTGCTGTTGATATTCGGTATGGTTTAATTCGGAAAGAACTAACTTGTTGTGTTATGCAAAATCGTTCTAAAAGAAAATTTGGTCACTTACATTTCAAAATTCTAGTATCTCTTCTCTCTATCCAAGAAATAAATCAAATGAAAACGTACATAACTCATCCCTCTCCCTTTTATAAAGAGTAGTGTTAAAATCTTTGCTTTATCTTATAAATTATCTTATAGCATATAAAAAACTTCCCAATATGCACATCAAAATTCGTTATTTCAGAGCAATAAATTAACCAGGCCATATTTTGACCATTCATTGAGGAAAGAAAATTTCTCTAATAAATTATATTAATTAAGACATATTATAATTATTCGTTAACCAGAAGAAAACCATAACAATAAATTAGCCTTATTTATTAAAACTTAAAAGATATATAACAACATGGATAAAATTACAAACTACTTTAAAAAATATAAACACGCAGTCAAATCCATTATATCTCTTTCGAAACAGAATTATTCAAGGTCCCTACGGCGTAATGGATAAGACAGCGCGCTGTCATACCGAAGGTTGTTAGTTCGAATCCCCTCGATGACGCTTTTTTTCCCCACTGTCAAAAATTACGGGTGCTTCTAAATTTTTCGATAGATGGCATCACCAGCGCTGTTTTGACGAAACTTTTTAAGAAATTACTATCGTCAAATAAGCAAAGAAACTCATTTCGTCTTTCTGACGAAATATTCGCTCGGAGCATTTCCCAGGAAACGGTTTCATCAAAAACGAAGAAAATTTCCTGAAATCTGAGTATCCATTTCTGAGAGTGTATTAAGCATGTTCTCATTGCATATTTTCCATAATTCGAACTTCGGATAATTTCAACATTTCTTGTGGTCCCGACGAGTTCGAATTAACGAGAGCCGACTGTATGTACGTATTTTTTTTTTTTTTACTTATAATAAAAATAAACTTATAAAATAATTTTCTTCATGAAATTTGTTACAAATGGAAGTTTATACAGTTGATATCGTCAGTCTAAATAGATAGTGCTTAATATATATATGATATATTTGAGGTCGACAGATCACTCAGCACTGATCAACTGGCCTTCAATCGCCGTCAGCGCCACCTATTGTTTGAAATTCGAACTAAAATAAAAAATTACGGTAAAAAAACTCCTGACATTATACATAATCTTCCTGCAAAAAATTTTTAAATAGCTGTTACCGTTTGCAAGTTTTTGAATTTTAAAATCCATCAGTCATTTTTGGGACATTCGGTATATACTTTTAAATTTCATTAAATATTTGGAAAACATACATAAATATAATAGGTTTGTACATAAAGTATTTATATTAGTTTATTTATTTATTTTAGAATATAAAAATTCATATAATTATTTAATAAATTTTGTGCCTCAAGATTTGTATTAATTTTCCGTTAAAAATTTCTTTATTAGTTTAGTATATTTTTATCTTAATTTTTCTTAAAATAATGTTTCATACTAACGAGTATAAAAAATAATTTTTCGCAAAATAATACTGATTAACTTACAGAAATTATATTAATATTACATATAATTAATAAAAAATTACCTAACAAAAATTTCAGTGTGCAAAGATTTATTTGCAAAGTTATTACACTATTTTCTTACCAAACATTTTTCTACTTTTTTTAACTCCATAAAAAAATTAAAAATATTTATTGAAGTGCTTTACAAAGAAATTGAATAGATATTTATTCAAAATATATAATAAGAAGAAGAATGTGTGAAACAATTCCATTTGGGTTTTGGATAATTCGAAGAAATTTACAACTTCTGCGGATGTTTTCTCTGAAACTGATTTCACTAGTTTAAAAATCGTTTTAATCTAAACTAACGTTTAATTTTTGTAAAATAATTAGAACTAAACTAAGCCCATCTTTTGTTGACAAATTCTTTTGTATGGAAGTTTGCATATTAATGAAGAATTCCTATTACTTCAGTAACTGATGAAATAATAAATAAAGAATACTGCTCAATTAAACTGATAGCATTGAGCTCACAGCTCCCCCTTTTCCTCTTTTTTATACTTAATCATTGAACCTCCTATACTATCAAAGACATGCTTTATCATATAAAAAATCTATATCCAAAATTCAAAGCAAATGAGATAATTCTTAATAAAAACCCATTTAGCATTTATGTAATTTAAAAGGAGTCATCCCCCTCTTTTATACTTAACCATTAAACTTCCAAAACTATTCAGAGATTTGAACGGAATCTGAAAATTCTGCTTGAAAAACCCATTTATATAAAATAAGGAGGGGCATTAGAACCCCTGTTCCCCCTATTTATACTTAGTCAATGAACACCTAATAACAGTCACGGAATCGCCTCATCAGAATGATCTTAATCTAAATTTTGAACGAAATCTTAATTCTGCATGAAAATCCCATTTATATCAACTAAGGAGAGGGCATGAGCCCCCCGTTCTCACTCTTATACATTTCGAATGAACTCCAAAAACTAATCAGGGAAGCGCCTTGTCAGGATATACCTACATACAAAATTTCAAGTGGATCGGATATTTTTATCATGAGTTATCGCGTTACGCACGTACGAACGTACATACAGAACGGATGGGCACATAAGCTCTCAGACTATGATAACCTGTGAGCTTAAAAACGATTATATTATATTCCGTTGTTTTAATATTTAAACATCTATATAAAATTACACTATTCAATTAAACATTTACAAACATTAAGTATTTTAATTAAATACATTGTTATTAGAAATATTTTACATTCGTTTGTTGATTAATAGCATAACATTACAAAATTTATTTTTTAAAGACTAAATTCTCAGTTATAATCTAAAAAGAATGTTTTTTAGTATATTAATATAAAAATTCTACAATATAATATACTATAATATATAATACTATAATATACTTTAAAAATTTGAAAAATTCAAAATATTATACTAACAACAATCGAATAAAATACTTTTTATTTAATATTTGTCATTGCAATATTTCTGTAAGAGAAGGTGAAATTGAAAATAAAATAATATTTTATATTATTTATCCAAAAAATGTTCAGGGTCATAAAATCTTCTTCGACATTTGGAAATTGGACATGAAATGACATGAAACATTCTTTGATATAGATTTTATTTTACCAAGTGGCCTTTCTATGTTATATTTTAAATGTCACTAGGTTTTTTCCTTTCGATGTTATATTTATTAAAGTTTTCCTTGGCTGATTTCAGTGAAGAGTTTGTTATATTTTCATTTTTTCTCATTACGAATTCGAAAGAACTTTATATGAAAGTTTAAGTTTTGTCGTTTCTTTAATACTCCATAACATGTTCCAAAGACGAATCATTTGCATATTTAACGGGAAGAATTCGTAAATGTATTCAATTTTATATTTGCGACTCCTGAAAATATCACAAAAGATAAACGCAAAGTGGTCAAATATTTAAGAATAAAATAATTTTTACAAAAGAGGTTTTTTTTTAATGCGAGGAATTCTTCTATAAATTGTACTCATTCGTAAAACACTAAAATAAATGATGATTGTTCGCTTTGGTAATATAAAAAGATGTGGAAAATAAAGTGTAATGAGATATACAATATGATTATCATGTTATGGTAATTATTAGTTTTTCAAAATATATTTCATCTGAAATCCACGCATTGTTCATTGTTTCAATAAAAAGATGTTCGGTTTTAATGCGGTGATTTAACTGAAAAAATTAACCGCTTAACTTTAGAACCGCGGTGACTTGTCATTATGACCCGTAGCAATTGAATAGATGTCGATTCCAACCAAAAAACTGTATTTAAAAAGTTTTAAATATATCCTGCACAAAATAACATAAATAAAAAGGTTAAATAGTTTTAAATAAAAATTCTGGTGTGAAATATTTTCATAAAACTTGAGTAAAATTTCCCGCGGTTCTAGTGTTAACTGATCAATATTTTTGAAAAAGAAAAAACTTTTAAATAGTGTCTATGCTTTTCATGTCTTTTACATAAATTTTCATCTTTTATCACCGGTATTCGAAAATAAAAATTTTTGCTTAGTTGTATTAGAAAAATGCTCTGCTTAAATAATGCAAAATTTACATTAAAATTTTACTGGTGAGAATAATAATTTATGATTGGAGTATCGATACCCGTACATGGTACGGACAAATCATGTTTGGTTAAAACACGTTGCCCATATGACGTAAGAGCAAAGCAGTGAAGTAGTTAAAGTATTTAAAAAAATAAATGCCATTATGTATTATTTTATGCAAGATATAAAAGATTTTTTTTTTTTACAAATTTAACCCTTTACGGCACAACGTACGAAATGTGGCACATACATGAAATAGTTATAATTTTCATTAAGTGTCATTAATGTAGTCAATATAACTACTGTCCTTGATCAGAAATAATCTAAACTATAAATAACGCTTTATTTGTCAATGTCAGATGGCTGCAGTAAACAAAAAATTACAATTCATTATTCAGAAGCGAAAGAAATTTATATCAAGCTATTAATCAAAGAATTACCTTCATTATTTTCTATTAAATGAAGAATATTAGTGTGAAAATTTTTCAGAGTGTAAACGAGATAAAATTAATTAACTTTAGCCCATTTAGTTGCAAAATATTGCAAAACGATATTTAATCATTAAACTGGTCTATATTTAAAAAAAAGATCTTTCAAATAATGCCTGTTTTTTTATGTCTTACGGAATTTTAAATCTTTTATCAGTGGTTTTTCAAAACAGAAAATTTTGCCTAATTGAATAGGAAAGATTCGAGGACTAAATAATACAAAATTTACAGTAAAAATATATTGGAGAGAATAATAAATCATGACTGGTAAAAACACTTTGCGTATGACGTACGGGAAAATTAGGGAAGCTGTTAAAAACCTAAACTGTAGACACACTGTAAAACATAATTTTAGTTTAAAATTTTTGAATTTAATTATTTTACTATATTTTTTTCATTATTAGGCTGATGTATACATTCCAAATGATTTTTTTTCATATACATAGAAAAAGTGTTGCAGTTAATGGTTAATGTGTGACGGAATATGACATAGGTAGGACTGCTGTACTTTAGTACAGCAGTCCTATCTATAGGACTATATCCAGTCGGAGTGAAACAAAAATGCTTTCCGTAAGATGGTGTTTTCTGACGTGGTCAAAAGCGAAATGTAGGGCCATATAATTGAACAAAATGGTAAAATAAGTCAGATTATCTAAAATTAAAAATAATAATAATAATTAGAATTATGTCTAAAATCTAGATGAACTTGTTCTAAAAATTCTACAGTTTGTGAAAATCAGTAAACTTGACAAGAATACAACATTTTACTTAAAAAAAAAAACTGCCCAATTTATACACATTAACATAATTTTTATGTTTTCACAATTTTAAATGTTTAAATGATGCCTGCAGTTGATATTTTCCTTTGAAAACCAGCAATTCTTTTTGGTTCTGCGTCATTTAAACAAAATTTTTGAATTGTTTTAAATATGCTCTTTAGCATTTTTTATCCTATACTTTTAATGATATGTGTTTCAAAATGTAATTTTTACAAAAATAACTATTTAAAAAAGTTTAACAAAACAGTAAAATTTTCCCGGTCATTTGACATCGCAGATATGACTGAATTTTTGATGCGTAATATGCCCATGTATGATTAATTATGAACTTTCATGCACTGTTGAAGAAGTTGCATAGGTTCTGTTTAGGAAACGACAACTAGTTGCCTTTTTGAAACAAATTGTTCAATTTTGAGAATGAAATGTCTTAAGTTAATAACGATAAATAACGGAAAATACGGATAGTAGCAGAAAAGCTTCCAATCGTTTTTGAGATGTTCCGTATTCAAAAAGGAATGAAATAAAACCGAAATTTATTTTCAGAAATTAAACTTTTAGCTTTAGATATTAAATGTTCTTAAATTTTTTTTACAGTGTGAAATATGTAGATTTCAGCATTTCCCTGTTAATGTCTTGGAGTTAAAGATTAAGTAACTGTTAACTCACGTACAATTAAGTAGCACAACAGAAAATTCAATGAAATATTTTTTATTTTACTTGAGGTTATCTTATTTAATATACTGGAATTTATGCAGAATTTTATCCAGTGCTTAATTTTTTTAATTTTATGCAAAATAATTTTTACGAGACGTCTATTCTTTCTCTTGTGATCATCTGAGAAAGCCCATAAAATATATTTAGGTTACATTTAGTGCAAACACTTCAAAAATGCATTCTCTATTCAAATAAATATGCAATTTATAAAAAAAATCATTTGACTTGAACAGCTAATAAATGAAAAATTGTTACTCTTATGAACAGAAATGTACATATAGCACACGAATATACATATAACAACTCAGAAATAAATTTACATAATAAAGGAGAATAATTATATCTTTTAAAAAGAATTAATCATTGAACTTATGTGATAACAGATGAATTAGTTACATTTGATCTTTCAATATGCTAAGCGTTATTCATGTGATAGGTTACCCACAAAGAAAATTTAGCAGACATTAATTTTAAATACTAAAAAAAATCCCATTAAATCATGTTTTGAAAAAAAAAACTAATTTTTCACGGAACAATCTTTTTTCCAGGTCTAAAATATAAAAAAGTACAAATTAATAGAATTAGAAAATAAAACCTTCACGGTTTTATTAATCTTGCAGCAATTATCTATACAAAAGCTTGATTGTTTTTGTAATCAAATAATTTGGTTATCAGATTCTAACTTCACTATTGCTTCTGAACTCCATGGCTCTAAGCACTTTATATGATCAATCATCATCTACTAAGTCAGTAGTAACTCTAAAAATCTTTAAATCACCATATTTTATTCATCGTAACCAAATAGAAACCTTTCGGTTTCTTTTCCGAAACAGAATAAATTACTGTGTTCTTTTTTTAATAATATAATTTACAATTTCTCCTATATCTTTTTTTATACAATGAAACATAAATTCTTTGTGCTGATTATGTTGTACGCAGTTTTGTTCTAGATAGTATCATTTTTTACGACTTTAAGAAATTGTACATGATGAGTGCTTTTCGTTTTTTGAAGTATATCAATAAAACATGAAGTTACTATTTTTTCCCCAAGTACAGGTGCACGAAGTATGCTTATTTATTTTTTCCATGAACAATTTTGTGAAAGTCAACAGTATTCCTTACAATTGCTTTTTTAGACGAACTGCATTCCGCACATTTTATTTGCAGCAGCACAAATTAAATCTACACCATCTTTAAAAAGGGGCTTTTTGAAAATATATATATATGCAGTTAAGTTAATTGTGGAAGATTGATTTATTCTTGAAATAATTGCAAACTTCCATTTTTTTTTCAATTGGAAAGCCAAACCATGAGGCCAACAAAATCCCTGGATTATAATTATTATTGTGTAACATTATAAATGATCTGCATTAAATAAAATTAATATTTCTATTCGGACATAGCGTTATACAAATATCCCCAATTAGTTGCCGAGCCGGCTTATGTATAATTTTCTACAATTTATAAAATTAAAAAATAATGATACTTCTAATACTTTTTTCAATTTTGTTACTTAGCTTTTTAAAAAGTATAGAGTCAAAGTAAAGTAATTAATGAAATAATAAAGCCTTTTAATAATAGTGAAAAAATGATAGTTAATTAACACTGTGTAAAAGCATTGAATAATAATGCTAGGCAATTATAAATTAACTTTTGTCTGCTACTTCTGCAACTACTATAACTGCTACTTCTAATCCAATTGAAGCCAACAATCTCAATTTTAAAAGGTTAACTATTACTTATCTCTAAATGTTAAAAAATATTCAGTATTGTAATTAAAAGTTTACTGAGGATTTTATTGATTTAAGTAGAAAACATTTTCTCCTTAGAATTCTATTATACTTTCTTAGAACTTTAAAAGTTAAAAGCATTCAAATTTGCTTTCAAGAAAGTAGAAAGCACTACGGACTGCTAGATAAGTTATTTTCAAAAAGTCACAAATATTTTACTATTTAAGTATTCACGAATAAAGTAATTACACAAACATAAATATTTCATAATCTAAAATGACATTTTGATGCAACCATCCAAGAAGGCTTCTGGAGAAATGGGTATTTATTACGATTGTTGATAGTATTTTAAAATTTTCCGTTTAAATCAGGAAGTGTCTTATATTTGTATAAATTCTCACTCCTTTCGATTAATCAAGCTACCTTTTCGAAAATGTATTTTATAAAAGATATTTTAGAAAAATCTTAATAAAAGATTACAGCTCAAAATTTTAAAGTACTTAATTATGTGTTTTAAGTCATTAATCTTATGCACTTGCACCAGTTATGCGGTTAATATACGTAAACTATGATAATTAGAAAATATTTTATAGCCAAATTTGATGCAAAATTCTATCATCAGAGTTATAAAAATTACATTTAAAATTTATTTAATTGTGCAGCGTGTCTTAAAGAATTAATGCATGTCTTAGGATATTGCTAGGTAAAAATATAATTATTCGTGCACATTTATCTCTCTTATGTATTTACACGAATTTTATGGATATCTCATATAAACTAAGAATAGTTAAAAAATAATTTATGGCTAACTTTGATACAAAATTTTATTATCAGTTTTTTAAAAGCTACATTTAAAATTTGTTAATGATTTTGTGTGTTTTAAATAATTAATGTGTGCCATTAGAGAAATTACCTATTGGCAGCTTTAAAACAATTGCAACTGCGTGCACTTCTTTTAAATATTCTATGAAAAAAATGCAATGTTGTCAAATTTTCATAAGTTTTCATACATTGCTTCTTTTCAATATGCATTGCAAATTTAAATTTTTGAGAATTATGTGTGTTAAAAAAATATCAATGTGTTTTTTTTAATACTGAATACATTTTCTGTCATATTTTTTGTAATTTGTTAATAGTTAATTACTTCAAATTAGAGCCATAAACGTACTATGTAGTAAGAGTTTAACACTTATATGTTCATTATATTGAGAAAAAAGGCATTTTTCTTGCTAGTCTTGAAATTTGAAGCAATTTCCCCTGTAATTTATCTTCTAATTTATCGTAGTCTTTGAAATTAAAAGCGTCTTAAAATTGCTTTTAAGAAGGTTATGTTTACTATGAATTCTTGGGTAAGTTATTTTCAAAATTTTAAAAAATGTTTGAGTAAAGAATATTTAATTACACTATTGTACATATTTTATGATGCGAAGATCTTAAACAATATTTGTTGAAATGCTTTTGAAAAATGTACATTTTTATGGCTGTTAGCAGCATTTTAACACTTTGTAAATAATGAATAAGAGATGTTTACATGTGTTTTTTACTTCACTTTGAATGATAAACTAGGTAATTTTTCTGAAGTTCATTTTTGAAAGATATTTTGAAGCATTAATGAATAAAAGTTAAAGCTTTCAAAAATTGTTTAGCAGTACAGGGTGCGTTTTCTGGAAGCACCTTGTAAGGACCTTTTATCAGAATTTTTATAATGTAGAGTTTGTTTTATTTAACGAAAAAGAAATCCTTTTTCAGATGTAACAACCATTACTTTAAAGAATTTCTGATACTAAAAGAATTATAATCCTGTGAGTTTCTTCATGACTACGCACCCTGCAGTAGAATATGTGTTCAGAAATATTTTATCTATAATACTTGGTAAATAGTCAATTTATGGTAAAGTTTTATGTGTAAAAATTAGGCTGATATCTGTCAAGTACTTTTCCTACATTGTACTGTTAAATATTCTTGAACGAATATATTATTTTTAAAAATTGTCAGCTATGTTCTATTTTTTTTTAAAACAATTTTATCACAAATTGCTCAGAAATAATTTTATGTAATAGTTTGCATTTTTTTAACTTTATTTTTACAATCATAAGCTGAAATAAAAGCTGTCAAAATATGTATGCCGTTACTTTATATTCAGTTTGGTTGGTTGTCCGGTGGCGTTCACTTTCATTTCATTGATATTAAGTAATTAAGAATACTTTAATAATTTACAAAATTGTGAAAACGACTAATGTCGTTTATTTCATGCAACCTTAACGTTTAACATTTCCTTCAAAAAAACTTTTAGTGGGAATGTTGATGAAACATGTGGATTTAACTCATAAAAAGATTTTTTTACAATACTCACAGATTAGAGTTTGTTTGTTTGTTTGTATTTATGTCTGCCAATTATCTACACTGTGTAATAAAGGCCCTAAGTGGTGGGATGCCCTCCATGGGGGGTCTTTCTAAGGGAACCTTACCCGTATTTACGCAAGGAAGTCCAAGGCTCGAAGAAAACCATCACAGATTAGAGCATGATCAGATTGCTGCGAAATTAAATCTCAAATTGATCTCGCTTATGTTAAACCTACAGCATTTTAATGCGTTCACAGTTTTACAATAATGCCTTAAAAATGATATTTTTGCTATCTTTTTTCAGCATAATGTTCTTAAATTATGTATCATGATTTCTTTGTTATCAAGGTATTTCTAAAATATCCACTTCATTTATCATGCTATGTGTTAAAAATTTAGAGAAAACGAGTAAATGTTTAAGACTTAAAAAAGTATTTTTTGACAACCAATATATAACCGACATTTTAAAAGAAGTGAAATTAAAAAATTAATTTCCTGACGAATTATTCTGCGCACATAAGGGAGGTTAGTACAGAATGAGATAAAAAATAATGTATTTTTTACCGCATGAAGACTATTTTTAATCTTTTCTGAAAAAACAAATTGCTCCATCAAAAAGAAACACAAATACGCTCCACATAAAAGCATAAAACTCAGCATAGAAGTAAGATTAAAGAGTATATCGGAAATAGTCTCACTGTGTATCACTTGTGGTAAACTGTGAGACAATTTGTATATTTTCATAAATCATACATATTTTATTCTCGATAAATAATTTTCTTCAGTGTAATAATATCTTAACACCTGCTTGAAATCGTAATTACCTTTTTTGAATTTAATCTGATTTTCTGAAATTTTCGTAATTGATTAAATTTGATAGAGTAATAGTAAAAGTACAAAGAAGTTTTCAATGGTTACAAGTGCACATATTATTGCCAATGCAACAATATTTTAAGCTTATATGAACACGTATGGTGGATTTTAGTAATTAAACTAACTAGTTATCACTGTTAAATAACGATTTCGTATGTCTATGAATGAGACGGAGAAACTGAACGTACATCAGTGTTTCTAAAAGAAATCAAAAGCCCTGATAGTTGCTCCGTTATCATAAATTGTAGCTTTGGCAGTAACGTTAAAATTCAACATACAACATACAAAATTAAAATTCATTTGCAGGCCCCATATTTGAAATGAGAAACGAAGCTTGCTGCTTTCACATTCTTACGAATATGAATCACTTCAATATCACCTTACAGGTTAAGATTTTAGAAGATCAAAATTTGGAAACCGTACAAAAAAAAAAAAAAAAAAAAAAAAAAAAAAAAAAATAACGGACAACAGGCTCCGGCTCTAGTTCCTAAAGCTCAAATGATTCATCGTCATCAGAAGGGTAGTCCAGAATAATCTGTGTATCTAAGAAGGGGGAGGGGAGGATTGTACTTTGTGCTTATATATAACTAAATAAATAAACAACGTTAAAAAGCACAAATATTATAAAATAAAAGATGTTAAAAGCATACAGCCGTTTCGGGACTTCTAAAGTCCCATCATCAGTGCTAAAAAAGTGTAAAACGTAAAAGAAAGTCACATCGTTAATTAAAATAAAATAAACCATGCATCTGAGCTCGTCGCTAAGGCGAACTGACCATGAAACGTCGCAAAGCAACAGTAAAAGTAAACTGGCACGCGCACCCAGAGGAGACCAATCATATGTTACTTCTCACTGGACGAGTCCAATTCAAGGAGAAAAGGAGGGGGAGGGGGAGTGACATCACAGGAATGGAAAACAGACATCAGAAAATCTTGGAGTACTGGACATGTCATTAACCAAATTACTAGAGTTTTTCCATATATGAAAAGCTTCCCAAAAGTCTAAATCATAAATAGATGAACAATATTGTATTATTGAGGCTTCGGAGAATTTAAAATTGTGACTATTTGACCAGCAATAATTGGCGATAGCAGAACGTTTTATTTCACAATTTTTAACGTTAGCACTGTGTTCTCCCACACGTTTTTTCAAGGAACGCTTCGTCTGACCAATGTACATTTTATCGCATTCGCAAAAAAATCTTATAAATACCCCAATGTGATAAATCATCTATTGGATCTTTGAGATTTGAGAATTGTATTTTATTGAAAGGAGTAAAGGTTATTTTAAAGTCAAATTTTGATAAAATTTTAGAAATTTGATGACTGATTTTTGGAAAATAAGAAAGAATAATTAAATTAACATTGCGGTCTCCTAAGAAAACCTACTCCTTCGAACTTCAACTCAGACCGCAATGTTGATGTAATTATTCTTCTTTATTTTCCAAAAATCAGTCATCAAATTTCTAAAATTTTATCAAAATTTGACTTTAAAATAACCTTTACTCCTTTCAATAGAATACAATTCTCAAATCTCAAAGATCCAATAGATGATTTATCACATTGGGGTATTTATAAGATTTCTTGCGAATGCGATAAAATGTACATCGGTCAGACGAAGCGTACCTTGAAAAAACGTGTGAGAGAACACAGTGCTAACGGTAAAAATTGTGAAATAAAAACTTTCTGCTATCGCCAACCATTGCCGGTCGAATAGTCACAATTTTAAATTCTCCGAAGCCTCAATAATACAATATTGTTAGTCTGTTTATGATTTAGACTTTTGGGAAGCTTTGCATATATGGAAAAACTCTAGTAACTTGGTTAATGACATGTCCAGTACTCCAAGATTTTCTGATGTCTGGTTTCCATTCCTATGATGTCACTCCCCCTCCTCCTCCTTTTCTCCTTAAATTGGACTCGTCCAGTGAGAAGTAACATATGATTGGTCTCCTCTGGGTGCGCGTGCCAGTTTACTTTTACTGTTGCTTTGCGACGTTTCATGGTCAGTTCGCCTTAGCGGCGAGCTCAGTGCACGGTTTATTTAGTTTAATGAACGATGTGACTTTCTTTTACGTTCTACACTTTTTTAGCACTGATGATGGGACTTTAGAAGTCCCAAAACGGCTGTATGCTTTTAACATCTTTTATTTTATAATATTTGTGCTCTTTAACTTTGTTTATATATTTAGTTATAATCTGTGTATCTGCCTCACATATGTCACCTGAGGTGAACTATTCTGAAACATTTCATATAATTTTGAATATTTTAGAAATATGGATTCTTTACTTTAATATGGATTCCTTTAGTATGTATTATATGGATTAATTTTGTTATGGATTCATAATTTCACCTCATCTTTTTATAGTAAGGGTTTTTGTTGCCTAGATCTGCATTACACCACTTTGAGATGTCGTTTATGGTTTAATAATGATTTCTAGATTTTTATTAAAAATATGAGACTCAGGTTAACAGTGGCAGACATTGCGTTGCCTTAATGCAAAATTTCAGCCTCGTACGTTTAGAAGATTTCCTTATCCATCGCATATGCACACACAAACACACACACACACAGAGTGACATATATATATATGTGTGTGTGTTTGCAAAAGGTGCGAATCGAGGACGTATGTGTGTGTGTGTATGGAAAGCGAAGCTTTTTTTTATTAATTAATAACATTTTTAATATCATAACCACATAAAACTATAGAGTGAGACACATCTTACTGCGTACCAAAGCTATGTGACTCACTGCATACTTATATTTCATTATACCAAATGGATGCCAGATATGTTTTATGAATTTCATCCCTTTATATGTCTGTTTCGGTATGTCATTTAATCTGTTTTTAGATAAAGCTAGACTCCGTTAAGTAAATATTATATTCCATAAATACATATAAAATTAACTTGGGAACAGACATTTATGTAACTTTAACCACTATAAAATAACTAGTTATTTACTATTTTGTCGGACGAGCAAGTGGAACGCCGAAACTACATCCACGTGTTGCATAAAATGAAGTTATATGTATGAAAGTCATCAAGGAGAAACCGTTTCAATTATATGTCAAATTGACTGCTGTCTCACAATGAATCACTTTTTACTGTGTACTACTTACCCAACATCACATTCCTATAGGCTTGACAATTTCAATGTCACGTTTGTATTGCACGCACGAGTTCCATTAACATTCATTCTCAAGGAAGAATCTATTCCAGAATATAGCTAAGATACTTTCAAAGTATGGGATTAATTTTGCTATTAAAGTTATAATTCGATTTGCAAGTGATGATTTTTTTCTGTAAAACAATTTAATCAAAGATTAGTTTTAAAATTTTCATTCGACAAATCGCGAAACTTGCTAGTGTAACTAAAGACAACAAAATGAAGTGTGTTACTTTCATTAATTGAAATTGGCTATATTGGACATTTTTTTCAACATCTTTCAAATGAATTTAAATTAAATATAAAAAATAATAACACAGGCCTGCAAATTAAGAGTCATAACTTCCTCTCTAGAATTTGAGAGCTGATTCTAGGGTATTTTGGTGCGCTGATTACGAATATGTACTTAGTTTTTTCCCATCACCTTCAGATTTTTCAAAAAAGATACAGATAGAAAATAGAAAAAAAAACACAAGTTTTCACATAAAAAATATATATTTAAAAAAGTACATTACTTTTAACATAAAAAACAACTAAAATATAATAATAACTTATTATTGATCTAAATTACATTTAAATTTTACTTGTAGAACCTGATCGTTTTTTCCTGGAAGCTTCGGTTGTACGATTTTTGCTTAAATTTCCGGTTTGGATCGTCGCGCTTCAACAACCAGCAGTAGTCCGCCATCATGCTAGTATTCCATCTTCCTTGATACCGGACTTCTAGCTCTTTCAAATCTTTGTGAAATCTTTCGCCTTGTTTTTCGCTAACTGGTCCTAGATTTTCTGGGTAGTAACAATCTCCACTCATTAGGATCGTATTCAATGTCGTACATTTTCGTCAGCCCTGGAATATCTTTACAGTACTCTAAATCGTGATCTTCAGAGAAGAATGGAAGAAAACCTTTTTCTCTGTGACGGTACCATGAAAATAAAGTACCAGGTGCAAGCATATTTCTTTCTTTTAATCGTGATCCGAGAAGTTCCGCTTCATCTTTGGGGAGATTCAAATCTCTTGTCAAGTCGCTTAAATGTGACTGAAAAAGGGCTGACACTCGTTAGAATCTACTTAAAATTCAGGATCAGATTGGTATACATCCTGTTTCATCTGTATCACAGTCAGACTCTTCAATTTGTATAGTCGGAAACGAGGGCTGCACTATTTTTGAATCGCCGAAAATTGCAGTCGTAACTGATGAGACGTTTGGATAGTTTATGTCCCTTTTATTTTTAGAATTGTATCCAGTTATGTCACAACAACAAAAGTAGCAATCTTTAACATGGGCTTTAGGCTCTCTCCATAGCATAGGCAAAATGATTTTGAAGCTATTTTTCTGTCGTTTTGACCAATTGCGAAGTTCTAATAAACAAGTCGTACAAATTTTATTAGGTGTCCAAGTTTTGACTTGGTTACTTAAAACATATCCAAAATAACTTTTGTAAATATTTTTTACAAAGTCTGTAATGCTGTTTCGTTGTTTTTTCACCATAAATTGCCCGCAAATATAACAAAAACAATTCGGAGAATTTAAACAGCTTCGCGATGACATTTTAAAGGTTATGTTGCAAGATGCGCACTTCAACTGTTAATTTTCTAAATCAGTGCGGGTACTTATACAAAAACCCTTTGGTTTATCTTTATTACACCCTTTTCGACTAATATTTACGACAATTGGGTTATATTACTTAATCATTATGTATTAATGAGCTCATTACTAAATTAAGCCAAAATGACCCGTTTTCAACATGGTTAATGTGAATTACTTATACTTATTATGCAGTAATTAACAAATTACTGTTTTGAAGTAATTTCTATGTTACCTTACACTAATTAAATGCAATAAAAATTAAGCTGAAGTAATTTAATGACATTTTATGAATTTTAAAATGTAGACGCTCAGACATTTTTCAGCAAAATCTTATATATTCAATATTAAAAAATCCTGACGTGATGGAATTTTTTTATTATTTTTCCCGTAATCAGCACATCAGAAACTATAGAAAACGTTACTCAGATTTCAAAGAGGAAAACCATTGCAGACCTGTGTAATTAGTGTTTAGCACGTGAAATTGGTTTTTGTTTATGCAAAGATTCTATTTTAAAAGCTTCTTTCAATTAAATAATAATAATAATAATAATAAAGGTTAATAAATGAAACTTTAATGAACGCCAAAATTTTGAGCTTAAAATAGGGGCATTTCCCAGCAAGGTTTCGAACACCCGTATTTAAATATTCTTATTCCCCAAGTCATTCTTTTTTTCTCATTTCGAGATATGGTTTAACCAGAATTCCAAATGCTGAGAACGAAATTTCACCCTCAATTGAAAGCAGTTGTCTCGACATAGTGCAAATTTTTAAAGATGTATAACACAAAAAGTTTGATAGTTTTAACGTAAAACGCTTAGTGCAGAGTAGAAAGATCAAAGAAAGGTCAATGTATAGTCATAGTTTACCCAGTTGCCCCCAGACAAACGCGATGATCAAAGATGTGGTCCCACTTATGGGTCGATACTGATTGATAGGTCGTAGAATAATTGAGGAGCCCAGAAGCCAAGGGGTACAAGTGACAAAATGTCGATTTGGAGAAAATTGAGTTTAAAGATAATTGATGTTAAATTGGAACATCAATAACACTTGACTAAATTGAAATAGAAAACATCTGCTTGTTGCATTCTAATCTTTGAATTCTCATTTCTATAACTATTAAAAAAAATAGAGTACAATTTTCTTTAAATGTATAATTAATCAATATTGTTTGTTTTTCGAAAAAAGTGGTTTATCGCTATAACTCCCCAAATAATCAGAAAATGACCTATATTTCTTTACCTGAAATGAAAAAAGCATACTTCTAGATACCCTGTGCATTTAAATCAAATTTTTCAATTTTGTCACTTATACCCCTTGGCCTCTGGGGTCCTCAATTGATATTTGCCACAAAATATACATTTTACTTTATCTGTTTAAAAAATATATAACAAATACAAAATTTTGTAGCAGTTAAAATCATGACAGCTATTAATTTAAACTAAAACTTCATAATAAGACGGTGTATTCTTAAACAGTCAATCAATGTTATATAATGGCGACATTGTGAAATATGGCAGCAATTACTCAATCATTTTGTAAGCCCCAGAAGAATCCTTAACTTCCTGCTGGAGAAAAACATGAGCATAATATGTAGAAATATCTAAATCATACTTAAGGTTCTTAATGGAGTTCAACACAATATAATTGTGTGAACCTGAATTTTTACTTTGCTGTTTTTGAAAATCAAGTACAGATAATGACTAAGGCTCTTCTCAACTGCTCTGCTCAACAAGCTCAAAATGATTGTACACATTTGAAAATTAATTTATTCATGGAAAGACATAAAATTCGTAGGCCTGACTATGGGAGCGATTTGGAATCCCGCTAAATTTACAATTTTGTAAACAATAAATTACTTAGCGATATTTAAGCGAAATTGATTATGTTACTAACACGTTTTTTATCCTAATTTTAGTGGTTATTTTGCATTTGCGCGGAAAATCTGTTCAAAACAATTACTTTGACATTATTTTCAGAAATAATTATTGTGTTAAAAAAATATTTTAAAAAATGGAAAATGAGTGAGATTAGATGGTTTCTAAACAACAACAGCTGCTAGATTTATGGGTTTCCGAAGAAAAATAAATTAAAAATGTCATAAAGTTGCGCTTTCTTATTAGAGATCAGTCTTAAGGTTAAAATTTACCAGTTGCAACTTTGACATAGATTCTTTAATCGGTAAACATCAGTGCGCGAAACCTCTGCGTCTGATTGTTTGTAAGGTTGTATTTCAATAAAAATTAAACACATTTTTCATTATATTTGTTGTTTTAATTATTATTCAATTTAAACACATATTGATTACCAATTTTTGTTTTTGTTGATAGTGATGGTGCGTTTGTCATACGAAAATTCACCTTTTCATGGGATAGGACTGCGGATAGTTTATAGGCATGATACATAGTTTGCATGTCAGTATAAATCTCATTAACATATTACTTGAGTCGCATTTATTTTAACCTATTCAGTCCTGGAGTACCCATTTGGGTACATTAAAGCAAAAGGTAAAACTACCCCCAAAAATTTATAATAAATGCATAAATTTCTGCTATCGCTATTAAGATACATCACAGTGCCCTACATTACCAATACATGAGCTACAGGTTAAAAAAAGGAGGAATCATGTGACTTTTAAAATGAAACATTTCCAAGATGGATAACATAAGCAATTTACTAACGACTTCACGTCAAAGTATGTAAATAATACAAATTTGTGAGAGAATTAAAAAATATATATATTGCATTTTTCATAAATTATACTGTTTCTAGAATGATTTGGAGTTGTTTATAAATGTTGTTCATATTTGTATGTAGGTTGAAAACCTCTTTAAATATGTTGTACCCATTTGGGTACGATGGGTCTTTACTATACATTTCCTGCTAAAGAAACTAATTTTCTGTGCAAATTTTGTGTACACTTGGTCATTAACAATTTTTTGGAACGATTAAATTCAGTCTTACAAAACAATTTAAAAGGGCTTTTTTCATTTTTTAAAGTAATATGAAGTAATATACGGAATTTACTACTAAAACATGTCATAATTTTTAGTAACTTAAAAAAAATCTAACACGTTTGAAAAGTTGCACAGTGTTGAGTATTCTACAAGCCCGCATGTATTAATCTGAAATCCTTCACTCATACCATTAGTGACAAATGCAATGCAAAGAGATAGGTTCTTCCTTTTGCGATTAAATTTACACTTTGTTGATTCTGTAATACATTCTTCAGATACCAAAGATTGCCTATGGAGAGTACGTGCTTTACTAAATGTAGTCAGAAATGCCTGTCTTAAAATTCCTGGGACAAAATTTAGCTCAATTGATGAACAAAAAATCCCTTTTTGGGGGGAAATGTGGTTTCCGTCAATATCTTTCTTTCCAACCCCTGGGGTATGAGAATTTTGTTCTTGCCTCAAGTAATGGTGTAATACTGGATTTTCTCTTGTACACAGGGAAAAAGATCGTTATTGTAGAAGATATGAAAGACTTAGAGCTTGGTTGAGTAGTTGTCTCAGGAAAAGTACCTGAGATTTTACGCGTAAATGAAAATAGAGTTATATTCACTGGCAGATATTTCACTGAAGTGAAAACATCTGAATATCTTCTTTCAAAGAGAATTCTGTGTACTGGGACAGTCATGATTAATAGAATAGGTGATGTTGCAAACAAAATGCATGCTGTGAAAGACAGTACAATGAAACGCGCGAATGAACTGAGTTTATTAGATCAGATGATAAAATTGTGGTGTTGAAATGGCAGGACAAAAAAAAAAATTTGCATATAATGTCCACCACATGTGGAAGTGAGTCCAGTGACGCGTGTGAACGCTGGTGTGTATAAAGCACGTATGGGTGGTAAAATCTAAACCATAGGTCCGTTGCTTGTTATCGTACTTCTATACGAACACGTAAATAGCCAGTTCGGATCTCTGCTCACTTTCTCCACTTAGTTACGGTAAATAGTTCGGTTTTGTATATAAGAGATTGTATATCTTCAAATATTTTGAAAAAAGATCAAATGAATTTACTCGAATTTTGGCTTTACATTGCTGAAGTCCTTATAAAATGTGAAAAGGAAAAGTCTACTGTTGGAAGACTGGGAAAATCAGAGCAATCATCCAATGAATCTACATCTAAAAAAAGGAGAATAACCATGTCTATTCCCAAAAATGAGGTTCACTATGATGTGTTTGGACATAGACCAGAATCTTTTACTAGGGTAAATCAATCTTGATAACGCTTGGAATGATGCAAGGGAAAAACAAGGGTAAAATTTGTGAAATGTAATCAAATTCTTTGTCTTCAGAATAATAACTATTTCAAAAAATTCTATACTAAATGATATTTTATTAAAAGATTATTATTACAGGGTATAAATAGGTCTAATTACTGTAAAACAAAATTGATCTTATTCATTTAAACAATGACACTTTTACTCAGTTGTGACCTGATGTACCCATATGGAGACATAAAATTTAACCATTTAAAATTTTTAAAAACAAAAATCTAATTTTGTTTTCTTTTTTCTAAACCTAAAAGTGCTATAATTTGCTAATAAAATAATTTTTTAATGTAGCAGATTTTTCTCGGGACTGAAGAGGTTAATATTAAATGTGAGTTGAGTACCAATAAAGGTTTGGAGACCCTGGCTTAGAGCATCAAAATCAAAGATATTACTGTACCTTATGACTCATACCTATCAATGTAGCACACCCTTTTTTAATGAAGTTTTATGACAATCACCATTTATGTTTGAAGAGATTATTTTAATGCTTGCAATCTTCGTACCTTCTGTAGTACCTTACAGAAACTCAAATTGATTAATTATTTCTGTTTCACTTTTTAAATTATTTTCAACGGGCATTCGCGGTACATCACCCCTTTCCATTGAAAGAGAAGGTTTTCTTGACCGGCAAAGAGATCATTCTTTTTAATGACCTTCATTACCACTTCTTTGACTCTAATAGGTAAGCTTCTACATTTGCTAATGTATTCAAAAATATGTTTAGGCTCTCAACTATTGAAGATCTTATCTTTATTTCAAACCACAGAGGTATGTATTCTGCCATAACGTACGGGACAATGCTGATAAGATTTTCGGATGACGTTTCTAAGAACACCCTAAAAACGAAGAATGGGAATTTTTCTACGCTTTTCTAAAACCAGTATACAGAGCGGGGATCATATGCAAAAGAATATTATGTGCAATATAAATATAGTATAAATATCTGAATGTGATGAATTGAATTCTACCCCCGTAAGACATGGTGACGTCACTGCAACGTCGTTGTGAAGTCACATTGTGACTTTGTGACCAGCGATTGTCGATGTGACGTCACGTGACGTCGATGTGAAGTCACAGTGACTAAAATGTGAAGTCGTTATGGCCGTTTTAGAGCTTTTTTGTGACGTCACATTGTGACCACTTTGTGACGTCACAATGTGACCAATTTGTGAAAAGTGTGTCATTTGTGACTACTTTGACACTAACATTGTGACGAACTGTGAAAATTTTTTTAGAAAGTCACATCTTAGTCACAATGTGACGTCACTGAGTGGTGGCATTTTCGTCACAGATGTGATGTGACCAAGGTGACTCACAGTGACGTCATTGTGACGTCACTGTGAACATGCATGCTATGAGGGCCGTATGCCAGTTGACTTAGAAAATTTCTTTGGAGTTAAGACATAATTCAGTCTTCGCAATGCAGCACTGAGAATACTAAATCTGCTAGAAATATTTTGTTAATTTTCTTTTGTTAACTGTCTTGACATTCGTATATTTTTACCTTATTTTGTTATAAATGTTTATGAATTTATAAATAAATATATAATTATTATATTGAGTTACAGTATTTGAGATAAAATTTATCATTAGAAATTTCAGGTAAACACACTTTTTTTTTTTTGATAAACATTATTAATAAGAGTTATTTAGGATTATAAATGAGTATGAATGAGAAAGAGTATCTGTCCAATCTGAAATGGATTATTTTTTCCCTTTGTTGTATTGTATATATTTCTGTAAATAGTTAAAAAAAATAAGTATATTTGTGTGAATCATGTTTAACAATTTAATTAATGCTATTTAAGTAAAATAATATTTATGGCTTTCGGTAATGATTAATCTAAGCCTTCAAAAAACAGATCTCAACGTAATACCCAATAAAATGTTATGAATTAATTTTGTAGCAATAATTAAAGAATTATGACAAAAAAACCTCAATAAAAAATAACCTTTTTTTAAGCTAATACATTTGCTGCTTGTTCACTGCAAATGTAAGTACTAGTTCGTACCTATTTTCTTACCAGTAGTTGCACTCTAAAATTTCCCTAGAGGATTTCAATTAGCAGTGCGTATTTACGTACACTATTGTAGCAAAGGAATGAAATACTTTGAATTTTATATCTAAAGATATTTATTTTTCAACTCTTTTTTTTTTCTAAAGCATAAAAATCTATTTCTGAAATTACAGTTTATTTAAAACGTAATGCGCATATATTTTTTGTCTTATAAAATATCTAGAAATTCTTTTTTGAATCAGTATAAAAAGGAAACCCTAAAAAAACCCCTCATTTTTTCATATACACTGAAACAATCTGCAAGCATGAAATAATAGATAGAAAACGCAGAAAAAAACAGTAAATGAATGTGATTTTATTTCAAATTCCATTACACCTACGCATTGAAGGAGAAAATCTTTTAAAGAGAATGCTTAGTAAAATATAAATATTTTATGTTTAAACTTTATAAGTACATATATTACTGTCAATGTATGGGTGCGTTCAGAATTTAATTTATACTCACAAGACAATAAAAAAAATTCTAAGAGAATATGATAATTGTTGCATACGACGTTAAGGAAAAAGTAATTATTACATTTAAAGTTATTTTCAGCAAGAGCTATTTCATCTTTGACTGATTAACAAAAACAAATAGTAGCCAAAAATGAATAACAATTTATAAATAAAGGCTTTCGAAAATTTTCGATGTTCCTTGGAAAAAATTTTTCTCTGGTTGGTTTTTAGTAATAAAATACATTGATTTCATCATTCTATTTAGAAAAGAATAAAATTTCGTTTATGCCTTTTTTTAAAGAAAATACTCTCTCACACACTAGACATTTTTGAGATTACGTTATTAAAATATGGAATTTTTAACTTTTGAAAAATGTTTATAATTTAATTTTAAATAGTCCCGTCTTAAATACTTATAAAAAAAAATACTGATACAAATGAATTTCAACATCTGTTATTGACAAAAACATTTTATTGATAGATATTTAAAATATTATTTACGAAAATTACTACTTACCCAAAATTTTTATATTGACAATTTAAGCGGCAATTGAAATTTTAATAAAGCACAAAATTCTGATAATTTAAAATTAATTTACTCTTTTTAGCATTAAAAAGCTGCTATTTTTCCCAATAAAATATCTTCAAATACGTTACATAAATATTTTCTGACTCTGATTTAAATATTTTTAACAGCAATTTTTCTATTGTTGTGATAATATCCAAAACTGCTTCTTTTTAAACAACTATAAATAATCAACTATAATCCCGTTTTCCTTTTTGCACTTCTTATGACGGTAAATTTGCACCTCGAAAATAATTCAAGAGATATTTTTGGGTCCTAACAAAACTTAATACTATTGCTGATTATCATTTTATTTTAATAATAGTCAAAGTTAGATTTTCTGGCTGATTTCAGTTATAAAATTTTTGAGGTAGCCCACGCAGAAAAATGCATAATTCATAAATGCATGAGTTATTTTGAAGCGATGTTTTTTACGTTGAGCTTCATATCCACGGTTTATTTCTGCTACAGTGAAATGCCTTTCTATGTGTATGTTCATACTGACACTATGTGATAATTTTGTTGTATGTTTTGAGCCGTGTTAACTATGGGGCCCTTCATTGTTTGTCAAGAATCGAGATGCAAACCTGCTTCGCAAAAAAAAAGTTGGACTGATCTGAGTTAAATATTCCTTTATGATCCTAGTTTATGATTTATTGAATTAGTGTTTTCAGCTGTCTTGGAAGGCAGCAAATATCACCTTAGTAGCAAACCAATATTGGTCCAACGTTGCGCCAATATTTCATTTATTGGAAATATTGCTAATGTAACGTCAATAATGATTATATATTGGTATTTCATTGGAAATGTTTCCAATGAATTCCTAATATTTTACAAATGTTGGAGTTAAATTGGAAATATTTCCAATGAAACCCCAATATTTAACCAATATTGGCGTTTTATTGGCAATATTTCGAATGAAACCCTAATATTGGAAGTAAATATTGACTAAATAAGGTCAAAATGTAAACACCCCTATATTGGAGCAATATTGCATGCCAGTATTGCGCCAATGTGCCAATATTGCTCCAAGATGTAGTCCATATTGATTCAGTATTATTTGGCTACTGGGGTAATAGCAATTATTGAAGTCACTTGATTTTAACAAGCGTAACCTCTTCAAACATGATGTAGTGGAGTCTATTAGTAATATAAAACTACTAAATAGGTACATATTTTGTGTTTTTTTATTTCTTTGCAATGAAAAAGAGTAAAATAAAAAAAAATATATATATATTAAAATAAATAAGAATTGTACTTTTTGAATCCGCATTTTTCATCATCGAATTTTCTGAACAAAAGTAAAATTTAATTTTTTTTGTTGCTCAGTCTTTTGCTGTTATTTGTTATAATTTTTCATCATCGAATTTTCTGAACAAAAATAAAATTTAATTTTTTTTTTTTTTTTGTTGCTCAGTCTTTTGCTGTTATTAATTTGTTAATATAAATCCATAAGCTGAAAATTTAAAAAAGCAATTAAATAAACCCTGGGGTGTGAAGAGGATAAACTTTGAAATCAAAACATTTCAAAGATATTATAAGAATTCCAAAATAATTTTATAAAATATCTCCGGTAGCTAAAAATTAAATATAGTTCTACTGAAATAAATTATTTATATCTTTTCGATCTAGTAGTAGGAAAATGAATTATGATCTATTTACGAATTTGAATATTTTCAACTGAGCGAAAAATTGCCCAGGCCGGGAATCGAACCCAGATACTTGGCTTACAAGACCTGTTAAGCTAACCGGGCGATAACCGGTTGGGATTTTTCGCTCAGATAACCTTATTGGCCGTAACATCTGGTCTGTCATTTAGACAGCTCGGCAGAATAAGCCGCAGGTAATGGAACTCCATAGAACGATGGATACGTATATCTATACTATTGTAATAGTATATATTATAATTATATAATAGTATATATACGTATCCATCGTTCTATGGAGTTCCATTACCTGCGGCTTATTCTGCCGAGCTGTCTAAATGACAGAACAGACTTTACGGCCAATAAGGTTATCTGAGCGAAAAATCCCAACCGGTTATCGCCCGGTTAGCTTAACAGGTCTTGTAAGCCAAGTATCCGGGTTCGATTCCCGGCCTGGGCAATTTTTCGCTCAGTTGAAAATATTCAAATTCGTATGATAACTTTACCAATCAGTTAGATTGTGTTAAAATAATAGTATGATCTATTTAATTATTAAAAATAACAGTTTCAGAAACTGTAGCATAAAGAGAAAGGGATATTTTTACACTTTGGTGCGAACAAAATTAAAATGAAAAAATCATTATAAAAATATATCAAAAATTATTCTAAAGTATATAACAAGTTCATTTTACTTGAAAAAAAAAAGAAAGTATATTTATATTATTAATTGTTTATTAGTGTTTGAAAAATTTAACTTGAATTTATTCGCTATCCTTTTTTTTTTTTTTTTTTTTTTCATTAATTAATTACATGACAATTTTCAGAAATTTTTATATCCAATTGATGATAAAGTAAAGATATTTCAATCATTCCACCGGAATAAAAATAAGTTTTAGAAAAGGAAACAATTTAGAAATATATTAGAAGAATTATAAATATACAGTTTCAGAAATTGCAGTAAGCAATAGACAAGAAGAAATAAATATATTGTTGCTGAAACAAAACTAAGATTATGAAGAAATTCACATAAAAAAATATCTTAAGGAATCGCGTTAAACTCGAAAAGGATTCCAAAATATTTAGCAAATAAAGTTTACTCTTGAAGTAAAATAAGTATGTACGTATGTTGATGTTTGTGTGTTAGCATTAGAAATATTGACGTGAAGTCCTTCGTTATCCATACAGAAATATTGAAGTGGTCTGGAATATTTATAATGTTATTCTAACACAATCAAACTGATTGGTAAATTTATCATACGAATTGGATATTTCCAACTAAGCCAATAATTGACCAGGCCGGGAATCGAACCCCGATACTTGGATTACAAGGCGAATGCTTTACCTGTGAAGCTATCTGGGCGACAGCCGGCTGGGATTTTTCGCTCAAATAACCTTATTGGTCGTAACATCTGGTCTGTCATGTTTGAGACAGCTCGGCAGAATAAACCGCTGGTAATGGGACTCCATATAACGATGGATACGTAGATATACTATTATTTTAACACAATCACACTGATTGGTAAAATTATCATACGAATTGAATATTTCCAACTGAGCAAAAAATTGCCCAGGCCGGGAATCGAACCCGGATACTTGGCTTATACAAGGCCAATGCTTTACCTTTTAAGCTAACTGGGCGATAGCCAGCTGGGATCTTTCGCTCAGATAACCTTATTGGTCGTAACATCTGGTTTGTCATGTTTGAGACAGCTCGGCAGAATAAACCGCTGGTAATGGAACTCCATATAACGATGGATACGTAGATATAATATTATTTTAACACAATCAAACTGTTTCCTAAATTTATCATACGAATTGAATATTTCCAACTGAGCGAAAAACAAAATATTCCGACTGGAATATTTAGTTTCTTGTTTTAAAAGTAACGGAACGTTATTGAATAGTTAACTATTGTTTGATTAAGGAAACTGTCTCATAATCATCATTGATAATTTTGTATAGTGTTTTAAAAATTGAACTTTAATAGTAGATAAGTAGATAAAAGTATATTGTCCCCTCAATCAAAATTAGGATTGCGAAAAAAGACAAATAATAAATCAACATAAGGAATCCAGTAAAACTTTAAAATGATTCCAAAATATTTATCAAGGAAAGTTTACTCTTGAAAAAAAAATAAGTATATATATTGATATTTGTGTAATAGCATTGAAATATTGGATTGCAATTTTTCGTTATCCATACAGAAATATTGAAATAATCTAGAATTTCTAATATCTTGTTTTTTTGTGACGGAACGATATTGAATCGCTTCATTAACGATATTTATCGATCTATTGATGAAAGAGTCTTATAATTATCAATGATAATTGTGTACTAGTGTTTAAAAAATTGAAATTGAATTCGTTTGTTATCTGTTTTCCACTTTTCGTTTCTTATCTGTCTATCAACTTTCAGAATTTTTCGTATCCGATTGATGATAAGGAAAAGATATTTCAAATATTCCATTGGAATAAAAATGACTTTTAAATAAGGTAGTCATTAAAAAAATAAATAAATCAGAAAGATTCACAGGAATGCCAAATATACAGTTTCATAAATTGTAATACCCAGTGGATAAGAAGAAGAAAATATATTGTTACCACAAACAAAATGAAGATTACGCAAAAAGACAAATAAACAGTCAATTTTAAAAATCCAGTAAAACTTGAAAAGAATGCCAAAATATTTAGCAAGTAAAGTTTAATCTTGATGCAAAATAAATGTATATATTGTATTTTGTGTTTTATTATATGAAATATTGGTTATCAATAGACTCGTTATCCACTACAGAAATATCCAAATAATCTAGAATTTCTAATCTCTTGTTTTTTATGTGACGGGATGATATTGAATCGTTTTAGTAACGAGAAATTATCACTTTATTAATGAAATTGTCATATAATCATGATTTATAATTGGGTATTAGCGTTTGAAAATTTGAACTTGAATTCGCTCGTTATTTATTTCCAACTTTTCGTTGCTTATCTATTAATATATGTCAACTTTTAGAAATTGTTGTATCCAATTGATGATAAAGAAAAGGTATTTCAAACATTTCATTGGAAAAAATAACTTTTAAAAAAAGATATATTTTAGAAATACATCAGAAGAATTTCAAATATACAGTTTCAAAAATTGTAATACCAAGTGGATAATAAGAAAAATATATGCTGTTGCCTCGAGCATAATTAAGATTACGATAAAAAGATAAATATAATATCAGCTTAAAGTATTTTGTAAAACTGCAAAAGGATTCCAATATACTTCACATGTAAAATATACTCTTGGAGTAAAATAAATATATGTAGACACATCGCACTCAGTTCGTTTTTTGAACATTATTTTTTTTCTAAGAAAAAAATTCCTTATAAATTTTGCAGATAGTTGCATAGAATACCTTTTTCCTTCCAATTGTAACAGAATCTAATCAGAAATCTATTACTAAAGTAATATTGGTTTTCATAAAACGTATTTGTGGGAGTCCTGAATATTTTGATATACTACCTCTGACAATAAAGTTCTGTAAATAGCCCTGTAACATTAATGTAGATGACATATTAACAAAAGTTACCATACCATCCTTCAAAATAGTCATCTTCTATAACTATGCGCCGCTGAGATCTGCTGTACATGTCCTGGGAAATTTGCAAGAAGTCTTTTTTTGGTATGAAGTTCAAAAGCTTCGCCACGTTTTGTTGGATGTCAGCAATGTAGTCAAACCTCTTTCAAAAAGAGTTTGAGTCGGGAAAATAGGAAGAAGTCTGGAGGACTGAGATCTGGTGAGTATGGTAGGTGTTCAATTTGCACCATCCCTCATGAATTTCTTTCGGTGTCTTGCAAAGCTTAAAATCTAACATTAAACAGATCTTTTATTCATTCATTTTCCTGTTTTTAGTTAAGAACCAACACACTGAACAGGCACTTATTAAAACACGTCTAACACAGAACATAAACGACGCTCAACTGAACAACGGTGGGAGAAGATGGTCTACACTTGCCTCTATGCAGATGTGGCGTTTTGTTTCCCCAGTGTTTCCAGACCGATCGTTCTGAATTCATTCATCGAACTTTATTGTCAGAGGTAATATGTGAATTAGTATTAGAATTATTGAACTTGAATTCCTTCGTTATCCATCGAGAAATATCGAAGTGGTCTATAATTTCTGATCTCTTCTATTTTAGGAGACGGAACTATATTGAATCGTTTAAGTAACAAAAAAATATCGCTTGATTGGTTGTTTATCGCTGGGTATTGGTTGATTATTGAACTTGAGATTGCTCGTTATCCATTTCCTTCTTTTCGTTGATTATCTGTCTGTCAACATCGAGTAATTTTTGTATTCAATTGTTGGTAAAGAAAAGATACTTTCAACATTCCATTGGAGTGAAAATAACTTTTAGAAAAGGAACTCATTTAAAAAGATATCAGAAGAATTCCAAATATAAAAATTAAGAAATTATAATACGCAGGCGATAAGAAGAAAAATATATATTGTTGCCACGAACAAAATTACTATTACGAAAAAAGACAAATAAAAAATCAACTTAAGGAACACAATAAAACTCGAAAAGGATTCCAAAATAGTATTTAGCAAGTAAAGTTTACTCGTGAAGTAAAATAAATATATACATTGATATTTGTATATAAGCATTTGAAATATTAGATGAAAATTCCTTCTTTTTCCATACAGAAATATCGGAAAAGTTTAGAATTCCTAATCACTTGTATTTTAGATGAAAGAACGACACTGAATCGTTTCAGTAACAAGAAATTATCGCTCGATGAATGAAATGATCTCACAAACTAGAATAATAGTAATTAACTAACTCCCGGTACTCGCATATATTTGCAGAGAATTTTAGATAATTTTCAACTCGAGAATATATAATAACTTTCCTGAATTCTAGTAGGAGACTCAAGAACTCTCTAACAAAGGAAACTAGAATTTATTAGAATGATATGGAACTATTTTTTTCTAGAGACATAGTTTAAATTATAGATGCCAAAACATTGTTTTTTTGCGTATAGTTTACAGCTGCAGTTATTATCGTAGGCAGCTGATAATATACAGTTTTATTCCGTTTATTTAATGTAAATAAGAAATGCTTTTAAAATGAATTTTCATCAAAAATCACCATAAAAATTCCATAAAACATTGGAATAAAGGTAAATATATTTTAATTTCAAAAATAGGAAAACGATATTTTGTATTAATAAATGTACATTTCATTGCACTTCTGTTAATCTGTTAATCTGTTAGCCAATGAATGTATGTTTTGAACAAGAAAATTTAATCATTAGAAGCAGAAAACCATTAACAATAGAGGGTGTCCCAAAAGTTATGACACGTTTTAAAATTCAATATGTGATCAAGTAATTAATCGTACTAAAATGCTTTTCATGATGAAAATTTTTATGAAATCAAAGAAAATTAATTTTTTGAATCATTCATTCACATATGGCTGCATTTGTACGTATGTTTGCTTTCAGACTTCCTTTAAATACACTCGAATTGCCAGAAATTTTTGGGCGTTATTGACGTTTAGCCTAGCACGAACCCTATTGAAAATGAAGTTCCTATCTTGATTATTTTATTTACAGAGAGAGTCAAAATTTTTTAATACATTACAGCCTATGGGAAAGATCGTTTCAAAAGAATTTTAAGGGGGTTAAGAAGCGCAAACTGAACAGGAGTTTTAATTTAACTCTCTCCCCTTGAACACAGTTCAGTTTCCGCTACTTAACCACTCCCAAGTTTCGGATTTTGCGTGCAAAATTTAAGTCTAAGCATTTAAAAGGATTTAATGAGATTAAAAAAATAAGGATTAAAAATAGCTGAATGTTACTTTAAAATGTAAGACGCCCTCTATCGGCATTTTTTGAAATGTATCTTTAAATTTTTTTTTTCAAGAAAAGAGTAGATTTAAAGAGTAGTTTTAGTGAAAACTGCTAACGAATCGACAAATTTTTCCGTTTTATATATATTTTTTAAAACTTGAACCTCCTCCCCCATGTCTGCAAACAGTTCAGTTTGCGCTTCTTAACTACTCCCAACGATTCAGAATTTGAGCTCAAAATTTAAGTCTAAGCTTTTGCAAGCATTTAATTAGATAAAAAAATAGCGGTTAAAAATACTAGTTGCTAAATACTCTTTACTTTAAGGCACCCTTTAATGGAATTTATTGAAATTTATCTTTAAATTTATTTTCAAGGAAATACTGACATAAAGAATAGTTCTAGCGGAAACCGCAAACAAATCGACCAATTTTCCGTGTTTTTTTTATGTGTATAATAATTTGAATTTTGACGCCCCCCCCCCCCTCCTTGAACGCAGTTCTGTTTTTGGTACTTAACTACTCCCAACAATTCGGATTTTGAGCTCAAAATTTAAGTTTATGACTAAGCTTCTAAAAAATTTAATGAGAGGTATAAGAATGAGAGGTTATAGAGAGGTATAATAAAATAATGGTAAAAAAATAGTTGTTCATAACTCCAAAGTTTAAAGCGCCCTCTATTGGCATTTTTTGAAATTTATCTGTATAATTTAGTTTGTAAGAAAATACTGGCATAAATAATAGTTTTAGTGAAAACCGCAAATGAACGACCAATTTTTCCATTTTTTTATGATTATTTGAAATTTTGGACCCTAAACTTAAATGACGGCTATCTCCTTCATAAAACATTTGGGATCCTTGGTTTTCTATTTAATATTGATTGTCTTGATGTGCACTATCACCCCTTAAAGTTTTCCCGAAGAGTTCAGATACACCCTGTATATTATTCCTGCACTTGAATGAAAATAAAAATTGTATTTATAAACAATACTCTTAAAGTGTTTATTCAAAAGCTTTTCAAATTCTCCAGAAAAAAGTCGGAATTTGTTTGTAAAGCACGTGGAAAATGTAGTACGTTCGTGATATAATTTGTTTTGTAAATATTCAGATCTTGGTAAAATAGCTGTTGCATTCGTATGCCAAAAATGCAATGAATACATAAATTATTACAAATATATATATCTTAAATACAGTAATATGCAAGTAATGTGATTCAAATATCAAGTAATCACCAGGGCAACCCACAATCATTACCTATTATGGGATTTTATTGATTATTTATGTATAGATTTATTTAAAGAATAAGCAACATGGCAACTTAGAATCATCACCTATCAGGGACTATCATTTAATTAATTACGTATAGTATGACTTGGTAAGATGAAGAATTTTTTTTTATTAATATCGTTTAATTTTTCATTCAATTCGAAATTCTCACGAAATTCTGCACTTATTATATGCATTAAATTTCAAACCATTCGCTTAAGCAGTTTTTGCTCTGTTGTACGCGACGTACGGACCAGACGACGATAAAAAATGATACTTATTGAAAAATGTCAAGATTGTGATAGATGGTCCTTATAACTTCTGCAAGTATCGTGTATATTAGTTATTGTTTTATTTTCTCTTAGAAAACATTGCTTTCTTCAGACACGAATTCGTCACACTTACTGGTCTTCTTTTTTTTTCCCTCAACATTAATGCTTATTATTTTTTTTTCTGTTGTTGTTACAGTTTGAATTAATAGAAAGTCAAGTTTTAAACAATCGTCAGACCTAGCTGAAGTCTTTCTCTAACTTTTTAATCCATCTTTTGTTTTTGTGTACTGACATGGGGTAAACAGACCTGGCGGTTTTTAGGACATTGAGAGTTTGCTTTGATTCTTATAAATTTAAAGCTTTACAACTTACAGGAACATTGTGTTCAAAAAGAGTCAAAACACGAGATTATTCAAGAACTGTAGAATTTTTACGTCGATTATCTGCATCAGAAGAATTCCTCTTTGCAAAGTTTGATGCAAAGGATTTGTATTTTTGATGAAACAAACAAATTATTTTAGTTACACTTTTTGCCAACAGGTGGCGCTAAAATTGACAGTATTATTTTTATGGTTTGATATAGCTCGCTAAAAAGAAAGAATTAGTGTCCAAGAGTTACAAATTTTCATTATGACGCCCATAGCTTATAAGTACCGCTGTGAGCCGACGCAAAACAACGTGCACAGTATCCTCAAAGGAGAAAGAAATTCCAGATGAAATTTGAAATTTATCGTGATATTACAAGTGTACTGATTCATTATGAGCTGGTGATTTCCACCGAGTATTGGAATCGAATTCTACCTCATTTACGATTGCAACAGACATTTGTGATCTCCTGCTTGTATTACGATCTTTCAATTAGCCTCTTTCTCAAACCTTTCTTACCATGGCATTTCACATTTCTAAAGGCCATCGAATCTTTTTCTATTTTGACTTCCGTATTGTACGATAAGAACACAGCTCGACATGCAAAGAAAGCATGTCTAAACATGGCAGTTACTCATGAAATTTTGTATCAAAATTCCCTTTCAATGCAATTTCAACCACTTTAAAAAAAGTGATTGAACATAAACCACCCTTAAAACGAAATCTCATTAATAACCTACAAAAGATGTTTCGCAATGAACTCATACTCATGTGTCTATAAAGCATATTTTATAGTTACATCCAGTGTTGTGCAGCAGCGCCACCTGTTGCTAAAAATTGTAACTATATACATGTAAAAAAATCATGCTAAACAAAATCCCACGTGTTTCTGAGCTTATATCTGAAAACCGAACCTTTGTACTGTACATAGTTTCCAAATTATTAACATTTCAAAACTCCCGAAACTTTTGGATCACCCGGTATTTAGATAATTATAACTAACTATATTTATATAGTTCCGAATTCAACTAAAAATCAACTATTTAAAAAATTAATTTTATTTTCCTAAGTCAAACTATTCTGAATCCGATATGAGGACCTCAAATTGTTGATTATAAATTAAATTAATACTTTCAGAAATCTTCCCTAACAAGCAGATAACAAGCGAAAACATTCCAACAATTTGTTGCGTATAAAAAAATTCCTTTGAAGTAGAAAACCGCTAGGAAGTTATCATGAGAGTTCCAGGAATAATTGCCGATCATTTCTTCAGCGAACGAGAAAACTTCTGCAAATATCTTGTATATTAGTTATTGTTTTATTTTCTTTTAGAAAACATTACTTTCTTCCGGCGCGAGTGTTTACTCGTCACACTTACTCGTCTTCTTTTTATTTTCTCAAGCTCATTTCCAGAAGCGCTCGTTTCCATGGTTACTACACTAAAATGCGTGGGAGTTAGATTT
Source organism: Maratus speculifer (assembly GCA_964019185.1). Classification (NCBI taxonomy): domain Eukaryota; kingdom Metazoa; phylum Arthropoda; class Arachnida; order Araneae; family Salticidae; genus Maratus; species Maratus speculifer. Next base: position 31,319,431 of record OZ025297.1, read on the forward strand.
GCGATTCAGAAATCGATGGGGTGTATGGAGTGTTTATGTTCTGTAAATACAACTGTCGATCAAGTATTTTTTTATGAAAATATGTATTGCTGAAGATGAAATCTTTGTTGTTTTAATCGAATTGTATAATTATATAATGTTTACAGAAAGGTTTCCAATCATTTTATGTTTCTAAATTTAGCAAATTTTAAAAAATATTTTTAGCAAAATTTAAAATTATCTCCATTAATTTTCGCATTTTTGACCTCAACTTACTCAAAGATATTGTCATTAGACAAATATTGGATTCCAATGACATTTTGGTTGATGATGAAAGTTATGTCGCTTTAATAGATTTAATTAATTTTATAATGATTATAGAGTTTTCATTTTTTTAAATTTCGAATAGTTTAACAATCTTAACGAAAAATGAAATTCTCTTCATATTAAATGTCAAATTTTTTGCATCAACTTATCCCAATAAATTCGAATTTTAGAAGATTTTTTTCTCTTGTAAACTCTAGAAGAGATTCGCATAGAAGAGTGCATGAGATGTGTTTCTTTATGTAAAGAAAGCAATTTAAAAATTTCTCCTTTCAAACTATTTCTAGAAACAAAAATCTATATATTTAAAACGCTAAGCGATTCCTTTCGACAGTCCGTGAGAGCAAACTACTGCATCAAAGCACACCATTCTTTTTTTAAACGAAAGGTATTTGGCCACAGTTATCGTATTTTGTTATCGTACATTCGTTTGTTCAAAGATTTTATTAATTAGCCACAATTTTCAATTAAAATTTCACGTGTGCGCATGCGTAGTACATAAGTACAAGTCTGCCTTTGGAGTGATGCACTGCACATGCGTAGAGATCCTCGCTCAGTTGAAATATCACTTCACAGCTAGAAGTTTAGTTTTAACAAGGTTGGCACACTCCTTGGAATTTCCAAGGACTCTGGCACCACTATTAAATATATGAAAATTTACATTTAATTTTTAAACCACAACATTCGTAATCCCTACCTTCATTCACAGATTTTACGCTATTTCTCAGCAGTGAAACACACTGTAAAAAAAATATGGGTTTTCACATAAATATATTAAGTATCTTTACAGACATTATTATAGTTACTAGAAAATTTTTAGTAATCAATCGCTTCGCAAAATAATACAAAAATATTTCTAGTAAAACTGCTCATCAAACAGCTGTAACTCAACTGACGCAATCAACCAGTCAACACACCAACCTCTAATTATATCTTTGGCTAGCCCGCCCGGCGAAAACGCTGAACGCTGAACTGTCGCCGGTGACTTCGTGATCCAGCGGAATTTTGATTTGTGAAATGATTTTCATCATTTTAAGGTAAGTTATATTTTATTTAATCTAGAAACATTTACAAATATTCAGTTTATTTTTATTAAAAGTTAATTTCACCACTAATCTCTTATTTCTTTTAGGCCTAACTTAAACCTTTCTTGCCAATTGTCGCGAGTATTACTAATATTCTGTGCGTAGTTTATGCAGTTTAAAACCTGTTTATTTTTCTTTTTCGTTTCTTTCTCTCTCTTTGATTATATAATTTTAAAAATGAAATGTTAATTAATCTACTGGTAATCTTTGATATTGTAAGTTGAGATTTAGCAGTCTGGGATAAATATTGTATCGTTCAAGTTTTTGTCATGTTTTGGGACCATAAAAATCTTTTATTAAACTAATCTACTTATTTAATTTTATCTGAAATCTCAATGTTCTCATGCACGCTATTTATAAAATAACAAATATATCGCAAACTATAAGTGTTTGCAGCCTTTTGTACAATTACCCCTGATAGCTCAGTCAAAATATAATTTAAAAATAATAAAAACAACTTTTTAATCACAATTATCGCCGTTTTATTTTATTGTATGTCATTAAAAATATTAATAATGTAAATTAGACTTAAAGTTCGACTTGCCCCCATCTGTTTGTTTACGTTTTGAATGCTTGAATAATGCAATATTGTCAGCAAGCAAAATTTTTGTTTGAATCTAATTCGTTAAACATGGGTTGAAACTGCTGTTCATGTTTATTGTATTGACATCAGGGTTGGCATGATTTAAATTGACAGATTTAAATCAGCAGATTTTAATCAATTTTTCTTTTTTAAATGCTAGAAATTAGTTAGCAGGGAAATAAGAAGTTGGTGTAAATAGCAGGTCTTTTTCTGGTATTGCCAGGATTGCTATCAGAAAGAATATGGCAGGTGCAGGTTAAGTCCAGGTGTCCCCCTCCTAATTTTTTAATTCTTTGTTATTTTGTTAAAAAATTTAGACGATGAGGACAAACACGGAAGCGCTTAATAATAAATCATATTTTGTTTGCCAATATTTGCAACTAAATGATTTTAATCTTTTTTTGTTTCACAAGTTAATAATTAAACAAATTCATTAATGTTCACCAAAAAATCAGATACTACATGTAAGGAACAAGTTTTAAAACTTGCCATATTACACTGTCAAATTTCAATTAAAGCTTATGAATTTTTAAAAAGCATTCCAAAACCAAAATAACTAGTTTGTATATTGTAGTCACAAATCGTAGACGAATGATGTGTGCATAGTAATACATTGTTGTTGTTTTAATTTAAAACTTAAAATCTTAATTCTTACTTTTTATATAATGTTTTACAAATTAATTTTAACTTTGATCTTATTATTAATAATATGCTATATTTTTTTAAAAATAAGACATTAGGTAAAGATAGAATTACAAAATTTAAAGCAAGATATGAACAAGCTTTTTATGGCTGACATATTGCTAAAGTTTTATTAAATTCCTCTGTTTTAATTCAAAATGAAATTTCACTTAGCGTAGAGGAAAATAATGAAGGTTTGGCATTCATTAAAGAAAATTATCCAAATCTTCTCACCATTGTAGCACAATTTTTCGAAATTTGGTCAGGGAAATTCTGGGGATCTTCTGAGATTTGGTCAGGGAATTCGCCAGTCATGTTTTGCTGGGAACCCTGCATTCAACAAAATTTCCAATCCTCATCGACAAAATTTGTTCTTTTTCTACGCTCCATCAGTGAAATTCATGCTTTTTTTTCACAGCAAATTGGTGAAATTTGCAATTTTTTTCTGTGCCCTACTGATAAAAATTGTAATTTAAGCTATATCATTTAGAAAAAAAAATTTTTTTTATAAAGAATTTTGTAAAAATGTGCCATAACTACATGGATGAAAGTTTTCAATCTTAAAAATTTCCAAGGACGGAAGCGGATCGCAGAAAAGATGCGCTTCTCAAAAAAGATGGAATGAAGATTCGAATGATCGTAAAAAAAGATTTCTGTGAAGCAATGAAAAGAAAAAAAGATGCATTTTTTGTCAAAATTTTGCAAAAAAAGGGGGGGGGGGTTGTTGAAGGATTGCGAAAAACATGCTAATTTTGTTAAAGGATCCATAACCATTTCCATTGCAAAATTATGAAAAGCATACTGTTTCTGCCAAAGGATCACGAAAAAGACACCATCTCAGTCAAAGAATGCAAAATAGACATGGTCTCTGTCAAAGAATAAAAAAAAAGCATCCTCTGTCAAAAACTTAAAAAAAAAAACAAGATTCCTGTCCTAGGGACGCGAGAAAGACTCTAATTCCGACAAAAAATCGTGCAAAAGATGCACTCTCGGTCAAAGAATGCAAAATAGATGCAGTCGCTGTCAAAAGATTTCAAAAAAGACATATCTGCCAAATGAATTAAAAAAAATTAAGATTTTTATCAAATGATTATAGAGGAAACTCAAATTATGTCAAAAGACGCAAATTTTGCAAAAGGACCACGAAAAAAATGTGATTTCCATCAAATGATTACAAAAAAAAAAAATACTATTTTCATGAAATGATTGCAGAGAAAAGTGACTTATGAAAGGATCATGAAAAAGACACAAATTTTGTCAAAGGGTCTTGAAAAAGACTATTTTTGTCAAAAGGTCGGGAAACAGACATGATGTCTGTCAAAGAATCACGAAAGACAATTTCTATCAAAAAAATTATGAAAAAGATGTGAATTTTGTGAAAGGATCGTGGAGAAGACGTGAATTTTGTCAAAGGATTGCAAAAAAGATGTGATTTCTGTCAAATGATCGCAAAAAAAAGGTTTTCATCAAACGATTGGGGAGAAGACGCAATTTCTATCAGAATGATCGCAAAGGCGCAAATTTAGTCAAAGAATCTTGGAAAAGACGCGAATTTTGCCAAACGATCACTAAAAAGACAATTTCCGTCAAATGTTTATAAAAAAAGCAATTTTCATCAAATGATTTCAGAAAAAGCACGATTTCTGGAGTCAAAAGATCATGAAAAAAGGCATGGTTTCTGACCTAAGATGGTGAAAAAGGCATGATTTTTGTCAAATGATCGCAGAAAAAGTGCTAATTTTGTTAGAAGATTGTATATTGTTAAAAAAGTGGATGACCGCAAATGTCTCCTTTAAAGGCACTAAATATGATAAAGATGTTTAAAACATTATTAAATGCTTTTTATTGTATTTTTATGAATATTCTACTAATTATTTGTTTTTTTCGTTATTTAAAATAAAAAATGTGTCAATATATATAATTTTGCTATTAGTTTGGTGATTTGTATAATTTGGCGAAATTGGTCGCCTGGATAACCAAGTAGTGCCCAATTTTTTAAATATTTTTGTAAAATTTTCTCCCAAACTCTTCCCTTAACTAAAGAATTATTCCTAACTGGTTTTAATTTTATAAATACTTCAGGATTATATTTAGGTATACAGCTTTTTTAAAAAAAAAAAAAAAAAAAAAAAAAAAAAAAATCATTATTAAAACGTATAGAATTTTTCATCTTCATTATTTTGAATAGATTTTGTCTGTATTTTCTTTTTAAAATGTGCCAACTGAAGAGTAGTTAAAAATAAGAGCTGTACCAGACATCAAAAAATGATTAGATTATTAAAAGTAAAGGTTAATGAAATATGCATAATAAAGATAGGTGCATTTTCCTTTAATTAATGAACTTATATTTTTAAACATACCCTATTAAATCGCATCAAATTCATAAAGTAAGAAAGTTTTATTTCAGGTTTAACCAGCGTTAATAATTAAAGCTAGATTAATGCACAATTAAAATCTTTTTACCAAATATTTATCAATAAATTTATCAATAAAAGCGAAATCTTTATTTTTTAAAAAAGTAAAAAAAAAAAAATAAAAAATAAAAAAAAAACCTTGAAAAACTATGAGTTTTGTCATATTGATAATATTTAGAATTACATATTAAAATACAAACAGAATGTTATAAAAGTAAAGTATTCTGAAATTTGTCATGACATCTAAATTGAAAGTTTCATTATTTACATCTGTAATTTGAAGATTTCAGGAATTTGTGGATTTGAGAGAGTCTACTATATATTCTTTAAGTTTTCTGTCAAATTGTAAAATTTTCTGGATAGAGGGAATATTATCTTCAAAGAATTTAATTCTGAGTGTCAAATCAACATTTTTTTACCATTAGATTTAGCATGTAACAGAAAAGATTAAGATTCAACTTCATATCTTAATACTCTTAAATTCTTTAAGGATAATCTTCCCTATTCCAGAAAATCTTTCAATTTAGATGTCGAGAAACAAAATAACCAGAAGTTTTTGTATATTAAAAATAATCTCAGAATAATATATATTCATTGAATTGTATCAAATATGTATTATTAAATTGTTAGTCAAAAGTTTCTTAATAAGATTTTCAAGGTATCAATGTTATACTGTGTAGGGTAAATTTTGCTTTGAACATAAGATATAGCTGTTACCAATAATATTTAAATTAGAAATGATTTCAATTCTCAACATAGTTGACGTCAACTATTTGAGTATTTTAAAATGTTATATTGTTATATTACTTATATAATCATGGGTGCAAGTTTTTCCGTCCTGAGACTAAATTCTGTCTCTTAAAAATTCCCGAGAACGGAAACAAGACAGAAAAATCTCAGAGAACGGAAGCGCATAGTGAAAAACACGCGCTTTTCATCAAAGGATCACGGAAAAAAACATGATTTTTATGAAATGATCGCGAAAAAAAGTGCTATTTCTGTCAAAGGACTGCAAAAAAAGACACATTTGCCGTCAAAAGTTTGCGGGAAAAAATGCGATTCTTGTCGAAGATCGCAAAAAACTCTATTCCTGTCGAAAGATCGCAAAAAACTATTGAAGAATTGCGAAAAAAAGGCATGATTTTTATCAAAAGCTTGTGAAGTAAAGTCAATTCTTGTTAAAAGATTGCGGAAAAGACGTCATCTCGGTCAGAGAATGCGAAATAGACGCGGTCTCTGTCAAATGATCGCAAAAAAAGCTGAGTTTTCTGTCAAAAAGTTGCAAGAAAAAAAAAAAAAAAAAAAAAAAAAACGCAATTCCTGTCGAAGAATTACGAAAAAGATGCTATTTTCAATCAAAGAATACTAAATAGATGCAATTTTTGTCAAATAATAGCAAAAAAGTGCAAAATCGCGTGAATTTTGTCAAAGGATAGAGAAAAAGAGATTTCCATCATATGATCGCAAAAAATTCCACAATTTTTGTCAAAGGATCGTGAAAAAGATGTGAATTTTGCCAAAGCATCATGAAAAGACACTATTTCCGTCAAATAATCTAAAAAAAGACGCTATTTCCGGTCAAAAAATACAAAATAAGTACATTTTTTGTCAAAGGATCGCAATAAAGATTTGAATTTAATCAAAGGATCGTGGAAAAGACTCAAATTTTGCCAAAAGATCAAGAAAAAAAACGCGCTTTCTGTGAAATGATCGCAAAAAACCCACGATTTTCATCAAATGATAGCAGAGAAAACGCTATTTTTGTCGAAAGGATCGTGAAAAAGATGCAATTTCTGTACAACGATCACGAAAAAGACGTGAATTTCGTCAAAAGATTGTATAAAATACTTGGATTTTACCGAAAAATCGCAGATTTCTGCTGAAAACTGTAGAAATATTGCAAATTTCGGTGGAAAATTGCAAGTTTCGGTTTAAAATCGTAGAAAAATCACAAATTTCGGCAAAATATTGTAGAAAAGTCGAAAAGTTTATCGAAAGATCGAGGGAAGAAACTAATTTCATCATATGGTCATGGAAAAAACACGAGTTACGTGCTTATGTTCTCACTCAATGGGAGGGTGGGGTGTCAAAATATTTTCAGTCTTGGCAAAATTTGAAACTTGCACCCATGTAGGTATATAATATCCAAAAACATTTATTTTATCAACAGATATGCATTATATGCAATTGGAAATGAAATTTAAAAATTGCTTAAACTAGGGGTGCACAACCTTTTCAAGTGAAGGGCCACTTAGAAATATGTCTGAGTGGTCGAGGGCCACATCATGATCTGTGGCCTATAATCGGATAAAAAATATGATTTTAGGGGGGAATGGCTGGGGGGCGGTGTTTAAGTTTGCTTACCCAGTCAAAAAATTTAATTCACATGATGAGGATATATCAGCATATTTTAGTTTATATATAACAGATGTTTCAAGTTTTATTTTCAAGATGTAAAAATATTCTTTGACTTTTTTCAAAAGAGTAAATTTTACTTTATTACAAGTGCTAAAAATAAGCATAAATTGCTGGTACCAAAAAAAATGTGAACTTTATGAACGAAAGAGAGAGAAGGAGCCGATCAACAAGAATTTTCGTGCCTGAAGAACAAAATTCCCGATTTTCTGTGCCCGATTAACGAAATTTGTAATTCTTCCACGCCTGATCCACCAATTTTGCACATTTTACAAAACCAATCGACAAAATTTGCAATTTTTATGAAGCTGAATGAGAAAATTTGCATCATTTTCTCGCCTGATCAACAAGATTCGCAATTCTTATGAAACCGATTGAGAAAATGCAGGAGTTTTTCGCACTTAATCAACAAAATTCGCTATTTTTACAAAGCTGATTGACGAAATTGGTGATTTTTCCTCACATGATCAACGAAATTTGCAATTTTTTTTTCGCACATGATCGACAAGATTCGCGATTGACAAAAACACTATTTTTCTGAAGCCGTTCGACTAAATTAGCTATTTTCACTGCCTGATCGACGAAATTCACGATTTTAACGAAACTGATTGATGAAATAGGCAACTTTTTTTCGCATAATCGGCAAAATTCGTATATTTTTCGAGCCTGATCGACAAAATTCACAATTTTTACGAAGGCGATCGAAAAAATTCAAGATGTTTCCGCTCCCGATCAACAAAATTTGAAATTTTTACAAAGCTGATCGATGAAAATCACGATTTTTCCTTGCATGATCATCAAAATTCGTTTTTTTACAAAGCTGATTTACGAAATTCGCGATTTTTCCTAGCACGATCAATAATATTCACAATTTTTTCGAGCCTAATCAACAAAATTCATGAATGTCCCGCGCTTGACCAACAAAATTCGCAATTTTTACGCATACAATCGATGAAATTCGAAAATCATAATTTTTACAAAGCCATTCGACGAAATTAGCGATTTTTCTCGCTTGATCGACAAATTCCGCGATTATCCACAGCTGATCGAGGCAATTAGCGATTTTTCTTCTCCCAGTGGAGGAAATTTGAGATTTTATTAGAACCTAATCGACGTAATTAGCAATTTTTATGCGAGTGATCAACAAAATTCGCAATATTCCCGTCTCCGATCAACGAAATTTGCGATTTTTCGGAATCCGATCTATAACATGCACAATTTTTCGTTGTCCGATCGATGAAATGCGCACTTTTTCCACCTTTAATTCAAGAAATAGGCATTTTCGCGCCAGATCAGCGAAATTCGCGATATTTGTACTAACTGACGAAATCTGCATTTTTTTACGCGGGAAGATGAAACTCTCGATTTTTTTTTCTCAGGAAAATTGATAAAATTCACGATTATTTTGCAGCCTATTAACTAAATTTTCATTTTTTCCTCGCATCATCGATAGATTCGCGATTTCCCCATGCCTTATCAACGAAATTTGCAATTTTTTCGTCCGTACCTGATCAACGATATTCTTTTTTTTTTCATGCGATAAACTGAGAAAACATGCAATTTTTTTTTTCAACCGATGAATTTAATTTGCAATTTTTTCGAGAATCATCTAGAAAATTGACTATTTTCTCTTGCCTGATCAACGAAATGTGCGATTTTTTGCGTAAGACCGACAATATTCACGATTTTTCTATGCCTGATCGACAAAACTCGTGATTTTTCTGTACCTGATCGGAGAAATTTGCAAATGTGATTTTCATTAAATGATCGCAGAGAATTTCGTCAAAAAATAGCAGAAAAATTAGATTTCCTTAAAAAATCCTTTAAAATATGCAAATTTCGTCAAAAAATCATAGAAAAAAAACCCAAATTTCAGAGAAAGATTGTGAAAAAAAAACTCGTCAAATTTAGTTTAAAAAAAATCCATCAAAAGATTGTGTAAAAGATGCAAATTTCGAAATCGATCACGAAAAGGACACAAATTTTGACAACTCGCAAAAAAGTGGCACATTTTGTCAAAAGATTGCAAATTTCGTTAAAAGATTATAGGAAAAAAAGCATCTAGTTAGTGACGGGTAGGTATCCACCCCTTTCCTAAACTGTAACCAGAGTTGTATAATATAGACACATGCCGTACGCAGAAAATTTTAAGAAAGAAACAATTTTTATTTTAGAACTTTTTTAGTGCCAAAAAATAAAATATTCCCTATATTTTATGAACGAATTTTTTACTGTTAACAAGCGGGGTTCGTTGATTTAAATCGGCTTGATTTTAATCATGATTTAAATCACGATTTAAATCAACTGATTTTTTTAAAAAAATCATTGATTTAAATCAGTTTTTCTTTTAAGTTATTTTTTAATAAATTTCAGATGAAACAAACATAATGATGTGATTTAATATAATTTAGTTTTATATACCATATATAATCAAACAACTTTCAGAAAGATAAAGCTTAAGCTTAGTAAAAAAGTAAAATAAATGTAAAGTTTAGAAAAAAAATGCTTTCAAATTTCATTTGAATCAAATTATAAAATAATCTTGCAACGGTAAAGAAATCTAAGCAAAAATATATTAAATATTTGAATATTTACTCATTAGTATTTAGATAGAAAAACTTTTACAAGTTGAGGTAAAATAAAATTGTATGACTTTATGTGCTGTATTTTGGTGAAGCCTGCTATATAAGGATTTGAGCAAAATCTGAATCAGCAATTGATTTATTTATTTAATTTAATATAATTGATCTCAGCCCTTTAGAATGGTGGAAGATATTTTTTTTACAGTTATCAAAAAAGCTCATACTAAAAATAAAATTAATGATCAACTAGCTTTTTACTGCAATAGATTTATCTGCTTCAATCGAACAAATGTTTTTTGCCTTCGGTTTGATACTTTCAGAAATTAGAAATCAACTGATAAAACTGATAAACCGCTGCCAGCGAAATTCTCAAGGCCAAAGGACACAAATTGTGAGGTATTCACTAATTGATTTACTTCTCACTTATGTTGGAATTCACACTAGAAAATTTTGAATAACAATCTACTTTTATTTTATTTGTGGAATATCAATCATTGTATAAAACACTGAGCATACTGATTAACTTATGATTAATTACTTCTTAAACATATAGATGAGAATTTGGAATCCCCCCCCCAAATAAAAAAATATCCAGATGCGGCAACACTGTAGCATTCCTTCTCTGGCTGAATTTTTATTTAGGGATTCCAAGTTCTTATTAGTGAGTTTAAATAGTTATTGTTTTATAAGATTATAAATATTCCACAAGTAAAATAAAATTGCTATTCAAAATTTTCCTGTGTAAATTCCAACTCTACTGAGAAGTCAGTCGATTAGAGATGACATCTCAATTTGTGTCCTCTGGCCTTAAGGCCCCTGTCCTCACTCGAAGAAATGCTCGCGAGCTAATACTATTCCTATGGGGAAGCATTTTTCTAATAACTCTTTCGCATTTTGACATTTTTGAATAATTTTTTTTGCATTGGATAGCTGAGATGCATGCCGACAGCGCACCTTTTTTACTTTTTCAATTTCGGTTGCAGATATTTTATTTAAAAAGCACTTTCAGTTTCGAAACCGCTTTTGAAAGTGAAACAAACTTTGTAAAAAATATCTGCAACCAAAATCGAAAAAGTAAAAAAGGTGCGCTGTCGGCATGCATCTCAGCTATCCAATGCAAAAAAATTTATTCAAAAATGTCAAAATGCAAAAGAGTTATTAGAAAAATGCTTCCCCACAGGAATAGCATTAGCTCGCGAGCGTTTCCTTGAGCGAGGACAGGGACCTTAAGTATTTTGATGGCAGCAATTGAACTCATTTTTCTCAGTCAACACTTAAAAAAAACAAAAGTTAAAAACTTAGTTAAAAACTTCCAATTTTGTTTAAATTTTTTATTTGTTGCAGATGTTTTTCATTTTAATTAAAATATTGAAGGTTCAATTAATTTTTGACACCTGATTTGTAGTTTTTCATGCATTTTGTGTAATCAAGATTTTTTTCATAGCCTAAAATTTTACCTTGAAATAGTATGAATCATTTATGTAAATTGTGTAATATTAGTAATAGATAATACTTATAATATGCATGTCTATGTATGTAAACTTTATATTATTTAAATTAATCAAAAAATCATAAAATAATAATAATTTGTGGCAATTTTTAAAAAAATCAAAAAAAATCTGATTTAAATCAAAAAAATCACAAACCCCGTTAACAAGAATGTTGTCAAGAGACCTTGAAAAAGTCGTGAATTTCAACAAAGAATCGCGTAAAAAACATGCATTTCGACAAAGAATGGCATAAAAAACATGCATTTCGACAGAATGGCATAAAAAATATGCATTTGAACTAAGAATCGTGTAAAAAAAGACAAATTACCGCACAAAAAACGTGAATTTTGTGCAAAAGTTGTCAAAAATCCTAATTTCGTCCAAAGACTGCACTAAAAGTGTAGATTCCATACATAAATCGCATATAAATCGCAGATTTCGTGCATAGGTTTCGTAAAAAACACTAATTTCGTGCATGAATAGCATAAAAACACGAATTACATCCATGAATCTCTCAAACGAGAATTACATCCGTGAATTGTGTAAAAAAAACACTAATTATGTTTATAATCTGCATAAAAATACGAATTACGTTTATGAATCATTTAAAGAAACATGAATTGCATTAAAACTGTGAATTGCATAAAAAATGCAAATTACGCCCATAAATCGTTCAAAAAACACAAATTACATCCATGAGGCATGAATCTCATAAAAATAGAGAATTACGCCCATAAATCGAGTAACAAACACAAATTACTTCTATGAATTGCATAAAAAACGTGAATTATGTCCATAAATTTCTCAAAGAATGCAAATAACATTCATAAATCATGTAAAAAACATGAATTATGTATTTCCATGAATTTCCATAAATCGCTAAAAAATGCGAATTACATCCATGAATCGCAGAAAAACACAAATTATATGTCCATAAATCTCCCAGAAAGCGCAAATTATGTATATGAATCGTGTAAAAAAACTCAATTTATGCTTACAAATTGCATAAAAACACAAATTACATTCATGAATCGTGTAAAAAACGTGAATTACATTCATAAATCCCATAAAAAATGCAAATTTTATCCATAAATTGCTCAAAACATGCAAATTTAGTTGGCAGAAAGCTCAAAAATGCAAATAGCATCTGTGAATCACGTGAAAATAACAAATTATGTCCATAAATCGCATAACAAATGTGAATTACGTTCATGAATTGCATAAAAAATGCGAATTATGTTCCTAAATCACTCAAAAACGCAAATTACATTCATAAATTGCATAAAAAACATGAATTACGACCATTAATCACAGAAAAAACGCGAATTACATCCAACATTAAATTAATTTGCAGAAAGTTTTTGACTGAAAATTACGTGCACAGGAAGTTTTTGGTTTTATTCAAGTCTGACTGTAACCTTTTAGAAAATTTGCTGTGACTTTCATACGAAAAATTTCTACTCAGAATTCCCCTTGATTTTATGTGTCATAGCTGTCAACTTTATTGTTTTTAGCTTTACCCTGTCTAAATTAAACTTTTCAAATACTGTTGACATGGCTATGAATGCTTCAAATGCACTTAAAAAAAATTTTTTTTTTCAACATAATTGTGTTTTACCGCATATAATTTTCAACATGTTGAATTTTGTTTAAGTGATGCATCGAAGCAAGTGTATGTGTGTGCATTCATTGGGGGGTAGGTGGGGGGATTCAGAATAATTTCAGTCTTAGCCAAATTTCAAAGTTGCATCCATGCTTTGTAGTAAAAATAATTTTAATACCTAAATCCCTCCCTCCTCTTCAAAATTATTTCTAGTTATACCAGAAGTTAATTTTCACAGTATAAATTTCTCCTTTTTCTAAGAGTCTGCAAAATCAGATTTCAAATTTTTTTTTTTTAATTTCTGTCAGATTTGCATAACGCATACTAATTGAAAAATTTTACATTATTAAGCTCATAAAACCTGAAATTTATATTATGCCAAAATAAGTTTTTTTTTCTTTGTTCGAGCAGTAGAAAAAGAAGTAAGACAGTTTCAATTTCATTATTTTGTTTATTATGTTTTTGCATACTTCAGTGTAATTAATTATCTGGTGTTTGCACTAGTATCAATTTTATCTCTGAAAATTTTCATTCTTTCATTATCAAAACAGGTGGAAAGATTAATCTGATGTTTGGAGCAATTCCCATTTTATTGTTACCTTCATACAAAGTATACCAAGATTGCGGATTTTGATGCATTAAATGTATTGATAAGTAAAGTGACTACTTCCTTTCCCCAAAGAACTGGCAATGTTTTGCAGCCTCCGAACACTGTCTGCAGAAAACTTTGTAAAATGTATTGTTATTGAATATTAGTCATATATACCTTTTAATATATATAATTTGTACTTTCAATAAATGAAGAGTATATTGCAAACCAACTGAATTGTGTTGCTTTTTTATTGTATATGTGACTTTTTATTTCAGCTAATGATGGGCAGACATTGACAACTATTTTTTTTTTCAGTTACCACTATTTAAAAATAATTGTATATTATTATTGTTCAAAAAAAAAAAAAAAAAAAAAAAAATTCAAGAACATAAGCAAAATTTAGAAAATTGCTTCACTGTGGCAGCCCTGTTTTTTTTTAAATAAGTCTAATAGAGTAAGTATTTTAATTTGTTTTTAAAGAGTTGTGCTAGAAAATTACTTTAAAAATCTTGAAAAATCAATAATTTGAAATAGTTTTCAAATAATTTAATGCATTGTTAGCTTTATTTTATGCAGGGATGATATTCTTCAGACTTTTCAATTTTTTAAGAAATAATTCATGTCACTTGTTTTATTAGTGTTCTGTATCTTGGTAAAATAGACTTTTCACTGCAGTAAGTAAATAATTTCTGCCTAATTCTACCTAAGTTTCTTTTTAATTTGGTTAAAGCTAAATTGTATGTAATATATAAATTTCAATAGCAATTATAATATTTATTCCGCTGGAAATTCATAAACATTATTGCTATATGTCGTTCGTGCAGATTTCAGATTTTTTACTTTTTTGTCAATCTCATCCCTGTTTATGGTTAGAAGAAGAAGAGAAATGAATTCTTGCCACTGCCTGTATGTGTCAGCTTTGCTCTCAGTCTAGACCATTTTTGAAGAGCGCATCACCCTGCCTTTTTTCAAATTTACAAAATGCACCACTAGTTTTAACCAAGATTTTAAATAAAATATTTCTGTATACATGTATTTCTAAATTTGTGTGCCCCAATTTTTTTTTTCATTTCTTTATGAATAAGAACATGAAACTATTCAATCATGTTTTAATTTAATTGTATTTTTTATTTTTATATTATAAAATCATTTGAAATTAATGTTACTTGATTTATCATACTTCAAAATTACATATTTTCCTACCTTTTTTTTCCCCCTCCTTCCAAAAGCAATAATTTTTTTCTTTTCAAAAGTGTCTTTTTCTGCTGCAATAGTGCCTTTTTTAGTGCATAGCACCATGCCTTTTTTGTTTCTGGAGTGAACACTAACATATAGCATTGATTTTAATTTGAAAAAAAAAACTAATTTATTGCATAAATTTCAAAGAATTTAAGTAATTTTGCACCAAGTAAAATTATTATTTGAAGCTAATATCTAAGTATATGCAGTAGTGATTTCTTAGAAATGAGGTTTTTGACAGGAATTGTAAACTTAAGTCCAAAAATATTAAATAAAATAAAGACAATATCAAAAGGAAAATTATATTTCAAGTCTACATATTATAAAAGAATGCTGTTTGAAATGAAATATGGGGCGGTGGGTAGAACTTTTTTCTGCATTGGTGTTTTTATTTCTATTTCTGTGCGAAAATCCTTTTTTAAAGAAAATGCTAAAAATATAAGTATAATTTACTAAAAAGATAATAAAACAAGATACATATTTAAATCAAAGAAAATTATTTGTGAAATATGTATTTATTACAAACATTTATATATAAACAACAATTAAAGCAATTATAAATAACTAAAAAGTGTTACGGAATTTACAAGGGCAGAGTAGTGGTAATCGATTATTTAAAAAAAAATAATGAATATGCAGTTTCATTGCAAATGCTACTTAGAGCAGTTAAAAAAAATATGGAATATAGTAAGTGAAATATTTCTTTAATATTATATTCTACAAACCTAATTTAGTTTAAATATAATTAACATTAAAATATTTGTATGCTAAATAGATGCACTTATTATAGATTTAATTCATTATATTGAAAATTTAACAGGGAAAAAAATGGAAGTTAAATTAAAGGGTGCCTCTATATTTAATGAAAAAAGAAAAGTTGAAATTATTTAGCAAATTTTGTAGCATAAAATATGAAAGGCATACAGAAAATTGTTGCAGAGTATTTGGCTTAATAATTATTAGATATTTCTTATTTTTTCAAATTTCCCAAACTGGTATTAGCTTACCTCTTTAAAATTCTAGTGTAAATTATGAGAAAAGTAGCTGTAACATTATTACAGTTTCTTAGAAGCAATACATATGATTTCTTATAAATGCTGTAATATGAAAATGAATGTACAAAAGTTTTTGTAATTCTATTAAAGGTTTCATAATATACATGCTAAAAAAGACCTGTAACTGCTGCTAACAATTTCTTAGTTAAGATACAAAAGAAGTATCTATAATAGTAGTAACCATTTCTTAATAAACTTCTGTAGTACTACTAGGAAATTTCTAGGCAACTGGGATTCCATAAACTTTTCTAGTAACCTATACAGTTTCTTCTTAAGTAACACTACTGCATTAAACTTAGTAAACAGCACACAGATTTCCTTAGAGAACATACTAAGAAATCATTAATAGTATTACAGATACTTCTCTTGTACCTTCACTAAGAAATGGTTAGTAATATTACTAACCATATACTAAATAAATACCTGTAATGACTACTAAGAATTTCTTAGTAAAGATACAAGAGAAGTATCTGTAAAACTACTAGCCATTTATTGGTAAACATACTTAAAAAGGACCTGTAACGGCTACTAAGAATTTTTTAGTGAAGATACAAGAGAAGTATCTGTAATACTCCTAATCATTTCTTAGTATTCCAACTAAAAAAGCACCTGTAATGTCTACTAATGATTTCTTAGTATGCTCACTAAGAAAGTATTTGTGCTGTTTACTAAGTTTAATGCAGTAGTGTTACTTGAGAAAAAGCTGTATTGGTTACTAGAAAAGTTTATGGAATCCCAGTTGCCTAGAGATTTTCTAGTAGTACTACAGATTTCTTTTTACAGTGCACTTCGAAAATATTCTTAAAATTTAGTGGTAGAACTGTGCGAACCCTGTTTTAAATGCGTCTGCATCGTAAATATAATTTATTTGATTCGATCTTATTGTAAAAAAGCTCTTCTTATCATCACAAAGTTATTGTTCGTCGCTTTCAGTGTTATTAACAATTCAAAAATATGGTTTATTTCGGAAGGTGCCGTACTACACATAGAAGATAAACTGAATGATCTGAGGCTAAAAGTTACGACTGGTAAGTCCTTCTTATAAATTACCGTTACACACGAAGATTGGAAATGTTAGCATTTTAAGTTGTAGCTGATACCAATATATATACAAGGTTCGCACACTCCTTGGAATTTCCAAGGACTCTGGCACCACTATTAAAAATAAGAAAATTTACATTTAATTTTTAAACCACAACATTCGTAATCCCCACCCTCATTCACAGATTTTACGATATTTTTCTGCAGTGAAACACTTCAAAAAAATTCTTAAAATTTAGTGGTAGAACTGTGTGAACTCTGTATATATGTATACATAAATAAGTTATCATAAACATTAAAACACAAAACAGTTTCTGTAAAATCAAAATCCAAATTCCAGACAATTACGCATGCGTCAACTGATTCTAGAGCTACTCCATTTTGTCTTTCTCTACGCAGCTGTTTTGAGCTTTGAGTTTTTGTAGAGGATGCAGGTTCGAATCCAAACCCGGCAAAATGATTTGTGTAGAATTTTTGTCGATAATTCATTTCAATAATAACATATTTTATAAGTAAGAAAAGTTTTAGGATTTTTATTATCATTATTTGAATGCTTTATAACTGAACAAAATTTAACAGTGAACAATGTCTTGGAAAAATAATTATTTTACATTTAAAATACTTAACCTAAAATATTTTACAATTATCAATTACAAAAATTGAACTGATTTACAGTTTTCTTTACATTTTTTCTATCGTTATCAAGAATATAAATGCCTGTAAGAAAAAAAAGTTTGTCATTCATTAAAAAAAGGAAAGAAAGAAAAATATTAGTATAGCAGCTATAAAATAAATTATATTGATACCCATGATTTAATATTTGAAAAGATATATAAAAATGTATAAAAAATTCAAGTAATAAAAAAATTATATTATAAATAGTTAGCTGCATCATATTTCAAATTTATGATTTTGGAGAATGAGACAGATAAAAATAAAAGTCATGGCAGCTTTGAATGCTCGCGTAAATATTGTTACTTGAGAGGAGGGGGGGACAGAAAGAAAATAGGTCGTAGTAAGCAAAAATAAATACCTTAGTTAAATTTCTGACGTCTATCTAGGAAATTTTAGTTAAATTTCTGATAAAATACAAACATAATTAGTTGTAAATTATAAACTTAAAGCTATTTTACTTCATCAAATAGATTAAACCCTCTTAAAAACTAGACATCACTTATGTAATATGGTAATTCATCACACTTTGAATAGACAAATTTAAAAGCAACTAATTAAAAAATCAAGAATTTTTCTGATGAAACATTCAGGTTATTTACCGTCAAGTCTTGACGGGCATTATCTAGTAAATAATAAAAACTCTAAATCATCTCTAAATCATGTTAGGATACTAGAGCTCCACATAACCAACCCTTAATATAACACATTTATCTCGATATTTAAAACTGTAAAAATACTAACTACATTTATATAATTATAACTAACTATATCTATATATTACAAACGCAACTAAAAAAAATTAACTAAAAAGTAAAAATTAACTAAATATTAACTAAAACAAAAAAATTAACTTTATTTTCTTAAGTCAAACTACTCTGAATTAACAATGAGGACCTGAAATCGTTTATTATAAATTAAATTAACACATTCAGAAATCTTCCCTAACAAGCAGATAACAAACAAAAATATTCCAACAATTAGTTGCGGATAAAAATATTCTTTTGAAGCAGAAAACCGTTAGAAAGTCATCGTGAGATTTCCAAAAATAATTGCCGATCATTTCTTCAGCGAAGGTGAAAACTTCTGCAAATATCGTGTATATTAGTTATTGTTTTATTTTCTCTTAGAAGACATTACTTTCTTCAGGCGCAAGTATTTACTCGTCACACTTACTCGTCTTCTTTTTTATTTTCTCAAGCTCGTTTCCAGAAGGGCTCGTTTCCATGGTTACTACACCAAAATGCGTGGGAGTAAGACTGGCGATTCAGAAATCGATGGAGTATATGGAGTGTTTATTTTCAGTAAATATAACTGGCGATCAAGTACGTCTTATGAAAATATGCTTTGCCGAAGATGAGATCTTTGTTGTTTTAATCGAATTGTATAATTATATAATGATTATAGAGTATTTTCCAATCATTCCGAGTTTTTAAATTTGGAATATTTTAAGAAAAATTATAGCGAAATATGAAATTGTCTCCGGATAAATTTTTTAATTTCGGGCCTCAACTAATGAAGAAATATCAGATTTATAGAACACTTTTTTTTTCTTTGCTCTTGTAAACCCTTAAAGACTATCGTATGGAAATAAATCATAACTGTTGTCATTATTGTCATTAGACAAATTTTGAATTCGAATAACATTTTGACTGAAGATAAAATCTTTATCGCTTTAATAGAAATAAATGATTATATAATAATTGTAAACTGTTTTTTCCAATAATTTCAAGTTCGTAATTATGTAAATACGTAGCACCTATAGTTGTCGTTCAATCGGTCCGTTTGTACGTCAGTTCACATATAACAACTGAAAAATTATCCAACCGAATCGTTTGAAATGTAAAATATATAATTATTGAATAATTTTGTCGAGCCATTTCAAATTGAATGAAAATCGAATGCATAGTTCAATTACAGAGACAATCAAAAGGATTCCGATACATTACGGCCAATGGGGAAAAAAGTTTCAAGTGCATTTTAATGGTTTTATATGCTTTTGAACATAATAAAGTTGATATGCATCTATGAGGTATGTACTATAATATACATTCTGTACAATCTGTGGTGTAAAGAATATTTCTTAATGATTTACAAGGGCACACAAAAGTATTCCATTAAATAAGTATATATTGAGACATTGTTTGGTACGCATTTTAAATGTATTAAACTATTTAATATTATATGAAATCTATGTACGTTGCACAGGATTACACCTAGTTATAGTCATAGTTCAGTCTGTCCGTCCAGATATAATAGAGCAAAAGCTATCCAACGAAATCATTTGAGATTTAAAATATATAATTGTTGCATAATTCTGTCGAGTATATTGAAATTTTATGAAAATCGGATTTTAGTTCGATAGTTTGCTGTGAAAACTGTGAAACCGATCTTGTTATTTATTTTAATTATAGTTGATGTAATTCTTTAGAGCTTGGATTACTTTCAGTCGTTTTGTGAAAAATAAATATCTTTAGATGCACACAAGAATTTTTGAAAAAGGGTTTAGAAATAAATCTGAAAAAAAAGCTGTCGCTTTGTTCCTTTTATTATTTTTATTTTTATTTTTTTTTCCCTTAAAAGAGTTGAAGATCTAGAAAATATTGCGTATTTTTATAATTCTTAACGGAAATTGATTGACTCTGTCAATACATCGCATAAAATCCGGTTTCAATCTACAGCGTGCGCGCATGAAAATCCATTCACGTAACTTGAGCCATATCCTGAGTTATTCTTTTAACAATTTTTTTAATGTTTTTCAAATCAAATAAAGTGTAAAAATCCCAGAGATAAAACCCCCATTCGTATTCCAGAAAACAAAATCCAAAAAACATCTTTTTATCGGCCTTCCATAGGCAAATGTCCCTCCCCCTTTAACCCTTTATCTACCGACACTACCTATAAGTACCATTAAAACAACCTATTTTAAAATTTCTTTTAAGGGGTCAGGTACCTTTGATCGATTAAAATAGAAGCAAAATTTGCATACAGTATTGATCTCAATATCTTTAAATCTATCGCTTTTAAGAACTTCAAATTTTTAACACATATTTAAATAATCTTCCTGTAACTGTTACAGGTCATGGAATATTTTTATACCTTCACCATAAAATTAAATTAAAAAATTACAAAAGGTCTTTTTTTCTCGAAGAAAAATCATACATAGTCTTGCGCGCAGCTTGACATGCATAAAAAATATCATAAAGACCTAAAATCACTTTATATATAAAGAAAAATAGTCAATAATCAAAATGACGAACCCTAGTTACTTTAAATTCTGTCTTTGTATAAAAAATACATAAAAATATGAAAAATAACAAAATTTAGCACTTTTTTTTGTAAATAATAATTCATAACTTAAAAAATTCATACACAAAAGTGATAGTAGTTCGTCATTTTAAGCATTTATATGTTATGTAACTTCTGTAAAAATTTCATCAAATTCTACCCAACCATTTTCGAGCAATCATGGGCGCAAGTTGAAAAAATAGCATTTTGAGAAAATCCAATTTAAAGATAAAATTTCTTTTTAAAACATATTATGCAAAATATCTTAAGATATTTAAGTATACATATATTTATTTACTTACCTATTTATATAAAAACATAAATTCAATAAGTTTCATTATAAAAAAATAGTAAATAGTGTGCTATAAAACATGCAAAATGAATATAAATACACAAATAACATATACTGATACAACATTTTTCTATATATTTATTCATTATTTACAAAATTTTTACATGAAACTGGTAATACTTCATCATTTTCAACATTTATATGCTATGTAAGAGATGTTAATTTTTTATGACATTTTAGACAACCATTTCAGAGAAATCATGTGCGCAGTTGAATCGTAAACGTAAAAACGAAAATAATTTTTCATCATATCGTTCTTCTAAGTAACCATTCATTATCTAATAAATCCTTACATGACACTGATAACAATTCGTCATTTTCAACATTTGAATGTTTTGTATGAGCTGTTAATTTTTTATAAAATTTTAGCCAACAATTTCAAAGAAATCATGCGCGCTATTGAATCGTAAACGGAAAAACGAAAAAAAAATTTTCCTCATATCATTCTTCTGAATAACCATTCATTATTTAATAAATCCTTACATGACACTGATAATACTTCGTCATTTTCAACATTTGAATGTTTTGTAAGAGCTGTTAATTTTTTATAAAATTTTAGACAACCATTTCGGAGAAATCATGCGCGCTATTGAATCGTAAACGTAAAAACGAAAATAATTTTTCCTCATATCATTCTTCTAAATAACCATTCATTATTTAATAAATCCTTACATGACACTGATAACAATTCGTCATTTTCAACATTTGAATGTTTTGTATGAGCTGTTAATTTTTTATAAAATTTTAGCCAACAATTTCAAAGAAATCATGCGCGCTATTGAATCGTAAACATAAAAACGAAAAAATTTTTCCTCATATCATTCTTCTAAATAACCATTCATTATTTAATAAATCCTTACATGACACTGATAATACTTCGTCATTTTCAACATTTGAATGTTTTGTAAGAGCTGTTAATTTTTTATAAAATTTTAGACAACCATTTCGGAGAAATCATGCGCGCTATTGAATCGTAAACGAAAAAACGAAAAAAAATTTTCCTTATATCATTTTTCTAAATAACCATTCATTATTTAATAAATTCTTACATGACACTGATAACAATTCGTCATTTTCAACATTTGAATGTTTTGTATGAGCTGTTAATTTTTTATAAAATTTTAGCCAACAGTTTCGGAGAAATCATGTGCGCTACTGAATCCTAAGCGTAAAAACGAAAATTATTTTTGTGAAAATTCAATTGAAAGAAAAGATTGACTTAGGAACTTATTATGAAACATTATTTTTAAGTATTGCAGTAATTTATATAATTATTTACTTATCTTATTTATACACATGAATTTAATAAATATTAAAAAATAAATATTGTGTACTAAATCAAGAAAAATAAAAGTAGAAATAAAAATAAATTTACCTTTACAAGAACAATACTACATCATCTGTTTACTTAGATTATTAGGTTGATAAACTTTTTAGAAGACTTGTGAAACAAAAATCTATAAATTCATTCTGATGTTTTCTATTGCATGACATAAATAAACCTTTTAGAAATTTGAACACTAATTTACATACATATACTTTGATAACTATCATCGCATGGGATAACAGATGGAAAAAAACTTTGCTCAAAGATTTTCACAAAACTTAACACATTTAAAAAGCACCGGCACTGTAAATTTCACCTTCCTCCAAGAGAAATTTATCTTTCTGAGCAATTACTTTCATTCGCTTACTTTTTCTTGCTTCTTTTGTGTTTTGAAGAAAGCGTAAATTAGAAGTTGCAATCCTTTGGTCGTCTAACTGTTTCAAACATCCTCGAGCATGTGCACCAACTGTCAAGCCAAATTCTTGCATTACATTCATTTTTCCTTGATTGCCATCATTAAACAAAATAACTGCTTCATTTGTAGCAATTTCCACAATCCTTTTACCTACTCCTTGTGTTTTTGGACATAATTTCCATATTAAAGAATTTATCGATTCATTGTTGTTCTGGGTCTTACCTCCTAAGCACCTAGACAGAAGTTTTGGCTGCGATAAGTCATTAAAAATTGGTTTTATAGTATCCATTACACTAGTCGGGACTGTGTTCTTGTGTTTAAATGTTTTAATGGTACCACAAGCAACTGCTTTATTATATTTGCACCAAGATTCACTTCCAGTAGGGCAAAATGAATGTAGAGGCTCGGCATCCGTTGAACGAGTATGAAAATATGCAGCCCAGATAGCTTTACGCATTTCATGTAAATTGTTTTTATTCTGTCGAATTGCATTTCCATAATAATCTGTTAGCTTAGCAATGATGTTGTCCGTAAGTCTACCTTTTCCTCCAAGTGCTTTACCTTCACTACATTTTACTTTGTTTCGTTTAAGTTTTCGTAAGCGTGTGCCCATTCTCTTTTGAATGTGACCCACGCATTCAATTTTTTCAACTTTTGTATCAGAACCATATGGGCTGGCCTCTGATATGGCTTGAAAAGTTTTGGCATCACCATCACCTATATATCCAATGTACTTTACGTTTCTTGTGGCTTCTGAACGTTGAAATATTCGAACCATACCACTTAGTTCCATTTTTCCAGCAGATCCATCGTGATTATTGAGGCAATCATTTTCATGGGTTTTTTTCCATGAATTATATTCATGCGTCCCTTTTTTTAGTTTCCATGCATCACATGACTTGCAAAATGAGGAAAGGACTTCAGTATCAATAACTTTGCCGCTTTTGTCACCAATGACAGTGCACACACCTATTCGTGAAGTATGACCCCGAGTTTTCCATGTACCGTCACCACTGATGTTTAAGCATGAAGAATCAGTCAGAGTTACTTCTTCTGAAGCTGCAGATATCATAGATCTTTCTGCGACAGATGCAGAGCATTTCTGTAGCACCTTTATCGCAGCATTGTAAGACCTTTTGGAAACCGGTTGAGGCAGATCCATGATTCCACAAAACAGTTTCATTGCTGCATACCCCAGTCCAATTGATCTAATGGCATAAATATATCTGTTGTTAATTTCTGAAATTTTGTTATTTTCGCCGATCTTCTTAGAATTCTTAAATTTAATAACTTCAGCACAATTTTCACATAAAATCGAAATTTTAGATGATAAGCCACATTCAATTTCTTCTGTTATACTTACTTAACCACCACAAGCTTTACAGCATAAAAATTTTTCCAGAATGGAAAACATGTGACTGACATCCATAATACGATATCCATCAAAGCTAGAATTATATTCAAACTCCTTGTTTACAGAAAGTTTTCTCTGTGAAGCACTGTTATTCAGTGAATCATTTTCACTTTTCGTCAACTTTCTGGTATATACATTACCAGTAAATTTCCTTTTTTTCGGTCGTATCCCAGAAGCTCTTTTAGGTGTGTTTTCGCTAAGAACTTCACTCATTGTAGCAGAAGATTATTAACGAAATAAATAAAATTAATTTAAAGCTAAAATAAAACTTATTCGCAAACAAATCACTATAAAAAAATCAGAAATTCAGCATCGAAAGAGTAGACAAGACAACGTGCATAGATTTATTTCTAAATCAAGCTAAATAGCTTGAATCTAAAGTTGAAGTAGCAGTTGCTAATTTCTGCTTGATTTCCTGAAAGGAAAGGGAAAATAAATAACCACAGAGTAAAGAAAAATAAGAGTAGAAATCCTTGAATCTTATCAGCTACGGCCGGCGCCTGCTGCGTGAAAAATGTAAACAAACAGTCTAGCCCTTTAAATATCGCTGTTTCATGAAAAGAGGTCTTACTATTTTGCCCATAACTTCGTTTCTAATGAGAATTTTTTTATGGGGTTTGTTTTAATATGAATCTAAAAGATTATACTTTCATATAAAGCAATAAAAAAAAAATCGAAATTTTGACCATTTGAAAGGTACCTGACCCCTTAATACATCAGTTAGTTGTAATACTGTTTAGAATGAATTACAGAAACATTACTTTATCTTGTTCCAAAAGCATTATTGCTTACACAAAACAGAAATGGGTGATTTCTTTTGCCTTTGCATCTTTTCAGCAGTCTTGGCGCTGAGGGAAGTGGATGGGAATTTTTCAATGCGGAAATATTTCTATATTTATATTGTAAGAACATCGTATTTGTACATTTTATAATTCTACAAAATACTTAGAAAATAATAAAAACTAAAAAAAGATTTGAGTGTGGTTATAAAAATTGCACAAAATCCTTGTAAATTCAAATTTAACTTATCCTTCTAAATCCTTCAATCCTTCTAAAATCCTTCAAATATATATTAAATGATTATCTAAATCTCTTAATTTAGTTTAAACAATTTACGTAAAATGCTTTAGAATGTAAAATTTTCATGAATTCATAATGTGGTAGATAAAGAGTTAATAACGTCAAATCTTGCTAGAGATACTTATATTTTACATAATTAACAATTGTATTTCTTTTTCACAAAAAAATTACAACTTTTTCACAAGTTTTATAATCAACAAGCAGTCCAATGTGACAATTACTTATTGTTTATGAAATTTGGAAATATTAACGGATTTATTGAACAGGCAATACATATACCGGTTTATAACAGTGCATTAGTATAACTTGCTGGATGTGAAATTTCAACTTATTATGTATTTTTAATACTTTTCAACATAGTTGAAAAGTGTTTAAGAATTTGGTTTGTCTCTTTGCTTGTTAGTTTGTCTTTCCTAACTCTAGTATGCGTTAAAATAGTTGGATTACTCTGTCATTATTATATATTTTTGAAATTTACTATGCTCAATAGTGATAATAATCTAAGCAGCATTTATTTTTTATTTACAGACACTGTTAAAAATTTCCCATTAAACTATATTAGTCTGCAGGGAAATGTAGTAATTATATAAATATGAAGCACCGATAGTCTCAATGTGATCCATCTGTCTGTCTAATATAACAGCGCAAAAACTCTCCAACTGAGTGACTTGAAATTTAATATAAATGCAGATTTGTGAAAATTTTAACACCATGAATGATGGATGAGGTTCAGTTGAAAATTTAATAGAATCCGAAATACAACATTTTTTATGCAAATGATTGTGATTCATTGTCACCACGAATCTGTCAGCTGAGCAGCGCGCACTCTGGACTCCTGCTGAAACTGAATAAGTAGAGTTTCGTAACTAGCCATTGAAATTTGTCTAAGTTTGTCTAATAGTGGAAACCATTATGTGAGATATAACTATGTGTCTGACAAGAAAGGGTGGGATTTCAGCAACTGACGGGGTTTGATCCTGTCGTCCATGTTTTCAAAACACAACAGTAGTTAAATGACAAAACAGGTATCACAGTGTAGAGTTGTATGTAGTAGCTGGTACATTAATTTAAAAAAAATTAAATAACATTGCCTGGTTTTCATGTAATGGCCCATGTCTTCCTTTTTCAATACGCACGTTTCAATGAATCTACATACTTACTATCCTGATAATGGACATAGATTGTCATGTTATTTTGACACTGTGATGGCATTTTGAATCATTAACCTTTTATCTACTGCATTATGACATACTTCATTAGAACATTAGAACATACAATAGAACATACTATATAAAACTGTCCTTGGATATTCAGATGCATATTATTTTACTTTTAATATGCTTTTTTTTCTCCCCTGTATCTTAAAAAAAAGGAAGTTCAACAAACTCTCATTTTAAAATTCACTCTATTCTAAAAAAAGTAACTACCCCTAAAGCATGGTGACGTTACTGCAACGTCATTGTGAAGTCACATTGTGACTTTGTGACCATCGATTGTCGATGTGACGTCACGTGACGTCGATGTGAAGTTACAGTGGCTAAAATGTGAAGTCGTTATGGCCGTTTTAGAGCTCTTTTCCCTAATAGCATGCATGGTCACAGTGACGTCAGTGTGAGTCACTTTGGTCACATCACATCTGTGACCAAAATGCCACCACTCAGTGACGTCACATTGTGACTGAGATGTGACTTTCTAAATAACCTTTAGAAATTTATAAATATCTTTTAAAACATGTTATTTACTTTAAAAAACATGTTTCTGGCAATTTATATATCCTTGCTTTTGTCATAGTTTCGTCACAATGTTAATGTGAAATTGGTCACAAATGACACATTTTTCACAAATTTGTCACATTGTGACCACTATGTGAAACGTCACAAAAGAGCTCTAAAACGGCCATAACGACTTCACATTTTAGTCACTGTGACTTCACATCGACAATCGATGGTCACAAAGTCACAATGTGACTTCACAACGACGTTGCAGTGACGCCACCATGCTTTACGGGTTGTGACGTTTCACAAAGTGGTCACAATGTGAAAAATTTGTGAAAAATGTGTCATTTGTGACTAATTTGGCATTAACTTTGTGACGAAACTGTGACTAAAGCGACGATATTTAAATTGCCAGAAACATGTTTCTTAAAGTAAATAACATGTTTTGAAGGATATTTATAAATTTCTAAAGATTTTTAAGAAAGTCACATCTCAGTCACAATGTGACGTCATGTGTGGTGGCATTTTGGTCACAGATGTGATGCGACCAAAGTGACTCACAGTGACGTCACTGTGACCATGCATGCTATTAGGGTAACGCAGTCACTGCCGCTGACAATGAATTTTTTGTAACTGGATTTCTTTTTTAGTTAATAATTAGAGAGATATAGAATACAAAAACATGAAAATTGGTGATAATACATAGAAATGTTAAATAAATTAGCTAGTGCAGGCAGATATTAAATCAAACAGTTATTTAAGATATATTTAATGTTAAACTTGGTCAAAATCGTTTCAATAAAAAAGTTTTATAGTAGCAAAAACTATGCATATGAATCTAAACATTTTTAGATCAAGTTATACATTGGAAGTTCCCGATGTACAGATTGCTTTTTTTAATCTTTAATTTGGCTCATTTTTTAAGGATTTATTGCTTTTTAAATTCAAATGTTCAGCATTTTTTAGCGATTTGTTTTACATATTATGTAAAAGGTTATTATTTTAAATTGCTGCCAAATGATCAAAGAATAATATTTCCTTCAAAGTGGAAAGAAAAAAAGATATTTACACGTGACTTTACAAACATAAAAAAAAACTTCAAATGAGAATTAAGTAATTACGAGTTAATAACGAGAAAATATTAAAAACTGTGTGCTTAAAATGTATTTACATGCAAAAATTGAAAAAGGAAGAATATTGTAAAATAATAAATTCATTAATAAGTTTTCACATTCGTAATTCAGATTTAAAAAAACAAAAACAATATAAGACAGTGAAAATAATAATATTCACTTTCAAACGATAAAAAATATTTTAGCGTAAATATTACAAAAAGAAAAAATGTTTGTTGAAAATTACGTGAAACTTTAAATGTTACATTTAAGAAAAACGTATTTAAAACCTACCATACAGCATCGTTAAAAATTACCGGGATGCTAAGACTCTGTTTAGTGAGTTCGCTTGTGCTGGATATATTAAAAAAAAATTACTATGTCTCGCGATGTAATTGTCATGTTGGTAAACAGAAGGTGCCAAAATACTCAAAATAAAAGAACAAAATTACAATATATTAAAAAAACTACAATTTCACCAATTTCTAGGTACTGTGTCCCCTTAAAAGACTGTGTTTGTAGCAATAGTAATAATGAAAAAAACGAATTTGCAAATTTATTCAAAATATTGGTACAAAGCATATCGACTGTTTCAAAGATTTCCTCCTTCTTCCTGAAAATAACAAACTTAGAACTTCTGCTACCATGAATTCTGAAAATTTGGATTAAAAAGAGTATCTTTGTTAAGTACTATTAGAATTTTAGTAATATTCCCTGTTAGAGGAAAGTAAGTGGTACTTATAAGTACAACTTGAAAGAAAGATAATCTTGACATTGACACATCTGAACAGTGTCATTCAGCAATTCTAAATCCATACAGGAAATTCTCACTCAATAAAGAATATTTAATTTATATAATCTCAAAATGTCTCTCTGTAAATAAAGCTAAGTTTACTAGTTAGATTTTTTGGCATAAAATTAGATTATTAAATGAAAAAGAAATTTCTCAAATGCATCCAATAATGATGCAAATGATTTAAAGCAACTCTTTGTTTCCGCTTATAATTTTATTGATGTTGGCCTTCTTTATATACAAATATGTTTATTCGTTATTTTTTCTCATGCTTTAAGTTGTCAACTATATGTTTATTTAATTAAATTTTTGTATTTTAAATTCTAATGAATTTTGATTGCAATAAACATTTCTCTAGTTTTCAGTAGTTATACAAAAGCATTTTAGCTCTAAAACAAATGGTTCACACTAAAGGTAACTCTTATTTATTACTCATTTTAACATTTATTTTGAACACATTTTCTAAATTAAATAATAAAATATAACCCTGAAATAGTCCCCGAAAGAAAATGACATTTGGTGAGATAATTGAATATTGCTTTGAGAGCAGTAATGAAAATAATCGAATAAAGCAATAATCGAAAACATTTCAGATGCTTTCTATTTATTTACCTTCTTGCAATTCAATAAGTGCATGAAATTACTAGCGCTCTTATCCCACCAGCCATAATTCCACCTTATGACATAATTATATTTCATCTTCAAAAAACATTCAGTGTTATTATTAACAACTGTATAATGTATTTATGATGAATAGTGTGGTTTAAATATAAAACAAAGCAGTATATATTACTTTTAGCAAATATCGCTTAAAAAATTATATTATTTATGAGATTAAAAAAGCGGATATTTCAAATTTTATAAGCTGATATCCTAAAAAAGAGCCAAAACAATTTATAGGGAAGATAAAGGGATCGAAAAAATTATTTATTTAACGCAAACTTCCGATAAAAGTGTTATTTAATACCGTTTAGTGTGTTCTAAAATGTGTAAAAACTTACCACATTTTGTTATCGTTCAGTCCGTCCGACCTCTGCCGTCCGTTGTCTGCATATAACAGATCAAAAACTATCCAATCGTATGGTTTAAAATTTTTAATAAGTAATTTATGCAAAATGTTCGCGAATTATTTCAAATTTTATTAAAATTCGACGTGTAGCTCAATTACAGGTACAATAAAAAATAATCCGTTAGATTAAAGCCAACGGGAAAAAGTATTTTCAAGTACATTTCAATGATTTTACACTTTTTTGGACAAAATAAAATTTATATGCAGCTATGAATTATATACTAAATTATACAATCTGTGCCGCAAAGAATATTTTTTTATCAATTTACAAATTAGAATTTCTGGTATAATATTTTAAATACAAAAAAAAAATAAAGTAAGAAAGAGAGGAAAAAAAGAAAAAAAATCCTCAAATTCATGCATACATGCAATAACGATGCAAACAATTTGAAACACCCCTTGTTTCCGTCCATAATATTATTGATGTAGACGATGTTTATAACCTTCAATGTTTATCCATTAAAATGACTTCAGTAGTTTTAAATTATCATCAACACCATTATTTATTTAAATACGTATCTGTATTTAAAATCTCTTATTAATTTTAAATGCAATAAACATTTCTCAATTTTTCAGTAATTATACAAAAGTATTTTAGCACTAAAACAAATGGTTTCTCATTAACGGTAATTATTATTCAATACTTATTTTAAAATTTATTTTCAACATATTTTCTAAATTAAATAATAAAATTATAGCAAACGTGGTGGCATTTGGTATTATAAGTTTAAGAATTGGAAAAGGCAAACGTCTTTTTGAAATGTCTAGCGAGCCAGTTGACCTACGATAGTGATTTTTTTATTGAAAGATAGAACTCGATGAGACGAATAAAATGATAGCATTAAAAAATTTAACGTTGTTTACCATAGTCTTTTATTTAACTTTTAACGAAACTAGTTGGATGTGCCAATCCCAAAAGACATACGTACATTTTAATGTTTAAAAAAATAGTTACTGTTATTTCTTTAATAGTATATGTTATTTCTTTAATAATTTTAATTTAATAATATACCAACTTTTATTTTCATCTTAAATTTCTGCTTCAGTCAATTAATCGGAGAAAAACGAGTTTCCGTCTTTGCACGAGCCGATGGACAATATAATGGTAGGCATTTTTTTTCAAATTCAGGGAGGACCCACTTGCCATACATAAAAATAATCATACACAAAAATTTTAGTTCAGTTTTAGGCATAACTTCATACACTTTTAGGTGATGCAATATTGAAAATGACACAAAAATCGCTATTGTAGCACGCTCTTCCGGCAGATTTTTTTCAAATTCAGTGAGGACAACCTAGCCATACCCATACACTTACACAAAAAATTTGGTTCAATTCGATGCATAAATTCATACACTTTTGGTCGGTACAATATTGAAAATGGCACAAAAATCGCGATTGCAGCGCCCCCTTCCGGTGGAATATTTCAAAATTGAAAAAGGACCTGCTTGCCACAGCCAAAAAGATTTACAAAAAATTTGGTTCAATTATATGCATATCTTCATACACTTTTTGATAGTAGAATGACGACATATGGACACACGGACAGGCAGACATTTTGAAATCTCGGACCTCTAAAACGTGTAAATCCGTCGAAAACAGGAAGTCGAAAAAAAATTCGATTACAATACTTTCTTCTATTGAAAATACGAAAAATTCAACAAAATGTAGCTATTAATTCCGTGGATGTTAAAAAAGCATATTCTTTATGAAATAAACAAAGTCATCTTACTTATTTGGTCAGCGTAATTTCGGGCACATTTTTAGATAAATACATATAACGCACATTTTTTTTTTTTACAAATTATGTTGTGATTTTCCACTTTAGTGTACTTTGAATATTGTACCTCAACATTTTTACTACAACTATGTTCTAAAATACGATCACAGCTTTTTATCAAACAACTTTTCACCTTAAGCCTTCCGGTTATTCAAAATTTTTTACCACACTCCTGTTAACCGAAAATGCTTCGGTCTAATGCTATTCGGAAAACCGGGGTTCCATAAAAATTTTTAGAAAATTTTTAGAAAATTTCTGAGGAAGACCACCAGTCACAAAAATCTCTATTCCAGTGGAGGTGACGGCGAAGTTACTTTTTTTTTCGAATAGAGAGATGCATTAGAAAAACTAATCCTGTGGGTTTTACAAATTCCCACTGTGAAGTTACTAGCTGGTGTGTCAGTTCATGAGGAACTGTTCTTGTATGTTTTCTTGTGTTCTTGTATGGCTTCTGTTCTTGTATGTTTTCTGTAGTTTATTTAAAGCTCAGTATACAGGGTTACCATAAAGGAATCATTCACTTTTAAAATTCTATTTATTCAAAAGTATTATACTTAGATATGTGATTTATATATGAACATAACCACAAGGTATCCAAGTTTTATGCTCATCTTACTAATGTTCAATGTTTGTCCCTTGGTTATATTACACATATCCAGGCGGTAGTTCAATCACTCCATAAATTTTGTAATGTGATACAAGGAGGTTCTTTTCCGTACTGTTTCTGAAAGAACGTTGCACTGCTATGACAGATGAAAATTTAGCATATTTTAGGACTCAAAAAATATTTTCTCGCGTAGTCTGGGGTGGACTGAACTGAACTAGTTACGGATACTGGGCTAGTTCTGCAATGCTATCTGATGTACAAACTTGAACTAGTGTTGTCACATCACTTGGTAAACAAACTTAGATATTTTGTGGTTAACCCTTAAATGCATATTGTATCATTTTCAATACCATAAGTGTTCCCGATTTATTGGGGGTTTTATTCACATATTCCATATTCTTACCAGAAATTTAAAAGAGCAATTTTCACTTTACTTATTGACAGACCATTCATAATTAAATAAAGAAAAATTTACTATTTAGATTTTTCTGGCGCATTTTTTGAAACACGTTCTATCCTATGCATTTAAGGGTTAAACTTTTCGTGGTTAATTTTGTGGTATAGCAATCTTTTCTTTTTTCAAATAAAGTGATTTCTTTTTTTTTCAGCGAAATCACATAATTATTCTATTTTTTCTTTCTTTTAAGAAACAATCAACCTATAATTTAATCATTAAGAATATAGAACCAGAAAATACATTTTTTATGTCATTACGCCTGGAGCGTTGATGGAGATTTTAAATCAGAATATTTTATCCAATAAAGTATATAGGCTTATGAAACTATTTTCTATAAAGCGATGAAATGGCTGGAAAGTTTCCTGCAATCTTTTAACAGAATAAGTAATGTATTACACTTTTTATTTAATATTTTTAATTGGAAATTTTATAAAATTAGATGTCTGTCACGCGAATTAACATGCTTCTTTCTACCGAAATGTCCAATATTTCAATATGGTAGAAAATATTTGGTGAATTTCTCGCTTCTCTTCTGTATTCTCATGTAGGTAGGAAACTCAGTAAAGTCAATCACTGAAAATTCATGGTTTTGTAATATGTTTATTTTCAAAATACATTCAGCAAACTCTTGCAAATTCAACATATTTATGTTTAGGAAATTTAGTACTATTGCTACATAAAAATTTAGGTATAATTTCAGACGATATCAATAAAAATATGAAATGTATTTTAACATTATAAGTACTAAATTTAGATTGTTTATAATTGAAAAACATAGTCTAGGCATTGTTTGAACCAAAGATTTAAAATACTTTGTTAAAATTGGGTATTTCATTTGAAAAAAAAAGATGTTTGGATTCATTTTAATATGTAGATGTCCTTTTAAGCAAATTTTAAATACATTATTTCAAAAATAGACTTTATTTCTAATCGTTCGATTCCAATAACTTTCATCTACGATAGTTTTTCGAGGGATTAGTATGGGGTGATTACTTTTCTTTCACGACTGTACAAATAACGGTGTATAGTTTAAATATGATAATCGATTGACTAGCACGCATAAACTTATACCAATATTTGTTATTTCTTTTTAAAAATATTGAACTATGTTGCAATAAATATTTTTACTCATAGTTATCAAAAACATCAATGCTTTATCTTTTTAATGGACACGAAAGATGTTTTCGCAAAATAGAAAAAAATATGTTAGAATTTTTGTCAACATAAGACATAGCGAAATACATTTCTATTTTCTTGTCTTTGTAAACAAAAAGGAAATATATTTTTAAGCAATAAATATAAAAATTCGATTGTATAAAACTGAAATATTAGAAAATACAAAGTGACAGAAGATTGGAAAAAATATTTTACTTATTGTTTATATTTTTGTATTTGTCAAAAATTTTTTTTGAAAAAATAATTAGTATAATTAATTTAATTATTCAATCATCCAATCTTTATATTGACATGGATTTCTATAATCTAATTTTTTTGTATTTTATGGTTTTATGTTATTGGAATTTCAATTTTTAAAAGGTTTATTTAATAATAACCTATTATCTAAAAACATTGATTAATATATCTTATTTTATAAAATTACTGGATATATGAAAATCAATTCCTACTTCAAAATTTAGGTTGACAAACATAATTTAGATTGAAAGAATTTATGTGTTTTTGAAAGCAATTTCTATAGGATATCTTTTTTAATCTAGTTTGTTCAAAGAATTATATTTAGTATAGCTATTATTATAAAACAGTCAAGTGACAACGATCGCAGGCTAATGTTAACCCGGGAGAACTCGCTAGTGAGAATTTCTCTAATGGTGCCCAATTACTTTTCCTTTACTCTGTATTCACTTAAAATCAACTTTTTTGTTTGGCTTAGTACTTTTACTCAGAAAAGAGGTATAATAATTGAAATCACATTTTGAAATTTTATTAAAATGGAAAATGTTTTAAATAAGAGTCATAAAACAGGTAAGATGGAGAAAGAAAATTTCATGCAATGAGCTCTCCCAGGTTAAACTTATGAATATTTTTTTTCAAATCCCTTGTTTATATAAAAAATTTATTAATTAATTAAATTATTAGCTTATTTACTTATTTTGAACTGCATGACTGAAGTTGATATCTTGCGTTGTACGTTTCATTTTTTAGATTTTTGTTACAGATCTTTTTACGACAACATTTTCACTTTCGAAACTGTTTCCCCTTCTTTTGAATCTAGATAATATTGGAAACTGAAGCAATGATCTAAAGAATCAATTTATATTATTCAAAAATAAAATCGAAAATTAGAAGTTTGTTAAAATATTTTATATGGCAAAAGAGTTAATTTACTGTACTAAATATAACTCTGAAATGAAACTACTTGAGAAATTGCCCCAATAACTTTAATTTACTAAATTTACTACTAACTTTAATTTATTTA
The DNA here is from genome assembly GCA_964019185.1 of Maratus speculifer. Lineage (NCBI taxonomy): Eukaryota > Metazoa > Arthropoda > Arachnida > Araneae > Salticidae > Maratus > Maratus speculifer. Next base: position 31,355,029 of record OZ025297.1, read on the forward strand.
CTTTACTTAACATTTATTAAACATTAAAGTAGATGAAAGTTATACTGCTGTAGGGTTATTTTTTTAAATTATAAATGACTACAACTAACTTTAATTTGAAAAACATACCCATTAATTTTGATTAAGTACAAGTAAAAACAGACAAAATAATTTGTGCTAAAACATTTTTCATATTCGAAATAATTTGCAATTCATTAATAACTCAGAAATTATGACTCAGGAGTCAAACTCGCCAGGCTAAGATTCTTCCAGTAACTGATTTCTAAAAAAAGTATAGTGATTGATGACAGAGTTAGTATCCTTCGATACAATAGATTATTTTTCTGAAAAATACTTATTTTTTGAACATATTTGATGGTAAGAGATAAATTTATGTATTTTCATTTCTAGCAGGAAGTAAAAAGCGAAATATTTCAAGAATTTTCCGTCTGAGTGTCTTACAAAAGTATAAAAATGTAATGTTGTTTTCCCTGCATTTTGTTTTAATTGCTCAGAAAATATGATTCTTTCAACATTCTAAAAAATAAAAAAATTACAAACGTGAAGGTAATCTTTATGAGTATTATATCATTCTAAAATGCATTGAAAATTCATTAAATCTGTGTCATTATATTATTATAAATATTGTGCATTCTGCAGTAAATCCTGGAGTTTAGTGTACGGAATATTACGTTCCAAATACTTAGAGGGATAAATTACTTTTTAGATAGAAAGGTGCAATTTATTAAATCATACTGCATTATTGAAACAACAGAGTAGAGTTGTTATTACTTCTTTTTTATTGCTAACTTGTGAACAAAAAAAGAAAAAACCTATTGTAAAAATTCAAATTACACGTTTTTAGCAAACATACATATACAGATAAATAAATAATATAGCGGTTACAAAATGTAAAGATTTGGATAAAACAAGATATTTTGACCTTAGATGATTATCTTATACTTATCATTCATATAAATCAGAGTTATTATTCTACTGAATAAAATTCGATTGTAACAGGAAACATAAATATTTAGATTAAATTGTGCAATTTTGAAAGATTCATTTAAAACAATGTATTTTCGTCCCTAAATGTTACATAATATTGTTGAATTCTAATAACTATCATTAATTACTTGAATTAGGATGGATTACATGAATTGGCTGACATTTGTGTGATATTCTTTTGTTAATTCTCAAATGATGCACATAAATCATGATTAATACATTTTTATTTATTCAAAAAGTACTTATGTAGGTTGGCATATACCCGAAAAGCTTGGTGACGTCACTGCAACGTCGTTGTGAAGTCACTTTGTGACTTTGTGACCATCGATTGTCGATGTGACGTCGAAGTCGTTATGGCCGTTTTAGGGCTCTTTTGTGACGTTTCACAAAGTGGTCAAAATGTGACAAATTTGTCAAAAATGTGTCATTTGTGACTAATTTGACATTAACATTGTGACGAAACTGTGACAAAAGCGACGATATTTAAATTGCCAGAAACGTGTTTTTTAAAGTAAATAACATGTTTTGAAGGATAGTTATTAATTTCTAAAGATTTTTAAGAAAGTCACATCTCAGTCACAATGGGACGTCACTGAAAGGTGGCATTTTGGTCACAGATGTGATGTGACCATAGTGACTCAGAGTGACGTCACTGTGACCATGCATGCTATTAGGGTCGTTTAGGGATTCAGTGACATACATGTTAGGGGTCGTTTAGGGGTTCAGTGACCATGCATGTTATTATTGTAAGATTAAAAGAAGTTATAATTAATGCTAATTGCTCAAAAAATTGTAGATCATTCGCCATTGCCGGAATTCGTCTGCCAAATCACAAAATGGCTAGCAGCAATAGGCCAGTTTGCGAAATGTCTCGGAACATCTGGTCAAAGTCATGAGCTCTGTTTTTGTGTATCTGTATGTAGTTTCTACTTAATTAATTTTAAAACACTTTACTGCACAATATGCCATATCTGTTGCATACATAAAAAACATTATATCTTTCGTTATGCGCCATGAATTTGGCTAATATAATCTTTATCTTTGATCTGAGAAAATTCAAAGAGTGAAATAATATTTAGTTTTTATTATAGATTTTTGAAACAGGTCCTTCAAAAAATAGAGTTTGGAAAAATACGTAATTGTAATCATTAAATGCTTTTGACACCTTTATAATTTGATCATATTATATTTTTCTTGCTTTTTTAAACGCACGTGTATTTCTTACAATTGAAAAATATCTGAATTTATTATTTGGTTTAAGTTCGGAAACCATGAGATAAAAACAGCTAGTAAAATCCATACACTAAATCAGATAATGAAATGTTTAAATAAAAGTAAAACTTTAAACACCACGCAATATGTGCGTTATTTTTATGACGGGTGCTTATCGATACGGGGCATATAGGCCCGAGGAGGCGGATGCCCTGCGTGAGACCCTTTCTATGAAAAAATAACGGTATTTATGAAAGAATACTAAAATTTGGAAGAAAAATTTTAGTAAATTTTTTAATTTCGGGTAAACTGTCAACAATGAGGACGACAGACACGATTGTGCTCAAAACCAGTACCTCACGTACAACAGCGTCAGAAGCAGAAATTATCGCCCTGGTGGGGCAAAAAGTTAAAAAATTTTAATAAATAATTAGACATTACACACCCTAATTTAATGAAGTACATGTTTGGAAAAAAATCAAATTGCTAAAAATAAACTTTTATTCAATAAAATTTATTTAACTAACTTAACTAATTTGAAGACTTTTCGATTTAAAAAAACTCCATGGAATGTGTGTACTGTACATTGATAGATATATCAAAATAGCAAATAAAGCCTTTGTGCAAAAATGTTTAAAGATAGAAAACCTACGATTATAAATGCAGAAATAAAGTAAGAAAAGATAGCAAACAGCCGTTTCGAATCTACTATGGAGATTCTTCATCAGTGCAAAACTCAGCGAGGTAGAAAAAGCAAAACTGAGCAAAGAGACAGAGAGAGCAGCCTTTAGGCTGCTCTCTTCTCATTAGTTGCTTTCCTTTAGGCGGGATCGTTTCCGCCTGCGTCTCTCTGTCTCTTTGCTCAGTTTTGCTTTTTCTAGCTCGCTGAGTTTTGCACTGATGAAGAATCTCCATAGTAGATTCGAAACGGCTGTTTGCTACCTTTTCTTACTTTATTTCTCCATTTATAATCGTTGGTTTTCTATCTTTAAACATTAATATATATGACTCTTAATTTTCATAAACTTACATGCAATACATTTTGCAGGTTAATACTTAAAAATAGAATATTACAATATATTCAGTTAATGTATTAGCAATATTATTAATGATACTTACGATACTACCGTTAACATACTAACGATATAGAATAGTTCTACACAATATCCATATAAAATACTATTAATGTGTAAAAAACGCAATACTTTCAATGGCATAACTGTATCAAAATAAGTCACAGAGAAGAGAAATTCTCCGGGTCGCCATGACTTTCATAATCAAGATTTCATAACATACATTAAATACTTTCTCAGCAAAAGTATTTTATTTATTATTTTCTAAAAATGAGCATTCATTTTCTAGAAACTATATATATATATATGTATATATATATACAGGTTTTTTCTATAATAAAAGGATTTTCTGTAATCTATGTAAAAGAAATTTAAAATTTTCAACATTATCTGATCAAGAATATAAATACGTATGTCCACTAATCGCCGAATATTTCAAGTATCAAAAATATACTTGATGATCAAAATTCCATGAAAATAAGCTGTAAATTTAACTTAAAAATTGAAATTATTTTTCCACATTGCCCATGTAGAGATGTTTAGATCCAGTCTATTTTTTTATTTTATATAATTATTTTGATTCATTAAAACTAATGAATAGAATCCAATTTCCTGGGAAAAACATAAATAAAACAATCATTACTTTCAATTTTAATAATTATCTGTTTTCTCTTAATTACTCAAACTGTGAAACAGGGCAGTTCGAAAATTCAACAAATAATTTTCCATTATAATTGTTTCTTAATTAACAGTACCAGATTTAAGAAATTGAATGAATAAATAATATCGCTATTCGATTGTCACAGGATTAATCTTAGCATTATCTATCCAAGTGCAAATAAGGTGACGACTTAAGAATATTTTTTACTTTATTTTCCTTTTAAAATTAATTAATTAGTAATAATAAATGCATCACTATATTCAAAAAATAAAATTTGATTAAAAAATAATTGTTTTTGTAAAAATTAATAAAAATAATGTACAATCGTGGGGTTAAAAAGATAGTTAACACTCGTTGCACTTCTGCGACAAGTTATTTTACAAGAAAATTGCTGTTGCCAAACTGGACATGAGTCTATTTTAAAATGATGTACACTCTTAAAACGAAAGAGTTGATTTGGCTTCTGATGAAAGATCTGTAATTTTTTCGATCATAAAAGAGTTGTTTTTCAAACGATTAAATCTTCTTGATCTAAATTGGTTATTTAAATAGCTCAACTTCATTTAATTTGGTTAAAAACAGCTCGTAAACTCGAGTTATTTCAACTCTTTTTTGAGAAGCTGCCTTTCAACATTGAGATGAGTAGATTTCAGCTCAACTTGAGCTATTTTGTGGCTGACTTTTTAAGAGAGTATATAAAAAATATTTAAGGGTCTATCTATATATCAAAAGTATCCCAAACTTCTTCTTTTATAATATGCGCACAGATTGCAAATTTAAATTCCGTAATCGATTGTTGAAATGCTACAGAGTTTTTTTACAGAGTAGATTAAATCATTTATTGATCATCCTGTTATGTCCTGGAAAATAGTACTTCCAGTTGTGTGTTTTTGGGATTTATTTATTTGGTTGATAAGGAGTAAGTTCTCACTGTTGTGGGAATATCATCTTGCCTATTTTTTAAATACTGGTTAATAAATAGTATTCATGTTTATCATAATTTAAGAAACAAAATCTATGAGTAAAACATATCTTATTTTGTCTCCATTAATTAGTATCAATCCATTAAATAATACAATGAACAATCACCTTTGAGGAAAAACATAAATGAAATAATTATTTCTGTATCCAAAGAATTTTTCTTTATCCACGAAAAAAAAAAAAAATTTTCGAGGTAACATAATTTCTAACTACTAAGAATGTATTTATTAAAAATACAACCTATTGCTCAATGGTGCACAAAACAAGAATTTTAATATACACTTGTACAATTAAAATAAAATAAAAATATCAATGTTTCGAGCCGTTTCTAAGAAAATATGATAATGGAAGGACTAAGTTTGCTTCTTGATCGAGAGATAATATTTCTAATAAATTAAAATCGAAATGAATTAAAAGTTCAAAAATGTTGCCACTTACACCTGAGTAAAAATTAAAATATTGCAACGTGTTTTGTGCACCATTGAGCAATGTGTGTATTTTTAATAAATACATTCTTAGTAGTTATAATTTTATGGTGCAATTGTCCAGTATATACTTACATAATTTCTAGTTTTAACAAATAGTTTTCGCAAGCTATTTACGCTTAATTAATATCAAATAATTTAGATCCATAAAAGTGCCATAAAAAGTGCCATCCCTTTTATTAACAGTTTCCATTGTTTGAAGAGTTATTCATACAGATTATCTGTACATAAATAACCTTATTGACATTTTTAAAGGTACTTACCCTTTTTCCATTCATGTAATTAACAACTATTTTGATGCATACCGCTCTTTTTCAAGTAAAATAAACGTGATAATTTATGAATCATTTGCTTGGTAATATTAAATATCATTCACTATTAGTAAATAATTCTTTAATAACACAGTGTTTCAGAAATTGTCATCCAAATGCTCTAACATTATTTTATTTGATTTAGAAGCAGTATTTGTTGATTGTCAAATTTTTTCCAACATTTTTTTCAGGAATAAAATACCTGTTACATCTGTAGCAACCTTAAAAAAATCCATAACAACCTTTAAGAAAAAATATAACTTATTAATGTATAACAATATTTCTTTTTATCAAAATATTAATAACTTTTCAAAAAAACTCATATCTGCGAAAAAAATGTAAAATTAAACAAGATGTCATCCTTTATATTGCTATTTAATCACAACACCGGTTTTAAGATACAGAAAAATTAATAATGCTGTAAAAATTGAACTGTTCTCATCATTTCAATAGTTTTCTCCTAAGGTTGTCTTTTCGAACACAAATGAGTTTTAAATTCACGAAAAATTTATTTTCCTTATCTTGGGCTCATTTAATAAACTGCATAGTGTATAAAGAATATGATACATAGTTTAATAAACATGGTTTCTTTAACGGCAACTTTTATTAAAGGAAAGATGTTTACATGAAATTAGAAATTACTATTAAAAAAAATAATCATTTTACTAAACTGCTTATTTTTCTAAAATTATAATTTAAGATAAATTAATTTGTTTTCTCATATTTCATAAACATCAATTGATCCCTTTTCGAAAACTCCATTTTAATTTGTTGCTCTGAAAGATATAATTGATTTTTTTTTAAATAAAAAATGTAAGACACAATATTTGTGAAAAAACTCCTCTTAAATACAGTACTTTATTTTAATTATATAAATTTAGCAGTTTTTATCTTACTTCCTGTTTTACAAAATATACACTGTTAAAATATTGCAGCTAACTGTACAGTCATTTGATCTTTTACGATATTGTGAAAAAAGGATCATAGAAGCGCCACCTGTTAGACGACTTGCACCAAATTCAGCACAAATATATATCAAGGACTAACTGCATCTAAAGTTATAAGAAATTAAGTTTATTTGTTCTTGGGATACAGCACCCACAAAATTTGTGTAAAAAATAGGAAAGGTCACTGTCTCTCAGATTCCCTGAGAGACATTTTATAATGCGGATTTTACGGAGTTCCTGGATAATTTTATTAATTGTTGAATTATGTAATACAGGTAATACATGTTAATCGTGCATTTATGGAAAAAAGTACCCCCCCCCCCTTCCCTTACCAACTCTGCAAAAAATTATCGTCGAAGAACGTTACAGGCACCAAACTAATGGAAATAAAGCTTACTTTCAAATGATGTGTATAAAGTTAGCTTAGGGAGTCATCTACATATTAAAACGAATCCTAGCTTCTTCTCTTTTTTTCAATATCAGTACCCAATTTCGGCAGCGTAAATGAAATTTAGTTTTTTCAATTAGCCTAAAAACAAATTTTCATGCATTTTGTATCACGAGTTTCAGTGGAATTAATTATTTTAGAGCAAGCATATTTTAGAAGCTTTTCAAAGCTTTTCGCTGTATCAAAACTGATTTTTGGTACTCGATGTTTGTTGACCAAGAGAGACCCCTTCTTGATCGAAGCATCTTAAGCGACATTAAAGCAGTCATCGAAAACTGCTAGATTACAAGATATAGAATAAGAATTTCAAAATAGCTTGTCTATGTCTTCTGCTGTAGGCGGCCCTTAAATCATCGTTTTGCCGTTTTCTTAACATAATTTGAAAACTAATCGAAAGAAAAAATTTAAATTTTGGAATTCATGAAACAGGGTGTAATAAATCTAAAATCATAAAAAAAAAATGTAGGTTCCAAATTATAATTTTTTCCAACATTAATTTCATCATTCATAATTTATAAAATTATAAAAATTGCAAATATAATGTATTTATGTTTAGGTTATTTAGTATTATTGTTACATAAAAATTAGCACATTTGAAGTATAACTTCTGAAGATATTAATAAAAAATATGAAAATGTAATTTACCATTTTTAATAATTGCAATATGTAGAAACAGAAAAAAAAATACAGTGCTTTGGTTTGAATGGTTTTATTAGCGATTGAATTCGTATAAAACCGAAAAAGTACAATCATACTATATGTAATTTTACGCATAAAATAACTTATGATTAATATGTTTTCTGTAGATATTATCTAAAGCTCTGACTGTAAATAATATTGTTATGTAAACAAAGAATGTCTAATTCCATTTAAATACATGTGTGTATACTGCAATTCTCATCTCTATCCGAAACTATCTCATTTCATTTATTCAAACAATAGAAAAACTAGTCGTTGGAGGCCACCGTAATATTTACCCATCATTTATATGCATATGAAAATAAAACATGTGAAAATCATTTATACAATGTATTTCAATTCCAAAACTAAATTTAAATGTTGTTAATACACATAGTAATACTCTATTAATGAATTGCTGATGCACTAATTTCAACAAATTATATAAAACGCCAAACTACTCTAGAAATACCAAACTACGTAAAAGAAACAGCCTTATAACTCCAAAAATAATAATCATATTAATTAACAGTTTGCTGCGTCGGATTAAGCGTCTCATTTTCAATTAAAATATATCTCTGAATTGAAATTTGAATGAAATACAGGATCATGAAAAATCGAAGAATGTGGAAAACAGGATTACAAATATCTCGACAACTAATAATCCGATCGACTTTGTTCTTTATGCAAAATTTGTGTATTTTTATTGCCTTTTACATGCATTCCTTAAAATAAAAAAATTCGAAAATTTTTATGTACCTTTTATCAGAAAGAATTTTTCGAAAATCCGGAAAAAATAGTTCCGGATAATCGAGGTTGCTGATATTCAATAGGCTTCGTCCCATTCTTACATACTAAGTACATACAAAATTTCAAGTCTCTACCTCAATTTTTCGTGAGATAGAGCGTTTACAGACTGACAGACTGACAGACAGACAGACAGACAGACGGACGGACGGCAAATTTTTTTTTCTACAAATATGTTTTTCGAAATCTCCAGTGTCTAAAACGTGTAAATCCGTCAAAATTTTTTTTTCGATTTTCAATACGATTGCAAGACTTACCCTATACTATGTATGATGGGTAAGTAAAAATGAAAAATGCTTTTCTTCAACTCCTGATAAATGTGGGTCCTACTTTTATTTGAGACGAAATAAAATATGTACGTATGGAATTCAGAACCCTTCGATTTTCCCGTTATGCGTAAGTGAACACATATCATGGTATTATGTTTTTTTGGATACGTTTCTTGGAAGAAATAAAAACTTTTCCGGATATTTTAATACTTCAAAATAATCTTCCTTTAAAACATTTTTAGAATTCGTAAAAATGCAAACTATTTCTCTCAGTTTTTTTTATAATATATTTATTATGAATTATAAAATTTGCACATTTTTAAGAATTTCTTTTATTTTATTTTACGAAAATAAATAAATATTTCTTACAAACTAATAATCCTCCGAATATATACATACTCTCTCTCTCACACACACATACTTATACACTCGTATAGAAATCTTAAATGATGCCATAAACGTTCAAAAATCCATAATACTTGCAAAACATATTTTCAACCAGAAAAATTGAAAAAAAATGTTTTTGTAATATATTTATGGTAGAAGTCAAAAATTAACATTAATATGCATTTTTTAAAAATTTACATTACTGAATAACACTTATCAGTGTAAATAAACATAAATGGAAATTTATTATTATCAAACTCAAAAATATGGTTATACTGATGAAATGCTATTTTTTCTTTAGACTGATTGTAAAAAATACTCGCATTAAAACATTATCTTCTGTAGCATTACTTCAAGAGTTTCAACTATTTTATTATTATTTTTTTCATTTATTGCAAAGTACGCGTCGCTTAAATAATTTATCTGGGTTTCTAAGCATGCATAAGTTTGTATGTGTGCATGCACCTGAAATGAGTCGCAACATTTTCTTAGCTGTATATAGTTTTAACTGGTATTTTAAAATTCATCTTGAAATACTTTCCTTTTTTATGATTAAACATGTATAATTAATTGTTCTGTGCATAGTTTGTTGTGATTTGATGTAACTAAAATTCGCAAGGCTAAAACTTACGTAAATTTTTAGAATAATATGGGGCTAAATCCCCAGTAATTGACACCTAAGTAGTTACTGTCACTTTGGGAAAATCTAAATAAAACAAGCATTAAATTCTATAAATTAGTGTTATCTAGTAGTAATATTAATACTTCTTTTTATTTTGAATTTAATTTATTAATAACTAGTTGGTCAATAACTTCTTCCATACGGAAGAAAATTTTGAGAACACAAAACTGTCCTTCTGAAGCATCCAATTTATTTCTAAAATTTATGCAGTAGTTATTTCTATGCATTTCTATGCAACATTTAAAAAAAATCTTAAAGGTATACTTTTAGAAAATGGGATAAAAGATACCTTCAATAATCAGGATAAAAATTTCTATATTATAATTAGTTAATTTAGTTTTATGCAGGGGTCTGACCTCTGAACTGGTAGACGGCAGGTGCTGGGTTCGAACCCAATCGCGGCCGTCGGCCTAACCGTTCGAAGTTTTCGTGGTTTTCTTCGAGCCTTGCGTAAATACGGGTTAGGTTCCCTTAGAAAGACCCCCACGAAGGGCATCCTCCCTGGACCTATATCCCTAGCGTAGATAATCGGCCGACACAAAATACAACAACAACAACAACAAGTTTATAGTATTTTCATCATCAGTCTGAGACAGAGGTGTTAGTTATTGATAATATTAAATAAGTTGGAAATTTATTATATGAACTTTTAAAAAAGCATTTAATAAATTAATTTTATCTTGTTGTGACCACTATTAAAATTTTGTTTAATCTACAAGGGTTTGATCCCGTTTACCAGTCATTCGTTCATAAATATCAGATATTAGATATCTACATTACTAATAAATTCAAACATCAAAAAGTTACACAGCATTTGCAGTATAATAACATATTTGATAGAGTTTAATTGTTTTGCTTTTTAATAGAAATTAAAGTTTTTTTTAAAGCATAAATTTCTTTAAATATAAAATAACAATTTTTTTAGTATTTACAAAAAAAAAAAAAAAAAAAAAAAAAAAAAAAGTTAAACATTAGGTTTTTTTGTGTCAAAATTTTGACTTTCAAAATGTTGTTGATGTCAGTTATTGGAGTTTTGGGGCCATATTTATGAAAAAATTAAATGAACCAGCGTACATTTTTGAGAATTTTATCAATAGTAGTTTTTAAAAATATATGTTCTATATTTCCAAAAAAACAAGTAAATATAAAATTGATTTAAAGTTTTCCAAATGGTTTGATAAAAAAAGATCGCTTAAGATGTCTGTTACTGAAGATTTCATCCTACATTTACAGCGAATAAAAAAAAATGTTGTTATTTTCAGTTTATGGGAATAAAACCGAAACAAGAATCTTTCATTTTCTGTGAGAAATATTTGTTATTTGTCAAAACCGAAAAAGAAAATAATAACATTTGATAATGGTCGTCTATCAACTTGATCAAAATTGTATCAAAAATTAATGTCTGAAAAAGGTAATTTATCAATAGTTTATTTAACAGATAGTGGACAAAATGAATAGAAAAACATGTTCGCTAATGTTTAATAGGTACAATATCATAAATACAAATTTTTAAGGTCTCATCCGACTACGTGAAAATGCAATTTTCGACCAAAATTGTCGAAACTTTTTTATTTTATTTTTATAAAGACCAACTTTTTACCTTCCCAAAACTGTGTTTGTTTTTATTGTACAATAAATAGATACGGAGTTATAGAGGTTTTTAAACTACTCAACAGCTGTCACTCAAACCAGAAGTGCCGTTTAAAAGACCTTGTGTTTGGAGAAATTTCGAGGTTTTGGTAGTTTTTTTTTTATAATTATAAGAAATGTAAATAATATGCTTCATAGACAATACTTATTTTTTGGGTTAGAGGCTAATTTGTTTATTATAGATGTACATTATTGTAAATTCTTGAAAAACATAAATCAACATTTTAATTGCATTTTTTTGAAAATGTAATTTTCAGTGAAAATTCCATACGCAAAACACGATTTCTCAAAAAGTTATATGAATATCACCATGAAATTTGAAATATATGTTATTTACACTATTGTGAAGGGAATGAAATAAAGATTTAAATTTAGAAAAAATGTTTTTTGTTTATGGATGTTTTTGTGGAATTACATCGATGAATTTTATGAAAATTAACATGTAAACAGGTATGATACGCTATAAGTTTTAAAATACTTAAAGCATCTCCTACATTTTAGTTCATTCCCTTCGACAATGACATAAATATAAAGTGTAAAAAGGAAATTAAGATACATACAGTAGAAGTTTCTTTAGAGCGTTTTGCGCTTTGGGCCAAATTTCATTAAATTTTGCGATAAATTCCTCAATTTATCAAAATTTTATCAATGAATAAAATATTTTTTACTTTTTTTCACATTTTTTATCCATAATCTTAGTAAAAACAAGTTTAATTAAATCGCTTTTATGGAAAAAATTGCTCCGAACGTGGTCGGGGACCTTAAAGAAAACGATTTATGAAATATAGCAAATTTTTTAAATTTTTTCTGTGAGGCAAATTGTTAAATTTCAGAAAATCTTAAGGAAAAAAAAAGATTTTTGTGTTTTATAAATATATTAACAACAAAATGTGCCTCAGGAAAGATCACCTGGCAACCAATTAAATTTCAATCCCAATAATAAATTTAAATTTTAAAAAATAAATGTTAACTTCATTATTAATATAAATAAGCAAATGAAAAAATTATTTTTTATCTTATTAATAAAAATTCAGAATTCATTTTTTATGCTTTTACTTATGTATAGGTACATTAATTTACCTACTATAACAATTAAGCTCCTTTAAAGAAGGGCATATAAGTTAACTACTTGCAACAGAGTGCAAATGTAATGCAATGAAAAATAAAAAATAAATTTTCTTATTTTATGTTTACTGTAAGGTCTCTGACATTTACTGTGTGTTTTCCCTTTGTTAATTAGTGTTAATTAATTTCTCTTTCTTTATGTATTTTATTTATGTGTATATACTTAACTACACACTTGAGTTATGGATGCATTTTTTGATCTGCTAATGTAAAAAAATCCCTGTCGGCGGTGGTAGATTTCGAAGAGTGCTCATTTCAACAAAGAATATATATATATATGATTAGAGATAAACCCAATTTAATAACTTCATTTGGCCGTTTATGAAAAAATTTTAATTTCATTTTTCTGCAAAAACTGGTTTTATCAGAATCATCTTAAGAAAAATTCAGCTCAAATGCCCATTTTGACAACATATTTTGAAATAAATTCTGAATTTGTTAAAACATCGACCAAAACAGTACATTATACAGTTCCTAAATAACCAAAAACTGTCAGTTGAATGCATTTGAGAAAAAAATTGAATTTAAAAATGAGTCATAAAATAACCGGTTTGTTGTTTGAATACATCCTTAATTCTTTAATCATGATTGCTTCGGAAAATTTTGTGCGAAATACTCACTTTGACAGCATTTTTAAAAATATATTCTATCTTTATCAAAAAACTGGCCAATGCGTCACAGTATATACACTGCTCAAAACAATTAAAGGATATTTGAAGTTTTATATAAAAAAAAAAGATATAAACGAATTTTTTTTTGCCGAAAATAGAAGAAGAGAATCACAAATGCAAATTTTTCTGGTTTTCAAACTGTGGAGTATGCAAATTTTGAGTTCGACGTCAAAAACGTCGCTTCAGCGGCAGCGAATGAAATTTGACTTTCAACTGGATAAAAGAGAATGAAGACAAGGATAATCGGCATTCAGGGATTGCTTTGTTTCGATGAGTACGATGTCTCAGCGAAGTCATTTTGACAGATTCAGAAGCTTGGAGAATTGTTGGTAGGTTAGAAGGGACCAAACTCAAGCTGAAGTAGCGCACGCCATTGGAGTTTCACAAAGTGTCATTTCCACGATCTGGAGCCCCACCAGTGGCCGAGAGGTTCTGACCTCAAACTGGTAGACGGTAGGCGCTGGGTTCGAACCCAATCGCGACCGTCGGCCTAACCGTTCGGAGTTTTCCGTGGTTTTCTTCGAACCTTGCGTAAATACGGGTTAGGCTCCCTTATAAAGACCCCCACGGAGGGCATCCCACCCCTTAGGGCCTATATCCCATAATGTAGATAATTGGCCGACATATATACATACATACATAAAACCAGGATCTGGAACAGTTTTTAGGAGAGTGGATGTGCAGGCCGAAGACCAGGGCAAGGTCGTAGACGGGCAACAACGCCCAATGAAGATCGGTATTTAGCGTTAGCAGCTCGGAGACACCGAAACATGAACGCTACTCTTCTGCAACAACACCTTCGCTCGGCTACAGGCACCACGATTTCAACTCAGACTGTCCGAAACCGGCTCCATGCTGTAGGTCTGTATGCTCGCCGACCGATGGTATGTGTTAGATTAACATCAAGGCATCGTCGCGACCGCAGGGAGTGGGCAACCGAGCATGTCAACTGGAGGAGAAATGAATGGAGCAATATTCTATTTTCTGACAAGTCCCGTTTTTCTGTGCATCAGGATAATAGACGTATTTTCATCTGGAGGGACCGTGGCAGTAGGAATAATCCTGCGTTCGTACACGAGAGTGTCAGATTTGGCGGTGGAGTAGTGTTGGTGTATGGTGGCATCTCCATTGACGGGCGCACTGACCTCTACATCATTCGAGATGGAGCTCTGACTGGTCGCCGATATAGGAATGAGATTCTCAGACCTATTGTAGTCCCTTACGCTGCAGCAATCGGAGATAACTTCATTTTAATGGACGATAACTGCAGGCCACATCGTGCAAACCTGGTGGATGATTTCCTTTTAGAGGAAGGAATCGTTCGAATGGAATGGCCAGCGTGTTCTCCAGACATGAATCCAATCGAGCACGTTTGGGACGCTCTAGGAAGACGAGTTTCTGGCCGCCAACAAGCTCCACAAACTCTCCAAGAACTGTAAATTGGATGCGTTTGAGAGCAAAAATGGATTTAAAAAGAGTCAGAAAAAAACGCAATTTCTTATTTGAACACTTCCTTAAATTTTCAGTCACGCTGATTTCGGAAAATTCTGTTCAAAATACTCTTTTTGGTAGTCTTTTTTGAAATATATTCCGTCTTTATCAAAAAACTGACCAATGCATCACATTATATAGTTTCTAAATAAGAGGATCTGTACATTGGATGCGTTTGAGAACAAAAATGGATTTAAAAACGAGTCAGAAAAAAACGCAATTTCTTATTTGAATACTTCCTTAAATTTTCAGTTCCGATGACTTTGGGAAATTCTGTTCAAAATACCCTTTTTGGTAGACTTTTTTGAAATACATTCTGTCTTTATCAGAAAATTGACCAATGCGTCACTTTATACAGTTTCTAAATAAGAGGATCTACCATTTGGATGCGTTTAAAATCAAAAATGAATTTAACTAGTTGGATGTGTCAATCCCAAAACTTTCTTCTATCTCATAAGTACATTTTAACATAAAAAAAAAAAAAAACGCGGTGACCCCAAAGTTACTCACTATCGAATTTCCTCGAACATTTGACCTAGCCTAATGAGATTCTGGTATCCGAAAAGCCTAAAACGCAAAATTTAATTAATATTCTGAGAAAATGAGCTTAATAGTGCCTCGTGTTGGGTAATTTATACTAAAACCTAATAAGCATCTATTTATATCAAGACCTAACAGAATCTGAAATTTGATGGAATTTCGTCCATTAGTTCTTGAGATATAGTTATAACAAAAAATTTGCAAAACGTAGCACAGCAACACCATATCTTGGACAATTGATGCCAAAACATAAAAAAGCGTCTAATTATGTTATGGTGTAAAATAATCTGAAGTTTGATGAAATTCTGTGCATTAGTTCTTGAGGTATAGCTAGTTAAAAAAAAGTAAAAAATATAGCACAGCAGCACCATCAGTTGAATGATTTATAACAAAACGTAATCATCGTGTAATTATGTTATATGTCATTTTGTAACAAAATCTCAAGTTTGATGAAATTCTGTGCGTTGGTTGTTGAGATATAGCTATCGGAAAAATCGTGCAAAATGCAGCATAGATGCACCACCTCTTGCAAGGTTAATACCAAAATGTAATCATCGTCTAATTATGTTATATATTCTAGTGTAACATAATCTAAAATTTGATGAAGTTCTCTGCATTAGTTCGTGAGATATAGCTATCGCAAAAATCGTACAAAATGTAGCATAGCAGCGCCACCTATAGGGCAGTTCTAACCAAAACCTTATCAGCGGCTATGTATCTCAAGGTATCTTGGAATCTGAAGTTTGGTGAAATTCTGTCCATTAGTTCTTGACATATAGCTATCATGAAAATCATGAAAAACGTGGCATAGCAGCGCCACCTGCTGGCCAGTTTACACCAAAACTTAATCAGCGTCCATGTATATCAAGGGGTCACAGAATCTGAAGTTTGGTGAAATTCTGTGCTTTAGTTCTTAAGATGTAGCAATCTTGAAAATCATGAAAAAAGTAGTATAGCAGCGCCACCTGCAGGCCAATTTTCACCAAAAACCAATAGGCACTAATTCATATCAAGGTCTAACTGAATATAAAATTTTATTAAATTTCGAGCATTAGTTCTTGAGATAGAGCGCCCACAAATTTTTTGTCACATACAGACAGACAGACACACAGACAGACAGACGGACAGACTCACAGACAGACATTTTCTAAAAATAGTCAAAACGTGTTCAGGACCTTCTAAAACGTATAAATCCGTCGAAAACCGGAAGTCGAAAATTTTCATGAATCCAATACTTTCTTCTTGTAAAGATAGAAGAAAGTAAAAATGAGTCAGAATATAAGCAGTTTGGATTTGAGGTTTTCTCCAACTCCTATTTTTGTTTAATTTCTTTTTGCTATATGAATTGGTCCTATGAAAAACTTGTCAATATAAAAGTTGTAGATATTTTTGAGAAGATGTAAAATAAATTTAATCAGATTTGATATCTTAAAAATTGACGGAGTTATGGATTTTTCTCTTTTTTCACCGCCCTTTTTGTTTTCGTTTTTAGCTCACAGGCTATCATAGCCTGAGAGCTTATGTGCCCGTCCGTTCTGTATGTATGTGCGTAACGCGATAACTCATGATAAAAATATCCGATCCACTTGAAATTTTGTATATAGGTATATCCTGACAACGCGCTTCCCTGATTAGTTTTTGGAGTTCATTCGATATGTATAAGAGGGGGAACGGGGGGCTCATGCCCCCCGTTAGTTGATATAAATGGGATTTTCATGCAGAATTAAGTTTTTGTTCAAAATTTAGATTAGGATCATCTGATGAGGCGATTCCGTGACTTATTAGGTGTTCATTGAATAAGTATAAATAGGGGGAACAGGGGCTCTAATGCCCCCCCCCCCCGTTAGTTGATATAAATGGGATTTTCATGCAGAATTAAGTTTTCGTTCAAAATTTAGATTAGGATCATTCTGATGAGGCGATTCCGTGACTGTTATTAGGTGTTCATTGAATAAGTATAAATAGGGAGAACAGAGGTTCTAATGCCTCCCCCCCGTTAGTTGATATAAATGGGATTTTCATGCAGAATTAAGTTTTCGTTCAAAATTTAGATTAGGATCATTCTGATGAGGCGATTCCGTGACTGTTATTAGGTGTTCATTGGATAAGTATAAATAGGGGGAACAGGGGTTCTAATGCCCCTCCCCCGTTAGTTGATATAAATGGGATTTTCATGCAGAATTAATTTTTCGTTCAAAATTTAGATTAGGATCATTCTGATGAGGCGATTCCGTGACTGTTATTAGGTGTTCATTGAATAAGTATAAATCGGGGGAACAAGGGTTCTAATCCCTCCCCCCCGTTAGTTGATATAAATGGGATTTTCATGCAGAATTATGTTTTCGTTCAAAATTTAGATTAGGATCATTCTGATGAGGCGATTCCGTGAATGTTATTAGGTGTTCATTGAATAAGTATAAATAGGGGGAACAGGGGTTCTAATGCCCCCCCTTAATTTATATAAATGGGTTTTTCAAGCAGAATTTTCAGATTTCGTTCAAATCTCTGAATAGTTTTGGAAGTTTAATGGTTAAGTATAAAAGAGGGGGATAACTCCTTTTAAATTATATAAATGCTAAATGGGTTTTTATTAAGAATTATCTAACTTGCTCTGAATTTTGGATATAGACTTTTTATATGATAAAGCATGTCTTTGATAGTATAGGAGGTTCAATGATTAAGTATAAAAAAAGAGGAAAGGGGAGAGCTGTTTCCCCTTCTTAATTTTTTTTTCGAACGGAATTAACCCTTGAAAATATAAGGCTTTAATGTACAATTAGTATTTGTAGCCTGTGAGCTCAATGCCATCAGTTTAGCTGGGCAGTATTCTTTATTAATTTTTTTCATCGGTAAAAATTGGTCCTATCAAAAACTTGTAAATACAAAAGTTTTAGATAATTTTAAGAACATTTACAAAAAATTTAGCTGGACTTGATATCTTGAAAATTGACGAAGTTATGAATTTTTTTCTCTCAAAACCCCTGTTTTTTTCGCCCCTTGAGCTCACTTCTAAATTTATCAAAAATCTGTCATGCATAAACTTTTGTCCCATTTTTAAGAAGTAATATAAACTTTAAACCGATTCGATATCTACTTTAATTAAGAAGTTATGGAGTTTTTTCGGTTTTCACAAAAACGCCCCCTATTCCGACCCCCTTGGTCCGATTTTGCCCATTAATGAACTTAGCCGAGATTTTATCCCCTTTGATTTTATGTACCAGTTTGGTGGAGATTGGTGAAGAATTATAGAAGATATCGTGTCCATAAAAAAGTGAGATATATATAGATAGATAGATAGATATATAAACTGGTGCGATTGCAATAGGTAGTATTTCATACGAAATCTACCTAATATTTCATACAAAATCTACCTAAAAAAGGAGTACCACTGTATTTATTCTGGTAGTGGATGAAAGGCTCTGTTATATTAAAAAAAAAAAGAAAAAAATAACAGTAGCTGTTATCTATCCGTAAGGGAATAATATATGAGGTAGATAAGAAGTAAGATTGCTGAAAAAAATATCTACTTATGAGCTGATCGGTTTAAGGGGCTACTTTAGTCAAATGAAAAGAGCCGTTCGCTAATGCTAATCCTATGTAAGAAATTTATAAAGATGTCTCGGTTGCATTTCAATATTTTAAAATGATTTTTTTTTTGTATTGGGTATCTGAAAGCGATCTGTATGCAGAACCTTGTTTACTTTTTTGATTTTGTTTACAGATATTTTTTATGAGAACGATTTCATTTCGGAACCGGTTTGGAAAGATAAAGCCAGACCCCTCATAAAAATATCTGCAATCAAAATCGAAAAAGTGAAAATTGGCCTGCATTCAGATCAATCTCAGCTATCCAATGCAAATATATATATGTAGATAGATAGATAGATAGATAGATAAAATAAAATAAAATAAATCATTTAAAAGTATGGAAATGCAACCGAGATATCTTTCTTAATTTCTACCATAGGATAAGCATTAGCGAATGGGTCTTTTCATTTGACTGAAGGAGCATATAAAGTCCGATGAAAGAAGAGAAGCCAAATTCTTGGCATACAGATGCTGGAATAACAAAAGTAAGAGGGTCATTAGACGTGGCATGGCAGTCAAGAAGGCGAAATTGGAAAGAACTTCTTGAGCTGTGACATTTCTTGAGAAGGTTACGTGTTCATTCAGATAAACAGTTGGGTTATATCGTTGCATCTGTTTAGTTATATACGGTCGAAAGAAAAGGAAATAGTGTTGTTGATTCTGACATTGTGCGCAGACAATATTGATGTCAATATTTTATTGATGTCAAGGTGTCCTTTAACGAAGCTTATAAATAAAATTAGCATGTTTCGTTGTGAGTGTGTAACTGTCTTGTAAATAATTCTTCCACTTGGTGTTATTTGAAGTATCTCAGTACTTATTCACTATATTCTCATATCGTGTCCATCACCACTCACATTTCAGCTTATTAACTAAGAAGTGCATATTCGCATATTTAAATGTGGCGGATCAAAATTGCAATAATGTTTATCATTGTATATGTATTGAAAGATTTTAGTTAGGTAGCTAAAATAGCTTCAGAATGTTAAAATGAAATGCCGTTATCTTTTATATTTTTCAGAGATAATATTTATATTCGGAATGCAAGAAAAAGAGAATATCTGGAACAAAATTTTAAATTTATCTACATCGTATATACTAATACAAAAGTTTTTCCAATTGGATTTTTTATTCTTAAATATTTTATGATTCTATTTATTTTACATCACTTTGATCATGTAGGTCATGTATTAAAAAAAGCATAAAATTAATATTCGGTGATATGAGAAGTTTAAAATTCCATGGTTTCAGATACATAAAAAATGGAATATAAATTATATTATCAGATTTTTTCTTAAATGATTAACATTTTGGTTTGATGTTTATACCAGTCTTCTATCGTCAATGAAAATAAATCTATTGATACATATTCCGTCAATATAACTAGTACACCTTTTTCTACTTTGCATATCTTACAAATATTAATAAAAAATACAGAAAAGAATCCTTTTAATTTTTATTTTTTGGAGTGTTTGACAGTATCTTATTTATTTACTTGTTTTTATGAGTTATGAAAAGAAACAAACATCTACAGCTTGCTTCTGCTGCTTTCAGAAAGCATTTTTATAGATTTTGCAGTTACTTTCGGAATTATATTTCAATTATAATAATGTTATTTACTTTCAGAAAATAAAAATAATCTCATTCAGAGTTCTTACGTTTCTGGGAATTTCCCATGTGACATATCATTGTTATTCTGCCGATAAATAAATGTAAGTTAAATTTTCAAAACTTCGACTCATTTAAGTTGACATTCTCTATAAGATTCTCGCCCCACCAGTGGCCGAGAGGTTCGGACTTCTCAACTGGTAGACGGCAGGTGCTGGGTTCGAACCCAATCGCGGCTGTCGGCCTAACCTTTCGGAGTTTTTCGTGGTTTTCGTCGAACCTTGCGTAAATACGGGTTAGGTTCCCTTAGAAAGACCCCCACGGAGGGCACTCTCCCTGGTCCTATATAACCCTAGCGTAGATAATCGGACGACAAAAATCAACCAACCAACTATAAGATTTCTAGTATATTATTTTGCCAAAGAATTTCCTGGTGTGTAAATTTTTTCTTCGGCACTAACCCGTCCGGCTTATTAAAAAATCTTATTGAATAATTACATAAATGCATTCGAAATTTTATCTTCGTACTCTTAAGCATAATCATCTTCGTTAAATATATATCATTACCTACAACAAAATATCTTGCTTAAGGCCCCTGTCCTCGCTCGAAGAAACACTCGCGAGCTAATGCTATTCCTATGGGGAAGCATTTTTCTAAAAACTCTTTCGCATTTTGACATTTTTGAATATTTTTTTTGCATTGGATAGCTGAGGTGCATGCCGATTGCGCACCTTTTTTACTTTTTCGATTTTGGTTGCAGATATGCTTTTTTAAAAGCACTTTCAGTTTCGAAACCGGTTTTAAAAGTGAAACTAACTTTGTAAAAAATATCTGCAACCAAAATCGAAAAAGTAAAAAAGGTGCGCAATTGGTATGCACCTCAGCTATCCAATGCAAAAAAAAAAAATATTCAAAAATGTCAAAATGCGAAAAAGTTATTAGAAAAATGCTTCCCCATAGGAATAGCATTAGCTTGCGAGCGTTTCTTCGAGCGAGGACAGGGACCTTAAGGCATTGATTATAAGACAATTCTGAATAGTAACAGAATAAAAATAAGAATATTATTATTTTATACAAAGGAATGAGATGTCCCAAAATAAGTAATTTAAAAACACATAATTCAGAAAATATTCACATTCAGTAATTGCCGTCCTTATCCATTATGCTTTCGCGTTCCATTTTATTATCTGTACATGAACTAACTTATTAATATAAACAAGACACAGTACCAACAGTGATCAAAATCATGCTTCAAGCATTGATTTCGAGAAACTTTCCAGCGCACTTAAAATATTGTACAAAACTTTACAATGCGATAGTATATCTAATTTAAAAAAAATAGTAAACTACACATTTGATAAGTAAATATCAGTAATTCTTATCTGCAGTTGGAAAATTGTCTGAAATATTTTATGCAGTCAAGTATATCGCATATAGATATGCATCTATAAATTAAAACATCTGCATATCAAAGCGTCTAAATATGAAATCATATATATATATATATATATATATATCAAATCATCACATATATGCAATTATTTAGTTCAATTAGGAAATATTAACGTCAGTTGTAAATTCCCCTTTAGAAATTTTCGCTAATAAAGAAAATTGTCCATGAATAGTTTCGTGCTGTCTTGCATAGTCTATATCATTTATACACAATGAGTTGCATGGAAAAAAATATTTAAAATTAAAATCGCATGCCGAAATTGAAAACACACTTCTAGCAATTAGTAAATAAACACAGTAATGTTACTAAATTCCTTTCAGAGGCCTTGTAAGGAATTTATTAATACTACACATTTCATTTGAATTAAGGTACCCTGGGGTAATAACGCCAGGCGGGGTAATAACGCCAAGTGCTTATATTTTGCATAATTATGAAATAATCAGGTAAATGACACCCATGTGCTCTGCGCAGAAGGGTTTTGAGTCATATAAATTGCAAAAACACCTTCAAGTTAATTTGTTTCATTTTTAGGTCTTATTGTTTTTACAAGCAACTAAAATTAACGCTTGATCTAAAATTTGCGAGATAAGGTTTTTGATGTGGAGACTATATTTTTTATCCGGAAATGCTTTGTTTATTACATAAATTTGTAGTGTATTTCATGTACTTTTAAACTGTTGTAGAAGATTTTGGATATCTTCTCGAGATAATTTGTAGTTTAGGAATTACTGCGCAATAAGTATTCCGGGGTAATAACGCCAGGGATTGGCGTTATTACCCCGGTTGATTCCCAACAGTGGCCGAACTATATCCGAAGGGGTTTACGTATTAATATGGGACAGCATTATCATCATTGTTGAAATGGTAAGATTAAGGGGGGGGGTGTCCAATACTTAAAAATAATCTCTCTATTTTATTTTATTTTTATATTATTATTTTATTTTTACTAATATAAAAAATAATTTTTAACTCTTGTAAATCAAACTATATCAAAATATTTTCGAGATTCAAATTCGAACATCTTCAAAATCAGATTTCTATTAAATTTCCACTGGATTGTTAAATTGAGTTCGAAATTTTAACTGTCCGCTTTCTCAGCGTTCGGTTTTTCAAAACTTTATAAATTTAACCTTTAACTGGTGTGACAGAAATTGTAACTTATGAATGTGATGCGGTTTGTGAGATCAAAAAATTGAAAGATGAATAAAAGGCGGGAATAACTCATAGGATTGTGTTTTTGTACTAAACTTTTTATACAAGAGTATTATACTTAATATTCACCTATTTAGTCTCTGGTGATAGTACTAAAATTCCAAATGAAACAAAATTTCGGTAGTGTTTGCAGTTAAACTGAAAATTACAAGTTAAACTAAAAAATTAAAAGAAAAATAGTGGTCTACGAGACCGGTAACATTAGTAAAAGGTTAAAATGCGATCCATGATTAAAAATCATAGAATACTGTTCCTGCTCTAAACTTTTTGTACAGAATTAATTCTAATTAAATTTAATCTATTCAAATATTTCTAACAATATTACGAGAACTCCAAACGAAAGAGAATTTCAGTTGTAACTATAGTTAAACTGGAAAATACAAGTTAAACCCTATTTTTTGGGGGGAGGGAGGGGGTACAATGTTCAGTCAGATTGCTAACAGCAGTTAAAGGCTAATTTTGTTGCTAATATAAAGATAATGATATATAACCATATGAATTATGTATAAAATTGAATAAGAGATCTCTTTGGGATAATATTTTTTAATAAAAAATTTTATTCAATTTATTAAAAATTTATTAAAGCATGCTCTTTAAAATGTCGACAGTTTAACTGCAGGTTTGGAGAATCGGCATTAGTGTGGAGTTATGGGTTAAAAACTATTTACTAGATTACTATAATAGTATTAACCCTTAACTGCTGTGACAAAAATTGTCGCATAACTTACTGTGAGCGGCCTGTCAGACCGCTTAATCTAACGATGAATAAAATGTTAAATTAACTTTTAGAATATTATTTTTGTATTGAACCTTATATACAGGACTATTATAAATAAAATTCAGCTATTCAAAAGTTTCTAGAAATAGTAATAGGACTCCAAATGAAACAAAAATTTCCCGGTATCTATAGTTAATCAAAAAATTGCAAGTTAAACTATGAAACTTGAAAAATTCAACGGTATGTGAGACGCTAACAGCAGTTAAGGTTTAACAAAAATATTTATTACATATAACTCTAGTTATTATAAAACTTCACATGATTAAAATATTACATTATGAATGTTTAAAACCATGCAATGTTTCTTATAATCATATTTAAGCGGGACTTTTTAAGCAAAGAGAGACACAGGGTGTTATATTCTGTTGAAGCTCGCCCTCACTCCTTTTTCTTTCACTTTCACAAAAAATCGATATTCTCTATCGCATAGAATGCATACATGGGAATATAAATACTGATTCAAATAATCCGTGCAATGTTCCTAATAAGTCTATTTAAATGGTCATTTTTAATCAAAACGTAGCTTAGAATCTGATATTCTTTTGCCTCCTCCCCCCGCCACCACCACAGCTTTCTTTTTCTTTCAGAGTCACAAAAAAATTGTACATTTTCAATAGCTTAGATTGCAATTTGTCAATTTCTAGAGCTGTAGAGTTTGTATTTTTAGAATTGGGCAATCTACATGCCATTATTCCATCTTATTTTATAGTTTTGTTTGCATGGCGTTATTACCCATATAGGTGGGTATTAACGCCAAATAGCATTGGTCAAGAAAAAACGCCATTACAATTTATGAATACATATCTGTTAAATTATTTTATTTTATATAGATAGTCAATGAGTTGCTGTATCAGATCCTATATTTGTTTGAAAAATATATTCTGAAACTAAGCCGTGAAAATTGGTAGAACCTTAACGTGGCGTTATTACCCCAGGGTACCTTATTATAGGAGAGTTTATCAAATGCTAAATTTTATTAAATTTTCTAGGTTTTTTAGGTGCGTTCGTAATTATGTAAATACGTAGCACCTATTGTTGTCGCTCAGTCCGTCCGTCTGTCCGTCTGTCTGTCCGTCTGTCTGTCCGTCTGTCTGTCCGTCTGTCCGTCCGCATATAACAACGCAAAAACTACCCAACCGAATCGTGTGAAATTTAAAATACATAACTATTACATAATTTTGTCGAGTCATTTCAAATTTTATGAAAATCGGATGGATAGATCAATTACAGAGACAATCAAAATGATTCCGTTACATTACGGTCAATGGGGAAAAAGGTTTCAAATGCATTTTAATCGTTTGAAATTTAAAACGTATATTTATTACATAATTTTGTCGAGTCATTTCAAATTTTATGAAAATCGGATGGATAGATCAATTACAGGGACAATCAAAAGTATTCCATTACATTGCGGTCAATGGGGAAAAAAGTTTCCAATGAATTTTAATCGTTTGAAATTTAAAACGCATATTTATTGCATAATTTTGTCGAGTCATTTCAAATGTTATGAAAATCGGATCGATAGATCAATTACAGGGACAATCAAAAGTATTCCGTTACATTACGGTCAATGGGGAAAAAAGTTTCAAATGCATTTTTATCGTTTGAAATTTAAAACTTATATTTATTACGTAATTTTGTCGAGTCTTTTCAAATGTTATGAAAATCGGATGGATAGATCAATTAGAGGGACAATCAAAAGTATTCCGTTACATTACGATCAATGGGGAAAAAAGTTTCAAATGCATTTTAATGGTGTTACACTCTTTCGAACATAATAGAATTGGCATGAATCTATGAATTATATACTAAAATATGCATTCTGTACAATCTGTGATGCAAAGAATATTTATTATTAAATTACAGGGCCACACAAATGTATTCCACTAAACAATGTTATACGGGGAAACTTTGTTTGAGGGATGTTTTAATCATATTAAACTACTTCACATTTTATGAATAAGATATACGTTAATGAAGTAGAATAAAAATTACTCCCTGCATATTTACAGGATTACAATGATTTCGACCACTATACTGTATCCAAAGTACGCTCTACTATATCAGCAAGATCTGAATATTTTAAAACTTCGTTATCGTACGAACGCACTTCATTTGATACGCTTCACGTGCAATTTCCAACTTGTTTATATCTAAAATTACCATTTGGATGCCATTATCTTGCATTGTTTTTCCAATGCAAAGAACAAACAGTTCTTTTTAATGAGATAGACCAAAATAACTTCGCAAGAACCAAAGTAGGGTAACTTATAGTCGATGGTACCTTATTATACTTTGAAATTCACTGAAAACTATAAGTCAAGATTCATAATTATGGACTGGAATTTTTGTCTGTTCCTGTAAGCAATTTTTAAATGCTGATTTTTTTTTTTTATACTTTTGCGAAAATCTGTTTTATTCTACCTAGTTGATGTACTTAATTTCAATATACATGAATCAATATAACAACAGCATACTAAATTGGAAGCGATTTTTTTCACAAACCACAACAAAATAAATATTTTTACGGACTTCTGTAAAAGATATGTAACGCCAACATTTGTACAATAATGGTGTTTTATTGGCAATATTTTCAATGAAATCCCAATAATGAATTAATATTGGCTGCAAATATTGGCTAAATAAGGGTAAAATGTAAACATCCCAATATTGGAGCAATATTGATGGTTTATTGGCAATATTTCCAATTAATGAAATATTGGCGCAACGTTGGACCAATATTGGTTTGCTACTAGGGATATTTTCAATACCGAACATTCTACAAAAGTCTCAACATCTATGTTGGTATAAAAAGACAAAATACAACACGATCAGACAACCAAACTCAAATCACTAATTCTCTTTAACTAAGTTAAAAATGTATAAAACCATAGATGAATTTTAACCAGAATCAGCTGAGTTCAAACTTTTTTCAAACTTTTGAAAATTTATACGTCTATTTAGAATTTTTCTCTGGAAAGTATTGATTCATATTTTCATTATTTAACACGCATTTATTACAAGAACAAATCTTCATAAGAAAATTCTTCATACACCATTCAATTAATGTAATATGAAATTTAAGCATATCATTAAATTTATTCAAGACTTAAAACAGAATGCCAAATGATTATTTAAATACTTTATTTGTATGCATTATTCTCCTCAGTCTTGAGACAAATATTATGAGACACCTTAAAAACCAGTTTAAAATTGCTATACAACATCTCCAAAGTTGTATTAGTCTAGATATCGATTCTTATGACATACACACATTTAATAAAAAGGCCTAGAAGTAATTTTAATAATTTCAGAACCATTCAAATTAATTTAAAGGCTGTTATTTCGTGTCTTCTCAAGGTGACATAAGGATTGAAAAGGTTAATAATCTCTTTAAAATATCAATTTAATTTAAATGCTTTAAGTGATAAATTAAAATAACATAAAAATATTATAGCTTGACATGTTTCATTGCTCTTACGGCAACATTTTCAAAAGCAAAAAAAAATTTTTTTTTTTTTTTTTTTTTTTTTTTTTTTTTTTTTTTTTTTTTGCGTTTGAAAATGTTGCCGTAAGAGCAATGAAACATGTCAAGCTATAATATTTTTATGTTATTTTAATTTATCACTTAAAGCATTTAAATTAAATTGAGGTTAATAATCTTTATCCATACAATAAGGTATTTATTGGTGCTTTCCCTGTTCTAATGTTAAATTGTACCCTGATTAATTGTTGGGATTGCAATCGAAAGTAGATATAAATAAAGTAAGTGAGATTAATTGTATATTTTTTACATTCTTACTATTGCAAACTTTATTTAAATGGAATTATTAATTGATAACCATTCATTTTTAATCTTTCTATTAATATCATTAAAATTTCGATTATGGATAATGTGAAGAAAAATAACTACAACCGTCTAAATTATATTTTTAGCGTTTTCAATTGTAAATTTGATGTTTTGAACTTTTCGTGATAATGACATTTCTGTATTATGCATATATATTTTTTTCTTTTTTGCATATTTTTATATTTAAAAGAATATTTAAATATAAAATTTGCATTTCATTTATATTCATCATAAAAAAATCATGCAACATTTGACAATTACATTACACTGACGATATTTAATAATTATTGGAAAATAATGTTTTTTTTGCGATATTATAAATATTGCACAAAAAATTAGATTCATATATTAGGAATGTGAATAACTTGAATTTAATAAAATGAAATTTACCCTCATTAACTTTGAAATTCGTGATTACAAATTAATTATTAATTTGTTATTTGGTTCTCAAAAAATACTATTTAAGAAGCATCAAGGAAGGTAATTAACGCGGATAAAATATGTATATTACAAATTTAAAATTTTTTCGCAAAAACTAACCTTTATACTATCTTAATTTTCTTATAATAATATTCCGTACTTACTTCAAATTATTAAATTAAAATCTTGTTTCTAAATCTAATCTGTTAATCCTTATGCAGACGAAATAAATTCTTAATTTGCCTTAAAAAACATTATTCCAGTATGCGTAAACTTAAAAAGATGGCTCTAAATTAAAAATATTCTTAATTAAAACTTTATTTCTTAATATTCCAAATAAAACTGATTTCTTCTATGTTTTTATCAACCCTTTTTAAGAAAGTCTTATTAAATTTATTCCAAAACCATACCTTTCAAAAAATATCATTATTTTATTTTATCTATTTATTTATTTTTCCTACGTCAACCTTTGATGTGTGCATATTAATAAATTCATTTCTTTTCTTTTTCTCTTAAAATTAATCATTTATAAAAATCGTCTGCGTAAGATATTTAAAATTCTGAGTCAATTATAAATTGGTTAAATAATATTTTTTAAAATAAATTTATCGTCTGTTTAAAATAATCTCGTAGCTGGAAAAGAATTCTGTTTACATAAAAGAATGATGGTTTGAGGTTACAGAATGTACCAGTACTTTCTTTTTTAGTTTAGAAGGTGGAAGTCTCGAGATGAGAGAGAAGATTTCTTGGGTTGCTTCTTCGATGAGGACAGCTCGCTGAAATAATGATGGAATTTTTGCAAAAGGAGCTTTTCCTTCCTCATTATTACGAATTTAATAAATGAATTTACAGCAGCCCATGACTAATTATTGGATCTTCTACATTTATTTATTTATTTTGTTTTTTCCCTCGCTTGCCATGACTGTGTGTTTCTTTTTAACCAGTGGAAATAATTCGAGTTCTCCTTAAATCGTCACATGTATATGGATTTTTTTTTTCTCTAACTCAACAACACAAAACTTTCTCACTAATTTTCTCAATATTTTTTTTAAGATAAAAGCCTGATGTTTGCACGAATAATTAATAATGTGATTTTTTATTGGATGAGTTTTACTTTTTCCGGTAACCAAATTAAATCTTGAGTTAAAAGAGATTGCTGTCTGTCAGTGACAGATTTTTTTTCCCATGACTGTCGCGTGTAAAAATTCTTTTTAAAACGGTAAGATTGACATAATGTTCTAGAACAACTTATGCTCTTACCGAAAAATATTAAAATAACGGTATGTAACATTTTCATATATTATTCAGCAAAAATGCATTAAAAATTAGCCAGAATGTAGCAAATTTGAACTTGAAATAGCTTTAATTTGAAATAATCTTGAAGTAAATTAATTTAACTTATAATTTTTTGAGTTGTTATTTTTTAAATCGATGATTGTTTAGGAATTTTCTCTTGCTTAAAAAATTATAATTAAAAAAATGTAAAAAACTAAAATTTAGATACATTAAGTATTAAAATGTGAAACTCACATTTTATATCTTTTGTTTCATTAAGCCCGTATGAACATGATTATAGTAATATAACGGAACAGTTAAATAAAAGCATTTATTTTATTTAATTAAAAATGGATTAAATTGAAAACTAGCATGTTTAAAATTTCAACACATTTTTTCAAGTAACTGTAAATTTTTTAATTATAAATAGGTATAAACAAATATTTGACGTCCATTTTACTTACACTTTTACGCAAACTTTTGTTTAAAGTAGAAATAATCAGATGGGCTTATAAAATTATATAAAGGAATATTCTTTATTATTAATTCTTCAAAAGAAAAAGAAAAATAACTTTTCATCACGTAGATCCTTAAGGGGTTTTTTAGGATTTAGGATATTTTGTTTTACTACTTTAGCCAAAAAATTCGCATCTTTTTAACCACTTTAATAAAAAAGAGGAAGAGCTTCTCATTTCGAAACATAGATATTCTTTTTAATTTAATCTGAAACTAAGTAAATGAAACTTGTGATTTTTTTATATTCTCTCGAATTGATCTCATTTAAATTTAATTATAATTGATTTTGTATTTTTTAGAAATTCAGTAAAATCCAATAAAAAAATAAATAACTATTTTTTAAACATTTCATTAAATGACATATTCCACTTTCTAGAAGGGCAGTTCCACATAAAAGTTTCATTTAGGAGGGATAATAAAATCAATAATATAGTTAACTTAAAAGTATGATTAGAAAATTTTATATTTTTATGTCCTATGAAAATTTCTAGTACGAAAGCATTAAAAATTGCTGTTCACAGTCATTATTGCTTTTGTAAGGGTGTCTGTTCATATTGCCTGTTGATGATGTTATGCCAGTTACCGAAAAAAAGTTATGTCAGTTACATATGCAAACACCATTTTTTTTCGTAGTTCAAAAATTAATTTAAAAAATTAAAATTACACTTTTTCTTTACTTCTTGTTGATAAAAATACAAAATCATTTTTAACTGGATAGTTTTGTTAATTTTTAAGCTTTAATGGAGAAAGAAAATTTCTTTGTCTGTTTATGTTACATCAGTTCATGTTACACCAGCTACAGAATTTTGAAATTTTAGACTATTTCAGGATGAAATTAGAAATTGAAATAATCAACAGGATTTTGGGTGTTAGGTCATTAATAAGAACTATTTTAAGTTATTAAAAATATCTGTCGTTATAAATAAATTTTTTCACAGTTTAGAAAACAATACTCAGTCATCAATTGTTATGTCATTTACGATGAAACTGACGAGTAATTTTTGAAGTAATTTTTTTTGTTTTTCATTAAAAAGTTTATATTAGAAAGAATCTTTTTTTCCGCTAAAACGAAAATATATAACATAATTGGCATTTATAAGATAGTTAATCACATTTTACGTATATATATTTATTTTTTGTGTAAAAAAATAAATAATATTGTCTTGTGCAATGTGCAGTAAGCGTAGATTTGAACTGTGGATTTCCCATCGATTGGCTGTTTTTCTAAGACGCAAGCTTTTGAAAGAAACTTGGTCAAAAAATTATGAAAGCAAATTATATATTTTTTAAATTTACATCAAAATTTAATTAAAAATGCACTGTAAAAAAGAAGGTCAGAAATTGACATAAAAAAAATACCCCGTCAATTTTGACGCCAATGGAAAACTGGAATTTTATAGAAAATATCTGTAAATTTCCATGAAAGCTTTTTTTCTATAAAAAGTACAGATTTCTTTTATAAAATTTACAAAATCCAATTTTCTTTACAATAAAAATTGTTTTTCTTTAAAACAGTTTTTTCTTTCAAAGTTACAAATAACTTTTGCGTTGTTGTCTTATGGCAAAAGGCATTGATTTAAACATAAAAGTTTTTTTTCACATTTTTTTTTCTTTAGCGAGCTTTGAGATATAATTAATCAATCCAAGCGTTTCTTTATGTAAGTTCTAGGGAATATCATTACCTTTACTTTAAATTTAAAAAAAATGATGGTAATTCGTTAAAACAGTTCCCTAAAAAATAATAATCCGTTTTTCAAAAGTGATTTTAAAAAAATGAAGATAAGAGTTTTGAGTTTTATAATAGTGTTATGTTCAATAAGTGGCATTATTTTTAACTATCAAAAGAGGTTGTATAAAATGGAATATTATACAACTAAATACAATACAATTTTAAAGCATTCTGAAATTGCACGTCAAGCGCAGCAAATCAGGTGTGTTAGTACTACAATATTCATTAAAAATTTCCAAATCTTGATGTAAAAGTATATAGTTTTTCGGATATAGAATAGTATTCAAAATCTTTTGGGTGTCTCAGTAAATACAACACGTTTTCTACACTGCTCAAAACAATTAAAGGATATTTGAAGTTTTATATAAAATAAAGATATAAACGATATTTTTTTTTTTTTTTTTTTTTTTTTTTTTTTTTTGCCGAAAATAGAAGAAGAGAATCACAAATGCAAATTTTTCTGGTTTTCAAACTGTGAAGTATGCAAATTTTGAGTTCCACGTCAAAAACGTCGCTTCAGAGGCAGCGAATGAAATTTGACTTTCAACTGGATAAAAGAGAATGAAGACAAGGATGATCGGCATTCAGTGATTGCTTTGTTTCGATGAGTACTATGCTTCAGCGAATCATTTGACAGATTCAGAAGCTTGGAGAATTGTTGGTAGGTTAGAAGGGGGCCAAACTCAAGCCGAAGTAGCGCAAGCCATTGGAGTGTCACAAAGTGTCATTTCCAGGATCTGGAACCGTTTTTTGGAGAGTGGATGTGCAGGCCGAAGACCAGGGCAAAGTCGTAGACGGGCAACAACGCCCAATGAAGATTGGTATTTAGCGTTAACAGCTCGGAGACACCGAAACATGAACGCTACTCTTTTCCAACAACACCTTTGCTCGGCTACAGGCACCACGATTTCAAATCAGACTGTCCGAAACCGGCTCCATGCTGTAGCTCTGTATGCTCGCCGACCGATGGTATGTGTTAGATTAACATCAAGGCATCGTCGCGACCGCAGGTAGTGGGCAACCGAGCATGTCAACTGGAGGAGAAATGAATGGAGCAATATTCTGTTTTCTGACGATTCCCGTTTTTCTGTGCATCCGGATAATAGGCGTATTTTCATCTGGAGGGACCGTGGCAGTAGGAATAATCCTGCGTTCGTGCACGAAAGTGTCAGATTTGGCGGTGGAGGAGTATTGGTGTATGGTGGCATCTCCATTGACGGGCGCACTGACCTCTACATCATTCGAGATGGAGCTCTGACTGGTCGTCGATATAGGGATGATATCCTCAGACCTATTGTAGTCCCTTACGCTGCAGCAATCGGAGATAACTTCATTTTAATGGACGATAACTGCAGGCCATATCGTGCAAACCTGGTGGAGGATTTCCTTTTCGAAGAAGGAATCGCTCGAATGGAATGGCCAGCGTGTTCTCCAGATATGAATCCAATCGAGCACGTTTGGGACGCTCTAGGAAGACGAGTTTCT
The DNA here is from genome assembly GCA_964019185.1 of Maratus speculifer. Taxonomy (NCBI): domain Eukaryota; kingdom Metazoa; phylum Arthropoda; class Arachnida; order Araneae; family Salticidae; genus Maratus; species Maratus speculifer. Next base: position 31,388,349 of record OZ025297.1, read on the forward strand.
GGCCGCCAACAACCTCCACAAACTCTCCATGAACTGGAAAGAGCTCTTCTGGAAGAGTGGGGCAGAATATCCCAACTCGTCATTAATAGCCTCATTGAGTCCATGCCTCAAAGGTGTTCAACGTTGCTGGCCGCCTGTGGAAACCATACCCCCTACTGAAAATGATTTTCTTTGAAGAAAACACCTTTTCTTATTTTCTTTTCTCATATGCACAAATTGTGTTTTTTTCCTTTTGTACACAAATGCGCAATAAAATGCATTTTTTCTGCTAAACATGTGTAATTAATTCTCATATAACATACTATGTCTGTCGACCATGTATCAATCAGCTAAAAAGTTTCCCAGAGACAAAAGCCATCTAAAACTGCAATATCCTTTAATTGTTTTGAGAAGTGTATTATGCAGGAAATAACTGGTAGTAAATCTTAGCAATATATATCAATTTAATAAAATGTGAAATAGTTTAATCTATAATACTTAATACGTGAATTTTCACATTGCTAACTAAGCGTGGAACTAACTTAGTGAAAAATGTCCAAGCCGGAGATCGAACCCGGAACCCTTGGAACGGCTTGGAAATTTTTCACTAAGTTTGTTCTACGCTTAGTTAGCTATGTGAAAACTCACGTATTAAGTATTATAGACTTTCAAGCGTAATTTCACTGCTGAAAATTAATTTAGAAATTGATTAATATTAAATATGTATAGTTTAATATAAATGAAACCGGCGCCAAACAATGTTTCCATTTATACTATTATGTAATGCAAAACTTTTGTGTGACCTGTAAATTAATAACAAATATTCTCTGCACCCTAGTTTCTACAGAATGTCTATTTCAGTGTGCTCTTCATAGATGTATATCAATATTATTTTGTTCGGAAGAGTGATTTTAGATCTCTTGAACGTATACTATTTTCCCATTGACCGTAATATAATGGAATAATTTGATTGTACCTGAACTTGAACTATAGATCCTATATTCATAAAATTTTAAATGACTCGCCAAACATATGTATCAGTTATACGATTTGAATTTCAAATTATGTGGTTGGGTAGATTTTGCGTAGTTATATGCGCACAGACGGACGGACAGAACAAGACTGGATGTACATTATTACGAACATCCCTAAAAAGCGTTGTAAAACGAAATATAGATACATAAGAGAAAAAAGTACATAAATGGCACCTGTGACTTTTAGTGTCCCTAAAACTTTCGCACTTTTCTACCAGTTTTTTAGGTGCGTTCGTAATTATATAATACGTAGCACCTATAGTGATCGTTCAGTCCGTCCGTCTGTCCGTCCGTCTGTCCGTCCGTCCGTCTGTCCGTCCGTCCGTCTGTCCGCATATAACAACGCAAAAACTACCCAACCGAATCGTTTGAAATTTAAAATACATAATTATTACATAATTTTGTCGAGTCATTTCAAATTTTATGAGAATCGGATGGATAGATCAATTACAGGGACGATCAAAAGTATTCCATTACATTACGGTCAATGGGGAAAAAAGTTTCAAATGCATTTTAATCGTTTGAAATTTAAAATACGCAATTATTACATAATTCTGTCGTGTTATTTCAAATTTTTTGATAATCGTGTGCATAGATCAATTACAGGGACAATCAAAAGTATTCAATTACATTATGGTCAATGGGGAAAAAGTTTCAAATATATTCTATACGTTTGAAATTTAAAACACATAATTATTACATAATTTTTTCGAGTTATTTCAAATTTTATGAAAATCGGATGCATAGATCAATTACAGGGAAAATCAAAAGTATTCCATTACATTACGGTTTAATGGGAAAAAATGTTTCAAATGCATTTTAATCGTGTTACACTCATGCGAACTTAATAAAATTTATATGCAACTATAAAGTACATATTATACTATACATCTTACATAATTTGTGGTGCAAAGAACATTTGTTATTGATTTACAAGGCCACACAAAAGTATTCCATTACATAATGGTATAGGGAGAACATTGTTTGATGAGCGTTTTAATTGTAATTCACTATTTACAATGTTATGAGATTGATATATGAAAGTAATATTTTTAAAACTTCGTTATCGTTCGAACGCACCTAATTTGCTACGCTTCACGTGCAATTTCCAACTTGTTAAATCAAATATCTTCTGTTCACATTCCTTTAAGATCTACAATGAAATCTTAGAATAAATATTATCGTTCAAAAATCATGGTAGAAAAGTGTGAAAATTTTAATGACGCTGCGACCCTTGGTTTTAGTAATTGATTATATTTTTTAAAATAATGAACAAAGTCAGCAATCTTTATTTTAACTTTATTAAATTAAAACATGAAAATAAATTTAACTTCGAACATCAGAAAGCTTTATTAATTAAAACAAAACTAATTAAAATAACTTTAAATATTTCATAGTTACAATCAATTTAGCTTGTAAATATATATATATATATATATATATATATATATATATATATGTGACATTTTAAAGTTAGGAGCCAGAAACATCATCGCCAGGGTCCCCGTTCTTTGCACAGAAGTCATGGCCAGCGAGGGAAAAAATAAAAAATAAATAAATGTAGAATATCCAATAAATCACTCATTGGTGGCTGTAAGTTTATTTATTCAACTGTAGTCATTATAGAGGGAAAAACTCCTTTTTGCAAACGATCTTTTACCGAAATGTCCAAAAAATATTCCATCATTTACTTCAACCAGCCGGACTCATCGACGAAAGAACTCCAGAATCTCTCCCCTTCTCATCTTGAGACTTCCACCTTTTAAAATTAAAAAGAAAATTCTAGAACTTTCTGTAATCTCAAACCATCATCCTTTTATGTAAACAGTATTCTTGTCCAGATACGAGACTATTTTACACAGACGATAAATTTATTTTTAAAAAAAATATATTATTTAACCAATTTATAATCGACTCATAATTTCTTAGGCGGACGATTTTTATAAATGATTAATTTTAAGAGAAAAAGAAAAGAAATGAATTTATTAATGCACACATCAAAGGTTGACGGCGGAAAAATAAATAAATAGATAAAATAAAATAATGATATTTTTTTAAAGGTATGGTTTTGGAATAAATTTTATAAGATTTTCTTAAAAAGGGTTGATAAAAATGTAGAAGAAATCAGTTTTATTTGGAATATTAAGAAATAAAGTTTTAATTAAGAATATTTTTAATTTAGAGCCATCTTTTTAAATTTACGCATACTGGAATAATGTTTTTTAAGGCAAATTAAGAATTTATATCGTCTGCATACAGATTAACAGATTAGATCTAGAAACAAGATTTTAATTTAATAATTTGAAGTAAGTACGGAACATTATTATAAGAAAATTAAGGTAGTATAAAGGTTAGTTTTGGCGAACAAATTTTAAATTTGTAATATATATATATATATATATATATATAAGTATGATTTCGTTAGTAAGCAAATTTGTTGCACTTTCTATTCTTAACTAACTGTTATATTGTTTTTTTATGAAGACGTTAGTAACTAATCATTTAAACATATAGGAAATTTTAAACGCCCAGACGATTTGTTATAATTATCAAGGATACATACCCCGTATTCAGGGTTATAGAACATCACAACCCAGAATATGCAACATAAGTGAAACCCCATTTTTAACACTTTCCAACAAAGTTGTTAAGACTTTCCAACAAAGTTGAAAAATGTTTATGCATTCGGCTTGTCTGGCCGTCTGTCCGCGCTCTAAGTTCCGTAAATATTCTCGATTGCTATGAATTTTTTATATGTTACTGATGTATAGATTCTGTTATACGGATATTTTTAACAAGCATTTTAAAAGGGTTAATTAATGGATAAAGGATTAACCTAAGTCAATGAGTTTTTTCTTTTACCTCATTATTTAAAATTAAATAAATCTATGCCATTACCACGTGGTCTTACATGTTATGGGAATTGTAAAGTTTTACTTTGAGGTAGGGAATGAACATTTAGAATCATATAATAGATAAAAGTAATAAGAAAGCCCTTTTTAACACTTTCCAACAAAGTTCAAAAGTGCTTATGCATTTGGTTTGTCTGGCCGTCTGGCCGCTCTCTAACTCCCATAAATATTCTCTGATTGCAGTGAAATTTTTATATGTTATTGATGTTTACACTAGCACGAACCCTATTGAAAATGAAGTTTCTACTACTATTAGTTTATTCACAAGGAAAGTCAAAATTTTTCTGATACAATGCGGCTTATGGAAAAAAAATCGAATTGAAATGAATTTTAAAGCTGTTACACCCTGTTAAACTTATTCACATTTACATGGATTCGCAAAGTGCACTAAAATACACATTCTGTAAAATATGCAGCCAAAATAAAAGTTATTATTCATTTAAAGAGCCACTCAAAAGAATTCTATTACACAATAATAAAGGAGGGAATTTTTTTCGGCATATTTTAATATTATTAAGCGATTTCAAGTACCATAAAATTGATATACGCCGCTGAAACTTAATACTTTACGCATGATATGAAGTGAAAAGCATTTACAGGGACACACAAAATATTTTAAATCTTATAGTCTTTTTCGAAATACTGTATATTATCGATGATATCTGGATGGTTGAAATGCATTTTCAATTATGATATGCGCTTTTAAGTTTTACTAAATGTCTGCAAATTATGAGGTGTATATAAATGTTTGAGTTGATATACAGGGTTACATAAAAGAGCTCATAAATGTTACTGAATATGAAAATAATTAACTTAAAAGTAGTTTTTAAGTGAGTTATTCATTTTTACGTTGAACTGCTTTCCGTTTTCTAAGAAATACTTGCAGAATATAGGTAAAATGATATACAGGTTACGCAAGGGATAAGCTACACAGACACCCATAGATGATAATTTCTGGAAATGTGATTTAAGTAGTTTTAAGAGTGTGTTTGTTTGAACTAAATCTTAACAAAATACTGGCGTGTAATAAAGGTACTAGGTAAATTAGAGGGCTGAACAAAAGTACTGAAGTATTTTCCTTCTGTTAGAATAACGTGCTGAAAGAGAAATTCCAACCAGTTAGGCATTTTCTCGCTAAACTAAATTTGCCCATTATATAGTATATATATATATATATATATATATATATATCAACCAACGGATCAAAAACAGGGTTGTTCAAAAGTATTGGAATACATATTTGGCTATGGACAGTAACACATTATTTCCCTAAATAACAAAGTTTTGTTAAAGATTTCAGGTAGTTTTGGAAAGTGTTTCATAATCTAAGCTTAACGGAGGATTTTTCTTACTTGTTTTATTATTGAACACTGAATTTAATTAATATACATTTAATATATTTTTTCATATATCTCTCTATATTTTTACTGAAAGTATTGTTATCGAAAAATACCAATTCTATATTGAAATTAAAAAGATAATTTTGTATTAGCCATATGCCAGATGTTTACTTATTTATTTATTATTTTGTGAGTCCTTTTTTATTCTGAGTATTTCAGTATTAAAGCATGTAGTTTGCTTACCTACATTTAAAATTTTTAATTTATTTATATTTATCATAGTATAAGTACTACTTTCATAGTAGTACATTAACTGAAATCAAATGTCTAAGTTAAAAATAGAAAATACATTAAAACTCAAGAAAGTTTTTCTTCGTAAAATTTCTCTTGAAGGATAATTAATCCATTTAACTTCTTCATTTCAAATTTCAATAAATAAACTCATCTCCGGTTTAAATAAAATGATGTCATTCAGAAAATAAATAACTTCACTTGTATCTTTACACACCCACGAAATTAATCATATAAAGTTTGTGATATTTTATTCTACCTCAAAAAATGTGCGATCTATCATTTTATAATATTGTTAAGTTAAGTATTTATATACGTTTAAAATTCAATTGATTAGCTTCAATGCTTCTGTAATCATTTGAGATAAATTTGGGAAAAAATATGCTAAAGTATTTTTTTTTAATCAGCTAGTTCATATAAATTTTTGAAAGAAATTACATTTGTATGTAATTTTGCTTTCTTTATTCAATCGTGTAAAAAATAAAATTAAACGACTTTAAAAATAATTTTTTTTCAAAAAAGGAAAGGAAGCGAAGAAAATATGTTGTTCACATCATTAATACCGTCAGTAAAAAGTTAGTATTACTAAAAATTGATCTTTCCCCAAAATTATACCAAAATTTCGATGAAAATTTTATCAAACAAATTACTCATGATATAATGAATAATAATATTAATTTTGTCGATCAGTGACATAGTTTAATTCTTTTTAAATATTTGGGAAGTTCCTATTGCACAACATGATATAAAACTCGGCATTGTCATAGGAAGAGTTTTTTTTTAAGTATTTGTTATAATTTCATAAGATTAAAATTTTAATTATTAAGATTGAAATTTTTGTCAAAATTTCTTAAGATTATAATGTATAACTCAATTAAAAATGAGGTGTTTGGTAGTAATTTTGAGCATGTTGCGTGGAATTACTTGGAGAACTAAATATCTTTATGCGAATATGTGATGAATGTAAACAGCGTGGTTATAAAAGAACAGCATAAAAATGCATATTTTAAAAAAAATGCTGCTGTTTTTGTGTATCCTACAAATCGCCTCGTTTTACGGATATGCCCAATTACACTTGTTTAAGTTAAGATATGTTTAAAGTCATTTCACGAATTCAGTTGATTTTTGTTTCGGAATTATTATAAACGAATCTCATGAATTTATATAAATTTCATTTTATAATTTTTGGATGGTATAAAAACTTATTGTATTTTACTCATTTGTACATGATTTCTTTGATAATTCTTGTGATATTTTTCTAAAAAACTTGTGATTTTCATTATATGCACCATAAATGATAAACAAATATTTTTAAATTTTAAACAATAACGATAGCAGATAATATTGATATCACCCTTAATCACAGAACATTAAGTATTCGATATGATAAAAATTTCGTCGAAATAATGGTGTACCGTTTGGGTAGGGTCCCACATCACTGCCATTCAGCTAAAGCATTAGATACGGATTCGTTTTCATTTTAAACTATAACTACTATAGAACTTAAGCAAATTTGTATTTTCAAAAGTAAATGAAACTTTGTTATACATCAATAAAATCCTTTTTATTTTTCCACCATTAATAATACGATTAACGCAATTATTAACTCTCATTAATAATTGGAAATTTTTAGAATAATTGTTGAACAACCTCATGAGTAACATAAATAATTCTGAGCAAGGTTTATGTAAAAAATTAGATAATGTTGTATATTATATCTTCTCCACTCGCAATAAAGAAGAGTAATTGAAAAAATTTTATTAAGTTTTTATTTATACATTTATTATCGAAAATATTTAAGGCTTTAGATGTCTGAAATTTATTTAATGAATTTATATGATTGTTTTTTAAAATTACCAAATAGATTTTCACCGGTCACATTATCCTCAACAATAAATGAAATAAAGATAAAATAATATCAATGTTCATTTTCCATAAACTTAATTAGAGTATACTTTGCAAATTCTAGAATATTCATTATGAATCTTTCATCAAATATTCGCATCTGAGAATGAAGTTATCATAATACATTTTAATGGCGCAATTTATCATTTCCCCATTCGTAGAATTCATCTTTTGACAACTGGTATTTTTTCACGATAATAACTTTTCTGAATTATGCAATATAAATAATCGTTTTTGCTAATTTTTTTTTTTTAATATCAATTTTAAGTAAGTGGTTTAAGTTCAGTAATTTAAAAACTGCAAGTTTTATTATTTTAATAATTTTTCTAAAATATGAAATAAACTGTAATTTTTTCAAAACCTAAAAAGAAAACAAAAGACATAAAATAACAGTGAAGATAGGAATTGTAACTAAATAAAAAGTTGGAAACTGCACGTCAAACGTCACAAATAAGGTGACTTCGTGCTACAACTACGCTTTAAAAATATTCAGATATTGGTACAATGGTATACGGTAATTTGGGTAGTGTATAATAGGCGAAATCTTCTGTGCGTCCCTGTAAATAATATCAGCTTTCTATTATGCAGCAAGTAAGTTTTACATGTATGGACTATGTATGGACATAGTATGGACTATGTTGTAATATCAATTTCATTAAATGTGAAGTAGTTTAATATGATTTAAACACGCCTAAACAATGCCCCCTCCTATTCCGTTATGTAATGGAAATTTTTTGTATGGCCCTGTATATTATTAACAAATACTTTTTTCACCATAGATTGCACAGAATGTATATTCTAGTACATATTTCATAGAGACATATCAATTGTATTATGTTCAAAAGACCAGGTTCATTTAAATTTACTTGAAACTATTTTTTTTATTGAGCGTAATGTAACGGAATACTTTTGACTGTCCTGTAATTAAACTGCACATCCGATTTTCACAAAATTTGAAATGACGTGACAAAATTATGCAACAATAATGTATTTTAAGTTTCAAACAATTCGGTTGTATAGTTTTTTTTTAATAATCAGACTGACAGAGAGACAGACGGAGGGATGGATTTAAATACGACTATAGGTACTACGTATGTACAAAATTACGAACGCACCTAAAATGTAAATGTTCACTGTAAAAAAAAACTTGCATATTTACGATAAAATGACACTTTTTAAAGATAAACAGTCAACTCCCGTAAATTTTATGTTTTAGTGACAATCCGTGTTCACCTGAACGATAAATCCTCTAATCTAAGAACAAAAGTCGTTTTTGTGACTTGCCTGGAATCTGCTGCAGTAAAATTAATGCAGCATTTTTTAAATTTTTTCTTTTTTTTCAGTAATTAGCAATTTTATGTTTCGTGATTAAGACTTAACTTCTTTATGTATTGAACAATGTTTATAAAATTGATAGTTAGACGTTAGAAAGTTATTGCATTTCACTCTTTTTTGTAAACTATAAACATGTGAAGTATTACAGTAAATCTGAGTAATCGAAAGTTGCTAATAATAATAACAAGATATTAGAAATAATTATCAAATAATATCCAAATAAACCGGCTAATATAATTAACAATAGTGAATTAATCAAATTAATTAAATTTATTATTAATTCCAATTAAACTCGATCAGCGTAATAAATTTCAACTCGGTTAGTTTATGATTTTCATTATATATGTTCTATGTTCACCTATGTTGTACCCAGTGTTCCCGCTGTCGCACGCCAATGCGCCAAATTGCGACTAAATTCTTCATTTGGCGATTAAACAAGCGATTAGATTCGCCAATTTGCTAGTGCTCAATTTTTGCTTTTCCTTTCTTTTAGTTTTTCATACATATTTTTAATATATTTGTCGCAGATAGTTGAAATTAGATTAATAACATTTATTGTCGCAGTTATTAAAAATTAGGTTATTTTAGAACATATTGAAAAAAAAAAAGTGTACATTAAAGGATTTTTTTTTTTTTTTTTTTGCTACACGGCGAATCTATTTTGCTAATACTTTTTTCATCTGGCGAATGTTTTTTATTTTTAATTAGCCAAATTACTAACGTTAGTCAAATGTCAGCGAGAACACTGGTTGTACCTATGTTCATTATTGTGCACTTCTATAATAGCTTTCCAGACCACGAAAGTTAGATGTTTTCTATTGATAACAGCTTGAAGTTATCATTTGTTTATTTACTTTAATCTGCCTTGTTAATTTTAATACTTTTTTATTTTAATATTTTTATTCTTAGTATTATTTGCAAAAAATGTGGATTTTAAAAATATATAATTTATTCTTTTAGTATCTGAGGGTTTAAAATGTTCAAATATAGATTCAGAAATTAGAAAATTATGATAATTATCTCTAGCTCCTTCTATAATTAGAAATAATCCTCTAACTGTGTATTATTGCCTTTTAACATTTATTTTTGTTATCAGCTTCATACCATAATGATAATACATGTTCCAGTTAAGGAAAATTTTGTTACTATGATTAATTAATTATATTGACCAAATTTCATTGGTAGTTAATAATAATCGGTAAAATTTCTTAGTATGCAATATTTATCAAATTTATTGAAAGATGTAGTCATTATTAATAATAACCCAGTATATCAAACAGATAGTTACTCTATGTATTGAAAAAGTATATTTATAAAATATTTAAAAAATAGATTTTATTCGTCTAGGGAAATAAACATTGGGAATGTTTGGTGGTTGTATTATATATTTGAATTTCAGCTGTTATATTAATCTCAAAATGCTATGAAATATAAATACGTTTCATATAGATCATTTTTATTTTTGCCTCAAACCCTGGAATATATTTATCAAACATTAAAGAATATTTCTTTCACCCAATACTGGCAACATAAACTACTGAGAATATAAAATATGTTAAAGTCATTTATCGCATCTTTCATTATTATTATTTTTTTTATTATTAATGATTACTATACAATAAACTAAGTTTGTTTTATTACAGGAAAAAAAAAAGAAATTTGTGAAAAATATATTCAATTTTCAAATATTTGGATTGAAGGTATTACAGCATTTAACAATTTGAATGTTCCGATGCTGATTGCCAAATGATGATTAAATTTTAATTAAAATAATTAAATATATAAATATGAGTAAAGCACGCATGATAGGGAATTCAATTTAAAAAACACAATTTTCATAACTTTATTATTCTTTTCATCACTACGCCTTATTCAATTATACATATCGAAAAGTGTGTGTAAGATTTCTTTTGAAATCTAAGTAATTCTAAATTTATATAGAATGGGTTATTTATTTTAACATAATTTTTAAACTGTTTAATTGGCACCAATATATGGATATTTGTCTAGTTATATCTATAGTTAAATAGCTATATTTTAATTATCAAATTAATTTTAATGTTATTGATATAATTTTTGGTATTATTATTAATAATATTATTACTATTATTTTTTTTTTAAATATTTATTTATTTTTATTTTATTTTATTTTATTTTTTTTATTTTATTTATTTATTTATTTTTTTTATTATTATCCTATATTAAGAAAATGAGTTTTTATCATGTAAAGTCAAAATAAATGTTACTGATTAAAGTAATAAAATGGTATTTTAAGTTATATGTTAATATGAATGTTATCACTTAATTCTAATTTTAATTATTTTATTAATTTAATTTTATGTTATGATCGATTATTAATTATTTTCTCCGGTTCAATTATATTTCCATTCAGATTTTTCTTTTTTGTTTGTTATGGATACTACTTAGTCTACATGTGGATTTAACTATTGTTTTTACTTACTTTCAACTCCTTTTTGTAAAATAACAATATATATACTGCTACTATTATTAAGTTTCTTTATTGTCTTCAACATCTTGTATCACTTTAAATCATAGCAAGTTTTTTTTCAACTCATTTATCTAGCCGTTTGGCGCGCTTGGCATTCTTTATTTAAATAGAGCAACCCTACTGATTTGGCGAAGATCCGATGCTTGCATTACGAGCGAGTTTTTCTCCAGTGTTACTATGTCAGCTTGTATAATTAACTATTGCTTCCTGCATCAATAATTTATTAATAATTTTATTGCGAAGTCCTCTTCATGAATGGTGATAAACAGATAAGTTTTTTTTTGTTCTTAATATTTGGTTTTCTTACTTTTTATCCAATTTATATATGAATGTAAAGTTTATCATTTCCACGTGCAAAAATAGGGTTAGTTTGTGCTCATGTTACTGACACTATTTGCTGCACGCTACTGTTTTAATATATATATATATATATGTATATTTTTTCATATTTTCAACTATTTACTACTCTGTTCCTTGTTTAATAATTTCGTTTTTGTGTGCTAGTAGCCCCAAATACGTATTATTTTGCTATTTCATGGCTAATACATGGATGAAACCGCACACTTCATTTGTAGTTCCAGAGCATTTGGGGCCTGATGATTCTGCTTTGGGGGCTACAAATTACATTTGCATTCATTTTATTTATTTATTTATTCAGATATACTCGTTTCACTATTTTTTTTTCTTTTTATTATAATTCAATTCAATTCGAATTCTTCGTTTTGTTTATTGTTTTATTGATAAAATCCATTGGCGAATCTTGTCTTTTTTTAATGGCATTATATATATATATATATATATATAAATTTACATAACGCATTTAAAAACTGAATTATTTCATTTTAATCAATAGTCAGATGTAACTAAATTTTTTTATGCAAGTGTTTATAGAAATTTAATTCAGGTGTTTGATATAACTCTGTAAGAATTTCACGCAAGATAGAAGTGTCTAAGTTTTGTAGCTCTTCAAAAATTTGTTCTTTTCAACCGAAAACAAAAGAGAAAAAACGTCAAATTTTAAAGTACTCGAGTGATTTGGAAAAACAATTTTTGCTGGTAAATCATAAATATTCGACATACATATATTCTTGTTTAACAGACAGTTTAAAAAAATTAATAAATAAATAGTTTCAGAAAAACATATTGAAAATTTTAAAACTTCCGAAAAAATGCCTTTGTTAAAAAAAAAATAAGTTTTAGGTGCAGACAAAAACTTTCTACCATAAATCTTGAGTATAATTCAGTTAATAAAGATTCCATATATCCTAAAAAAGCAATCCTTTAAAAGTTACAATGGAAAGCGGTGTTAAAGTTTGCATCTTTCCCACAGGATTTTACTCAGTGTTGTCTTATATTAAATGAAGTGTAGTGATATGTAACATCCATAGAACTATCGATCATAGTTATCACAAAGTCCGATAATTGTTATGTTATTTACTCCGAAATGTGAAAATTCAAGTTATTTAAAAACTGAAACACGTCATTGCGGTGCAATAGCGCCAACTGATATGGGCCCACGGGTCTCAAGCCCACCCAACAATTTTGAATCCTAGCATGCCAATTTTCATTGTTCTATTTAGTTACTTAACTCATTAATTTTTATTATTTTTTTCACCCTAGTACAAAATTTATTTTCTCAATGACCACGCTTTTTAACTCTCCAACGGACACCCATAAATCCAAAATGACTGAAATGTTTCAATTTGTAATCATGTTCATGACATGATGATATTATAATAAAAATTAGTTTCTTTATAAGGAAACATGAGAATATAATTTCTTAAAAGATTTATGCAACTTTATTAAAACAAGGTAGAACCCGTCAAATTTTGACGAGAGAAAATGTTTAAGGAGGAACTGTTTCATTAACTTATAATAAACCTACACAATTAGTTATAGTAAAAAATGCATTTTACATTGATACATCTAACTCTTAAACAAACGATATTTATCGTCAAATTAACAAAATACTATGTCTATAAAACGCAGTTGTAGAAATTGTTAAAATTAAACTTTAATCGTATATATAAGCAGTAAAAAATAATAAAGATATATTATTATGATAAAGTTATCAATTTAGGTCATTATGCTAATATTTCAAAATGATAAAAAGCAAAATTTATTCAACTTTGACTCAATCATAGAATTTTTTCCCGTGAAATCTAAACCCGGCATCATTTTCATTATATCAAAATTTACAAATGTTCATTTCACATCTGAATTCACGTCTTAAGAATATGGCATTTTAATTTGATCATTTTGATTAAAAACTTGAAGTCTCAATGCTATTAGCTGAAATAGATATTAAACTGTTGATATTATTTTACGTGTAAATCAAATTTTGTAATTGAAGTCAAAATTCACCGGGTTCTATAACAGAAGATATTAAAATTTTTATTTTTTCCTTTTTAATGAGAAAATGGCAGCATAAAGATACAGCACTCAATTTTTTCCGTTTTTCTCCTTTGCTTTAAATAGAAATGGAGTACTCGTGTTGCCACGATTAGAAAAGAGGTATTAAAAGTTACAAAAAAATTAATATTTCAAAAACAAATTAAGATACAGCTATCAAACAAATTTCATTAAAAAAAAAAAATTTCCGACACGATGGTGTAAAAATTGAAAACGTGCGACATTAAGAAGTTTTAAAACTTTTAGTAGCAAAAATTGCAATACCGAAATTTATTTAAAATTTAAAAGTGTTGCCATGCGAAAAATGACGCATGCGTTACGCACAGATACATTTGGCCTTTATAATATAGACATGATAACTTGACTTAAAATTCTCATCTTTCACCATTTCCTATCCTTCAAAGAAAAGCAAACTGGTCGTACCACTTTACCAAGATATTTTTAAGACCACCCAATATTTTTAAGACCACACAATATTTTTGAAACAACCCAAAATTTTTCTAAAGTTGGCGCCACTGGTGAGGTGGTACTTTAAGGGTGTTCTTATTAGCTCCGCTCAATAAGCTAAAAACGTTTTGACACACTAAAAAATTAATTTTTTTAACAGAAAGATATGAAATTGCAATGCCTGACTATGGAAGCGATTTCGAATAGAACCTATTTTTCCATTTTATGATCAATAAATTACCTATCCAGTACTAAGCTATTTCGATCAGGATATCACCCGTTTTTCTCCTGCTTTTCGACCGGTTTTTCTGCTTTCGTCGGTAAATGTGCTCGAAAGTATCAACTTTTAAGGCTTGTTATGAAAAATCTATTGTATTTTTTAAAAAACTGAACATTCAGTGCAACTAGGCAGTTTTTGAATAATAACACCTGCTATTTTCATGCATTTCCGAACAAAAATAAATTAAAGCATGTGTCACAAAGTTGCCCTTTTTGATTTAAGAACACCCTTAAGGATTGCGAAAATGGCCTTTAATAAGAACATTTGAAAAAGCGTGATAAGCTTGTTAAACGTATTGCGCTTAAACTCTATTGTTTAACTAAGGCTATCATAGCCTGAGAGCTTATGTGCCCGTCCGTTCTGTATGTGCGTTCGTACGTTCGTGCGTAACGCGATAACTCATGATAAAAATATCGGATCCACTTGAAATTTTGTATATAGGTATATCCTGATAAGGCGCTTCCCTGATTAGTTCTTGGAGTTCATTCAATATGTATAAGAGGGGGAACGAGGGGCTCATGCCCCTCCCCTTAATTGATATAAACGGGATTTTCATACAGAATTAACAGTTTTCGTTCAAAATTTAGATATAGGATCATTCTGATGAGGCGATTCCGTGGCTGTTATTAGGTGTTCATTGAATAAGTATAAACAGGGGGAACGGGGGTTCTAATGCCCCTCCCCTTAATTGATATAAACGGGATTTTCATGCAGAATTAACAGTTTTCGTTCAAAATTTAGATATAGGATCATTCTGATGAGGCGAGTCCGTGGCTATTATTAGGTGTTCAATTGAATAAGTATAAACAGGGGGAACGGGGGTTCTAATGCCCTTCCCCTTAACTTGTATAAATGGATTTTTTAAGCAGAATTGTCAGATTTCGTTCAAATCTCTGAATAGTTTTGGAAGTTTAATGGTTAAGTATAAAAAGGGGAATAACTCCTCTTAAATTATATAAATGCTAAATGGGTTTTTATTAAGAATTATCCGATTTGCTCTGAATTTTGGATATAGATTTTTTATATGATAAAGCATGTCTTTGATAGTTTAGGAGGTTCAATCATTAAGTATAAAAAAGGAGAAAGGGGAGAGCTGTTTCCCTTTCTTATTTTTTTTTTCGAACGGAATTAACGAAAATACAAGGCTGTAATGTACAATTAGTATGCGTAGCCTGTGAGCTCAATGCCATCAGTTTAACTGGGCAATATTCTTTTTATTTAAAGTTTATGGCTACCAAACTAGAAAATTAACAATACACAGTTTTTTTCTTTTTTTCATTTTGTACATAGTATGTATTAGAGAATTTATTAAAAATATACAATTTTTGTTCTATTTTTTTTTCAATTGTACAAATAATAAAAATGGAAAATTCATGTGGACTACCTTTTCAGCATTTCTTATTGCATATTCATAATTTAATTAAAATGAAGTATTATTTGGGAAAAGAAAATGTATATGTATTACATATTTTTTAATTTATTTTCAACTTACATTTTGTAAAATATAATTTGAAAATATTCCGTTGTTACAGTTTCATATACAGTCTGCCAGTTTTGTTGCACAATTAAATTATTTTTTGCAACACACGCACTGTAAAAAAAGGAGGAAACAATAATTTAACAGACATAAACTGACAGAAATCAGTATTCTTGGTAAAATTTAAAAAAAAATGTAAATTTTAGAAATTAGTTTCATTACAGAAATCTGAACTTTACAAATCAGTATACTAAAATTACAATAATATTACTAAAATCTCATCTGTAACCCGAGTTTCTGTTACATAAAATGTTCTAGACATCCCAGTTACCTGAAAAAATCTTTATAATGTCATCAGGGATGTAAAAACTTTACCAGAAATGGTTGGTTGCTACCTGCATATTTTAATAATATTTCTTGACTTATTTAATAACAGTATTTCTGAGATTTTATTAGCCAAAGTTAAATTTTTATAAAGCTTGTATTAGAAAACATTAATTTGACGTGAATACCGAACTAGAAAGCTAGAAATTTACAGATGATTTGTGGATTTCGTACAAAGTGTGAAAATTGCTTGCAAAATGTTACTTTTACATACTAAACCAAGATGATTTAAATAAAAGTGAGTACAAAGAATATTAACCTGTAACTGATATATGTATACCTATATGTAATAATAAAAATTTTTTCGCCATTTTCCCGTTTCAATTTCACTCCAAATCCTTATAAAAATATACTTTTATTTATATCTCAGTAATATGCTAAAATTCAATTATCAGCTAAATTCCCCTTTTTCTTAAATCGGCGTAATAAACTATTATTTTCCTAAAAAAGAACTCAATTATATTATTAAAATGCCAATCTCTTATTTCAGAATATTTTTCTCCCTTTTAGATGGGGCTTTTTGAGCTCAAGCCATATGGTAGGCCTCCCCACATAACTGAATCCCTTTTAGAATAAAAAACATTTTGCTGGAAGCTTTATTTTTAATATTTTATCAAAAAATTGCATAACCCATAATGCCTTGCAATATTACGGGCCGTTTGCCTCTGTTTAATGCTACTGGCTTCCGCCGATTGTGAAAGAGTCCGGTTGTGACACTCCACTTACTACCCAATGGCGTGGAACATACGCATTCTTATTTCCCCCCGGATACTACTTATTGGTAGTTCGGCACTTATGATACGTCTTAGTTAGGGCGGGATTAAGTTATTACACGATTAATTTTTCGCTGCTTAAAATGCATTGACGCGGACTTAGGACATAAAATTCGTTTGATTTTTCACTTGCTAAAAATATACTGCCGCTAAAAGTAATAAAAAAGAATGTTTTGATATTTCGCCTCTAAGATGCAAGTTGCTAGTATTCCGTGTGTGGCGTATTGCTTGAGATTGGACTATTATGTGAACTGGCTCATAAAATATTGCAAGAAGAAAAGATTTATGGCATTATATCTGATTATTTGAACGACACCACCTTTCATTAAATTCCGTCTGCCAGATTTCTCCTGCCACAATTATATGTTAAGTTCAAAATTTTCAGATGTGATAAATAATGACATATTGACTATCTACATTATACGTATCATCATTTTCACTCCATCAGATCGTCGTACTTCTGTGATAACATCCTTATTCCTTACATATATATATAAATTACATATATATATAAATATCTTATACCTTACATATATATATAAATATTATTTATATAAACTTTTTTTTTTCAAATCATTATTACAAAAGTATTTTTCGGCTAATTCCCTATTCTCCTGTCTCTTAATATTATCTTATTAACAATTAATATTTATTTTTTTTAAATGCGTATTAAATTATTGTTATTCCAGTTTCTAATCTAAAATGTATCCTCCCGCCGTAAAAAACTTTCTTAAAGCAATTTCGTTTCCAAGTGCTAAAACCGAGACGCGAAAGCAATTCGACATTTTTTTATTGTTATTATTATTTTATTTTTATTTTTATTTTACTCTAAACACCCCTTTTCGCGCGCTTTTTTGCAGGGCCACATATCACTACTAAATTAATATGCTCTCCATATTGAATCCGCTTAAACTGATTGGATTAACTGGCTGCAGCCAGTCCTTGATTCGTCCAGATCTAAGGTGTGGAATCTGTAACTTTGTGTGCAAAGTCTCCTTAAATTGCATTGAATAACTTTCGAAGCTCACTGATTTTTATCGTGTGTTTTATTTCTAAATAAGTTATAGTCACTTGGTGTAAACACAGGGTCATGATTTGAATGGATCATCTGTAACATAGATATAAAAATACCGCTGTTGTGTCCTAAATGTATGAATGGATATGGTGGTTTTTGTGCTATGAAATATAAAGAATATACATTCTCTCTTTTCTAAAGTAGTATACAGTCAAACCTCCATAACGGACACTCCTGAATAGCGGACACCTCTATTTAACGGACAGTTTTCCAATCCCCACTCCCAAAACCAAAATTTTTGTATGCTTAACCTCTGAATAACGGACATTCCGAATAGCGGACATTTTATACAGCAATAAAGGGTGAAAAAGTATTTTTTAAAGAGAAAAAAAAAGGGAGAAAAAATAACAAAAACGCCTCTGAATTTATCAGGACAATACGGCACAAATTTTGAGATCACAGATAAATGTAGATAAACAGCTGGGGAAAATTCCTCCCCCCCCTCCCCCACGTTCAGTACTAAATTCAGGGGATTCCCCGGGAGGAATATCTTCCAGAGTATTAAAATATCATCCAAGAATATTTTGAGATTTTATGCTTTTAGAGGTCAAAAAGTGCAATTCCCGTCCGGAAAACTACAATGCCCAATAACGTCACATTGAAAAACAAATTACATGTAATCGCAAGCAAAAGTAAAATTTTGTAAGATTTTTTTTCACGAGAATATAATAAACAGTGGATTAAAGTGAGTACAATTTTAGCTCAATTTTATTGCTTAAAAAATAATTTTAATTTCTGATTAATTATATAATAGAGGTTTTATAACAAATAAAAGTAAATTAATAAAACTTTAACCATTTCATATCGATTTTTGAATCTTTGAGGTTTTCCCAATAGCGGACACCCCCGAATAGCGGACAATTTCTTCGTTCCCGAGGTGTCCGTTATTTAGAGGTTTTACTGTATTTTAATTGGGAATACCTTCTGAAGATGCACTTTCATTATGCCATCATTCTATGCATGCCAATACTGGACTGAAACCATGTTTTCAATCTTCGTACATCGTTAAAAGCTTTTTAAAAAAACAGCCATATTCCTTCAAAAGCCAGTAAAATCACCTCAGATATATTTTGATTTTTCACAAAATTTATTTGAATATGTTTATCAACTGTAGTCGAATAAATTTCTTTAACTCAAAACTTGTAAGTTTTCCGTCCAGAAATTTTTAAAATAATGAGGCAATTTATTATATCCCTCTGGTCAAAACCATATATTTGACAACTTTATATTTCCGCGATAATAACTTGTCTGAAAAGAGATAGAAAAAATAAGTTGTCACAAAGAAAAAAGATATTTAGTCTTTAAAAATATATATAACATTGACATTTAACAGTATTTTTGTGTGAGCAAATGTATGTATTACGCTTTAAAGTTTTCATGATTACGACTTAAAATTATTATGCATAAAACATGAGCTACTTTACAGTCTTCTTTCGGAAAGATAAATAATGAATATTACATTTTCTTTTCAACTTTCGATAATAAACATATCTAAAGTTTTGAAGAAGGCTTGATTTATTGAACGAAGTTGATAATTCAAAAATAACAAATTCAAGAATAACAAGTTGATAATTCAAGTTAATGCAAAATTGAGTTTAATTATTTTATTTTCGAAATTTAATGAGATATGGTATCTGAAGAATCATTTTCAATCTTTTATTGTATAAACATGACTAAAAATGTATTGTTTATAATCCAATAGAGCCGTGAGCTGATATATCCGTTCTCGAATCTTCAAGTTACACATCAGTAAGAGCAATATTTAAATTAATACAAATCTAGATATATATAAAGCGATTTTGAAACACTGATTAATAATAATTACTCTCAAGGATTATATTCAGTTTATATTTAAATATTATATCCAAGATTACGTTTTTTTTATGTGCTTCAAAAAAAGAATCTTGTTTTAAAAAATAAAATTTGCAAAAAAAGAAAAAAAAAAAAAACATTACCATTTTACTTTTTTGATGGACTGTCAGGGCGTTTTAATCGCAAAATTTATTAATTTGCTCTCTTCTAAATTCTACATATAGCAACCGTAATATTTGATGATAATGGCGTTTAAATGACGCAGTAAAATATAGTTATTATATCAAAAGAAATAATTTCTTTCTAGGAAAAAACAAAATTACAATTAGAAGTTTTTTTTATTTAAGTAAAAGCATTTTAATTCTGACGATTCTATAATTCTGGTTAAATTTTCTAAAATAAGAAGTTTAGATTGTTTAGTTTAGTTGAATGTTGTGCAAGGAGTTTTTGTGAAATAAAACATAAAGAATAGGCATTCTTTGTTTTCTAAATGAGTGCATTTTAATTGGGAAAACCTCCTGTTGATTCCATTTAATTATGACACTATTAGATGCACGCCAATGCTCGACTGTAACCATGTTTACAATTTTAGTAAATCAAGACAACCTCTTAAAAAATCAGTCAGATTCCTTCAAAAGTCAGTAAAATCACAACACATATTTTTTTTTATTTTCCACAAAATTTATTTGAATATGATTACCAACAGCTGTAGAATAAATTTAGATGTTTTACTCAAAACATATAAGTTTTCTGCTGAGAAATTTTCAAAATAATGAGACAATTTATCATATCGCTCTAGCCAAAGCTTTGCATTTGACATCTTTATATATTCACGATAATGACTTGTCTGAATAAAACTTGAAAAAATAATTTGCCGTCAAGAAAATCGATTTATAGTTTTTAAAAATATATAACATCGACATTTTGCAGCATTTGTTTGTGCAAAAGTACTTGCTAGAGCTTTAAGCTTTTCATGATTACAATTCAAATACATTATGCATAAAACATTATTTGCTTCCCAATTTTCCTTTGGAAAGATAAATAATGAATATTACGTTTTCTTTTGAACTTTAGATAAACAAACATATCTGAAGTTTTGAAGAAGACTTGATTTATTGATTGACGTTGGTAATTTATTGTGAATGGAAAAATTTAATTTCAGTTATTTCTTAATTCTTAAAATATAACGAGAAATGGTTATATCTGATATAGACCGCTATTTTCCACAATTTTAAAAAATAATATTTATACGCATATGAAGAATCATTTTCAATATTTTATTGCATAAACATTGCTAAATATATATTTTGCATAATCGAATAAAGCAGTGAGATGATACATCCTTTCTGAAATATGCAAGTTTCACTGTAGTAGGAGCAATATTTAAATTAATATTGTCCATTTTCAGCATTTGCTTACATTTCATAACTTTATTTTTCAAACTTAATAATTTCTATTTAAAATGGAGACAGGTGTTAAAGTACATGTTTAAGTTACATGAAAAAAATTGGATGAGCACTTTGCCCTATAATATAATATGTAAATGCTATTTAAGGCTTGTAAGGCAAATTGTCATGTCCATATCAAATTACTGAAAATATTCAGCTTTAAATTTATTTAATTTCCTAAAATCAACTTGCTTTGAAATGACTCCTAAATTTCAAAACATGATATTTATCAATAATATTTAAATTAAATTGAAATGAGAGACAGTTTAAGCCACAAGATTTTAATCACATAGAAGAACTTTTTCTAATAATTACAATATATATTCATGTAAATTATAGAATTTTAAGGAAATTGCATATTTGTTTCTTAGTTGAATAAAAAATAAAAGTAGCATGGTGAAAAAAATGATTATCATTAAAAAACCGTGTGGTAACAGACTTGACATTTGGTAAAGGTCTTAACACTATGTTGAAGATGGCCGAGTAGAGATATAATGCAGTTGTGAAACATTGAGTAATAATTATTACTCTGAAGGGTTATTTTCAGTTTATATTTAAGATTATTTTCACGATTATAGTTTTTTATGTGCTTGGAAGAAAAATAATCTTATTTTAGGAAATAAGAATTACAGAGAAAAAACATTAGCATTTTGCCCTCTCTGGGAAGTCATGGGATTTTAGCAGCAAAATTTATTACTTTTCTCTCTTTCAAATTGAAGATATAGCAACTGTAATATTTGCATGATGATGACGTTTAAATTACGCAGTAAAATATATTTATAATATATCAAAGCAAATAAATTTTTTTAGAAAAACATAAAGTTGCAAATTGAATAATTTTTACAAAGTAAAAGCACTTTAACGTCTGAGAATTTTATTGTTCGGACTAAATTTTCTAAAATAGGAAATTTAGTTTACATTTTGTGCAAAATAAAAAAAAGTAAAGGTAAAAAATAAATTTATTCTTAAATTTCTTAGTTCGTACTTCTAAGAAAGTAAAGCAAAGTTAAAAGTTCAAAAGTGCTAAAGATTTTGTGATTAGGATTCAATTGAGCAATGCATAACCGTTTGTGCATATTTGGAAGTTTTTTATTGGAAGCTCGGTAATTCAATATTCTCTTTTTTCTCAAAATTCATAAAATAAAACTTCATATATTTTGGGGGGAAAAGAATTATTTTGTAGTTTTATAAAAATGTTTGTGTTTCATTCCGTAACAAAATTAATAATTGAAAGAAATTGATAATTTGTTAAAATTGTATAATGAAATCAACAATTTTCATATTCTCATAAAAGGAATAAATATAAATTATACACATACTTACAAATCACAAAATTTATCTGAATATGGCTAAGAACCGACGAAAAAAATACTCATTTACTCAATTTTTTCCTTTCAAATATTTTGTAAAATGATGAGGAAATTTATCGTATCCCTCTGGTTAAAATTACACATTTGACGACACGAATTTTTTTCTAAATGACTTGCATGAATAAAGCGAGAAAAAATTAGTTACAGTGAAATAAAAGAAAATTGTCAGAAAAAATATGAAATTGACATTTTAGAGTACTTTGTTGAAAATAAAAAGCAATTTAATACATGAAAATATTATTTTTTGGCAATGTTTCTAGAATAGGAAATGAAGAATAGTGTTTTGAAAAATATAAAGATACATATGCACTTCTTAAAATTTGATTATTGCAAAAATATGAAGCTGAAAATTTACCGCATTAAGGTAAAAATAAAAAGAAATTTACTAAGTGAATTTTTTATTTTTATTTTTATTTATTTATTTATTTATTGGTGAAGTTTACTAGAATAAGAAATATTTTTTAATAAAGATACATACGTACTTCATAAAATTTGAATATTGAAAAAATATTAAAATTATATTTTACAGCATTCGGTTGAAAATAAAAGCAATTTAATACTTGAAATTTTTATTGTTTTAGTGACATTTGCTAGAGTAGAAAAGGAAGAATAATCTTTTTAAAAATAAAGATACATATGTATTTCTTAAAGTTGAAATTTTAAAGTAATTGGGTGGAAAAAAAAGAAATTTAATATTTAAAATTTTATTTGTTTTGTGGACGTTTGATAGAATAGAAAATGAAGAGCAGTCTTTTGTTAAAATAAAGTTGCATGCACCTTACAATTTGAATACTGATATTTTTAAATATATGAGCAAAAGTTCGTGTTATAACATTGAGCTTTTGATGATTACGACTTAAAAAAGCAATTTAATGAGTGAAAATTTTACCTTTTGATGACGTTTGCCAGAATAGGAAATGACGAATTGTGTTTTGAAAAATAAATATACATATGCACTTCTTAAAATATGAATATTGCAAAAATATGAAGCTGAAATTTTACAGTATTTGGGTGAAAATAAAAAGCAATTTAATAAGTAGTTTATTCTTATTTATTTATTTATTTTAGTGACATTTACTAGAATGAGAAATGAAAAATAGTTTTTGAAAATTTAAAAATTTGAATTAATTAAAAATTAATTTTAAAAATTTAAAAAATAATTATTTTTTTAAAAATTTTAATTAAAAATTTGAGTTTTAAAAATTTGAATATTGAAAAAATATAAAGTTTACATTTTAATATGATTAATAATAAAAGCAATTTAATACTTGAACTTTTTATTGTTTTAATAAGATTTGATAGAGTAAAAAATGAATATGTCTTTTGAATGAATATGAAGAATAGTCTTTTTAAAAATAAAGATACATACGTACGTCTTAAAGTTTGAATATTGAAGAAATATGAAGTTGACATTTTAAAGTATTTAGGTGAAAATAAAAAGCTACCTAATACTTGGAATTTTTTATTTTTTTGGCGACGTTTGCTAGAATAGCAAGAACAGTATTTTGCTAACATAAAGATACATACTTCTTAAAATTTGAATACTAATATTTTCAAATATAAAATCAGTTATTCGTGTCATAACTTTAAGCTTTTTATGATTACGACTTAAATACATTATGCATAAAACAAGAACTGATTAACAATTTCCCGTTAAAAGGTAAATAACGAATATTAAATTTTCTCCTAAACTTACATGATATAACTTATCTCATCTTAAATTTTGTAGGATTCTTTGTTTAGTGAATTAACTTGATAACTTATTATAAATGCAAAATAGAATTTGAATTACATCTTAATTCTCAATATATTATAATATATTGTTATGAGTGATGTAGGCTGTAAATTTCCAAAATAGTAATTAAAATATGTTTTTACGGATAATTTTGAATTTTTATAGAATACTCATGACTAAAATTAATGTTAATAATCCAATTTAACATCGCAATTTATTATTTTACTTTCTTTCAAATTTTACATTTGACATTTACAATACTTTTTCGACATTGATGTTTAAATTATGTAGTAAAATATGTTTAACATAATTTGTGTTTAGAAAAATATAAAATTCAAATTTAAAGCATTTTTATAATGTAAAAGCAATTTAATATATGTGAATTTTTTAACTTTCTAAACTAAGAACTTAAGAGTATATTTTTTTCAAGTGAAATATATATGTTAAAAATATACAGATAATAAAATTCTTATGCTAGGAATTTTAATCAAATAAAATGAAGTTCTACGTTCAGTAACACTAAAGATTTTGTTATTAATATTCAATTGCTCATTGCACATACACTTGCACATATTAGATCATTCTTAGGAAGTCCAATAATACTCTTTTTCTCAAATTTTAAATTTCTTTTTCAACTATCGAAATAAGTTTATCTTTCAAGTATTTTCGAATATTTTGATTATTGAATGAACGTGATAAGTTACTATAAATACTTAATTAAATTTATGCTCTCTTAAGGGTGTTCTTAAATCAAAAACGGCAACTTTGTGACACATGCTTTAATTTATTTTTGCTCGGAAATGCATGAAAATAGCAGGTGTTGTTATTCAGAAACTGCCTGATTGCACTCAATGCTCAGTTAAAAAAAAAAAAAAAAAAAAAAAAAAAAAAAAAAAAAAAAAAAAAAACGCAATAGATTTTTCATAACAAGCCTTCAAAGTTGACACTTTCGAGCACATTCCCTGACGAAAGCAGAAAAACCGGTCGAAAAGCAGGAGAAAAACGGGTGATCTCCTGATCGAAATAGCTTAGATCTGAATAGGTAATTTATTGATCATAAAATGGAAAAATAGGTTCGATTCGAAATCGCTTCCATAGTCATGCATTCCAATTTCATATCTTTCCGTAAAAAAATGAATTTGTAAATGTGTCAAAACGTTTTTCGCTTGTTGAGCGGAGCAGTTAAGAACACCCTTAATTCTTAAATGAAATGAACTGCGTGATGTAGAACGTTTCTTTCCATAAACTTTATTAAAATACGTTTATCTGTATACACAATCATTTTCAATATTTCAGGAAATATACATGACTAAAAAAATTATAAATAAAACAACTGAATGGCGCAATGCACTATTTTTCTCTTTTCTAAATTCTACATTTACCAACTACATACTTTTATGCAATGTATATATATATATATATATATATAACATGTAAAGTTACTCATTTTTTTTCTGGGAAAATAGGATTCCTGGAACTTTTTGTTCACCGGTAGCATTTCCAGAAAGAATCACGTTTTGAGCACCAGCTTTGGCGAGGTGGCGAAAGCTAGAACGTTCAGCTAGCTGCATCGCCAAACACAAAATAAATTAAGTTCAAATGTGTCATAAAACATATGATTAATAGAATTATATTTATTACAAGAGAATCTTTACTACTGTTGTTAATTAACTTCTCAATTTCTTCGAACATAGCGAGTTAAGGTAAGAATATTTTTGAAATGAGAAAAAGAAAAAAAACTAAAACTATGTTTAAATGTTCTGTGAAACTAAAAGCATTTTAATCTGAAAAAGCTGTTTGTTTTAAACTATGTTTAATCGTAAACAACGGTGAATAACATTTCCTCTTATTATAGTCTTTGCTTGATAACATTTACGGAAAAACAAATGAACAATAAGCACGATCTCTTTGCAGAAGGAAGGGTTGCTATTCGCTAGGCGTTTGACGTTACAAACAAGAAAAGGTGCGTAACATTGACTTCTTCCCCGCGCCAATCGTTTTTCTGACGATAAGGTGCTCAAAACGTGATTCTTTCTGAAAATGCGCACCGGTAATAGCGAATTTTCATGTAACCGATTCTGTTCGAAAAACGGACGATTTTACGGAATTACTACTGATAATCTGGAAGCCAATTCAATTTACTGCTTTTCAACGGAAAATTTCCTGAAATTTTCGGGAATTTTTCCGTGCACTGACGTTTAGATTACCATACATACAAACTTCTATCAATTCCAGATTAGTATAAAAATTGTACTATCGTTTTTTTTTTTTTTTTTTTTTACAGGGTGATAATTTGTAAATGAATACTGATATGAAATAAGCATCAGAATAAAAAAGTTTCTTTATTCAATTAAAATTTAATAATGTTTTCTCTCTCTCTCTCTCTCTTTTGAATATAAAATGTCAATTTTAAGTATTTATATAAAGTAAAAGCAATTTAACACCAATAAATTTTATTGCTTCGGTAAAGATTTCTGAAATCCATATCAAGATTATAAGTTATTTATTTATTTTTTAAAAATGGCAAAA
The DNA here is from genome assembly GCA_964019185.1 of Maratus speculifer. Lineage (NCBI taxonomy): Eukaryota > Metazoa > Arthropoda > Arachnida > Araneae > Salticidae > Maratus > Maratus speculifer. The sequence goes on from OZ025297.1 coordinate 31,415,396, forward strand.
AAAAATATTACATTTAAATTTTCATATTAGGATTTTTAATGAAATAATATCAAGTAAACTCTCAACAACGCTGCAGATATTGTGATTACGATTCAATTGCTGAATTTATAAAAACATGTACTTTTGCGGAAGGTTTCTTTGGGAAAAACACTTGGGTGTTCACACAGTTAAAAATATTTATGAATATAATTTTAATAACTATAGCTTTACAAGAAGTAAATGAAAAATCGATCATAAAATTCCACCTTCACATACAAAAATTAGAAATTATATGTAAAGCACAACAAATGAGGTGCGTTCATACTATAACGAAGTTTTAACAATATTTAGATCTTTGTGTTATAGTATGCAATACTTTGGACACAGTATTGTAGCCAAAATCTCCTGTAAATAATGTATGTTATACAGAAAATAACTTATAGTAAAACTCAGCAACGTATATGGGTGATTCTCAAAATAGGGGACAATTTTAAAAATGAAATCTTAAAAAAATTACTGTTAGCAAAATTTCTGAAAAAAATAGGTGTTGTTGATAAAGTATTAGGTATACTTTACATGTAGTCAGCAGAGCTAAATATTTAAAAATTAAATTTAAAAAAAATAATTCGTATTTTTGAGCCATGCTAATGACAAAGCAAACTGCATGGAAAAAATATATTAAGAAATTTTTATTTCCTTCCTGTTTAAATAATTTTTTCTATATTTATTAGCCTTCCTTTTCAGCAAATGGTTTCCATTTTTACATATATAAATATAAGGAGAATAAAAACATTACCAAAGAGCAAACTTTGTTTACATGAGCAACATTCTGACACTAACAATGTAAGAAGCTGTCTTAGTGATTTTCTGACAGATTTAATGCATATTTTAGGGATAATAAATGTAATACCTAAATTTATATGTAAAATTAAACTTTATAAAGGATACAATATAAGCACTGGTTACATTTATGCACATAGGAGTCTTTAGCATGGACAGAAAGACCATGCTAATGACACTGATATTTGTCCATGCTAATGACAAATTTTAATTTAAATAAGATTATGAGCCATAATATAATCACAATGCAATAGTCCTTTCTGGGGCTTTTTAAAGCACAAAAGTTCTATGCAAATAAGTAAAATAAAAATTTTAACTATAAAATAAACATGAAAATTATTATCCATTCTAATGACAGACAATTGATGTACGCCCCTAATATTCAACTTATATTCTTAAAATACAATACATGCTTCTATTTTCAGGCTGGGATAAAATGGCTACTTGTTGCCATGGAGAAACTTTATATTTTCAAACTATTGTCATATGTGAAAATGAAATTTTGATTAATAACTAGCTGTTTTAGTATGATCTTGTTTTGAAAATAGAATATGGAGGACAAACTTTAATTCTTTTTTTACATACTATAATTTTATTTTTAAAAAGAAATTTATTGGATAAATCCTCTCCTTGATTAATTTAAAGAAAGAATAACATTTGTTTTATTTTATAAACATGATATTAACTCTTGAAAAATGCTAGTATACATAAGGCACAGCTGCTGTGGACATCCATGCTAATGACATTTTGAACATTTATTCTGTTATTTTAATGTGTTTTTAACTAAAAAATGAGTAATTCTTGAGTGCAAATAATGAATAATATTAAGACAAACATATCTAAATATAAAAACATGACAGAAAACCTCTCAATTTTTTTTGTATGCCGAAAGACATAAATTGTCCCCTATTTTGAGAATCACCCATATAATTTTCATAAAATCTGAAATTGTTTAATGTAATTAAAACGTCCCCCCCCCCCAACAATGTTATAACTCATACCATTATGCAATTGCATAATTTTGTGTGGTTCTATAAAATAACAACAAATATTCTTTCTACCACACATTGTAGTAATGTATATCTTAGCATATACTTCATAGATGCATATCAATTTTATTAGGATCAAAAGAGTGTAACATCATTCAAATGCATTCAGAAGTACTTTTTCCCATTGTCTGTAATGTAACGGATTAATTTTGATTAGCTTTGTAATTAAACTATGCATCCGACATTCATAAAATTTGAAATGACTCGACAGAGCTATGCAACAATTATATATTTTAAATTTCGGCTGAGTGGTTTTTGCTCTGTTATATGCAAACAGAGGGACAGAAGAACGGTCTGAATGACGACTATGCATGCTACGTATTTACACAATTAAGAGCGCACCAAATCATGTCAGTTAAATTAAAACGAGTGGAAACCATTCGAGATCGACAAAAGAAAATGTTTAGAAAACAGATTGATTAAAGTTATAAAAAATTATAGTAAATTATCGATAGTATATTAACTAAACTAACTATTAATTTTTTAACTGAAGTTTAATTTTTACTTTTTTAAATAATGAAAAATTGAATTTTATTCTTGTATGCAATAAGTAATATATAATTAAGAGAATGAAATTATGAAGTTATTCGTTGAGGATTTTATTTTTGGTATTACTTAATGAAAAATCATCGAAAATTGCACTGCTGTGCCACAATTATAGTTTTTGTTTTCAACAAAATCCAAAAGTAACATATTTTTCAGCATCAACAAATTTACGTACACATTTATCATATTCATGTTTACTTTTAAAAAAAGATCTTAATACATAATAGATTATTAATAAATTACATTTACAATCTGGACATCACCTTAGTTAGTTACAATTTTGTACATATACATTGGTTCTGTTTTCTTTAGTATCTAATTTGTTTTCCAGGCATTCCAAAAACATATTTTTAGACGGATTTTGTAGTAAAATATTTAGTTTTCTCAAAGAGAATGCTTACTTTATTTTTATAAAGACATCATTTTCACCCATTGATGTCTTCTAAGGTTAGCTTCTCAATCTCAGTATCAGCGGAGTGAAACAAATATTGAAATTTTAGAGCTTTATGTGCAAAAATGTATTATTTAAAATTGTGATGTCATTTGCTGTTCAAAAATATTTAAAAAGTTATTTTAAATTGCAATATGGAAATGGCATTCGTAACAATTTGGCAATTACTTTCTTTCCCTTCAGGAAACGGTTGGTGCAACAACTTAGAGTTACAAATTTGGAGCATGCGTATTTGAGCTATGGTTTGTTGTCTGCTTGAAAATCCAGATCGAACCTAAACAACGCTGCAATTTACAATCGGATAGATTTCTCTTCACCAGCGGTACTGTATCATGGTTAGTAGTATGTAGGATTTGAGAATTTTCTACGGGATTTCGAAGTCATCTCGAACTTATTTTTCTTAACGAAACTTTATTCCTTTGTTAAAAATAGCAGATTAAGCTTTGAAATATCTATAAATAAGTTTAAATAACAACGAAAAAATTATGGTCTATAGTCATAAGTATTTGTATTTTTTATTTATTTTATTTGTTTATTATTATTATCGATATTAATAATGTTATTATTATTTTACTTTTCATTACATATTTAAGCATGCACAATTTCGTAGTTAAAAAACTACTTATATACGCGACAAAATTTACGTTTAATATATAACTTTGTATCAGCATATTTACCAATTATATCAGGTATTATCGTAAGTTCAAAATAGGGGAGCTTTCTACGTCCAACTACTAAAGAACTCAAAATTCTTTTTCTAAACATAGTATATAAACATATAATACTCTATGTATATTTCAACAGGTTTATTTATATTATATCAGTTATTAATATAGTATTCTGTACAATTTATTACATGCAATAAATCCAATTCACAAATCCTTTTTAAAAAAGTAAGTATATTGCATTGAGTCTTTTAAAATGTTTAAAAAATGATGATAATGATAGTTCAAAGTTTAATATATAATTTTTGAAAATATCAATTATCATAGATAATATTTTAACTGCTTTTCGAAAATGATTGTTGAAAGTTTTCGTTGCAAAAAATAAGAACCTTTGACACTACATCAAACTTTCGCTCTGTTTTGATTTTCGAGCAAACGACAAATCAGAGTTCATATATGCAAGTGCCAACTTTGTAACTCTCAATTGCTGCTAACGATATTACCCTTTTCCTTTCTCTCTTTAACAATGCTAGTAAACTGGTTGCCACCAATGAGCAAAAATTTCGTAAAACAAATTTAAAATCAAAATTAAAATACAAAACATACTTATTTTGCAAAAATAGACACTGTGGGCAGATGTATAACCTCTTCAGACCTGAGGTACACAAATGTGCATCTTCATTCTTTTACTCATAAAAACTAAACTGTTCGAATTTTTTTGCATTTTTACTTTATTTCTATACAGCGGAATGTTTTTTGCATTAAAACAAAACCAATAAATTTCAGCACTGATGAATATTATATCATAAAATAAGTATTATTTTCATCTAAATTTCGAAAATACCTTCGAGACATTATGGCCGATAAAGTAAGAAATATTCATGATTATTTAACTTAAATGCTTTACAATAAAAAAAATGAGGATTTGCTGATTATTTACTTGTTTAAAGATCTTAATTTTGTTATAACGTAAATTTATATTACAGATAGTTAAACTGATGTTTTAAGGCGATTAGTACTTTTATATCCATATTTATAAACCTAAATTACCAGTCCCCTAAAGTACTAATCTCTTAAAAATGATTCTTTCTGTCATCTAGGGTGTCACGTCGATTATGCAAAAGCAATAAATATATATTTGTAGAGTTATTTTATGCTCAGATCTGAAGAGGATAAATAAATAGCTTTCATTAAAATAAAACTTGTCAAAATCGCTTCAGTAGACAGTTCACATCAAATAACTAAAAATACAGCTTTTTTTTTTTTTTTTTTTTTTTTTTTTTGTAAATCTATCGATGTATAAAACAAAATGAGCATAATATACCTATATCCTTGCTTTTTACAAAATTTATTTGAATATGGTTATTAATTTCTGACGAATAAATTTCAATTCTGTTGTCAAAACTAACTTTATATTTTCTGTCACATATATTGAAACTAATGAGGCATATTATTATAACTCTCTGATCAGAACTGCACATTTTTACAACTGAAATTTTGATAATGAGTAAGTTGTCGGACTTAAGCAAGAAAAAATAGTTTGTCGTGAAAAAAGCAGATTTTTCCTTTTTATGTACATATGAAGAAGACAAAAGTATTTTGATGAACGTAAAAACAATTTAATACCAGACAATTTCATTATTTTAGCGGTATTTTCTAAAATAGGAAATAAAGAGTAATCCTTTTTTAAGAAAAAAATGCATTTTTTATTGGAAATTTGGAATTTTCAAAGACCTAAGAATAAATGTATTACTTGTTATAATTTTAAATTTTTCGTGACTAAAACTTAAATACATTATACATAAAACTTGAGCTGTTTTAAAAGTTCCTTTAAAAATTAATAATAATTCTCTTTTGTACTATTGAGATAAGTTTATAGTTAATATTTTCACGAATATCTTGATTATTGAATGGAGTTGATAAACTATTTTAAGTGCATAGTTAAATTGCAGCTTTGTTTTCATTCTAAATATTATAATGAAATACGGTTATACCAGAAATACACCGTTAGTTTCTAGAAACTTGCAATATGTTTATCAGCATCTACAGAATCATTTTCAATGTGTTATTGAATATGCATGACTAAGGATAATGTGAATAATAAAGTTTAATGGCGTAACTTATTGCTTTCCTCTTTTCCATACTCTACATTGGGCAATGATAATAATTTCATGATAATGATGACTCAATTATATAGTAAAAATAAGTTTATTTTAATAAAGGAAGTATTTTTTGGTTGAAAAGTATGAAATTTGAATTTTAAGTATCTAAAGGAAAAAACAATTAGACATCTTAAAATGTTTTTATTTTGGCGATACTTTCTGCAATAGGAAATTAAGGGTATATTTTATTCAAGTAAAAGCTAAAGATGTAAAATGTATTAAACTTTGCATGTTAAAAATTATTAATGAAATAAAATTAAGTTATATTTTCAATAACACTAAAGATTTTTTGATTCCGATTCGATTTCTGAATGCATAGATTGTTCGTATTCAAAAGATTTCTTTTAGAGAAGCCAGCTAATGCATTATTTTCTTTGTTCCCAAGTAGCAGAAAAAATATTTTATTTATGCAAAAGCATTATTTAAGATTTGTATACAAAAGGTTTCTTGTCATTCCACTTAAAAATTAATCATAGAAAGAAAATGATGATTTGTTACACACCTATAACGAATTTCGACGATAGTGATAGTTAAAAAGAAATGAATGTGAATTATGAATATTATTACTTTCCATTTTTTGTAAAAACAATTATCAACAGCTGAAGAACATATTTCAGTTGTTTAGTCATATATTGCAATTATTCAAACAAAAAATATTGAAAATAATGAAACAATTTATTATATTCCACAGTTAAAAACTGTACATTTGACAGTCTGAATCTTTCTTAATAATGGCCTCTCTGAATTAAAAAAGAAAAAAAATGTTATCGAAAATAAAATTGATTTTTGTATCTAAAAAAATATGAAATCGATATTTTATAGTATTCGAGTGAAAGTAAAAGCATTTTAACATCTTATAGTTTTATTCATTTATTGCTATTTAATAAAATATTAAAGAGTAAAAGTAGTATTTTCTTAAAATAAAATTGAATATTTGGTAGAATTTGAATTCTGAATTTTTCAAATAAATAACAGAAAATTAGGGGATAATAACTTTTAAATACTTTGAAAAACTTTAAATTTTCATGATTCTGTCTTAAATACATAATGCGTTAAACATGAGCAGATTCCCGAGTTTCCGTTGGAAAGATAAATAATGAATTATACATTTTCCTTTGAACTTTCGAAATATAAACCTATCATAAATTTTGACGAAAGCTTCGTTCATTGAATGAACCGAATACTTATTAGAAATGCCAAACAAAATTTCAGTTATCTGTTAATTCTCAAAATATAATGAAATATATTTATCTATAATATAGGCCGTCATTTTTCATAAATTTAATTGAAATATGTTTATCAGTAACTATTGAAAATTTTTTAATCGTTTAATGAATACATATGACTAGGGATAATATGAATAATACAATTTAATATCGGAATTTATTATTTCTATCCTTTTTAGGTGCGTTCGTTATTATATAATACGTAGCACCTATAGTGGTCGTTCAGTCCGTCCGTCTGTCCGTCCGCATATAACAACGCAAAAACTACCCAACCGAATCGTTTGAAATTTAAAATACGTATTTATTACATAATTTTGTCGAGTCATTTCAAATTTTATGAAAATCGGATGCATAGATCAACTACAGGGGCAATCAAAAGTATTCCATTACATTACGGTTAATGGGGAAAAAGTTTCAAATGCATTTTAATCATTTGAAATTTAAAATACGCAATTATTACATAATTCTGTCGAGTTATTTCAAATTTTTTGATAATCGTGTGCATAGATCAATTACAGGGGCAATCAAAAGTATTCAATTACATTATGGTCAATGGGGAAAAAGTTTCAAATATATTCTATACGTTTGAAATTTAAAATACATAATTATTACATAATTTTGTAGAGTTATTTCAAATTTTATGAAAATCGGATGCATAGATCAATTATAGGGACAATCAAAAGTATTCCGTTACATTACGGTCAATAGGAAAAAAATGTTTCAAATGCATTTTAATCGTGTTACACTCATGCGAACTTAATAAAATTTATATGCAACTATAAAGTACATATTATAATATACATCTTACATAATTTGTGGTGCAAAGAACATTTGTTATTGATTTACAAGGCCACACAAAAGTATTCCATTACATAATGGTATAGGGAGAACATTGTTTGATGAGCGTTTTAATTGTAATTCATTATTTACAATTTTATGAGATTGATACATGAAAGTAATATTTTTAAAACTTCGTTATCGTACGAACGCACCTAATTTGCTACGCTTCACGTGCAATTTCCAACTTGTTGTAAATTGTACAATTGACAACTGAAACATTTTCATGGTAATGACGTCTAAATTAACAATACAATAAGATCTTATTACTAAAATAAATACAATTTTTGAAAAATATGTAATGTGGATTTCAAACATTTATTTAATACAAAAAAGATTATCATCTACAGTTTTATTATTTTGGAAATATTTGTTCATGTATAATATTAAGAGGTTTTTATTTTATTTTATATTACAACTTTTAAAGAATTGTTAATAATACATATATTTATTACATTTGCTTCGTTAAGAGTTTTAATAACAATAATAATAATATCAGCAATGCACTTTTAAGAATGAATTGCAATTACAAAAGCAATAGCATTATTCCACATGTAATGTTGAAATTCTTCAGCAAACTATATCCAATCGTACAACAGTTTTTAAAATGAATGGTTTCTGGATTATACTATGATCTATGAAGCATATCTCACCATACTGATAACTATATTAAGGTAATAATTGAGATAAATTACAATTATATAACCTTTTCTTTAGAAATGTTCTGATAAATGGTTAATTAATTGTAATTTTTTCACAATAAATGTTTCGCAAATATCACGAGATTTGTTATAGTTTACTTAAATATATTCCGCAATGTTCCGATTTACCACTGGATCCAAAAAACGCCCCTTTTTGCCTTTCAAAAATTCAGAAAACAGATTTCAGTGATTTAACGAAGAATTATTAAAAAAATGTATTCCTGTTAGAAATTTCTCAAAAGTTTACTAGTTGTTCTTAACAATTTCTTAACACAAAATAAAGGATTTTATGATTAGAATATGAAACAGCAATTAGACATTTTCTGCTGTGTAACGCAATTTAACATGCAGGAGTAACAGGAAAAAAGTTAATGTTGTTTATGTAAATATATAACAAAATAACACTTTGTATTAATACATCCTTTCTAAATGATAAAAAGATGTAAAAGAGATTTCAAAATAGAAAAATTATTTTAATTAACTGTTGACATGTTTAAATGCATCACCGATTTATTTTTAAAACAATTAAAAATGATAACAGAAACGCTCTCATTTAGATTTTCGTGTAACGCACTTGAATATTTTTTATTTTACTTGGTTTTTTATCTCCCTTTTTGAACAATTGGGCAACTCGTGCCACAGTTTTAGTAGGTTCAATGATTTCCTTTCGTTACACACAGAAATTTTACGTGTTAGAATCTCTATTGTTTCTATTACAAATGGATGTATAATATTACTTGGAAGGAAATATTATTTTACTTTTGTTGAAGTTTATGTGTGTGAATTCTTGGTGCAATTTTACAACGGATGTTGTTTCCAATTATATTTAGTATCAATAATGTGCTCCTTCTTTCTGTATTAAAATTTCCTGCTTGTATTTTCATCATTTCTAATTGTGTTGAAATTGACTAGGTGATGAGATGAAACTTGTCTTCGGTTAAATAAAATTACTTATATGTTTTGAAATCTTCCTTACACAATTATAGGAATTGGAAAAAAAATGTGTTTATATTGCTCGATTACCATATTTCTCGAATGACATGCTTGTAGAACATGAATAGTTATTTGAAAATTATCACCTAGAAACCGATACTTCGTGCTTAAAAAATTGCTTACTAAACTGGAAAAAACAAATTAGAAATGTTTTTGAAAATGAAAAAAACTATTAGCACTTTTATTTTTTAATTTATTTTAAAAAATTTGTTTCAAATTTCGGTTTTCCGAGATGGGATTTTGGCAGGCAGAGAAACTATTTTGGAAAAAAATTGGGCACACTTAACACGTTCGCTACCACTCACGCGATAGCCCTTGATATGGCGCCAACTTTAAGGGGCCACTCATGCGTGAGCGCTTGATGTGGGGTGATATCCAATAGCCAGTCACGCGCTGGCGCGCGGAAATCTTTCACTGATTCTTTGTTCTAAAAAATAAATCGGCTTCTGGGAATAACTCACTTCTACAGTGCGGCATTAACTATCATCACATCTTCATGTAAGTGGCAGCGAACGTGTTAATAAACATAGTAAGATAACCTAATAAACTTTATATTCCACAAAAGTCGCACTTATTAAATGTTGGAATAGGTATTTTCTATTTGCAATTCGTTAGTTTGTTCATTACACGCCCCTTAAGAATTAAAAGAATAAAATTAAAATGATTTAATATACCTTTCTTTTAAAAAATCCACATTATAAAATAACTTAAGAAAATTCTTAAGTTTGACTAAACGTGTTCAAAACTTTTACTAATTGGTGTATAAAAACAGGATGTTCTTTTTAAGTTCTTTTTAGTTTCTTGAAGATTTAATTTATTCTTTTAACTCTTTCTTTCTTCCTCAAATATCATCAAATAGACCTGTCTTATATATATATATATATATATATTATAAAATCGTTATAAAATTTTTAATTAATTTAGAGTTTATATATGTCAAGGAAATTCATCATTGGGTAGACATGATAATTTATTATAATTACAGAATACAATTTAATCTGTTATTTAAATGAAATATACTTATAACTTTTTGGCAGATACGTGTTTATTTTCCATAAGCGTAACTCAAGTACGGTCAAAAATAAATTACACTTAATAATCTTTATTTATAATCCCCCAACTAAGAAGAATGAAAGTCCATTTCCCTTTTTTTGAAAAATTCCACATTCAAGTCTTTCAATAAAGACAGTTTATCGCGTAATAATTTATTGTTTTTATGATGTTTTATGGTATAAAGCGAATTTTTTACCAAACCAAAAAATATATATAACAATTTAATATGACATTTTAGAAATTTAAATTACACAAAGGTAGATATAAGCTTAATAAATTTTTAAAAAATCTTAATTTAGTATTCGTTATGTGTGAAAAGAGCAAATGATTCTTTGTAGATGCGCAAAAAAGAAAATCGAAACAAATTTTAAATTTCAAATTTTAAAAAAAAATCATCCTTACATATTTATACATACATATTTATATACTTTTTAATCTACTCAGATAACAGAAAAAAACTCTTTTACCTTGTTTACGACTCATTAATTGCTATATACATTTTTTTTTAATTTCATCTCAATTTCTCATTAAACAAATAACATTTTTATACAGGATTTATCTCTTGAGCATGCAGTAATAAGTCAATAAAATTAACCATTAAAAATAGCATAATGATTTGTTATCATTATGTAATAAAGTATTGAATAACATTTTATTCTAAAACAAAGATGAAATTTTGTTAGGTATCACATTGATCATTATTTTCCAAAAATGTATTGATGATATCTATTTACTAAATAATAATTGTCAATGTATCTTTAAATGCCTGCATAGATAATAATAAATGTCAGTGGTTCGATTACGTAATTCCCTCTTTTCTTGCAACTTGACCTTTTTTTATAATAATGATTCGTGAGGATGGAAGACCTGGATTTCAGAAAATGCTATCCAAGAAAAAAAAAATTCAATAAATAAATCGAGAAATTTGAAGCGATAAAATTTTTTTGTAATTTATTTATTTATTTAATTCTTTCCAAGTAGTATATGTTTGAATTTTTATAGGGGATACTAAAAAACTGGCTTTTAATAATAATTTATTAGAATTTTTTTCACCATTAAAAGTATTAAATAATAACCCAGCAGAAAAGTAGCATGCAAATGTGATGTTGAAAATCTTTCGGGGCGACTGAATTACCCCGATATGTTTTATACCAAAATTGCCCTATGAAGAAGAAAAAAAATATTATAATTAATTAAAGTGTCTATGAAAATACAGTTATTTACTTTAGCAATATTTTTTATATGGTAAGAAACGTATTCAGCTGTGACAATGGGGATTGTGCGTGGTGACTGGATTCCAATCAGTTTTATAGAAAAATGTTCTATAAATTAGGAAAAAAATCATTTGGTTATAAACAAGAAGTGCATTAATACATTAAGATAAATGCATGAAAACAACAGAAGCGCTTCAGACGAGAAAACTACACTGCCTGGAATGAAAAATTTCGAAGCAATAACGGTCATATGGGGAAACTGGGTGAACCGTATCAGATGGATTCCAAAATATGTTTGTTAACACACACACACACACATAATATATATATATATATATATATATATATATATATATATATATATATATATATATATTATATATATATATTCTCCACTTACCAAGGGGAATGTCAGAGAGGAGGATACCAAAAGAAATATTAAATACAGAAAATGATTTCATCTAGGACTGGTGTTTTTCTATGAATGTGGTGACTCTGTGCCCCACGCGATTTCTGTTGCGTTAAAAGATAGTTTTTCATACCTTGATTGCTAATTCGAATACAACTGATATAAAACTTATATAAAACTTCATAACATTTCATCGCTAAAGTAATAGAGTAGAACCTCGATCCATCGTTTTTCAAGGGATGCGGGAAAAAAAACGATGAATGTGGATTAACTTCAAAACACACAAAAAAAAAAACACAACGCTTATGCATTAGTAATATATGCACTGTATACAGTATACTGAGTTGTTGCATACTAAACTGTAAAATAAATAAAACGAAGTTAGAGAATATTGATATTTATTTTTAAATATAAAAAATTTTGTTTGGTTTTTCATTCATTTTTTTTTTAAATAAAAAAAGAAATATTCAAGATATGCAACATTTTTCGGGGTATTTTCTGTAAATTCATATGCATATACAAAAGTTCATACAATTTTAAATGCCGTTACTTGCAGACAAACTTAGCAATGGCAAAATTCCTCGACATGAACGTAACCCTCTGCTTCTTTACCATTATTTTCATTTTTCGCCTTAACATACATTTCTCATATGTTTAGGGCGTAACATCTTGATCATGTTTAAAAGTAATCTCATCCTCTGCTGTATACAACTACTCTTCATCTGCATTATTATCTCTATCACAACACACAATTTCGTTTTTTCCCCAAGATCTATGGCGCAGTTGGTGATTTTTCTTCAAATAATTGATTTTTTTTTTTTTTTTTTTTTTTGAGATTATTTGTTGAAATTTGCGATACATTTTATATATGAATTTTTGGATTTATAATCGCGTTTTTTTAGTTTTTGGAAATGATTGCCTTAACTTTTTACAATCGCTCCTCATTTATAGTTTAATGCTAATCGGAGCTTCGTCAATCTGATGTGGTGCGGATCATATTACAATGGCACATGGTAAATAATTTCTGCCAATTTCATTTTTTAAATTTTAACAGTTGAAAAATAATCTGCAGACATTCTCAAGAATCTGCGACGTATGTCACAGTGTTGCGCCGATTCTTCGCCTGGGATCCTCTCTTATGTACAATCACTCTTCATCTGCATTATTGTTGCCATGATCAACACAAAGAGTGTAAATGAGTTATTTTAGGATAAAAGAAGTAATTCCAGTTTGTAGGTAACATGGATTTGCGTGATTTTCAATTTCATTTCCGTGAGGAGAAAACTTTTTCAACGATAAATGCTGGAAAATGATTTTTTGAAGAACGATGCTTGCGGGTTTCGTTAACATTATTTAACTATAATTTGTGCAGGAGCCGTAGAAATAAAGCGATCAATGCGGGAAAACGATGGATGTGGGAACGATAGATCGGGGTTTTACTGTATAATTTTTGAAGAAATTTATGTTTTACAAAATGTTTTACCAAATGCTAATTTCTAAAAAACAAATAGCATATTTCTTATTTATTTATTATAGGGGATAAAATTCTTGAACAAGTAGTAATGTTATGTATTCCAATAAAATTATCATTTGGATTAAAATAGTGATTTGTTATCATTATCTAACGAAATATAAAAAACAAGTATTCTAAAGCAATGAAATTTGGTTAGATATCACATTGATCATCATTTTTCAAAAATTTTATATTTTTATCATTAACTAAATAATAACATTGGTTTATACGGTTTATATACTTTCGCCGAAATGTATATTTTTTCATAGAATCTAGTGCACTGAATACGTGTAAATTGATGAAAAAAATCTGTCACGTCTAATTAAAAATTATTTATGAAATACTTAGAAGAATAATAACATGAAATATAAAGAGAAAAAAAATGAAATGTTTGATTTTACTCTTCTTTTTGTAATTTTCTTGATCTGTTTCGCTTAAAATAGACCAGCAGGAGTTCCCTATTATATTTTTGTCCAAAAACCTTTGTGTCTGTCTTCAAAAAGTTTAAGGTCTTGGTTAAAATGCTCACCCTGATCGACACTCGTCCAGGTGTAACTCAGGTGTTAATGGAGAAAATACATGTTCAGAGAATATTCGCAACCATTGACTCATATATTTTTTAATAAAACAGCAATATTTTTTTTTATAATTGTCATATTTAGTTTTAAAAAAAATTCATGAACGACCATTTTCCTGTAACAGATTTTGTGAGGCTGGCTCAATATGCCCCATTTTCCAATGTACCCCATTTTCTTTCTTTCTAACCGATGACCAGGCCCCTACCTGCCGAGTTAATAATCTCAGCTTAACGGGTTAGATACCTGGTATCGGGGCGGACGACCGCCTAATTGCCGCGAAGCGGCAATAAATGATGTACTGCACATGGCAACCGCAAGATGGTCTCGTAATTTCGAGCCTCAATGTACCCCATTTATCCCTTCTCTTGTACCAAATTTTTGCTATTATTTTCTGTTATTAATTTTAAAATTAAAGATATGCAAAAAATCGTGTTAGTTAAAAATTAAAATCAATTATGGATTTAGTGGCACAGAATACATTAGAATCAATAAATAAAATAAAATAAAATAAAATAAAATAAAATAAAATAAAAAAACGTGATATAATCCAACTTTTGCAGGCTAATGTAACTTACAATAATATTTTAAAATATGTATCTTTTGTAAAGAATTGAAGCTGTTAATTTTCACCAGTTTATTTAACAAACATTTTGGTTTTATTTTCTTTTTTATACGTTTTTTACAAAATAAATGTTTTGTATTTATATGTGAAAATGATTAAAGATTTCAATTTATATTGCAATTTTACTCTTAACTATTATTTTTAATATATCTAACAAAATTCTTTTTCTACTAAAGATGTGAATGACCCTTAATTTGCAGCAAAAAATGCATTCAATCTTCAAACAGCTATTATTTGGTCAATTTTCATCGTGCAATAACAGGACTCTTTCGTTCTTACATGTCAGTGCAATAAGAAAATTTTACTAAATAGGACCGCGGGGGACCATATAAAAATTTATATTTCATATTTTTTAGATAAATGTTTTTGTTGACTCAAATCGCTGTATTAAAATATTTATTTACTTCATTTAAAATATTTTTGTAATAAGAACTATATGTCTATGGCTAATAGTTTAGGAATTAGCCGTTGGAGAAATTTGAGAGTGCATACCCTGTTTAGAAGAAATCTGACGTGATAGATTTTTTTCAAAT
This sequence comes from Maratus speculifer, assembly GCA_964019185.1. Taxonomy (NCBI): domain Eukaryota; kingdom Metazoa; phylum Arthropoda; class Arachnida; order Araneae; family Salticidae; genus Maratus; species Maratus speculifer. The sequence continues at coordinate 31,430,767 of OZ025297.1, forward strand.
AACGGCTTTCATTAGCAAGAGGTACACTATAAAGAAGGGTGGATCTACTAAAAAAATTTTAGTGATCCTTGTAATTACTAAAAAATTTTTAGTAATCTTACTCGGTTACGAGGAATCAGTAAGAATTACTAGAAAAAAGCTAGCAACGAATAGAGTTAATAGTTTTACATTTTTAATAGCTTTTATTAAAACTCACTTGGTGTGGCCGTGATAGCCTTGTGATCATAGCACCATACTCCAGGCTGAAAGTACCCGTGTTCGATGCTGGCCGCCTCCAAATATGCACCGAATGTATGCAATGCAAGTACTTGTTAAATAAAGGGATTTAGAAAATCCTGTCGTAGCAGTTACCATGGGTAATGATCTCTGAACTTTCCCTTCCCTTTAGAAACATGTCAAAATAGAGCAGGTAGCAGTGTTTGGTGCTGCCATCTATTGCGGCTTTGCCGAAACTCTTCCGTTTCAGAAGTCTGTCTTTTTACCCACTGGATGCAGCTCGAAGGAGGCTCCTGCGCACGTAATGGTTACTAAAAATAGTTTTGGAGTTATTACTAAAATCTGCTTGGTGACTCATACTAAAAAGTTTTAAGTTAGTTATACAAAAAATTCTTTTGTTCAGTTTAGAAAAGAAATGTTTGTTTCACTTGCAAAAAAAAATTGTAATGGTTACTAAAAAAATCTGTGGAATACAAATTTACTAAGAAATTTTTAGTAACCTCTTGAATTTTTTTACAGTGTAGTATACTAAGAAATTGGGTGTTTCATTAAAAGTATATGAAACAAGTTTAAATTTGTAAACCTCTGTAATTTTCAATTTTTTAAAAATACTTGCATCGATAATAGTAAATGTCAATGGTGCGATTATGCAATTTTCTTTTTTCCTGACAATTTGACTGTTTTATTTATTATAATGACTCCTATGAAACAAAAAGACTCGAATTTTAGAAAATGTTACATATAAAAAAGAAGAATTTAAGAAAAGTGAAGCTAAAGGTTTTCTTGTAATTTAGTTATTTATTTAATTCTTTCTTATTAGCATATGTCTGAATTTAAAAGGTAGTAATAGAAAGATGGTATTTAATAATAAATTATTAGAGATTTTATTCACCATTAAAATTACTTAATATTCACTCTCTCAAGTATGACGTTGAAAATTGTGCGAAGTAACTGAACCACCCCAATCCGTTTTCTACCAAAACTGCACTATAAAGTAGAGAAAATCAAGTAATAATAAAAATAATAAAGTTTTCATAAATTTAAAATTCACCTGTTAAAAATTTCACGTAAATAACGCAAAATTGTATTTAATATATTGAAAGGTTTTTATGTATGATATAATCACTTTATGAAGAAAACAAATGAGTCAAATGACAATCATTAGAAATTCTAAATAAAGCATTTTTAATTTTCTTCCTTACTTAAAATACATAAAACAACATATATGTTTTGCAAATGCTTTATTTATTAATTGTGTATTTTTTTCATATTCATAGGAAATCATTTATTTAAAAAGAATTGATGATATATTATAATTACCTATTAGGAAATGGTATGTTCTTTCGTTCAAAATAAAAATTTAAAATGTTCATGAATATAAGTAGGTTTTCTAAATTATTGGTTTTTAGAAACTTAATTAGAATGCATTTAAAACATTTATAAAAATTGTTTTCAATATTTTTTTAATACCCTATACAACAAATAACAGATTCTAGTAATTTAGGACATCTCTCTTTTCAGAATTGCACAATTGATAAATGGGATATTTTCAAGATAATTACTTATCTGAATTATACAATAAAATACGTGTACTACATAAAAGGAAATCTTTCTAAATGTATAAATTTGAAATTTGAAATGTTCAAGTTAGAGTGAAATTAATTATGTATTCTGACAATTTTAACATTGTTACGTTCTAAAATAAAGATTAAATTAGGTAAAAATAATTTGTGTCATAAATAACAAGTTAGAAATTAAGTGCAGTCGTATAATTCCGACGTTTTATAAATACCCAGATCTTGCTGTTTTAGTATACAGTACTTCGGATACAGTATAGTGGTCGAAATATTTTGTGTCATTCTGAAAATACTCTCTGCTTTCTATTAAACAGGAAGGAACTTGTATTAAACTTCAGTCACGTATATCAATTTCACAAAATGTGAAATAGTTCAATCTAAATAAAACATGTTACAAACAGTGTTTTTTTGTATACATGTAAAAAAGGGTCGATCTACTAAAAAAATTTTAGTGATTCTTGGAATTACTAAAAATTTTTTAGTAATCTTACTCGGTTACAAGGAATCTGTAAGTATTACTAGAAAAAAGCTAGCAACGAATAAAGTTAATAGTTTTATATTTTTAATAGCTATTACTAAAACCCACTTGGTGTGACCGTGATAGCCTAGTGATCATAGCACCGAATTCCAGACTGAAAGGTTTCGGGTTCGATGCTAGACACCGGCATATAAGCACCGAGTGGATGCAGTGTAAGTACTTGTTAAATAAAGGGATTATGAAAATCATGTTGTAGCAGTTACATTGGATAATGATCTCTGAACTTTCCCGGCCCTTTAGAAATATGTCAATATAGAGCAGGTGGCAATGTTTGGTGCTGCCATCTGTTGCGGTTTTGCTGAAAATATTTTTCTGCAGATGTCTGTCTTCTTACCTACTACACTGTAAAAAAAATTCTGTGAGGTTACTAAGAATTTTCTAGGAAACTGGGATGCCTAGAATTTTTTATGTAACCGCAACACAAGAAAATCGTGTAATATTACAAAAGTTGCTTTAGTAACTGTTACTAAATATTGTTTAGGAAACATACTAACCTTTTTTTTAGCGAGTTTCCCAAAGAATCGCCTGTAAATTTACTAAATATTACTTAGTAATCTTACTAATGATTGTTCAGGGAGTTTACTACAGAATTTTTAGCTAATTTACTAATGATTTTTAAGGGAGTTTCTCATATTAGTTTTTATAAAAGTACTAAATATTGTTTAGTAAGCTTACTAGCGATATTTTAGGGCGATTACTAAATATATTTTGGTAAATTTCCTAAGAATTATTTAGTAAACGTACAAATGATTTTTTAGGGAGTTTTCTAAGCAATATTTTGCGAATTTTCTATTGATTTTTAGTATTCTTACAAATGATTTTGTAGTAAATTTATTGAGAATTTTCTTGTACATTTGCAAGGGACTTCATGGCACATTTACTTAGAATTTTTCAAAATTGAAAACTAAACTTTTAATGTACTTATTAAAAAAATGGAAATTTATTAAGGTACCGTCAGAAAAATTACCTTTTTTTGTTTTACATGTTGAGCCAGTTTTTGTATTCTCGCCAGAAAGTTCTTTGCAACAGTACAAGAATTAATACATTAAAAATGCTAATGATTTTTTAGTATTGTATTTAAAACATTTTATTTGCACTTCCAAAATATATTTGTAACTGTAAAATATTTTCCCAGTTGTATTACCAGTGGTTTACCAGCAATATTCTGAAACGATTTTACGTGTATATAAATATATTGTATACTAATACTTCTATTAATTGGAGTTGTTACGAATTCTTTCAATATGAAGTTGATTTTTTAGAGTTTTAGATATCCAGAGTGAAGTTTTCCCCATGTATTAAAATACTTCGAAACAAAATAAACAATGTGGCCTGACATGTGTTTCAATATTACCGCAGCAATTGACACAAATATTTGTATGTTATGCACTAAAGTTTTACTTTAGACATTTCAATAGGTGCAAAATCATATTTTATATTAAATGGGCATTATAACAACAGCACTAAATGAGCAGACAAGCTGAAGCAGATCTTACGGTTTTTAGTTAAATTTAAAAAAAAGCCAATAAAAACAAAGTAAGGTACATCATTGAGTTTTAAAATATGCCTAAAAAATGTTAGTGGTATAATTATGACAAAAAAAATTTACAAATTGTAAGGACTATATTATCTCTCTCTCTCTCTCTCTCTCTCTCTCTCTCTCTCTCTCTCTCTCTATATATATATATATATATATATATATATATATATATATATATATATATATATATAAATACATAATTAAGCACTGTGCCTCATCTAATCCAATACATGATTTAAAAACTTTTATATTGTGAGAAAATACTATCTGTTCATTTTATGTAAATGCTACTAAACTAAACTAGAAATAAAAACTACATATTTAGTCATATATATTTTTTAAAGAAGTTTTGTTCGGTTCTATAGTCGTAAGAACTTCATTAACTCCTGGTACATATATTTGAACACTACATAATAAACGATTCAATGGCACAAAAACAGATAGGAAATCTGCAAAAAAATTAATATACTTACCTGAATGTCGCATTTAAGATTTTTTTACATCTTATATATTCTTATTTCAGGTGAATATGCAGTGAAGTTATAACTAATTATTAGAATCTTTCTCCTCCCCCTTTTTTGTGAGGGGGGGGGTGATCTTTTTCCACGACTTATTCTTCATATATTTATTGCACCGCCTACACTTAATACATTACATATTTTACATATGTCTTTAATACTTTATTTGCTTGAGAGTTTTGTTTCAAATTGAAATATTAAAGAGGAAAAAATTATTGACAAGACCAGGAATTTAAAACTAACCTAACTTAAAGATCCCGAAGAATGGATCAAATATGTATGAATTTAGCAGAATTCTTATGTGCTAACATTCCTTTGGAATTAGAATCTTTAACTCAAATAGTTACATACATGAGAGTTGATATACACCTTAACATATATATGGAAAAAAAATACATCTTTGATACATCAACAGTAATTGTGGGCAGGTTTCGAACTTTTTAATGTTTATCAGTATGGTATTATCAGTATAACTAAGCAATTTTATAAAAGTAGAAAGCTTATGGAAACTAAAATGGAAACAAAAAGAAATGTATATTGCTTTGGAAAATATTATAAGCTGACGTTTGATATAAATATAATATCCATATCTGTACAACCAATAAATGCAATATGAATAAATAACAAAACACAATGAAATATATGAGTAAATTTATTAAATAACTATTTATTAAATTCATTGCAATAAAAAAGCATATTTTTTATACAACTCACATTTTGCAAGTATTACATAATTAGTATTTATAGAAATGCCTATGGATTTCATACTTTATATTTTTGAAGTCATGTTTTGTCTAAATAACAATAATCAAACTCATATGTATATGTATGCTAAAACACTATTAGAAAATGATTGTCAAAATGTCATTACAATAAAACTACTGGAAAACTTTAGTGCTTCAGAATACATTAAAGCGCAAGAATGATGTTCACGAGATTTTTCTGATTGATAGAGCTTTTTCCTCAAATTTCGCCGTCAAGCAGGCTCACATTGTTTTTAAGATATACTTCAGTTTCTTCATGCATCTAAAAAGAAAAGATAAATGTTAACATAAATTAAAGAAAATTAAAGAAAATTTATAATGAATATTATTATAGAAAAAACTAATATTCATCTTAGTATCGGATGTTACAACTATTTCAAAATTAGCTGATAGAATCCGTCAAATCTTGGAAAAATTTAGGACTGTTTTTATAAAAACCTTATACTTTATTTTTTATACTTTATTTTATATACTTTATTTTTTAAGAGTATACATGCTATCCACATAAAAATAAGCGCAGTTTATTAGAATAACCCACTTAATCATAATATACAGTTCGAACGCTTTTGATACATTAGATTTGACAGGGTTATCTAAAACATTATTTTTTTAATTTGTTGACGGCCCCCTTTAGAGTTTCGGGGAAAAAAAACTTCATGGAAATGTATGACTTACTATTATATTTACACATTTAGAGTTTCAAGATAATTCCTCATGTATTTTTCTAGATATTTATCAAAATGTCTAAAATCGCAAGTGACCAGTCATCTTTGGCCATGTAGTGTACATACAATTCTATAGATCATATACAGTATTCTACAAAATAATTCGGATATTTTTCCGATAACTGATAGCAATTTTTTAATTAAGTTTTCAAATGCGTTATGTGTTTTATAAAATGCTTACTTAGCCATCATACTTAACCTTTTTAAGCGGTGGAAATTTTAGATACAATTCTGAATGCGTTGGAAAGTGTTTTATAATCTATGGTTTTAAATTGATTTTTAGTGCTTAAAAATACTTCTATTAAGTAAAAATACACACAGATTTAAAAGATGCTTCAGGAGCAAATAGTATAAAAAATGATTAGCTGCTTTTTGCATCTATTTGTACATAAATATCTGCTATTCATTTATTTTTTAAAATTGGCAATTTTTCTATTCTTATACAGTTTAAGATAGTTATCGCAATATATCATCAGTACCAATTTTAACATGTTTATACATTCTGATATTAAATTTCTGATATCTACAAGCCCCCACAGTAAGCCGTTTAAAAAACTATTTCTCCAAAATCTTTTTACACCCTAAGCAACTACAAGATGCTATTTTAAAGTTCCGATAAACAAAATACATGCTTTAAAAGCTGAAATGCTAAAATTGATAGTGCAGTTGATTATTAAAATATGAATTTTAACTCTTTCAAATACACTGGTAAACGCAGATCACTTCGCAACAATAATAAAGAACTGTCGTACTTGCACCGAACAGAGAGGGGTGAGGTGCAAATAGAAATTCATACCAGCAAAAGAAGGACAACATTCTTTTTCTTTATTAGTAAACACAGCTTCATTTCAAGTACATTTTTTATACGGATTCTCGAACTGCGATATGCATACACATATGAAGAAAAATAGGAATTTTAAACGTTCGGGTATACTATATTTTAGAATTAAATAATTTTATAATAATTCAGTTATTTTAAAAACTTTGCATTTTCATAAAAATAAATAACAGGCTAAAAAGATAACGCTATTTTGTACCAAAGACCATGTTACAAATAAAAAGAGAAAAAATTGATGATCAGAAATGACATCAATTTCAAATAACAACCGCCCTCCAAATATATATATATATATATATGTATATAACGTTATATTTGTTTAGCCCCAAAGATCAATTTGTTTGCTCTTAAAACAAAGAGTTCTCTTTTTTTTCTAATTTTACATAAAAATAAAATTTCCTCTATAAATAATTAAATTAACAGACATGCAACTGAATTACTCGCTTAAAGCTCTGAAATTACCTGAATATTAAAAAAAAATAAATAAGGGAGAGTGGGGAGGAATGAGACAACTTTCAAAGATGAGAAAATCAAATTTGACACAAAAACCAAAATTTCGATTTATAAAATACAAAATGAAACATTTTTAATGTTTTTGAACATTATAGAAACATAATTTTCAAAACGATTTTATAATTATAATGAAATTGTAACTAAGGAAAAAAGTAAAGAAATTGGATTTGTCCTAATTCTTCATTTGCTGGCATGTCCCATTCCTCCCTATACTCTACGTAAAATTTCTTGTATAGACAGAAATTCTGCTTTTAGACATAGTTTAAATTATGGATGATACATAGTATAATGCTCTATAAAAAAGGAAACAATTACATATATACATAAACAAGTCATTAATATACAGAAAGCATAAAAAATTATAAAGCAAATTTACTTTTGGTTCTTGAAATAATCTTTTTCTTTTTACAATTGCAAGTTGTGCAAATTAGCTACTTTATTCAACTAAACATTGGGGATGCTTTTTCTTAATCTAATACGTGACTGGTGAAATATTTATAAATGAAACAAACAGAAAAATCTCCTGTCCCATTCCACTCCACTCTCCTTTATTCCCACTCTCCCTTACTAAATAATAAAATCTTAGGTTGAGAGACTTAGGGAAGATTTCGGGTGGTTAATTACTGTCATAATAAAGTAACAAATACAGCAGGAAGAAAATAGACATTTAAAGATTTATAATTTTAAAAAGTAAGCATAGCGACAAAGATAACCATATTTTCTTTTTTTTATTATTGAAAGAGGGGAGGGAAGACTTTCCAAACGGTTGACAATTTAACTTACTGAAGACTTACAAATTGTGCAAAAAATGAAAATTAATCGCTGTAAAAAACTAAACTTTGTATGCTTATAAGGAGAGAGGGGAAGAGATAACGTCATTTTCGGTGAGAGGAGGGGTAAAGCATATGATCTATTACTTATAGTTACAATAAAGTAACAAATCAGGATTTTTTTTTTTTTTTTTTTTTTTTTTTAAGAAAGGGAGAGTATTAGATGACTTATTTACATAAGTTAAAAATTAGAAATAAGTAAAATACTAATATCCCAGTGATTAGTTTGCAGAGCTCGTTATTAGGGTAAAGTAGGAAATTGGTTTAATCTCTTCAGCTTAGATCTAAAATGAATGTATTTAATTTTTCTCCCCTACGAGGTGAGAATTAGAAAAAAGATATAGATGCACAGTAATTTTTTTTTAATATCATAAAAATATCTCAAAAGAATTAACTTTAAATAACATTGTCAATACGGATGTTGTAAAGTTTAAAATTCTGAGTAAAATAACCATCTACATTTAATATTTTTGCTGAACATTAATGCCACAATTCTCTTTCAAAGCTTAACCGCAGTGGTCAGGAGGTTTAACTAAAAATTAATTAGGGGAAACTGGAAATTATTTTAATCCCTCCAGTTTAGATCTAGAATTTCCCCCCCCCCATGTTCTAAATTTACGTTAGAAAATACATTTTTTTTAATTATCTTAATATCGCAAAACAAGTAATACTGTAAAAATAATTGACAATTAAAATGTCTTAGAGTTTAAAATTTGCAATAAAATGAATACCCATGTTCATAATTTTGTCGCAATTCTATTTCAAAATTTTGCCTTAACCGCTAATCCAAAGGAGACACCAAGTTACCCATTCATCCTCTCTACATTTGTTACATACGTGTAGAGATACATTTTTAATTCTTGAGGCCTTCACGATGTTTTGGTAATTACGTTAGGAATTTATTTTGTCTATTTTGAGAATTATAATTTAGTAGTTTTCGGGCAAAGTGTTGCTTAAATGATAGCTGTTTTCCATTTCATTTCGCAGCGAACACCGCCAACCTTAAACCATAGTTTAAAGTGAAAGATTTTTTACGTAAAGACTATAATACTTTTTTTTCAATGTTTGTAAGATTTGAAACTTTTATGAATTAAAATGCAGATTCATGTATACTTGTCAAAAATCATTTTATTATTACCATCTTTGTCCTTTACGCAAATATCGAAATTTATAATCGTGCTATTATTTGACCTTGAATTCCTCTAGAGAAAAGCCTTATGCACACCCATTTGTTCCTCTACCCCGCTTCTCCCTATCCTTGCTATTTATTTTCAATATCCTTAATTTTAATACATACGCATTGTTGTTTACTCTATATGCATCATATTAAATGCTATACATATTTTAAATACAATATTGGAAGTAATAAGCAACATTTCCCATCATTTACGAGTCATTTTTGAAATATTCTAAAAATTATGAAAATATCCACTTTTTAAAGTTAATTTGTTTGTAGTGGCTAAAGCTCACTTACAAAAGGAGGAAACTTGATACATTAATTTCTAATCTATGTCGATAGGATTAAAAATTTTTTCCAGATTTCTTGGAATTAAACCAGACTTTTGACCTTTCCTATACCCCACCACTGGGCTATAATCCGCAATGAAGAGATTAAGCCATAATTCTCAAAAATATCCATTCTAAATAATGCATCAATAACTAAAAAAAGTTGCATGTACATAATAACAAGCACGGTAAACTGATAATCTTGTCTTTTCGCGTTTCAAGTTCTTGTTTAGCGATTTAGCCAATACTTTGAAGTAAAATTGTGGAAAATTAAACAAAAATGTTAAATATCGGTTATCATTTTATTTATAATTTTAAGTTCTACAACATTTGCATTGACAGTGTTTCTCATTAGGTTTTTTTAATAGATATTTTAATGGTAATTAAAAAAATTGTAACGCAACCTAGCAAGAGGGGGGAAAACTTAATACATTCATCCTAGACCTAAACTAAATGAATTTAAATAATTTCCAGCTTTCCTTTAAATAATTCTGATTTAGGCTTTTTCCTCTCCTACCACTGAAGTTTAAAAGAGTTTTAGACTTTCTGTGTGTAATTCTATGCGTCCTTTTAGTTAAAAAAGGGGTGGGGGGGAAGAACAGGGAAGACTTAATTGATATTTCATTACGACAATAAATTAACACATAGAGCACAGATTGTACTTTTTATGTTATTTTAAATTAAGCAGTTTTGAAAAGTTTTTGAAGAAAATTCGGAAGCAAAATTTTAAAAGCGAAATACATATGAAGTTTTAATGAAATGAATGCGATGTAAGAATGATTAATGAAATTTATTCACTATGAAGAAACAGTTGAGTAATATTTTTTTTAAAGCAAGTTTTAAACACTTTAAATTTTGCATTGTGGAGAAGAGGGCAATAAAGGAAAGTGAAATTTTAGAAAAAGAGCAGATAAATTTGATTTATTACATAAAACATTAGAAATTTCACATGTATTAAACACAGATGTAAAGAATAGTTATTTCACCGAAAAATAAATATGTAATAAACAGAACATAATTGCAGATTAGCTTGCCAATAACTAAAAATCAAATAGTCTTTTCTGAGTTTTGATTTTTACTTATTATGAATCAAGCAAAAAGGAAATGTAATAAAATGTAACTCATACAGAATAAAACTTTACTTACTCAGTAACTTGAAATGTTTATCCATACCGGATTCAAGATGGATGCATTTCACGCCTCTGTGACTTCGTAAATAGCGATTACGTCACTACTGAAGCTCTTTCTGATTGGCTGACAGGTGAAACTACGACATTTCATGTATTTGTACTATGCGGGTGGTAAATATTATACCTGGTAACCGATAAAATTTTAGTAAACATGCAGATTTCTGCAGCTTTACAAAAACTAGTTTTGTAGTCTTCCAGATTTTTTTTTACAGTGTAGATGCAGTCAAAGGAAGCTGCTGCCCTTCGGGCAAACGTAATGCTTACTAAAAATAGTTTTGGAGCTGTTACTAAAATTAGCCTGGTGGCTCATACTAAAAAGGTTTAAGTTATTTATACAAAAAATTCTTTTGTTCAGTTTACAAAAGAAATGTTTGTTTCAACTGCAAAAAAAAAAAAGTTTGGAATGGTTACTAAAAATTCTGTGAAATACAAATTTACTAAAAAAATTTTAGTAACCCCTTGAATTTTTTTTTTTTTTTTTTTTTTTACAGTGTACCATTATGTAGCGGAATATATTTTTGTGGCCCTGTAAATTAATAATAAATATTATTTGAACCACAGATTGTACAGAATGTATATTTTAGTATCTACTTTATACATTCATGTCTATTCTATTATATTCGAAAGAGTATAATTTCATTAAAATGTACTTGAAACTATTTTCTCTTATTGACCGTAATATAGTGGAATAATTTTGATTGTCCCTGTAATGAAATTATACATCCGCTTTTCGTAAAATTTGAAATGTCTCGACAAAATTATGCAACAATTATATATTTTAAATGTCAAATATTTTGGTTAGGTACATTTTGCCCTGTTATATGCGGGCAGACAGACGAACGAACCGACAGACAAACGGACGGACTGAACGACAACTATAGGTGCTACGTACATACATAATTACAAAGGGCCCTAATAAGTAATCTTAATAATGCATGATAAGTGTTTGCATTAATTGCTTGCAATTACAAAAAAGTAAACATAACATTTTAAAATATTTTAAGTTTTCCGATTACGACATTTGTTTTATGCACATAAACCTTTCTTTTTAAAGTTCAATTAATACACGTTTAATAGTGCATCAGAATCCATATCCATTTCGTTATGTTTATAATTAATAAAAAAATTAACCTTTTATTTACCGGCGGCGGTACTTATAAGTACCTCTAAAGATACTTATTATAAAATTCTTTTAATACATCAATTAGTTGTAATACTACTTAAAATGAGTTACTCGTACATTACTTTATATTGTTCCAAAAGCATTATTGGTTATACAAAAGAAAAATATTTTTAAAAGGATGATTTCTTTTGCTTTTGTATATTTTCAGCTTTCTTGGCGCTGAGGGAGTGGGATGGGGATTTTTCATTTCGGAAATATTTCTATATTTATATTGTAAAAACATCATATCTGTACATTTATAATTCTACAAAATGCTAAGAAAATAATTTAAAATAAATGATTTGAATGGGGTTTTAGATATTGTACAAAATCCCTGTAAATTAAAATTTAATTAATCCTTCTAAAATCTATCGAATATTTATTAACCTTCCCACTGCCGCGACCGGATATATCTGTTTCACTGCAGTTGAAGCTTTATTTAAATTATTATAACTCTACAAATATAATCCACTTTTAAGAAGTTAAGTTATGAATGATACTTTCAAGGCTTATAAGCACGAGGTGGAACCCGTCGAAATTCGACGAAAGAAAATGTTTAAGAATGAACTGTTCCATTGATTTATAATAAATCTACAAAATTTGTTACATTAAAAAAATGTATCTTATATTGATCAGTCTAACTTTCGAACAAATATTATAAAAAATACAACGTATATTGATCAGTCTAACCCTCAAACAAATATTTTAGGCTATGATTTACAAAATACTACAAAAATTCAGTTGTCAAAATTTTTAAAGTTAAACTTTAATCGCATATGTAATCAGTAAAACACAATAAAGATAAGTTATTATGATGAAGTTATCAATTGAGACTTTTATGTTTGGTAAAAATGCGAATGAAAAAAAAATATTCCAAATTGATATTGTTATAAAATTTCACGCGAAATCAAAACCCGTCATCATTTGCATCTTCTCAAATTTTACACATTCATTTTTAATATCCATATTCACCACATTTTAAAATATGGTATTTCAATTTAATCATTTTTATTCAAAACTTGAAGCCATTTAATTGATGAATAAAGACGAAATAAAACCGAAATCACCGAATTTTATAACAAACGACATTTTTGACAAAATATACGCATTTTAATTTCTATTTATTATTATATTATTTTTTCAATTTTAAGAGAAAATGGAGTGATTCTTTTGCCACAATTACAAAAAGAAAAACTATAAAAAAATTAATACCCCAAAAACAAATTGCGATACAACTTCCAAACAAATTGCATTTAAAAGTACATTTTTTTCTCGATACGACAGTATAAAAATTGAAAATGTGCAATGTTTAGGTATAAAATTTGCTATAATTTGTTATAGGTATAAAATTTGCAGTTGCGAAAATTGCAAAAACCGAAATTGCATGGGAAAGCGTTGCCATTCCCAAAATGACGTATGCGTTACGCACAGATACGTTTGGCCTTTATAATATAGATATACGTAACAAAAAAATTACAACATGATAGAAAATCCCTCTTTTATTAACATTTAAAGTAAATTGAGGAGAAGAACTTTGCCCTTTTGCAAGGCAGTCAGGAGGTTAAATGATTATGTAAACCTTTTAATTTAGTTTAAATAATTTACATAAAATACTTTTGAATGTAAAATTTTCATGAATTCATAATATGGTAGATAAAGGGTTAAAATGCGCCACAAAAAAGTTTTCTGCATGGATCATAATTTCACCACTTAATTGAACAATATTTTTCAAAAAGAAACTTCCATCTGATCTGATTATTCGCGTCTCATCTGATTTATCATACAGTTCAAGAGAAAAAAGTGGAGGTTTTGGAACTCTAGAATATGGATCCGTAATGTTACGTGGATGCGTAATTATATTAGATTAACACAATTATTAAATTCGAAAAAAAAAAGATAAATGTTATAATTCTCTATAGCCGATGTGTTGAGATGTTTCAGATATCAGACCAGATGTTATGATATTCAAAATTAACTGGGTGAATAGGGTTCTAAAGAATCGCCCGCTCCGTTGCAGAATTGGTAATTTCAGCCAAGAGATTCGTGATTCGAATCCTGACCAAGACATTTTTTCATCCCCTTCGAAATTGACAACTAATATGATTTACTAAGAAAAAGAATAATTCTTTACAAAAATAATTTAATTTTTGTAACTCAATTATTTTATATGTCTATGTAAATAAACGATAAGTTCTATGCACTTCCTAGTGCGCGAAAAAATGCATTGCAGTACACCTTAATAATTCTTTCTATTTTTATTATATTTAAAATATAATAAAATTATTAAAATCCACCACAAATAATGAATTCTAAATACTTCTGTTTTCTGGAATGGAACGCTTTTATGTGTACTGTGTATGCAGGATATTCTATATTCCCAAGAAAACATATTTTAGTAGATCTAAGCGAATCATGTAAATTTTCTTGTTCTAAAGTAAAATTCATGAAATTATAACGAATATACGATAATTCGATAGTTACGGTAATTACGATAGTTAGAGTTAGCGAACAGATGGATAGGCGTCCTGACAGACAAACAACAAATTCATAAACATCTTTCAACTATGTTCAAACTTTTTATAAAAAAGATTATTGCCCAGTTAAACTGATGGTATTGAGCTCACAGGCTACGAATACTAATTGCACATTACAGCCTTATATTTTCAAGGGCTAATTCCGTTCGAAAAAAAATTAAGGGGAAACAGCTCTTCCCTTTTCCCTTTTTTATACTTAATCATTGAACCTCCTAAACTATCAAGGACATGCTTTATCATAAAAAAATCTATATCCAAAATTCAGAGCAAATCAGATAAGTCTTAATAAAAACCCATTTAGCATTTATATAATTTAAGAGGAGTTATCTCCCTCTTTCATACTTAACCATTAAACTTCCAAAGCTATTCAGAGATTTGAACGAAATCTGACAATTCTGCTTGATAAACCCATTTATATAAATTAAGGGGAGGGGCATTAGAACCCCCGTTCCCCCTATTTATACTTATTCAATGAACACCTAATAACAGTCACGGAATCGCCTCATCAGAATGATCCTATATCTAAATTTTGAACGAAAACTGTTAATTCTGCATGAAAAAACCCATTTATATCAATTAAGGGGAGGGGCATG
Source organism: Maratus speculifer (assembly GCA_964019185.1). Lineage (NCBI taxonomy): Eukaryota > Metazoa > Arthropoda > Arachnida > Araneae > Salticidae > Maratus > Maratus speculifer. Next base: position 31,445,811 of record OZ025297.1, read on the forward strand.
AGCCCCCCGTTCCCCCTCTTATACATATCGAATGAACTCCAAAAACTAATCAGGGAAGCGCCTTATCAGGATATACCTATATACAAAATTTCAAGTGGATTGGATATTTTTATCATGAGTTATCGCGTTACGCACGAAAGAACATACATACAGAACGGGCGGGCACATAAGCTCTCAGGCAATGCTAGCCTGTGAGCTAAAAATCTACATAAAGTATAAAAAACTTTACAGATGATATTGTAAAAGGGTCAAAATTATTTTTATTCAATGTCTTCTGCACAAATCTTCCAAACTTTGTTAGTTTAAGATAGTGGATTGTTTTATACAAAATATATCGAAAATCAAAATCAAAATAATTACCACAATAAAAGATACGTTACTTAAAAAATAAAAATATATCAAAACATTTTCTAGTGATATATATTTTACATCTCTTAAGAAATAAACCGAATGATTTTCCCACATTATATATAAATTAACTTTTGTCATGTGGATTTAAATCATCAACTTCAAATTTTGAACACTTCAACCTGTATGATACAGCATTTTGTAAAATTTAGATTTCTTTATAAATTGTACAACAGATTCGCCGTTTTTACACCTACCAGTTATCATACATTTTGGTTCTATAAAAAGACATTTGGGCGAAATTTTGCTCATTTCTTGAATAGTGAGAATTGCGAATGTGAAAGAATGAAAAAAAAATTACGTTAATGATGTTAATAGCAGCTATATCCAAATAGTTTTATTGAGTTTTAAGAAATTCTCCTTATCTAAAATCTAACCAATGTAGTTGCTTTGTGTATTGTTTAATTCATATTCATATTGCAGTAAGTTAAGGAATAATATTTGGAGACATTTGTGAAATATTGTATTTCAATAGTATTTAAGGGGGTAGATTAGGTTGAGGAGCCGGAAAATGACAACAATTTGACAATTACGAAAAACACTGTAGTTTCAAAACCAATTAATAAAATACAAAAAAAATTCTATACTTTCATAAATATTTATGATTTAAAAAAAACACTCAAATACATACATTTAGCAATATTAATTAAATTTTAATGACAAAATTGACGGTTTAAAAATATGAATTTTGAAATATGCATCTTGCATCTATTGCAAATATATATTTAATATTGCATTTACATTTACTTATATTACGATATTTTACACTAAACCTAAATTTAAAAGTATATTCAAATTCTTTTGCATAATTAATAATCATATTTATTAAATTAGCAAAAAAAAAAAAAAAAAAAAAAACAATTATTTATTTAAAAAATTTTCTATGACAAAAATCAGACTAAATTGGGGTTCAGTTTAAATGTACAATTAGTAAAATGCAAAATTTCATGGTTCTATGATAATTAATTTTTGAATGAGGGTGCGCTTAATGCCAAAAAACACAGTTTTGAGAAAAAAGGCTTCAAAGTTAATTTTATAAATTAACTGCAAATTTTACAACAATGAGGATTGCTTATCATGCTAAAATTCACCAGGGGAATAAACACATCCTTCTTTAAGTTGCAGAGCGTCAGTCGCAACTTTTGTGTCATTCTTTTGGCTCTAAGGGCTTCAAGTGTACATTCTAGTGATCGCTTTTCTGAGCGACCGGAAAGTGACAATAATTTGACCACTACTAAAAACTTTGCAGTTTCAAAACTAATTAATGTAATACAGTAATTTTTTCTGTACTTTCATAAATATTTATGGTTTAAAAAACATTGAAAAAATATATATTTAGTAATATTAATTAGTTAAATTTTGACGACAAAATCGATGTTTAAAAAATATGAATTTTTAAATAAGCATTTTGAAACACAAGATTTTAAAAATTCTACGGCAGATATATATTTAATATTGCATTTACATTCACTTATAGCACTATATTTTACACTGAACCAAAATTTAAAGGTATATTCAAATTCATTTGCATAATTAATGGCTTTATCATATTTGTTAAATTTAGCAAAAAAAAATTTTCACTTTTTTTTTTCAATAAAAAAGAATTTCTATGACGAAAATCAGGCTAAATTGAGGTTCAGCTTATAGGAACACATGAAATTTAGTAAAATGCAAAACATCCTTGTTCAGCAATAATTAGTTTATAAATGAGAGTGAGCGCAATGCCAGAAAATAGTTTTGAGACAAACGGCTTCAAAGTTAATTTTATAGATTAACTTCAAATTTTATAATAATGAGGGTTGTTTATCATAATAAAATTTATCAGAGACATAAACACATCCTTATTTAAGTTTTAGAGCCTCAGCTGCAGCTTTTCTGGCCATTTTTTGGCTCAACGAGCTTCAAGTGTACACACTAGTGATCGCTTTGCTGAGGAGGAATTCCCAATTTCTTTGTTGTGTTGTCAGACGTTTTTAGTGATAACTCCCGTTCTAATTCGATTTTTTTTAAATTTGCAATGGATTTCTAACATTTCAAGAAATTCACTCCTCACTAATTTTTTCAAAAAATCGATTTTTTTTTTTTTAACCTGATCTCCCCCCTTAACAAATGTTACAGTTTCCGAATATTTTTCGCGATTTATAACACATGATTTAATACGAAAAGTAACCTATATTTAAAATTTAAAGAGTGAAATACTTGTTTAAAAAATCGAGAAAAGTGAAAATAGAATTTAAATAACAATTATTATTATTTATAATTTTCAAAACATAAATGAAGTGATAATACGAAATGCATAGATATATAGTATACTACCGTTACTACAACAAGTAGATAGTAAGAAAAGTAATTTTTAGGACAAAGAAATAAATAATCACTAGACACGTACTACAATAACTATAGTAGTAGATACTATAATAGTACTCCAGACCTAAAGGAATATATGTAAAAGAGGTTGACTTAAAGAAAGCATTTTCGCAAGCCAATTTTTCTGATAATGTGTTGACAATTCTGTTCAGTATAGGCATATTGTTAATTCTTCAAAAACTTTTCATAAATAAATTAATAATTAAGAGATGGAACCCGTCAGTAATCGAAGTTAAGGGAAAAAAATTAATTCCCTCATCAATCATTTTTTATTTCATTTCTTCTGAAACGCATGCATTTTTATGCTAATTAATTTTTAAATTAAAATGGAGATAATATTTTTCAATAATATTAGGAGAATTTGTAGATGATACAGAATTTTAATGCTTTTGAGTGATGATTTCTTTGCATGGTTACCTCGGTCCCTTTCCTTAACCGCGATGTTTGCCCCATTCACACCAATGGGACCAGTTTCCTTGTTATAAAGTATCATATTCAATAGACACTTAAAGAGTAATTATGTATAATTCCTATAATAATCCGATTTAAAACATATTTAGAGCAATTATGACATGATATTAATTTTCTATTCTACATAAACTGAATATCTCTCAATTTGGTTATTAGATTTCAACTTAGTGTCAAAATGCCGCATTTCTATGGATCATTTAATCTTATAATTTAACTTTCTTTTCTTTGTCTTTGTTTTTTTTCAGTGGTTGAAGTAGATTTGAAAAATGGTTCATGCTTGAAAATAATTTTAAATGTCGCTAAATTGAGAATCAGTTTTCAAATAAATGTCATGCTAAAGTTAATTTTACTCCTCTTTTATAATGCAACAATTGAAATTGTTTAGCATTTAGATTTAGTAAAAATGTAAGTGCGATAAAAGCGAAAGCGACAGTGCTGTTCGTTTTCATCATTGTTATACATTTATAAAAATTGTAATTGAGTTTTGTTTGCCGTTCAAATATAGTTTACCATTTATTGACAACATTAATTTTTATTTTCCTAAAACTGTTTACTTTTCTGAGGGTTTTTTTTTTCAAATTGATGAATCTTACCCTAAAAATTATTATAAATTTTTAAATATAGAAAACATTTAATCAATATGAAATAATAATAAAATCTCCAATTATCATCTTTAAAATCAAGAAATAGGAAATAGGTATAAATTATATCATTTTGACACCATCATATCAATTTTTCTTTTGTATCAAGGTAAAATATATTTTAAAATAAGAATGTTGGCCAATTTAAGCAGATAAAACTTCTCACATGTACTTTATATACGTATTTTTATAGTTAACTAACATGTATTAAAAGAAAAAAAATATTTCATTGTCATGAAAAAAATGTCATCAATTAAATTAAAATGCATAAAGACAAAATAAACCTAATAAACAATACTCACGTGACGTCGGAGTAAACATCCCGTAAGACATGGTGACGTCACGGTGACGTCGTTGTGAAGTCACACTGTGACTTTGTGACCGTCGATGTGACGTCACGTGACGTCGATGTGAAGTCACAGTGACTAAAATGTGAAGTCGTTATGGCCGTTTTAGAGCTTGTTTGTGACGTCACATTGTGACCACTTTGTGACGTCACAATGTGACCAATTTGTGAAAAGTGTGTCATTTGTGACGATTTTGTCATTAGCATTGTGACGAAACTGTGACGAAAGTGACAATGTTTTCAAGTCACATTGTGACCAATTTGTGAAATACAGGGTGAGTCCAAAATCATGGAACAAACTTTGAGAGGGTGGAAGGGCTCACTATAACAAATAATGATGGCACAGAAATATATGACCGGAAGTGACCCGTCAAGACGCTACACTAGTCACTAAAAAAGACCCGGATGATAATGTTAAGTCTATGGGGGGCGTTGTTTTCAAATACCTTGTTCAAATTTCAACATTTTACATGATATTTTTTTCCATAGGATAGCTGAGGACGATCCACAACCGGGCTAATTTTTACTTTTTTGATTTTGGTTATATTTTTTTTATATTAAGATAGTTTCAGTTTTAGAACCGGTTTAAACTGGTTCTGAAAGGTTAAAGTATTTTTCTTTTAATCTGTAACCAAAATCAAAAAAGTAAAAACTAGCCTGGTTGCAGATCGTCCTCAGCTATCCTATAAGAAAAAAAATTATGCGAAAATATTAAAATTTTAGAGAGATATTTGAAAATAACGCTCCCATACACTTAACATTATAATCCGTGTCTTTTGTGGTGACTAGTGTGGCGTTTTAACGCGTCACTTCCAGTCATACATTTCTATGTCATAATTATTTGTTATAGTGAGCTCTACCACCTCCCTCAAAGTTTGTTCTATTATTTTAGACTCACGCTGTTAGATCATTTGTGACAAAAATTTCGTTAACACTGTGATGATTCTGTGACGATTTAACTTTTCTTAACGATTCTCTAACAATTTAAAAGAAACAGGATCAGCTGAAACTATAACTCCACGCCATGTTCCTGTTAAAATAGGGTTTGAGTCCTAAAATCATATATTGACAATTTAGGAACAAATACTATATAATATATAAAAATAGTTACCTGCAGTAAGGAGACTTTCTTCTAAATTAAAGTTAAAAATTCGATTTACCTCACATGGCTTACAACTCTGCTATTGTTTTCAAAATTTAAAAATATTACCTTTCAAAAACATTTATATATTTCCCCTCCCTCCACATGCTGAAAATTGCATAGCTTGAATTTTATTTATAACTGACACACATTTTGTAGTATGCTGTTCAAACTGTTTAATCTTTTTGAAGCTTTTTAAAAAAAACTTTTACTCGCTTTAATATCCACAGGTATCAGCACACATGTAAAACTGTACAGCTTGCTAATATTTCTGACCAATAATCCTGATGTCTATAAATATATATATCTTTTTGTAATTTTCCAACTGATTGCAAAAGTGTCCAGGTCAGGATTCGAACTAAGGAGTCTTTCGCGCAAATTGCCAATACTTTGTCGATTGAGCTATCCTGGAAGAATCTGGCAAACACAATTCACACAGTGAATACGAATGCATACTTATTATTATTATAGATACCCTACGTAATAATGCTTTAATTTTTTTTCAAACTACCCGTATGAAAAATGCATACTATTCGTATGAGTATATAATGTTATTTCTCCGGGTGAATTGTGCGTGCTAAGTTGCTCTGTTGGAAGAGCATTTGCAGCATACGTCGGGGGTCTCTAGTTCAAATACTAACCTAAACGCTTTTTTAGTCATTTTGGAAAATTAATATTCATTTGATTAATTTACCAATTAAAATCATTCAGTTAAATATAATACAGAATTATCTTTCGATAAAACTACGTGAAGTTTATGCGCAATATTCGTAATATACAGATTTCATTTGAAAATAGAGTACAAATGAAGATGAAGCAATTAGTTCTAGTATTACGGTTAGTAATTTCCTTACTATAGTGGACTGTGAACATGTATGATTACACCAAGGTTTAAATTCGTAGTTAAACTCATATATATATATATATATATATATATATATATATATTGTATGTGTCATATAATGTAGATGTGCCGGTAAAGGACATACTTAAGGAATTTCTTCAAAAAAAGTTTCCTTATTAATAATTATAATTATTAGATTTCATTTTTTCGTATTAGATGAATCTATCTATAATATTTAAGTATTCTCACTCTCATTTCCCATTATTAGACAAAATTTTATTGAAAATAATAGAAATACATCAAACACTAAAAATATCAGCAATGTACATCCCATAAATAAAGTACATGTAACTGTTTTTATGACTATTTAGAACTAGGATTTAATGAACACATACTAATGAAACAAAATTGTTATTTTCAACACAATTTAACAATTAAGATATCAAAAATTAATAAAATATATGCGATAATTACTCATTTTTTAAAATCAAAAATTGTTATTATCACAAAATCAATATCTTAGTTATTTTAGATACATGGTTTAAAATAATAAATATCATGGAATTACAGTTATCAAATTATTGGGATTATGAGAAATTTAGAAAGGTAACAAAAAAGTTTTAAAAAAAATTTGTTTTTGCAATATTAGAGCATAAATTAATATATTTATCACTATTTTCAACAGTAAAAACAACCCGAAACTCCTATGTATATATTAATTATAACGTTAACTTTTGATTATGTATATATTTTCTAATTTATGAAAATGTGATTTTAAACATGTAATTAAAGAAAATATGATTAAAGTGCATTTTAAAAATAATGTTATTAGTTTTTTTTTCAAATCGTTGACATGCTGTTCCGTGTTTCAACAAAATAAACGTTAAATTTATTGAATTGATTGATATTGAAGGTAAGTGAATTCAAAAAAGTTAAATTAATATATTTACTCCTTTTATACCATATTTTTTACGAAATTAACAGAAATCATTATAAAAAAGCAAGAAAAATAACTTTTTCTTACCTCTTTCTTATCGACATTATCTTTGATAATCCAAATAGGGACGATAATTTCGAAGTCGAAATGTCCGAATAAGGTACAATGACATTGGCGCGCTCATATTAACTAAACGCCACTGAAATTGTATTTTTTCGGACCGACATTTTATTTAATATATAACCTGATCGTATTTCTGCATAACTTTTTAAAAATTTTCAACTTACGTTGTAAATATGCACATAACATCATAACAAAGCTACTAGAGCAGCTGCAAATATTCTAAAGAATAAATACACTGTCAACAATTCTGGTCGTTGCCAAACGATATTTTTTAAGCAGGTGATTTTTTGTTATTATTGTTTGTTTGAGCTTCGAAGACTTGTAAGTTTAATGCGCATGCGCATTAGTTTTATAAGAGTATCTCTAATTAAAATTTTGAGTTTATTTTTTTTTTCTTTTTTGCGCATTTCTTTTTTACTTTCAATTAGTTTTGAAATACAGTGAAACTTCAATTTAACGAAGCCGATATTTAATGAAATTATCTACTTTTTTAATTTTCTGTTGAACCTTCATTTAGAACGCCATTAACATTTAAATTAATGTTCATATTACAATATTCAAAAGGATAGATTGCTGTTGAGATTGATTGGTGAATATATTTCAGCGGATTGTATGAAATGAAATTATGTATTTATTTTATCTTTTAAATAAAAAGGAAAAAATGCGGAAAATTTTCGATATGCTAAGAAAGGGATTCCAGTTCCACGAAAATATTATAGGTCCATTCTCTGAATACTTAAAAAAGATGCGAAAGTTTTTATGAGCAGTGTATTTTTCATAAGAGATCGCCACAAAGTAATATTCCGATTTTTTTTAATTTTTCGATTTGAAATACAAGAGAAAACGAGAAATAGAACGTTGCGATTCAGTTTTTGTTTCCCTTCCTTTATTATGTGGTTTTATAGATATTATACTAATGAATTTTTTCTTATGTGGCTATATTGCATAACAAAAATTACTATCCAAATTAAAATACAGTTTTAAAATATTTCCATTTTTATTTGTAGCTTACTAACAAATTTCATGAATTTTCGTGAATTTCTATTCAACGATATTTTTTTTCATAACGAAGCATTTAAGTGTAACGATGGAATTTCCTTAAATAGAAGTTTCACTGATAGGTTCATTGCTGGGTGCTTAGTTTCATATGATGGGAGGTTTATCTCACATATGTGATATGACGTACACGTTACATGCAGTGCATGTAACGTGTGACATAAAAGCGATTGCACAGTATTCTTCTGAATTGCCACGTTTTTTACCAGTAAATAACATGGTTTGAAGAATTTTTGTAATTTTCTAAAGTTTTCTAAGAAAGTCACTTCTGATTCACAATGTGACGTCACTGAGGGGTGGTGATTTGTTCACAGATGTGATGTGACCACAGTGACTCACTGTGACCATGCATGCTATGAGGGATGTTTTGAAAGATATTTATAAATTTCTAAAGATTTTTAAGAAAGTCACATTTCAGTCACAATGTGACGTCGCTGAGGGGTGGCATTTTGGTCACAAATGTGACGTCACATTTCAGTCACAATGTGACGTCACTGAGGGGTGGCATTTTGGTCACAAGTATGACGTCACATTTCAGTCACAATGTGACGTCACTGAGGGGTGGCATTTTGGTCACAGATGTGACGTGACCACAGTGACTCACAGTGACGTCACTGTGACGTCACTGTGAACATGCATGCTATGTGGGATGTATTTCTGTTTCCCTATCAAAGTAGTACGCATGTATAAATATTTTCTATCAAAATTTATCTTTCAAATTAAAAATTATATTAAAAAAAACACGTATCTCAATATTTTTCAATATTTTTATTTTCTCTGTAACAATATAAGCAAACTGATTGCCACGGTTTTATTGAAATTTAAAAAAAAAAAGCTTTTTTAATATATATAAACTCAAAAACCAAAACATTATGACCAATCCTACATTTTGCTGGTGAAAAAATGTGATGAAAAAGTGGTGGCTGAACTGGTGAAAGTGGTATTTAACTGCTGCTGGAGAGTCTGAAAAATCATTCTTTCACTTACTTCTATGTGTGATGGGAAAGACTGCGGATCTGAGCGACTTTGATAGAGGGCAGATTGTAATGGCTCGAAGGTTCGGAACAAGTATTTCCGAAACTGCACGTCTCGTGGGTTATTCGCGATCTACAGTTGTTAGTACATTTGCAAAGTGGATGAATGACGGTGAAATCAGCAGTAGACGACATGCTATTGGACACCCACACGCTATCAAAGAAAAAGGTCATCGGAGACTGTCTCTCATGTTGAAGCAAAACCGGAGCCAGACAATGGCTCAGCTGATAAACCAATACAATGCAGGGCCAAGTAGAACAGTATCGGAGCACACTGTTCAGCGGACACTGTTGGATATGGGGCTACGCAGCAATCGTCCCACTCGTGTGCCTTTGCTGACCAAGCGTCATCGCCAACTGCGCCTGCGCTGGGCCCGGGAACATCGCGACTGGTCCATGGGTCAGTGGGAGAGAATTGCTTGGTCGTCTAATGAATCACGGTTTGTGATTCATCACGCCGATGGCCGTGTCAGGATACGCCGTCTTCCAGGCAAACAGTCACTCCCTCAGTGTACTGTAGGTCATGCACAGGCCGGTGGTGGCGGTATTATGCTTTGGGGGACGTTCTCTTGGGCGTCTCTGGAACCCGTGGTTGTGGTAGAGCAGAACATGAATGCTACAGGGTATCTGAACATCATTGCGGACCAGTTGCACCCTTACATGGCCAATGTTTTCCCAGCCGGAAATAAAATGCTCCAACAGGACAACGCCCTGTGTCACAAGGCTAAAATTGTGTTGGAGTGGTTCCAGGAACATAATGCTGAGTTCCAATTAATGTTCTGGCCGCCTAACGCACCGGATCTCAATCCGATAGAACACATTTGGGATTTCATGGGACGACATCTCAGAGTTCAAAGACCACCAATTCGCAATATCTCAGATTTGCGTGACCGTTACTTAAACATCTGGTACAATCTCTCCCCGGCCATCTACCAAGGACTTGTGATATCCATGCCAAGGCGGGTTGAAGCTGCGTTGCGCGCCAAAGGTGGGACAACTCGTCATTGACAGGTGGCCATAATGTTTTGGCTCTTGAGTGTATATACATATATATGTTACAGGACAAACCCGATTTTAGGCCAAACTAGATTGGTCTAGGCCAGACTAGTCTATCCTAACGCCCATCGGATAAACTAGTTTTTCCTAGGCCAAATTAGTCTATCCTAACGCCCATTGGATAAACTAGTTTTTCCTAGGCCAAACTAGTCTATCCTAACGCCCATCAGATAGACTAGTTTTTCCCAGGCCAAACTAGTCTATCCGAACGCCCATCGGATAGACTAGATCTTCCTAGGCCAAACTAGTTCGGCCGAAGGGTCATTAGGATAAACTAGTTTAGCCTGCTATTCATTGGTTTAAACTAGTTTATCTTAGGCCGATCTAGATTGTCGTAGGCCAGTTGAATTTAGCGTGTTTTTATTGATCCTAAAGACCGCTTCGGCGCCAATCTTCTGGTTTAGCCTAGTCCAATCTAGTTTATCCTAGGACAATCTAGTTTATCCTAGGCCAATTCAATTTGACGTGCTGTAATTAATGCCAACCATTATTTGGCACGCTCACAAAGAAAAGAATTATTTCAAACTCAAATTTAATTTCTCAAAAATTAATCAAGTTTAAGCTCAAATTCAAAATATTTCAAACGAATCCACTCAGCTCAAACACATCTATTGAAATAAGCGAAGTTCATTTAAAATTCATTCTTTTATTCATTTTACTTTCTTCTGTCTTTACAATAAGTGTTTCATTCGTGAAAATTTTTTAATTCCGGTTTTTGGCGCATTTACACGTTTTAGTGGTCCAAGATTCCTAAAAACATGTTCTTCAAATTGTGAGTCTATGACTCTGTCCGACTGTCTGTGCCATAAATTTTGTAAGAGTTGTAATTGAAGAACTAATGCACGAAATTTGATGCGGCATCCTTTTTCTTAAATATTTAACATCATGTTTTACTATGTTTCTAAAAGTTTCAAATAAGTGTAATATTTAATTAGCAGATAAAACGTTAAGAAAATCAGAGCTTTATAAAAAAATTCAAGCGTCCCCTTACTCTACCCCCCCCATTCAATATTTTAGGTGTCATGCTTTATTTAAGCTCTTTCTTATTTTTAAAAGGGGTCGGATATTTAGTTTTTTAATATGAAAAATTTCGAATGAAATGATGTGTGGAAAAACCAATGTCTGTTACGAATTAAAAACCTTTTTATAAAACCAAAAGTTTTTATCCGATTGAAAAAGTAATCCATAATTCCTTTATTTTTAACCTCTGAACCCCCCAAATTAATCAGGTAAACGACTTATCAGAAGGAACCTACATAAAAAGTTTGAAACAAATCAGTAAATTTTTCGTGAAAAACCTATTTACATGAATTAAGGGGGATTCCCCCCATTCCTCCGTTCTTTATACGTAAACAATGAACACCCACAACTAATCATTGAGGTGCCTAATCAAAATGATCATATGCCTAAAATTTTAATAAAATCTGATACTTTTGCATGAAAAACTGACTTATCTAAATTAAGGAGGGGAGGGGGTGCAGATTAGCCTTTTGTTCCCCTCCCCTTATTCTTATCCAATAAACTCCTGAAACTAATCAGGGAAGTTCGTTATCAGGATAAATCTATGTCCAAAATTTGAAGCAAATCGGATATTTCTATCAGGCATTACTGTATTACGTGCATACATACGTACATACGTCCGTACATACGTACATGGTTACATACACACTAACAGAATATGCCAGCACATTAGCTCTCAGGCTTTGATAGTCTGTAAGATAAAATCGCATCAAATGGCATCGGCCTAGAATAAACTAGATCAAAAATAGAAAGTTGGCGTTCTTTAGATTCGATAAAATCACGCCAAATTGAATTGGCCTAGGACAATCTAGATCGGCCTAGGATAAACTAGTTCAAACCAAGGAATAGCAAGCTAAACTAGTTTGTCCTAATGACCGTTCGGCCAAACTAGTTTGGCCTAGGAAAATCTAGTCTATGCGATGGGCGTTCGGATAGACTAGTTTGGCCTAGGAAAAACTAGTTTATCCGATGGGCGTTAGGATAGACTAGTTTGGCCTAGGTAAAACTAGTTTATCCGATGGGCGTTAGGATAGACTAGTCTGGCGTAGGCCAATCTAGTTTGTCCTAAAATCGGGTTTGGCCTGTAACAAATATATAATAAATTTTAAATAAATTTTAAAATATCTAAAATAGGCACATCTATATATGAAAACCTTTCATTTAAAAAAAATTGCTTCAGTAGAAAGTTTAGGTCTGATTATTATAAAAACAGCCTGGTCTTTTAACTATATTAGATAATAAATTCATTTATCTTTCAATTAATATATAATTAGTGTTACATTTTTGAAAATACGAATCTTCTAAAATGCGACCGATTTATTTTATAAACACGGATAGCATTTATGTAAACAGAAACTTTCGCAATTCTGTAATTCCTTGCTGCATTTTTAACATTTCATTGTGCTAAAAATTTTGAATAACACACATCTCAAATAAAAGACTCGTCGTATGAGTCCACCTTAATACTTACTCATCATGAATATACGTAATATAAAATATGAAAATAAATTATCATGTCTACACAGTACTTGATATGTACCTCGCTTTTATCGAATGAAACTTCTGCAATTTCAGAAACAGTTTTATTTTTCAGTTTCAATTTAAAAATTTTCAAAGTCTCACATTTTGTGAATTCTTTACCCTTCGACATTTTTAGAAAGAGAGAAAATAATCTCTCTACCTTTTATACTTTTATGCAAGTGCAATATGATGTCATACAACGTCATTATACACGGCCAATCCCGTGTTTCTAGAAAAATTTGCTTAAACTTTTGAGACAGCATTTTCTCAAGATAAATAATATATATATATATATATAGATATAGATATATATGTGGGATTAAAGAATAAAGTATCCAGCAATAAATGATAATAAACTCAATGATTTAATGAACGTGATATCCAAAATGAGACTCGTGTGATGATGCGTGGAAAGAACGAGGTGTTCTATAGATTTCAGCAATGGCGAGTTGGATGGATTTTTAATCAAAAGCTCAGGGAAGCTTATTTCTTTTAAATATTATTCAGTTCTACTGTTATCATTGAATGTTACTTGCATATTTTATGTCTATTAAACCTTTCAAGAATTTTCCTTTTTTTTTCAAGAATGTTAGTTTTTCTTAAATCATAAGCTAATCACTCAATATTCCCACAAGTTTTGGGGGTTCGTTGCCGGGATTTGAATGATTTCGCTGATTTATATTTGAATTTGAATTTCACGATGAAAGCTATTTTACACTAAGAAGATCTAAGTCTAAGAAAAATGTTTTGTTTTTAAACTAATACGTATTATGTAAAAAAGGAACTGTTTGTTATATGTGTAATGATTAGAAATTATCCGTAATCAAGCCTGCAAGATAGTGCACTATATTGTTTTGTTGAAGTGTAAACAAAAATTATAATGTCTGTTCTGAATAAAGCTAGAAAGGCGGACTTGTTAACATTGTGTGATGACCTAGGTATAGTTGTGCCTCAGAGTCCAAGAATCATTGATTTGATAAAGTTGGTGACTGAATCGAAGGATTATGAAGAAAATTTTGTAAAAGTTCGACTTGAAGTCATTGCCGCGGAGAGAATAGAAAAAGAAAGACTAGAAGCAGAAAAAGAAGAAAGAAGATTAGAAGCAGAAAAAGAAGAAAGAAGACTAGAGGCAGAAAAAGAAGAAAGACGATTAAGGCTGGAAGCAGAAAAAGAAGAAAGAAGACTAGCGGCAGAAAAAGAAGAAAGACGATTAAGGCTGGAAGCAGAAAAAGAAGAAAAAAGACTAGAAGCAGAAAAAGAAGAAAAAAGACTAGAAGCAGAAAAAGAAGAAAGACGGTTACGGTTAGAAGCAGAAAGAAGATTAGAGGAAAAGAAGATGGAAATGGAGTACGAATTACGAAAAATTGAACTTCAAGGAAATATGATAAATACAAGTGACGGTTCGGCTGTAACTGGTACAGGTAAGCAACTAGATTTGTCTAAATTAATGTCACACTTTGATGGGAAAGGTGATATTAGTATCTACTTAGCTCTATTCGAGAGACAGATTTCTAGGATGAATATAACAAAAGAGAATTGGGTCATGCACTTATTAAGTTTAATGCCGCTAGAAATTGCTAATGTTATAACTAGAGAACCAGAAACATTAACAAATAACTACGATTATGTAAAAAACTTGCTGCTCAAAAGATTCAAATTGACGCCAGAAGAGTTTAGGCAAAAATTAATGTCGCATAAGAAAGAAAACTCAGCCACTTGGCGCGATCTAGCATTTGAGTTAAGGAATTATTTAGAAGAATGGATTACCGGTCTTGATGTGTCGAATTTTGAAGATTTAAAAGAATTAATACTGGTAGATCAAATCAAAAGAAGATTACCGATAGAAATGAAGGAACATTTCATCGATGATCTTCCCAAAATTAAAAGTGTTGATACATTAGTTTGTAAACTAGATGATTACGAAACAGCAAGGCGTAATATTAAAACCATGAATAGAAATTCACACCACTTTGAAGATAGGAAGTCAAAAATGCGCGAAAATAACAATTCAAAACCGTGGTTACCATCTCAACGTTATGATACTTTAAGAAAACAACAATTCGCAGATAATACAGCTAATAAAAATGAATCTTCTAATTTAAATGAAAGAAACAGGGCACAAATTAGATGTTTTAAATGTAACCGTCTTGGCCACGTAATATCCCAGTGTAAAAATGGGAATAATAGTCAAATAAATTATGACAGCCAAAATCGGAGCCAAAACCTGCGATTATCCAATCACAAAGAAGTGAATTGTGCATTAATCAAAGAAACAAACAGCGCCAAATCGGATCACATGTTAGACACCGATATTAACGGGAGCCAAAACCCGCGATTATCCAATCACAAGGAGATAAATTTTGCAGTAATCAAACAAACAAACAGCGCCAAGCCGGATCGCATGATAAATATTGATATTAACGGTGAAAAGACACAGATCTTTTTTGACACTGGAAGTGATATCAGTCTGGTCAGTTATGAATACTATACGAAAATTGGATCGCCAAGATTACGTTCAAATAATATTTCTTTGTCAGGCATAGAAAGAGTAGTTGTTTGTCCTAAAGGATACTTTTCATATGAATTTAATATTGATGGTTTTCTAATCAAAGCAAATTTGTATGTGTTAGAATCTCTTTCATATGATATTTTATTGGGATATGATGTGATTAGCAAATTAAAATTGGCGATAGATGAGAACGGAATTAAGATCGTTGGCGAACGCAACAATATTGAAGTAGGTTACACTGAAGTTCAGAAGAATTCTGACATAAAATTGAATCATGCTGCCAGAAATAACAATGAAAAGAAAACGTCAACGTTAGATTATTCACGTGATGAAAATATTATAATTGTAAATGATAATAATGCAGGAGATAATTTCTTAATTAATTTAGCGAGCGTCATAGAAGATGATGAAATTGATTTAGATCACGTGAGAAATTTTAATATAAGAAAACAAATAAATGAATTATTAAAGGGATACAAGCCAAATAAATCAAAAGATACAGGATTACGGATGAATATAATTTTATCTGATGAAATTCCTGTTTGTCAACGGCCACGAAGATTTTCTTTTAAAGAGCAAGAAATAATCGAAAACCAGGTTCAGCAGTGGTTGAAAGACGGAATTATAAGGCGCAGTTTTTCAGATTACGCTGCACCGGTAGTTTTAGTTAAAAAGAAAGACAACTCGTATAGGTTATGCATAGATTACCGTAAACTGAATAAGAAAATAATCAAAGATCGGTACCCATTACCTTTAATTGAAGATGTTTTAGATAAATTAGAGAGATCAAAAGTATTTACGACTCTCGATCTAAAGAATGGTTTTTTTCATGTTGAAATTGAGGAGAAAAGCAGGAAATACACCGCATTCGTGACACACGAAGGGGAATATGAGTTTTTGAAGTGTCCATTTGGTTTATGTACATCAGGAAACCAGTTCCAAAGATATGTAAACACGGTGTTTAGAAAGTTATTACGTGACGAGTTATTTATATGGATGATTTTATTATTCCATCACAAACTGAAGAAGAAGGTTTAGAGAAATTGAAACAAGTACTTGAAGTTGCAGCGTATTATGGGCTAGAGTTTAACTTCAAAAAATGCAAATTTTTAAGGAAAAAAATAGAATTTCTTGGTTATATAATTGAAAATGGGACGATACAGCCATCTGAATCGAAGACATCAGCGGTTTGGAATTTCCCTCAACCAAAAACGATAAAACAATTGCAATCATATTGTTATGTTTTTTTTTTAGTAATATTTTTTTTGTATAAATTATTTTAATATTCCAAATTTAAAAAGAACTCTTGTTAAGATATTTTTAATACGGTTTTTTATAATGCTTTGTGTATCTCATATTTAAAATTAGTCTTCCTTTTTTTTTCTTAGTAGCGAAAACCCTGGACATTTCCTTTTTTCTATTTTATGATCGTTCTCACGAGAATAAAGGCATTGTTGTGTATGAAAGTGAAAGTTTCCCATCCCCTTATCTAGCGTAAATAACACCCGTTCGTACGAATGCTTTTACTGTCCTGGGATTATTGTACTATTTCAGTAAAGTGGTCCTTTGTTAATTTTTTTCGAAGAAGAGTAGCTTCTGGCTTGTTTGTAAAGGACATATATTCAGCCTTGTTAAAAATTGGCCCACACGCATAGTTTATTGCTTGCGTACGTGAATGAATAGTACCCTAAAATTTTATAACCCATGACAAACGTTGACTGTCATTTGAGGCGGAGTAGTTTTTTCCCAGGCCCTTAAATTTTTTTTATGACTGATCTAAGATAAGAGTGCCTATTCACGGCTACCGGCGAGCACTGGTCTGCAAGCAGGTGCAAACTTCAGCTGTCCCTGCTATCTGACCACGTGATCTGAGAGTAAGGGATATTAGCGATGACCATATTTGGTCATGAGAGAGGGTGCCTGTGGCTTTGGCCAATGAGATAGACCCTGGTCGAAGAGAGAAAAGGGGAGGCAGTAGCCTTCCTAGTATTTTGGTGCCCCTTTTCTGTTTAGAGAAGTGTGGAATTCGGTTTTAGAAACGATATAGTTCCCTGCTGGCAGTCTTACGAAGAGGAGGTAAAAAGAAGTAGTCCCGTCCTTCACTCCCTCCCCCATTTTTTAATTTTCAATCGGGGTGAGGGAGGTTTACGGCAGAAAAATACAGAACTAGAGAAGAGTATGCAATTCGGTGGAGGGATGATATAGCTCCGTGCTAGCAGTCTTACGTGGAGGATGTGTAAGAAGAATTCGTTTAAGATTCATCATTCTACATTTTGATTCTGCAGAAGAAGGTTCTGGCACCGAGATAGTTGGCGATGATATTGTTGTCAACTCGTGTCTGTCAAGCTGAAGTGAATCTGTGCATTTTTTGATTGATGCAAATCAGTCGAAATTTAGAGAGCACCTTTTGATGTGAGAAAACATTGGAGTGTCGCTCCTGTTGACTTGACATGGAATTCGTGCGTTTTTGTGCCTCATTTCTCGACGAAGACCCCGAATGATTTTAGGAGAACGTAGTTTTTTCTCCCGGGATTTTTACCCTTCTTCGACCCCCTGTATGCGGAAGTTTGAGAAATAGTGGAAGTTTGAGAATAAGGAAGTTTGCGGAAGTTTGAGAATAAGTGGCCTTCCCAAGAGGACTTCGTGCGCTTCACATGAGATAATGCACACGCATTAGCAGAATTCGAGAAGACGTGAAACTGCGGGTACTCCAGAGACACAGTAGAATGTATACAGAAATCATTAATCACTTGTACGCTTGGAACTGGAATTGAGTGTTAAGCCTGTGTCGCCTTTTTTTTGAAAAGAGACTAGAATGGTAGCTTTAATGAACTGGGAGGCGGTAATGTCGACTAATCTCAGGATCATCTAAAATATTGTGATACAAAAAAAAAAAGATATATACTACTTGGAGCTTGAAGGTAAGCCACTCACAATATGTTGTTATAAGTTGTTATAAATAAGTGTAAATATTATCGGATGTTTTACATCCCTAAGAATCTTACTAATTTATAAATGCTCTTGCCCATTATTTAATGTACGCAATTTAACTACTGTCGACCTAATATTGATTAGAAATAGTTATTAGTAAGTCTCATTTCAACATATGTTGTATTTTCATCGAAGTGAGAGTGATTATTATTTGATTAAATAAAAGAGTTTTTTTTTATGTGAAAACAAGTTGTTTTTGATACATACTATTTCAACATGTCTTATACTCTCATTCTGTTTAGTAAAAGTTAAAAAAGAGAGGAAGAGAATGTGTACTTCATATTGTTTTATTTAGAAGTTAATGTTAAACTTGACTAGAGATGATGAATACATACCTTATTATTAGTTTTCTTTTCACTATTAAGATGTTGTGGTGAAATTTAGTTTTTTAAGTGATCATTTAACTCATAATTAAAGTCCTAGTTACATTTAGTCTTGACTAAAATAGTTTTTTTTTTTTTGTTTAAAGTTTTAAATTTTTAAATGCAGGATTGATTTAGTATAATTAAGTGATAATTTTTGAAATTGTAGAGATTCTTCTAAATGTTTATAAGAAAAGTAAATATTTCATTTGATTTCTTACCCATAAATTTAAAGTAATTTTACAGGGATTATATCCATCTCTACATAAACTAATTTACAAGACTATAATTTTTTAATACTAATCACTATACGAAATTGGCCAAAATATCATTGTTGATTTCTGGGGTGTTTATCTTTATTACTCCTAGTGTTTTAATTTATTCAAAATTATATCTTTCTTTGCCTTCCTGAAAATAAGAAGGATTTCAGGATCTTTCTTTTCTCTTTTGTAATGTTAAACTGAATCTTGACTTTTTAAATTATTAGTATGAGTGTAATATCTCAGGAATCAACGGTGATAAATGTTGGGTTCTACTGCAGATCAAGATTGAGTACTTGAGACTGGGTCAGATTGAGAATCCTGCTGTGTTATTTACCTGTATTCATTAAATTTTAAAGAATCGTAAATAATATTTGTGGTTATCCTTTTCATCGTTTTAATTTGTCTTTTAGTTTATTTATTTTAGTGATTTCTTAATGTTAACTGGTGTAATCTTAACTTAATTCTTTTTTTTTTATATAAGCATCTAATTTATTTAATTAAATCTACAACAGGATTCATGTGATTGGAAATTTGACCCGGTTCTCACTTTAATTCTTTAATAAAGCTGAGGAATATTTATTGATCCATATTAACTAAGTATAATTTGCTGAGCAGAAGTTGCAATTAATTAAAGTAATGATCTGTTGCAGAAGTTTAATTAAAAAGAACCCATAACAATAAATGGTGCCGTGTGTGAAAAGCCTGGTTATTGTGACAAATAAATGATGCCGTGTGTGAAAAGCCTAATTATTGTGTCACAATAAGTATAAAAATAGTACTATGAAGTAGAGCCTATTTGTTACAGCAATAGCCTGAATTTTGATATATATCTACTATATTAAGAGTGAAACGAAATGAAAATATATGTGTTTTGTGATTTTATTGTGTATTATGTTTGATTATTTTAGTGTATGTTGTGCATAACCAATAGGGGTGTACATAGCTTACTAATTTCAAATGCTTTTTTTTAGTTAAGCAATTTTACCGGGTTTTCAAAAAAAACTATTTATTTTGAAATTTTTACTGTTATATTTACATTTAAATGAGTGTTTGGGCTTACTGAGGAAATTATATGCCAATATAAGTTATGTATTTATGTATTTTTTATTTATTTTTTTTTCTCTCTTTCTTGGGCATCTGAGAATTAAGTAGCAGTTAGATTACTTTATTTTCTATCATTTTATTTTTAATTCGGTGTGAAGTTTTGCCAAAAAATGACAGAAAACCAGCATTTCAAAGAGCTCGCTCTTATTCAGAAAAAGAGCGCATTAATCGAAAATGTCAGTCTTATTCCCCCTTTTAGTGGCGAAGGCAACTCTTGCTCATTTTCTGCATTTTTAGAAAAGTATGAGCAGTTGTCCGAGTTCTTTAATTGGTCAGAGGATGAGAAAAAATTTGCCCTACTAAGTAGATTAAGTGGGAATGCTGCTAGGATATATAAATTGCACCGCACTAAGGGAACTGAAGAAATAATTAAAGTACTTAAAGAGAGATATACGCAAGAGCTAGCCCCTGATATTGCTTTGACCCAATTTTTGAATTTTGAACAAAATCCCCATATGCCTGTTCAGGAATTTTACGACAGAGCATATGATTTGTCCCTTAAAGCATTAGTAGTCGAAGGTGTAGAACAGAATGTTGCTGATAAAAGCAGGGAAGCTCTACTGCATTCTATGTTATTAAGTAATTTAGTTCCTGAGATAAGAAGAGGAGTTATAACTAGGTGCCCTAAGACACCTGTTGAAATTTTAGAATTTGCCCTCCTTGAGGAAAAAGCATTAAAGAGTGTTAATCCTTTATATAACATGCAGGTAGAGAATATGAACCCTTTTTTCCCCCAAATTGCCCAGCAAAGTGTTGCGTGTGCTGCTATCCAGCCAAGTCACCCTAATCAGTCAGAGCAGGAAATTAGTAAACTGCGGGAGCAGGTAGAAGCTCTTACTAGTAAATTAGAGAGATTTTTAGAGGGTAGCAATCAGCAAAGAGACTTTCGCACTACTGAGAGGCCTCAGTATAGAGAATTAATCTGTTACGTGTGTTCCCAAACAGGGCACATAGCCAGATTTTGCCCACAAAACCAAAATGCTAGTAGAGGGAACTTTCAGAATTTTAGAGGAAGAGGTAGGGGTAGTTATTCTCAGCCCCACCAAAATCACAGGGGAGGATATAATAATTACAGAGGTAGAGGGAATAGAAATAATGATAATGGTGTAAATATAGAAAGCGAGAATGTTCAAAGCTCAATTAGTGAAGCGAATAATCAAAACAATTCTTTAAACAGGTAAGGGCTGGTGTCGATTTGGTCGAATCGTCTCCATCAAGGCCTCTAGACCTCCCAATTATTTTTAGTATGTTTTCACCCCAGTCTTATCATTTACCTACTGTCGTCATAAATGTAAATAATGTGTTTTTTAATGCGCTGTGTGATACAGGATCTGCTATAAATATTTTAAGTAATACAATACTTAATGATTTGGACTCTTATGAAATTGTAGAGTGCAATACCCCTATTTTAACGGTGACTGGCGAGAGAGTGCTTTTAAACCATAAAATTTCCTTAAATTTTAAATTTAATAATTTATTATGTCAGTCTGAGTTTTTTATTGTCCACGGTAAGTTGGCCGATGAGTTTAGTGTAATTTTGGGGATGCCCTTTTTAAGTAAATATCAGGCTGTAATTAATTGTAAAAATAACAATGTGGTTTTAGATGTTCCTACTGAAACGCAGTGTAAGCAAATAGTAGAGAGTCATATGTCAAATGTTTCACCTGTGAAAAATTCTAGAGAAAAAAATGTTGTAAATAGTATCAGTGTAAATAGTATAGATTTAGAGAATAATTATGTAAATACTTGTAATGTGCAATCTAAAGGCAAGCAAAGTTCTAATAGTGAACAGAGAAGTAAGTGTAGTAATAAGAGTACTCCTAGGAAAAGTGTAAACAAAAAGAGTAAGGAATGTGTAAAAGAAAAATTTGGGAATCTGAGTAGTGGAAATGAGACGGTTCAGGGTAATATGTATCCCATTATGGAGGAAAGGGTAGACTCAAGCATAACATTTATTGCGAAAGAGTCAGAAAGTGAAATTGCTCAGGTTTTTTGTTTGCAAAGTGTACCAGGGAGTAACTCAAGTACTAATGAGTGTGAAATTAATGAGAATAATGTGCCTTTAGACCTTAGCCAGCAATCAGCGAGTCAAATTGTACAGGAAAATTCAATCTATGTCCATGAAAATTTTTACATATCTGAAGATAATGAAAATGAGTTAGTAAATAGAGCAAATCAGACTAATGAGTCAGGCATTGTTGACAATAATAACAGGAATAGTGAAAGTACTTCCTTAGCTATTTTATGCGAGAGAATTTCTGTTCCCCCCCAGTCAAAATTAATAGCTGAAGTTAAATGTAATAAAATTAATTTTATAAAAGATAATGATATACTGATATTAGAACCTTTAGCGAAGAATTTAAGCCAAGGGCTTCTTATTTCTCGAGCCATTTGTACTCCAGAACATGGCCTTTTTGTTTCGCTTGCTAATTTTTCAGATAAAACTGTTAAGCTAGGGAAAAATACTTATGTTGCTAAAATTCAGAAGTGTGTAGATAAATCTAATATACCCTTAAATAATAATAATATAACTTGTAATGTAAATTTAACCACTCCAATAGCTGACTTTGATCACGCTGATCTCACTTGGAGCTCTGATATTGATTTAAGCCATCTAGACCCCCCCTTAAAATCTAAAATGCAAGAATTTTTAGACCAAAATAAAGATGTGTTTGCAGCTTCTGTCCTAGACTTACCAGGCTGTAATACCATACCCCATGTTGTAAATTTAACCTCTGATAAACCGGTAAAATCCAAAGCTTATAGAGTCCCATATAAATTACGCCAGGAAATGGAAGATCAACTTAATATTTTACTGCAAGCTGAAATTATTTCCCCGTCTATGTCTGAATTTGCTTCACCAGTTATTCTTGTAGAAAAAGCAGATGGTTCTTATAGGTTAGCTGTTGATTTTCGTAAACTTAACAAGAATCTTGTCAAAGATGCATATCCTATCCCAAACATTACTGACTCTGTTGATGCGTTAAGTGGAGCTAATTTTTTTTCAACACTAGATTTAACTAGTGGCTTTTTTCAACAGGTCATAAGACCCGAAGACAGGCATAAAACTGCTATTATCACGCATAAAGGTCTTTTTGAGTGGAATAGAAATTGTTTTGGGTTGTCCAATTCAGGCAATAGTTTTCAGAGGCTAATGAATGCTATTTTTGGAGATTTAGGAAATCTAGGAATTTTAGTGTATATAGATGATATTGTCATTGCTTCGTCCGATGTAGAATCCCATTTTGAAAAACTTAGATTAGTATTTGATAGACTAAGACAACATAAACTGAAACTTAAGCCCAGTAAATGTAATTTTCTTTCGAATAAAATACAGTATCTTGGCTTTGAAATTAATAGCGGGCAAGTATCCCCGGTTAATAAAAATATTGAGATAATAGAAAAATTGCAACCACCTACTAATCGAAAAGGTGTCAGGTCTTTTATTGGAACCCTATCATTCTATAGGCGTTTCATACCTGATTTCACAAAAAGGGCATTAAATTTAATCGATTTGACTAAGGAAACTGGACATTTTGCCTGGACAAAAGAAGCCCAGGAGGAATTTGAAGATTTAAAAAAGGCTTTAATATCTAAACCGTGCCTAGTATTGCCTGATTTTACTAAAGAATTTTATCTATATACAGATGCGAGTGGAGAAGCGCTGGGGGCTGTTTTGTCACAATTGGATGATGAAAATAAAATTCATCCAGTGGCGTTTGCCAGTAGGCGACTAAAAGGTGCAGAGACAAGATATTCTGCCACTGAGAGAGAACTTCTCGCTCTGGTTTGGGCAACTAGTCATTTTAAGTGTTATCTAGCTAACACTCATTTTAACATTTTTACTGATCATGCACCACTTACTTTTATGTTAAAGATTCATGACCCCACCTCACGTATAGCCAAATGGGTATGTACTCTTTCAGATTTTGATTTTACTATTAAATATATTAAAGGGAAATGCAATAGTGTAGCAGACTTTCTATCTAGATTTGCTAAAATTGATGAAACACCTGAGATTAGTAAGAGTAATTTTTGTATTCAAGTAGAAAAAGAAACTACTTTTGTTCCCCATTCAAATTTAATTGAGAAAATTAGTGAATTACAAAAAATTGATAAGAAATGTTGTGAAATAGCTAGAAAATTAGACAAAAATATAGATATAGCACCTAAATACATGAAGTTTTTTTTTAGAGATGATATTCTTGTATGTGAGGACACCAGAGATTCAAGTGTAATAAATAACCCTATTAAGTTAGTAGTTCCTAGGGATATGATTGAGCAAGTGTTCACTCTAACACACGATTCTCTAGCGGCTTGTCATCAAGGGTTTAAGAAAACGATTGACCGCATCCGGGAGCACTTTTACTGGCCCGGAATGTCGGCCGATGTCAAGCATCTAGTAGAATCATGTATTAGTTGCCAGCAGAAGAGGGCGTATAAACCAGATCAGCAGGCACCCCTCCAACGGATGCCTACACCTGAATTTCCCATGAACAAAGTGCATCTAGACCTAATTGGCCCATTACCGGTCACGTTTTCTGGTAACACCCATATTGTTACGTATATAGACTCGTTTACTAAATGGCCAGAAGCCTATGCTGTTAGCTCTACCACGTCTGATGTTATCGCAGATACACTTGCCGATTTCATTTCACGTTATGGCGCTCCTGTGTATATTGCGACAGATAATGGAAGAAATTTAGTATCGGAAGCGATTGAGCATGTATATAAAATGTTCGGTATTAAACATATAACTACATCTGCCTTTCACCCAGCCTCGAATGGACAGATTGAACGGCAGAATAAAACTTTAAAAAACGCACTCAGTCACATTGTAAATGAGAACCAGTCAGACTGGGATACTAAGCTAAAATTTGCCCTATTAGCGATGCGTTCGGCTGTGCATTTTTCGACTAAATTAACCCCCGCAGCAGTTTTATATGGCAGAAACTTAAATCTACCATATAATCTATTTTCGCAAGCGCCGAGGTTTAGCTATAACGACGCCCCATCTTTTTGTGAATTATTAATACCCGCGCTCCAAAAGGTATATGCTGAGGTGTATGATAGTTTAGTTAAGGTGTCTGAAAGCCAGGAAAGGTACAGAGAAAAATCTGCAGTCGTTAAGGATTTAAAAGTAGGCGATAGAGTATGGTTATTTAACCCATCCATCACTGCCGGCAATACAAAAAAATTGTCAAAATTAAATAACGGCCCATTTACTATAATTGAGAAGCTCAGTGAAGTTAATTTTAAGATAGCATTAATTGCTAACCCTTCTAAAACTCAAATTGTCCATGTAGACCGCCTTACTTTATTTAAAGATAGGCATATTTCAGGTGTAAATGAGCAAAATGGAGACGATATTGTAGACCAAAACAAACGCCAACCTCTGATATCAACTACGAATGATTCAAATCATTCTCAATTCGAGTTCACCACGCGAAGGAAAAGGAATCGATTCATAAATAGATTTCCCCCTCCCATTCCATGTCAAGGAACCAGCCAACCTGCAGTGCAATCTACGAGCAGACGACAAGAGGGTTGCGAGGAAACGGTTGGTGGGTTGCTCTCAGAAGCACGGGAAAATACGGTAATAACGAGCGCTGATAACTGTGAGGGAGTAAGGCAGGTAGGAACGCCTAATGATTCGGAGCGCGTGAGTCGTTCGCGAGATCGTAATGGCGTCTGTTTATCTAGGCGAAACAAATCTTATTCAATTCCGAGAACTGAGTATGCGTTTCGAAAAAGGGATTCGCGACCGAATTATAAATTTTAGGGCGGTTTAACTTTATTTTTTTTAGATTGTATATAAATACTTGTGATTTTAGTTATGCTAGGAAGGTTTTATGCGCGAGTTAGCTAAAATTTAAGTAATTTTCGAGCCTCGATATCGTTTGTTTTGATTTGGTTCCGCTGTTATTTAATGTGGATTTCCGCCAGTTCCGTGTTTTCTCTCGGTGATTTATGGATTATTTCGATAGTTTAAGACCGTGTAAGTACTTCGCCCCCTATATGTGTTCTTTTTTTTTATTTTTTTAGCGGGTTTTAGCGCTAATTTTGGGGACTTAGAGAGATTTCGGGTCAGGAGGTTTTGGAGTAGAGATTTGGTAGCAGTACATGTGATGCTTGCGTATTCCTACTGCCCCCTTTTTGTATATAGTATAGGTACTGTTAGGAATGTAGTTCATCTTTTATTTTCATCTTTTTTTGCATTTCTTTTAACTTTGTATTTTTTTTTGGATATTTTTGGTATTAGTTCTCTATTTGGGAAGTGGGGATTTAAGATACAGGTAGTGTACACCCCACAGCCCACAGATATATTATCTGGTTTATGTGTATTATATATGTATATATTTTGTTTATATAGTCTGTTTTGTTATTTCATGTGAGTTTTCTAACAATATACCCATTGTTTGTGTAAATTGGGTATTTAAAAAAAAAAAAATTAGTGGTACTTGTCAATGAAATTGGCGAACTCTCTTGTGAAATTATCAGTTCATTTTAAGTATTATGTGTAGCATTTTATGAAATTTTTTAGTTACTATTAGTTTATGGAATATTTACCCATTGATAATAACTAAGGCAGATAATTATCAGTCTAGGCTACACAAGGTAACCTATATAATTATAATGCTGTGATATAAAATGCCCATACACTTATGTAATACTGTGTCACCAATGCAAGTCATTGAACTGTTTTTTTTTTATTTATATGCACATGTTATGCCACTGAATATAAACGGATATTAGTGCTATTTTTTTTATGTGTACCCTATATATGTGCTGAAAGGTTATTGCTATTTTTGTTTTGTGTATGTGTATACAAACTGTTATCGTGCTATTATATGTATATATTTGTGATACCTACAGCTGGCAAGTAGTATATCTATTATATTTTTTCAGAAATTGATTGTTTCGGTCCTTTGGCTCTATCCTGCTCACAGGATTCAAAATTTTTAAAAAAAAAATTTTTTTTAATTTTTTTATTCACTGGACAACTCTTCCTTGCATTCTACTTGTGGAATTTTTTTTTAGGGATATTTTTTTTTTCTTTTTACAGAGGTGTTAGCAGATAGGGATATCCCAGTGTGGTGGTATTCTTGACGGTATAGCAGATGTGGAGATTTAATTAAGTATGCCAGGTATATAGTGTAGATTTGAATAGCATCTTAGGCCCTAGTATATGTTTAACTTCTAGATGTTTTGCCCAAGCTTCAACTTAGCATTTCCGGAGTGCAGAGTTGGTGTGGTAGCTTAGTAGGGTGATAGGTTATCAACTTTTCGGGTCGTCGTCTGATCTGTTCTAGGCGATTATCTTTATCCTACTTTTCAACCGGGGTACTGCATTGTTTTTTTTTTATTTAAGCTTTTCTTTCATTTTGGATTTAATTTTAAATATTTTTTTAGGACTTTCTTTAACTGACCTTTTGTGGTCATTTAGCTAAAAAAATAAAATTCTTGTTTTTGTTCAAAACTAATAATGTTTATTTTTTTTTCAACGAGGGGGAGCTCTTGTTATGTTTTTTTTTTAGTAATATTTTTTTTGTATAAATTATTTTAATATTCCAAATTTAAAAAGAACTCTTGTTAAGATATTTTTAATACGGTTTTTTATAATGCTTTGTGTATCTCATATTTAAAATTAGTCTTCCTTTTTTTTTCTTAGTAGCGAAAACCCTGGACATTTCCTTTTTTCTATTTTATGATCGTTCTCACGAGAATAAAGGCATTGTTGTGTATGAAAGTGAAAGTTTCCCATCCCCTTATCTAGCGTAAATAACACCCGTTCGTACGAATGCTTTTACTGTCCTGGGATTATTGTACTATTTCAGTAAAGTGGTCCTTTGTTAATTTTTTTCGAAGAAGAGTAGCTTCTGGCTTGTTTGTAAAGGACATATATTCAGCCTTGTTAAAAATTGGCCCACACGCATAGTTTATTGCTTGCGTACGTGAATGAATAGTACCCTAAAATTTTATAACCCATGACAAACGTTGACTGTCATTTGAGGCGGAGTAGTTTTTTCCCAGGCCCTTAAATTTTTTTTATGACTGATCTAAGATAAGAGTGCCTATTCACGGCTACCGGCGAGCACTGGTCTGCAAGCAGGTGCAAACTTCAGCTGTCCCTGCTATCTGACCACGTGATCTGAGAGTAAGGGATATTAGCGATGACCATATTTGGTCATGAGAGAGGGTGCCTGTGGCTTTGGCCAATGAGATAGACCCTGGTCGAAGAGAGAAAAGGGGAGGCAGTAGCCTTCCTAGTATTTTGGTGCCCCTTTTCTGTTTAGAGAAGTGTGGAATTCGGTTTTAGAAACGATATAGTTCCCTGCTGGCAGTCTTACGAAGAGGAGGTAAAAAGAAGTAGTCCCGTCCTTCACTCCCTCCCCCATTTTTTAATTTTCAATCGGGGTGAGGGAGGTTTACGGCAGAAAAATACAGAACTAGAGAAGAGTATGCAATTCGGTGGAGGGATGATATAGCTCCGTGCTAGCAGTCTTACGTGGAGGATGTGTAAGAAGAATTCGTTTAAGATTCATCATTCTACATTTTGATTCTGCAGAAGAAGGTTCTGGCACCGAGATAGTTGGCGATGATATTGTTGTCAACTCGTGTCTGTCAAGCTGAAGTGAATCTGTGCATTTTTTGATTGATGCAAATCAGTCGAAATTTAGAGAGCACCTTTTGATGTGAGAAAACATTGGAGTGTCGCTCCTGTTGACTTGACATGGAATTCGTGCGTTTTTGTGCCTCATTTCTCGACGAAGACCCCGAATGATTTTAGGAGAACGTAGTTTTTTCTCCCGGGATTTTTACCCTTCTTCGACCCCCTGTATGCGGAAGTTTGAGAAATAGTGGAAGTTTGAGAATAAGGAAGTTTGCGGAAGTTTGAGAATAAGTGGCCTTCCCAAGAGGACTTCGTGCGCTTCACATGAGATAATGCACACGCATTAGCAGAATTCGAGAAGACGTGAAACTGCGGGTACTCCAGAGACACAGTAGAATGTATACAGAAATCATTAATCACTTGTACGCTTGGAACTGGAATTGAGTGTTAAGCCTGTGTCGCCTTTTTTTTGAAAAGAGACTAGAATGGTAGCTTTAATGAACTGGGAGGCGGTAATGTCGACTAATCTCAGGATCATCTAAAATATTGTGATACAAAAAAAAAAAGATATATACTACTTGGAGCTTGAAGGTAAGCCACTCACAATATGTTGTTATAAGTTGTTATAAATAAGTGTAAATATTATCGGATGTTTTACATCCCTAAGAATCTTACTAATTTATAAATGCTCTTGCCCATTATTTAATGTACGCAATTTAACTACTGTCGACCTAATATTGATTAGAAATAGTTATTAGTAAGTCTCATTTCAACATATGTTGTATTTTCATCGAAGTGAGAGTGATTATTATTTGATTAAATAAAAGAGATTTTTTTTATGTGAAAACAAGTTGTTTTTGATACATACTATTTCAACATGTCTTATACTCTCATTCTGTTTAGTAAAAGTTAAAAAAGAGAGGAAGAGAATGTGTACTTCATATTGTTTTATTTAGAAGTTAATGTTAAACTTGACTAGAGATGATGAATACATACCTTATTATTAGTTTTCTTTTCACTATTAAGATGTTGTGGTGAAATTTAGTTTTTTAAGTGATCATTTAACTCATAATTAAAGTCCTAGTTACATTTAGTCTTGACTAAAATAGTTTTTTTTTTTTTGTTTAAAGTTTTAAATTTTTAAATGCAGGATTGATTTAGTATAATTAAGTGATAATTTTTGAAATTGTAGAGATTCTTCTAAATGTTTATAAGAAAAGTAAATATTTCATTTGATTTCTTACCCATAAATTTAAAGTAATTTTACAGGGATTATATCCATCTCTACATAAACTAATTTACAAGACTATAATTTTTTAATACTAATCACTATACGAAATTGGCCAAAATATCATTGTTGATTTCTGGGGTGTTTATCTTTATTACTCCTAGTGTTTTAATTTATTCAAAATTATATCTTTCTTTGCCTTCCTGAAAATAAGAAGGATTTCAGGATCTTTCTTTTCTCTTTTGTAATGTTAAACTGAATCTTGACTTTTTAAATTATTAGTATGAGTGTAATATCTCAGGAATCAACGGTGATAAATGTTGGGTTCTACTGCAGATCAAGATTGAGTACTTGAGACTGGGTCAGATTGAGAATCCTGCTGTGTTATTTACCTGTATTCATTAAATTTTAAAGAATCGTAAATAATATTTGTGGTTATCCTTTTCATCGTTTTAATTTGTCTTTTAGTTTATTTAT
Organism: Maratus speculifer; assembly: GCA_964019185.1. Classification (NCBI taxonomy): domain Eukaryota; kingdom Metazoa; phylum Arthropoda; class Arachnida; order Araneae; family Salticidae; genus Maratus; species Maratus speculifer. Next base: position 31,476,324 of record OZ025297.1, read on the forward strand.
TTTAGTGATTTCTTAATGTTAACTGGTGTAATCTTAACTTAATTCTTTTTTTTATATATAAGCATCTAATTTATTTAATTAAATCTACAACAGGATTCATGTGATTGGAAATTTGACCCGGTTCTCACTTTAATTCTTTAATAAAGCTGAGGAATATTTATTGATCCATATTAACTAAGTATAATTTGCTGAGCAGAAGTTGCAATTAATTAAAGTAATGATCTGTTGCAGAAGTTTAATTAAAAAGAACCCAACACAACAATATTTAGGATTAACAGGTTATTTTCGTAAATTTATTCCGAACTATGCTCGAATAGCCAAACCATTGACTGATTTATTGCGTAAAAATGTCACATTTGAATTTGGCACAGAACAAATACAGGCGTTTAAAAAATTAAAAGAAATATTATCGCAAAAACCAGTATTGCATTTATTTAAACAAGGATCAGCACTAGAATTACACACCGACGCCAGTAGCCATGGTTTCGGAGCAGTACTACTACAAAAAGCGGATGATGGAAAATTCCACCCTATACAATACATGAGCAAAAAGACAACCCCGCAACAAGAAAAATATTGTAGTTATGAATTGGAGGTATTGGCAATGATTGAAGCTCTTAAAAAATTCAGGAACTACTTACTTGGTACAAAATTCAAGATAGTAACTGATTGTGAAGCATTTCAGAAAACATTAAACAAAAAAGATTTGGCTCCAAAAGTCGCAAGATGGGCTTTATTCATGGAAGAATTTGATTATGAAATCACACATAGACCAGGGAATAAAATGAAACATGTAGATGCTTTGAGCAGAAATACTGTTTTAGTAATTACAAGATCACAGAGTGAGATGACAGCTAGAATAGCTATAGCACAGGAGAAAGATGAGCTCATAAAATCAATAAAATCTTTAGTTGAAAAAGGTGAAGAAAATGAATATCTTATCAAGAATAACGTGTTGTATAAGTTTGATAACGGAAGAGAGTTACTTGTAGTGCCTGAAGAAATGCAAAAAGAGATTATTCGTAAAACACACGATAAAGGGCATTTTGCTGCAGTCAAAACAGAAGAATTAGTAAAAAAAGAGTTCTTCATCCCTAACCTGAGAAAACAAGTTGAAACAGTGGTAGTAAATTGCATCGAATGTATTCTATTTAACAAGAAACGAGGCAAAGCCGAAGGTTTTCTAACGCCCATACCAAAAGAGAATATACCATTAAGCACATACCACATTGATCATATTGGACCGCTGCCATCAACAAACAAGAAATATCAGCATATATTCACAGTTGTAGATGCCTTTACTAAGTTCGTATGGTTTTATCCGGTGAAATCCACGACAGCTCAGGAAGTCATTGAAAAGTTATCATTGCAACAAACTGTGTTCGGGAATCCCAGCAAAATAATAACGGATCGGGGACCAGCGTTCAGATCAGATGAGTTTATAGAATACTGCAAAGAGCAAGGGATAGAACACGGTAAAATTACTGCAGGAATGCCCAGGGGAAACGGACAGATCGAAAGAATTCATAGCATCCTGATTCCTGTACTAGCAAAGCTATGTGGGAATGAGCCCACAAAATGGTATAAATATGTGGCAGATGTGCAGAGAATTCTCAATAGTACAGTTACAAGAAGTACAAAATACAGCCCGTTTGAATTGATGATTGGCGTAAAAATGAAAAATAAAAATGACTTAAGGATTAAAGAAATACTAGAGGAAGAAGATATAAACCACATGATGATGGAACGGGAAAATGTAAGAGAAGAAGCGAGAAAAAATATTTTGAAAATACAAGAAGAAAATAGAAAACAATTTAACAAGAAGAGGAGAGAGCCCAACAAATATAAATTAAATGATCTCGTGGCAATCCAAAGAACGCAGTACGGCACAGGTCTGAAATTAAAGGAAAAATTCCATGGACCTTATAAAGTTACTAAAGTAAAGTCAAATGATCGTTATGATGTAGAAAAAATTGGAGACCATGATGGTCCCAACAAGACCTCAACTGCTGCAGAATATATGAAGCCCTGGAGTAACGCATCTGCATAACGTGACATGTTTTTGTTTTATGTTTACCTGTTTTGTATGTGTAAATTTGTGTCTAAATTTTTATAAACAGCTGCCGAGGACGTCAGAAACGTCAGGATGACCGAGAATGTGGGATTAAAGAATAAAGTATCCAGCAATAAATGATAATAAACTCAATGATTTAATGAACGTGATATCCAAAATGAGACTCGTGTGATGATGCGTGGAAAGAACGAGGTGTTCTATAGATTTCAGCAATGGCGAGTTGGATGGATTTTTAATCAAAAGCTCAGGGAAGCTTATTTCTTTTAAATATTATTCAGTTCTACTGTTATCATTGAATGTTACTTGCATATTTTATGTCTATTAAACCTTTCAAGAATTTTCCTTTTTTTTTCAAGAATGTTAGTTTTTCTTAAATCATAAGCTAATCACTCAATATTCCCACATATATATATTATTTTATTTATGTATATTTAATCACCCAAAATGGCTTATTTAATTTTATTTTGATTAAATGTCGAGTATTTATTGTAAATTAGCACAAAATATTTTGTTCTTCATTTCTTGTAAACAAGATTTGCAGAGTGCTTAAATTTTTGAGACAGTCTATACTACTTGATCATCCCGTCGACCTATTTCAATAAAACTTATAAATCTTCAGTTACTCGTAAATTGATATGCAAAATGATAACATTTTATTTTAAATAACAAAAAATTAAATAAATTAGTGAAAGATGAATAAAAATACAAAGAAAACGATGAATTAAAATCACTCGATAAATTAACAAACGCGTGTAATGTTTTTAAAAACAAGTAAATGCGATATTTATGGGAACCCTTTCTCAACATTTATCTTATAGTTTGGCGATAGTTTTTTGCTCGACGGGTTATCAAGTACTATAGAATGGCATAGAAGAAACGTCCTTATATCTCCAAAAATAATAATCTTAATAAGTAACAACTTACTCGTCAGATTAAGGTTCTTGTTTGCAATTAAAATATACATTTAAGTTGAAATTTGAATGAAATACAGGATCACGAAAAATTGAAGATTTTAAAAAATGTTATTACAAATATCTCAGCAAATAACTATCTGATCGACTTCATTTTTTATGGATAATGTAGGTTTTTGATTGACTTTTAAGTTCACCTTTTTAAAATAAAAAAAATTTTTCATGCGAACAAATAATTTGAGATTCCGGAGAAAATAGTTTCGGGTAATCGAGGTTACTAATATTCAATAAGCGTCTTTTCATTCAAGTACACATCAAATTTTAAGTAGCTCTCTTTATTTGTTCTGGAGATATAGCGTTTACAGACAGACATACAGACGGACGGGCAGACAGACAGACAAACAGACAATCACACATACAGACAGATGGCAATTTTCCCCCTAAAAATATGTTTCTTCGAAATCTCAAGCATCTGAAACGTGTAAAACAAAAAAAAATGTTTTTTTCGATTTTCAAAACTGTTGCAAAATTTACCCTATTCTACGTATAATAGGTAAGTAACAAAAAGGAAGAAATTCCAAAAATTAAGCCTCTTCAATGACACAATTTTAAATTAAATCATTACATTGATATTTTTAATAAAAGGTCTTTTAATATTTTTTCATGTTTTTAATTTTGTCTATTTAAGTATAAGATATTTTATTTGATCTCCGACTCTTGTGCTATTTTGTATTTTAAATATCATGTAAATTAAGCTGTAAGAATCTTTTTAACTTTAAATTGACTAAACTTATTTAACATAATGTCAAATTCTCATGATAACCAGAAACAGTGTTGATTGATTAATTTTCTTTCATATTATAATTTTTGCTATTTGACATTGGAATTCTTAAAATATAATAATTTTTAATACATTTTATATATACATACACACACACACACACACACACACACATATATATATATATATATATATATATATATATATATATATATGCATAAAAGTAAAATTACTCAAAAAATCGTATTTCAATATCAATTAGCTCAAACATCAGTATTTCAATATTTAAAAATAAATATATTTTAAAGTGAAGACAGTTTCGCAAGTCAATTTTTTCTGAACACATTATTTGATTCAATATATGCATGCATATGGTCAGGAATTTGTCGCATATCTTTTATAGGTAAAGAAATATCCTTTTTTAATCATTAATATTATTTTTTGCCATTTAAAATAATGTAATTATTTATTGTTTATTTATTCTTATAAATATTACCTTATTTAAGAACAAAAACCTTTTATTTATAAACTAGCTGACCCGCCCGGCGTTGCCCGGGTCCGTATTATCAATATTAAATGAACTTGAAATTTGTATGATTTTATCATTAATTGGAAGCATGCAGAAATGCATATGTCGTATACGACTGAAATATGTCGTAGCTGACTTTGTGAAAAATCGGTTTTAAAAGTAACTACTAACATTAAGCTCTAAAAATACTTAAAATGAGCAATGAGAAACACGGGAGGGAACATGTATCCAACGATTGCGTTTGTTTCGTGTTAAAGTGTTGATACTTACCCGTAAAATAATGTTTTGAGCCATTATTGACTGTAATACACGATCGGAATGCATAAAAGATACAAATATATAAATCATAGGCAAGAATTATGTGATTATTTTTATCATATGACTTTGAAATATCAATATAGAAGCATCATTTAATATTTTGCTTGAAAAGTTAACATTCTTTCATTAATGTCTTAAAATCGTCTGCATCTGAAATCTAGATTTTAGACTAATATTTGTTATTTAAGTTTTCGCGCATGATTTTAAAAGAATGTTTTCATAAATATATTTTATATATTGGCATAGAATTATTAATATGTTGTTAAATCATAAACATTTTTCATCTACGTTATAAAGTATTAAAAAGTTCTGAAAAAAAAGAAAACTTTTAGTAATACAATTTTTAGTTCAAATCAAATGTTTTCAATATTTTATTTAATTTTATTTTGACATTTAATTATTTCGAATTTATCAATTTCAATTATTTTAAAAGGCAAACATTTTATTAAAATAAATAATATAATAGAAAAAAGACCATTTTAAAAAATTACTATTTCTTCGTAAAATATGCTTCAGTTGTAATTTATTTCTTTCAATTCGTCTTATTAAAACAAAAATCCCTTCCACATGCTTTTGTTTGGGACATTAAAATTTGAGCGATAATTGGTTTAATATTGCAACCTTTTTTTCGGTTTACTTCACCACCACCTATCTTTTTCCTCCATGGTTTACAACCGCTGTGATAAAAAAATCATCATTTAAACTGACAGTTTGCCAGTCTATGAATTTTAAAAGTCTGTTCCAGCTTTTTTAATTATTTATACGAAAATTTTATGCAACCAACCAACCATAACTAAATGAAGTGGAAAAAAGAAGAAAAAAGGCGATTTTTTATGAGAGTGATCTTTGGAATTTAATTAATTACTCAGTTAATAAATAGAATTCCGAAATTCTGAAGCTCAGGTGCATCAGGAGAGATTTGGGGCTACTCTCAAAAAAATTTTGAGCTTCGTACATGCTGTAGATTTCGCTAACCATCGCAGACACACACACACACACACACACAGACGGAGCGATTTGTTATTTTATTAATATAGACTAGCTGACCTGCCCGGCGTTGCCCGGGTCCGTATTAACAATATTAAAGGAACTTGAAATTTGTATGATTTTATCATTAACTCGTTACATGCAGAAATGCATTGTCTGAAATACGTAGCCACTGACTGTGTGAAAAATCGGTTTTAAAAACAACTGATATTAAGCTCTAAAAATACTCAAAATGAGCAATGAAAAACGCGGGAGGGAATATGCATCCAACGATTGCATGATTTTCGTGTAAAAAAGTTCATATTTACCCGTAAAAATCACTGTTAAGTCACGTAACTAATTATTATTCCCACATACAAATCCCAAGTGAAATATTTTGAATTTCCAACTAATTATATCACTCTTAAATCCGACTATACCATGAATGAAATCGATACACGATGGTAGCGAAAAGGTTGGTATATAGTACTATAATTTCAGAGCTATTTAACAAAAGTAAGTGTTATTTTTAATCAAATCTTGCGTAATGTTCACTCTGTGTATAAATTCCTAACCTTAAACTTTTATACCGTAACCAGAACCTGTCTGTAACCTAACAGCGACTTAACAGTATCCTACCGTAAATTAAATATAACAGAAATATAACCTAGCCTAAATGTATTCACTTTATTGTAACATATCCTTATTCTAACCATAACATAAATGCAATTTAACTTTAACCTAACTTTAACTTAAATAATATAATAGAAAAAAACATTTTAAAAAATTACTATTTCTTCGTAAAATATGCTTCAGCTGTAATTCGTTTCTTTCAATTCGTTTTATTAATACAAAATTGCTTCCTCGTGCTTTTGTTTGAGACATTAAAATTTCAGCGATAAATGGTTTAATATTGCAAACCACGGATTAAGACACTTCTTACTTCGTGTTGCAAACCTTTTTTCGGTTTACTTCGCCTCCACTTATCTTTTTCTCCATGGTGTACAGCGTGATTAAAAAAAAAATCCTCATTTAAACTGACAGTTTGCCAGCCTATGAATTTTAAAGGTCTGTCCCAGCTTTTTTAATTATTTCTGCGAAAATTTTATGCAACCAATCAACCATAAAAAAATAAAATGGAAAAAAAGTGAAAAAAGGCGATTTTTTATGAGAGTGAGCTTTGGAATTTAATTAATTACTCAGTTAATAAATAGAATTTTGAAATTCTGAGCTTCAGGTGCATCAGGAGAGACATTGGGCTACTCTCAAAAAAATTTTGAGCTTCGTACGTGCTGTAGATTTTGCTAGCCATCGCAGACACACACACAGACACACACACAGACAGACAGAGCGTTTTGTTCTTTTATTAGTATACTAGCTGACCCTCCCGGCGTTGCCCGGGTCCGTATTAACAATATTAAACGAACTTGAAATTTGTATGATTTTATCATTAACTGGAAGCATGCAGAAATGCATTGTGTGAAATCCGTCGCAGCTGACTTTGTCAAAAATCGGTTTTAAAAACAACAACTAATATTAAGCTCTAAAAATATTTAAAATGAGCAATGAGAAACACGGGAGGGAACATGTATCCAACGATTGCGTTAGTTTCGTGTTAAAGTGTTGATATTTACCCGTAAAAATCACTGTTAAATCACGTAACTATTTTTTTTTTTTTTTTTTCGCATAGAAATCCCAAGTGAGATATTTTGAATTTCAAACTAATTATATCACTCTTAAATCCGACTATACCGTGAATGAAATCGATACGCGATGATAAAAGATTGGTATGTAGTATTAAAATTTCAATGCCATTTAACAAAAGTGTATATTTCTAATCAAAGAATGTATTGTTGACTCTGTGGAGAAATTCCTAACCGTAAACTTTTGTACCGTAGCCATAATCTGTCTGTAACCTAACTGCGACTTAACAGTACCCTACCGTAACTTAAATATAACACAAATGTAACCTAGTCGTCACTTTGAAATATCAATACAGAAGCATCATTTAAGATTTTGCTTGAAAAGTTAACATTCTTTCGTTAATGTCTTAAAATCGTCTGCACTCTGAAATCTAGATTTTAGACTAATATTTGTTATTTAAGTTTTCGCGCATGATTTTAAAAGAATGTTTTCATAAATATATTTTATATATTGACATAGAGTTATTAATATGTTGTTAAATCATGAAAAAAAAGAAAACTTTTAGTAATACAATTTTTAGTTCAAATCAAATGTTTTCAATATTTTATTTAATTTTATTTTGACATTTAATTATTTCGAATTTATAAATTTCAATTATTTTAAAAGCAAATATTTTTTTTAAATAAATAATATAATAGAAAAAAGACCATTTTAAAAAATTACTATTTCTTCGTAGAATATGCTTCAGCTGTAATTCATGTCTTTCAATTCGTCTTATTAATACAAAATCCCTTCCACATGCTTTTGTTTGGGACATTAAAATTTGAGCGATAAATGGTTTAATATTGCAACCCTTTTTTCGGTTTACTTCACCACCACCTATCTTTTTTCTCCATGGTTTACAACCGCTGTGATAAAAAATCATCATTTAAACTGACAGTTTGCCAGTCTATGAATTTTAAAGGTCTGTTCCAGCTTTTTTAATTATTTATGCGAAAATTTTATGCAACCAACCAACCATAACTAAATGAAGGGAAAAAAAGAAGAAAAAAGGAGATTTTTTATGAGAGTGATCTTTGGAATTTAATTAATTACTCAGTTAATAAATAGAATTTTGAAATTCTGAGCCTCAGGTGCATCAGGTCAGATATTGGGCTACTCTCATAAAAATTTTGAGCTTCGTACGTCCCATAGATTTTGCTAGCCATCGCAGACACACACACACACACAGACAGAGCGTTTTGTTCTTTTATTAATATAGATAACTACACTCATGAGTTTAAATGCGGAATCTTTCACATTCTGAAGTTTATTAAACGAAAATAACGAAAATACGTAACTAATTTTTGCTAAAATATCTTAAGTATTGGAAAGCTGAATTTTAAAATACCAAATCGAAAGGTTTGAGAATCGTAATACACTAAATTATTCATGAATAATTTAACGCAGTTTACAAAAGTATTTCTGAAAAAATCTCCATCTATTTTATGTAAACACTTACATCTGGAATATACGCATTTTTTTTAACCTTTTTAATATCATTGTTTCATAATAGAAAAATATAGTAAATGAAGATAAGAATTATGGCACTTATGGCAAAAGTATAGGAATTTACATCAAGATAAATACCCAAAATGCTTTTTAAATTTATTATTTATTAATAGTTTCCCTTTTTGATTTTAATTTTATCATTGCGCATTCGACTAAAATATTTTTCTTTTCATGCAAAACTTAATATAATATAAATCTACAGTAGAGATGATATATCTCAGCTAATCATACTCTTGGTTGAAATATATTCAAAAATATTATATATAATGAAAGATATTGTTTGAAATACTCGTATATCAAAGCTGATAATTATGAAATTGGTTTGTAATCAAATAACAATATCTATATATACAAGATAATGAAAGAAATATTCTCATGAAAAATTACATATTGAACAGACTGAATATTCATATTTCAATCGTCTTTTCAATGGCAAAAATTTGAAAAGATGATTATATGATTTTATAATTGCATCCGCATAAAAAATGTACATAAAATTTAACCTATCATAAATTGTAAACGAGATGAAATATCTCCTCATATCATACTGTTGTCTAAAATACAACGAAAGAAATTATTTGAAATGTACCAAGTATAATATTTACGAATTTTTAAGGGCACTTACCTACTGCCCCATGTTCATTGTTTAACGATGAAAAAAGTCTATCAATTACTTCAGTACTTTTTATAATGAAAATTAAAAGTAGTGTGTAAATATAACTAAAACATGAAAATAGATGGCCTTATCACTCCAAAATTATCGTTTCCTATTAAAACACTTTAACAAAAAAATTACTTGTTTCAAATATTTGTTTGATTTAATTTTTGAATAAACTCATTAATCTTTTCTTTATCATTATCCATAATGAAATAAAAAACATATTAAGAAATTCCTAACATGCTCACTTACGTACTTCCTCATATTTATTTGTTTAATAATAAAAAAAAATCATCATTTACTATAATGTATTTTTTAATATAAATTAAAAATAGTATGAAATTGTAAAAAAAACATGAAAGTATATAGCCGTGTTATTCCAAAGTTATCATTTGTAATCTGAACATTTTAATAAAAAAACCATGTGTTACAAATATTTGTTTGATTTAATTTCTGAAACAATTCATAAAATTGTCTAATCATTATAGAATTACGAAATACATAATGTATTACGAAATAAATAACGCAACATGTTATGCACTTACCTACTGCCCCATGTTCATTGTTTAACGGTGAAAAATGTTCATCATTTACTTCAGTACTTTATTAAAGGCAAATTAAAAATAGCATATAAATGTAAATAAAACATAAAAATAGACAGCGTATCACTCCAAAGTTATCATCTGTAATCAAAACACTTCAACGAAAAGAAAGGGAAATCATCAATCAATCATCATCAATTGTTTACCAGCGGAGATCACATGACCAAAATTTGAAGACAGGTAAAAAGAGATGCACCGGGAAGCTAGTTCTTTGCCGTTCTGAAAGGAGTAAGTACACACATGTTTGAGAAAGGATTCTCTAGCCGCCAAATGGCGAAGGTATGATTCCGAGAAAAGCCGAAGTTTTCGCCAAATTTACTACAAAGGTAATTTGTTAAAAATAATAGTGAAAAATTATTTTTTTGGAAATAACGGAATCTGATAAATGTTTTGTAAGCAATTTAGCAATTTTGGCATGCTAAACACTTTAAGATGTTTGTAAATTAGGAAATGTTCCAAATTTATTTCGGTTGTTTTTTTTTTCAAATAAAAAGCTTAAAATTAAAATGATTTATAACTATACAGATGAAGACTATATAGTTTTATCCTTTAAATAAATAATGCTTATCATTTAAATAAATAAATACATTTTAATAAGAAGAAACATAATAAATTTAGTTATTAAAAAATGTTTATCTATACTAATATTATAAAGAGGAAAGATTTGATTGTTTGTTTGTTTGAATTGAATAGGCTCCGAAACTACTTGACAGATTTGAAAAATTCTTTCACCGTTGAAAAGATACGCTATTTGCGGTGAACATAGGCTATATTATATTTTCAAAAAAAAAAAAAAAAAAAAAAAAAAAAAAAAAATAGGGATCCTTACTAAAATGCCGATAATGTAACCCAAGGTGTAGAAAAATGATCTTAAAAAATCCTTACATCGCGTGCGCTGCGAATACTTTTGATTATAATATATATGCATAAAATAAAATCGTGTTAGTTATCCCACTTATAACTCAAGAACTGATGGACGAATTTTTATGAAATTTTGTATGGAGACACCTTATATTAACATATAGGTTACTTTTTACCCGACTACCTAAAAGGAGAGTAAAGTTTTTAGTAGTTGATTTTTTTTTTTTTTTTTTTTTTTTTTTTTTTTTTATGGGATGAAGTGGTCGTAACAATATGCTGTGTCAGTAATGGCAGGGGACTGGGCGAAACAAAGCGAGGGAGGGTCGCTAGTAGTAAAATAAAAAGAGAAATATATAAGTTTATTAACCCTTTCGGAATCGAATTTTTTTTTTCAGATAAAAAAAAATATTTCCATGTTAATAACATTAATATTAGCTATCCTAATTGGTTAATTAGTGTTTAACAAATATTTAATTGTCTGAAAGATAACAAATGCTGTTGTTTTCCGTACTATTCAATTAATGTTCATGTGACAATAAGCTAAGTTAGAATTTATAGAGATGCTTAGAAAATATTTTATTACAATAAGATTTAACTTATATTACAATTTTCTAATGCTTTTTGCGCTTTAATAGGTATGATTCATTCAGGAAACGAACTTCTATTTTAAATTTAAAGAGTGAAATATATCTTGAAGTAAAAGAATTGCAAACGGTGCAAAAAGAATTAAACAAACAATAGTAATTTTTATTATTACTAAAAGTGTAAACATAAATGCATTTAGATAGTAAATGCATAGACATATACTAACATTACTATATGTAAACAATAGCTAAAGCATTTCCCAAAACAAAATAAAACTTTATTAAGGGTGTTCTTAACTGCTCCGCTCAACAAGCGAAAAACCTTTCGACACATTTACAAATTCATTTTTTAGCAGAAAGATATGAAATTGGAATGCCTGACTATGGAAGCGATTTCGAATCGAACCTATGTTTCCCTTTTATGATCAATAAATTGCCTATCCAGTTCTAAGCTATATCGATCAGGAGATCACCCGTTTTTCTCCTGCTTTTCGACCGGGTTTTTTCTGCTTTCGTCGGGGAATGTGTTCAAAAGTGTCCACTTTGAAGGCTTCTTATGAAAAATGTATTTTGTTTTTTTAAAAAACTGAACATTGAGTGCAATTAGTCAGTTTCTGAATAACAACACCTGCTATTTTCATGCCTTTCCGAACAAAAAGAAATTTAAGCATGTGTCACAAAGTTGCCCTTTTTGATTTAAGAACACCCTTAAAGGACATGTTCCATTAATAGTATACCAGACCCGAAATGGTTAAATAAATATTTTATCCAAAAATTATTGATAAAATGTCCTTCATAAAATTTAACAAATATTTTTGGTCAGTATAGCTTATTTTATAAAAATTATATAGATTTCTAAAAAACTGAATGTAAAATTATTTGCTTATAGTACGAGATCCGGCTGCAGAATCAGTGTACTCATTGAGTGTTTGCTGAAAACCAAATTTTTACACATATTTATGATTAGGAGAATTTATATCTACCAGGTTGCCTATCAAAATGTGGCCGCTAGTATTTTTAATTAAATTATTAATAATTCATAATCCGTAAGAAATTTCTCTGACTTGTTTTTTCAATAAAATGTCGTCTACTTTACGGCAACATCTGTAAAGACTCTGAAAAATCATGGTTACCTGGCCGCACCTCTTAGCAGCCAGGTATACACAGGTATGATTTTGTTACATTTATACACCTACAACGTACATTCATAATTTATATATCAAATTAAAGCTATTTTTTTCTGTTTATTATTATATACGGTTGCCTAACTAAATCTGGCCGCAAATAAGGGTTGCTGGCTGTTAAATATAGTAAATATTAAAAGTAGAGTGAAAGAGAGCTAGCGCGTAACACCACTAGTCAGACGAGGATAGCGATTGCCAGCTGTCGGACAGTTTAAAGCCATTGCGCATGCGTCAGATGCTAGTGTTCTCAACGGATCAGTTGCGACTTTTATTCTAACAAGAAAGGTCTTTATACGGGCATACTCAGAAAAAATCTGAAAAAATACAGAATGTTCTTCTCATATAGTTATATACATTTATAAAAAAAAATCGGCGGAACATCCTTATAACGTCCGTAAAAAAATAATAAAATTTTCGTTTATTTGGCGATTTATCTCCGGTTGACGAAAAAACGAAATGTTGAAAATATGCTTTTACGCTTCGAATTAGCGTTGCAAAGGTTGAAAAAAGCCGGTTTAAACCCGGGAATAAACCGGGATTTTAGGAATAAATTATTAATAATTTATTCCTAATTTATTCCTAGCTTTTTGGACAGTAAACATTTTAATCGATGTAAGCGGCTACATCCCTTAGCTTCTAGTGCTTTGCAGATTCTTCATTTTGAACAATATTTATCTGAAATTGACACGGATGGTGGAGAAACTTTGAACGAAGACTTAAACATGGTAATGAATACTTCGTATGGAATCAATGAGAGCATTATTTTACCTGATTCACTGCATATAATACTGGAGGGTTACAAACAATTTCGCAAAATAACACTTCAGGGCGGTCATGGAAAGACAGCTCAATATTACTTGCAGTATACTGAGCTTATAAACATACTTCTTCGATTTTCTAGAAGTATTCGTTGCAGTAATTTTGAACTCTACTTGGATTCTATCTTCGAAATGTGTGGTTACTTTTTTGCATTCAATCAGCCGAATTATGCAAAATGGACTGCTATGTATTTAAATAACTTAATCAAGCTGAAGGTTGAAAATTCTACTTTACTTCACGAATTTCGTGAAGGTACATTTGGTATTAGACGCACAAAATCATGCTTGGGCAGATCACCTGTAGATTTGACTTTAGAGCAGACAATTAATGCTGATGCCGGTAATACCTTGACTGGTGTTAGTCATTTCACAAACTTGATCGCTGCACGAGAAAGATGGGCTCTTAGTCATAGTGTCAGAACAAAAATTATGTCATTTGTAAAAGCAGAAATCGGATTTTCTCAAACAGATGATACTTCTTATACGTTAAAGAAGAATCGAATTGAGAAAGATTCAAAGACTCTGAACAGCATTGTTGAAACGATTAAGAAAACAATAAATCCTTTTTCTGAAAATGTAGACAAAGATAGCTTGTTCAATTTGTCAACTGGTAAAGCGGCATCTTCAAATGTTACCAATTTTTTACTAAACGTTAAGTCCTTAGGTCAAGAACAAAAGTTAAAGTTTTTTTTCGGATTGCTCTGAAGATTCAACAAGATTCGTGAGACCAATAACTGGGAATAAAATACATAACTTTGCTTCAGAATGTGCTAAAAAAAGTATTAAGAGTGCCACCGGAGACAAAAAAACATTAATTAAAATGGAACGAGATAACTTTTCTACCAAAAATTGAATCAACTTCAATAATTACTACAAAGTGAAAAATATTTTTTTTTACATAATTTTAATAAGAAATTTAATTAAGAGTGTAGTATTTACCATGCGTATTATTATATTCATGTAGATAAATTTGAATTTTTGGAGTCGGTGCCAGCCAAGCCAAGTTACATGTAATTTTCCAATAGACACACTTCCAAGTATTTACGAGTTTTTTATGATTTAATACTTAGTTAAATAAATTAAATTTATTCTTTTACGATTTGCATTGGACAATTAATTTTAATTTTGAATTTGACTTGGCTGGCACCGACTAATCGGAGTAATCGGTGAACATACATAAAAAATAAAAATATATACGCGTCAAATTCATAACCTCCTCCTCCGTTTTTGGAGTCGGTTAATAAAAATTATAATACGGAAAAAATATTGTAAATTATACACGTATGTCAGGAGTGGGGTTCGAACCCACGCTCTTTTTAGAGAACCTGAGCTTATATCTGGCGATTTAGACCCCTCGGCCATCCTATCCGCACTCCATCCGGCGAGATTATTCAACTTCCATGTAACTTTTAATTTGCGAAAAATCATTCATTTTACTAGTTTTTGCCTAATTACTGAAAAAGTACTGAACTAATTTCGATGAAATGAAACTGGTACCAATTCAAGAGTAACCTCTTTCATTTAACACAAATGTTAGTTTAATCGGTTGGATAGTTTTGGTGTAATCGGTGAACATACATAAAAAAATACATACGCGTCGAGCTGATGACCTTCTCTACTTTTTTTAAGATGGTTAAAAAAATATATTACGAAAAAAATACTGTATATTATTCACGTATGTCAGGAGCGGGGTTCGAACCCACGCTGTCTTTCGAGAACCAGAGTTTGAAACAGACGCCTTCGATCGCTCAGCTACCCTGACTGAAATCTATTCGGAGAACTTATTCAACGTGATGTTACTTTTCGCAAGTCTATTATTTTAGTTCTCTTTCACTGATTAAGTATTGACTTAATCAAAGATCTCTGATAATCTGTGCTAACGGTTAAATACAAAATATTCTTAATAGCATATTTAGTGTTTAATTTGTAAAATATATATGGAAAAAAGTATAATATGAAAAAAGTGATTGTATACATGTATGTCAGGAGTGGTGCTCGAACCCACTCGAGAACCAGAGCTTAAATCTGGCGTTTTAGACCGCTCGGCCATCCTGACTGCACTCCATTTCTCGAACTTATTCAATGTCCATGTTACTATTAATTTGCGAGAAATCACTAATTTTATTAGTTTTCGCCTATTTACTAAAAAAGTACGGAACCAATTTCTATAAAACGTAAGTGGTATCAATTCAAGAGCAAGCTCTTTCATTTAACAACAAAACCAAATTAATTGGTTGGATAGTTTCGGAATAATCGGTGAACACACACACACACACACACATATATATATATATATAAACACATACGCGCCGAATTGATAACCTACTCTCCTTTTTTTGAAGTCGGTTAATAATACGGAAAAGATTATTGTAAATTATACTCGTATGTCAGGAGTGCGGATTGAACACACGGACTCTTTCAAAAACCAGAGCTTAAATCTGGCGCTTTAGACCGCTCAGCCATTCTGTCTTCTCTCCGTTCAGTGAACTTATTCAACACTTTTAACTAGCGAAAATTCACTAATTTTTTTTAGTTTTTGCCTAATTATTAAAAAAGTACTGAACCACTTTCGATGAAACGAAAGTGGTACGAATTCGAGAGCATCCTCTGTCATTTAAAACAAAAATAACAGAAATCGGTTGCATAGTTTCGGAGTAATCGGTGAACATACATAAAAAAAAAATACATACGCTTTGAATTGATAACCTCCTCTCCTTTTTGGAAGCCGGTTAAAAATACGGAATATATTTCCAGAAATATCGGTAGTTTACATGCCTTTTTTTATCCGATAATGTTGTTCGGGTGTTCCGTTAATGTTGTTTGGAAGTAATTTCATGAATGGTAATTAATTGAAAAATTAAGAGATGGGTATCTACTACTGACAGTGTTTACCTACATAAAATTTTAAAATCACACAATTTTGATGCAACAAAATGGTATGAAAATTAGGTACAAATCTATTTAATGAGCATTTGAATTAATATTTTCAGAATATTTAGAGATAGCCGATGAAATGATGTTTATTTTTATAAATGAAACCAATATCGGTTTTGATAGTATGTAAACGGAAAATCTATTTAATGAACATTTGAATTAATATTTGCAAAATATATAGAAAACATATTACTTAATAAAAAAAAAAAAAAAAAAAAAAAAAAATACATGTGGCACTCGGGGACTGCCGTGGTAAAGCTATAGCATAGCATTTTTTATCAACTTATGGAATTATAATTATTTATTTATTTTTTATTTCAGCAGTTTTTTTGTATTTGATATTAATTCAAGTTAAACTTTTTGAGCGTGATGACCGATAACAATTTTTTTTCATTTATTGAATAAATGAGAAGTTAATATCGTTTAAAATATTTTTATTATCTTACAATACATGTAGATTAATCAGGAATTTTTATCACTGAAACTATACGTTTATGGTAGCTGAAATAAAAAACATAAGTTTGAGACTTGATATTCTCAAAATATCTAAAAAATACCGCGTCAATGTCTGCCAAAGTCTACCGAAGAATACCGTGGCGGAGTCTGCCAAATTGAAGCGACGTTATCCGGAGTGTTAGGTTTTTTTTCTCGTTACGGAATTTCTAGATTCTTTCGCCGCGCTCAAAGCCCGCGATAAAAGCTATGCAATACCTTAATAAATTACCAAACAAAATTTGGTCGCGCTACGAAAATTAGATCGCGAGTTATAAGCATTTTAAATTTTCCGAACCTCACCATGGGGCTCTCCTGTCACCAAAAATTAACACTGTCTCGTATTAAATTACCAAACAAAATTTGGCCGAACTACGAAAATTAGATCGCGAGTTATAAGCATTTTAACATTTTCGACCTTCACCGGGGGGGGGGGATCTCCTGTCACCAAAAATTAACACTGTCTCGTAATAAATTACCAAACAAAATTTGGCCGCGCTACGATAATTGATCGCGAGTTATAAACATTTTAAATTTTTCGACCCTCACTGTGGGGAGTCTCCTATCACCAAAAATTAACACTCTCTCATAATAAATTACCAAACAAAATTTGGCCGCGATACGAAAATTAGATTGCGAGTTATAAGAATTTTAAATTTTTCGACCCTCACCGTGGGGGGATCTCCTGTCACCAAAAATTAAAACTGTCTCATAATAAATTACCAAACAAAATATGGCCGCGCTGCGAAAGTTGTATCACGAGTTATAAGCATTTTAAATTTTTCGACCCTCACCGTGGGGTCTCCTGTCACCAAAAGTAACACTGTCTCATAATAAATTACCAAACAAAATTTGGCCGCGCTACGAAAATTAGATCGCGAGATATAAGCATTTGAAATTTTTCGACTCTCACCGTGGGGGTGTCTCCTGTCACCAAAAATTAACACTGTCTCGTATTAAATTACCAAACAAAATTTGGCCGAACTACGAAAATTAGATCGCGAGTTATAAGCATTTTAACATTTTCGACCTTCACCGGGGGGGGGGGGATCTCCTGTCACCAAAAATTAACACTGTCTCGTAATAAATTACCAAACAAAATTTGGCCGCGCTACGATAATTGATCGCGAGTTATAAACATTTTAAATTTTTCGACCCTCACTGTGGGGAGTCTCCTATCACCAAAAATTAACACTCTCTCATAATAAATTACCAAACAAAATTTGGCCGCGATACGAAAATTAGATTGCGAGTAATAAGAATTTTAAATTTTTCGACCCTCACCGTGGGGGGATCTCCTGTCACTAAAAATTAAAACTGTCTCATAATAAATTACCAAACAAAATATGGCCGCGCTACGAAAATTAGATCGCGGGTTATAAGCATTTTAAATTTTTCGACCTTCACCGTGGGAGGTCTCCTGTCACAAAAAATTAACACTGTTTCATAATAAATCACCAAACAAAATTTGGCCGCGCTGCGAAAATTAGATCGCGAGTTATAAGCATTTTAAATTTTTCGACCCTCACCTTGGGGGGTCTCCTGTCACCAAAAATTAAATCTGTCTCATAATAAATTACCAAACAAAATATGGCCGCGCTACGAAAGTTGTATCACAAGTTATAAGCATTTTAAATTTTTCGACCCTCACCGTGGGGTCTCCTGTCACCAAAAGTAACACTGTCTCATAATAAATTACCAAACAAAATTTGGCCGCGCTACGAAAATTAGATCGCGAGTTATAAGCATTTGAAATTTTTCGACTCTCACCGTGGGGGTGTCTCCTGTCACCAAAAATTAACACTGTCTCGTAATAAATTACCAAACAAAATTTGGCCGCGCTACGATAATTGATCGCGAGTTATAAGCATTTTAACATTTTCGACCTTCACCGGGGGGGGTCTCCTGTCACCAAAAATTAACATTGTTTCTTAATAAGTCACCAAACAAAATTAAGGCCGCGCTACGAAAATTAGATCGCGAGTTATAAGCATATTAAATTTTTCGACCCTCACCGTGGGGGTTCACCTGTCACCAAAAATTAACACTGTCTCGTAATAAATTACCAAACAAAATTTGGCCGCGCTACGATAATTGATCGCGAGTTATAAACATTTTAAATTTTTCGACCCTCACTGTGGGGAGTCTCCTGTCACCAAAAATTAACACTCTCTCATAATAAATTACCAAACAAAATTTGGCCGCGATACGAAAATTAGATTGCGAGAGATAAGAATTTTAAATTTTTCGACCCTCACCGTGGGGGGATCTCCTGTCACCAAAAATTAAAACTGTCTCATAATAAATTACCAAACAAAATATGGCCGCGCTACGAAAATTAGATCGCGGGTTATAAGCATTTTAAATTTTTCGACCTTCACCGTGGGAGGTCTCCTGTCACAAAAAATTAACACTGTTTCATAATAAATCACCAAACAAAATTTGGCCGCGCTGCGAAAATTAGATCGCGAGTTATAAGCATTTTAAATTTTTCGACCCTCACCTTGGGGGGTCTCCTGTCACCAAAAATTAAATCTGTCTCATAATAAATTACCAAACAAAATATGGCCGCGCTACGAAAGTTGTATCACAAGTTATAAGCATTTTAAATTTTTCGACCCTCACCGTGGGGTCTCCTGTCACCAAAAGTAACACTGTCTCATAATAAATTACCAAACAAAATTTGGCCGCGCTACGAAAATTAGATCGCGAGTTATAAGCATTTGAAATTTTTCGACTCTCACCGTGGGGGTGTCTCCTGTCACCAAAAATTAACACTGTCTCGTAATAAATTACCAAACAAAATTTGGCCGCGCTACGATAATTGATCGCGAGTTATAAGCATTTTAACATTTTCGACCTTCATCGGGGGGAGTCTCCTGTCACCAAAAATTAACACTCTCTCATAATAAATTACCAAACAAAATTTGGCCGCGATACGAAAATTAGATTGCGAGTTATAAGAATTTTAAATTTTTCGACCCTCACCGTGGGGGGATCTCCTGTCACCAAAAATTAAAACTGTCTCATAATAAATTACCAAACAAAATATGGCCGCGCTACGAAAATTAGATCGCGAGTTATAAGCATTTTAAATTTTTCGACCTTCTCCGTGGGAGGTCTCCTGTCACAAAAAATTAACACTGTTTTATAATAAATCACCAAACAAAATTTGGCCGCGCTACGAAAATTAGATCGCGAGTTATAAGCATTTTAATTTTTCGACCCTCACCTTGGGGGGGGGGGGTCTCCTGTCACCAAAAATTAAATCTGTCTCATAATAAATTACCAAACAAAATATGGCCGCGCTACGAAAGTTGTATCGCGAGTTATAAGAATTTTAAATTTTTCGACCCTCACCGTGGGGTCTCCTGTCACCAAAAGTAACACTGTCTCATAATAAATTACCAAACAAAATTTGGCCGCGCTACGAAAATTAGATCGCGAGTTATAAGCATTTGAAATTTTTCGACTCTCACCGTGGGGGTGTCTCCTGTCACCAAAAATTAACACTGTCTCGTATTAAATTACCAAACAAAATTTGGCCGAACTACGAAAATTAGATCGCGAGTTATAAGCATTTTAACATTTTCGACCTTCACCGGGGGGGGGGGTCTCTTGTCACCAAAAATTAACATTGTTTCTTAATAAGTCACCAAACAAAATTAAGGCCGCGCTACGAAAATTAGATCGCGAGTTATAAGCATTTTAAATTTTTCGACCCTCACCGTGGGGGTTCTCCTGTCACCAAAAATTAATACTGTCTCATAATAAATTACCAAACAAAATTCGGCCGCGCTACGAAAATTAGATCGTGAGTTATAAGCATTTTAAATTTTTCGATCCTCACCATTGGGCGGGTCTCCAATCACCAAAAACCACATTATTCTACCTTGTTTTATCTTAAGACGATTTTTTTCTATACACATTCTATCAGGAATTTTTATTATTGAAACTATAGATTTATAGTAACTGAAATAAGAAATATAAGTTTGAGACTTGATATCCTCTAAATATCTGAAAAATACCGCGTCAAAGTCTGCCGAAGTCTACCGAAGGATACCATGCCGAAGTCTGCCGAACTGAAACGATGGTTAGCCGAGTGTTAGGTTTTTTTCGTTACGGAATTTCTAAATTTTTCTCGTTACGGAATTTCTACATTCGGTCGCCGCGCTCAAAGCTATGCAATAGCTTAACATGTATAAAGGAAAACAACTGATTGCTAATAAACCCAGTTGATGAAATGTTCTTTAGTTTTAAAAAATGAAATCTATTTGAGTTTATTATGTTATCCTCATTTTAATTTTTTTCTTAATACTATTTCCTAATACATATAGGAGATGTCGTGTAACTTTTTTTAACACCATAGGTACATAAAAACAATACTCCACATATAAAACAATTAATGCATTTTAAACAATTTTTAGAATATCTCAAGTAAATGTTATAGAACTAATCTTATATAAAAGTCAACTATAAGTGAGATTTACAGTAAGGGTAAATTTATTCTTATTTAATATTCGTAATGAGACACGTCGTTACTTTTGTTTTACATCTTTTGTTCTTATAAAAACATTTCATTATCATTTAGCAAAGTTTTTTTAATGTTATGCAAGTAAATGCAACACTTCGTCGAGAATGTTACTGTCCATTGTAACAATACATTAAGTTTTGTGTGCTTAACAAATGAATCTCAGAATTTTCCCTTTCACATATGCTTTTATGTTTATTATTATTATTATTATTATTATACATGAGCGATTTTATTCTGCTTCTGCAATATTAAATATTATTGCAGTCAAAGTCTTAAAAGAAAAAATAATAGGAAGATAAATTATTTCTATACAGAAAAAAAATGAATTAAATAGAAAAATTAACTTAGTTTTTCTTTAAAATAATTCAAAACAGCATTATACTTTTGTTATTGTTGTTAAGATTTAACACGTGTAAAACCAAAATATGTATTTAAATTTTTCTCAATTTTAAAAATAAAGACACATAATAATTTGTAACTCATTGACATATGCTTCCATAATTATGATTTTTTTTTTTGCTTTTTTTCTCTGAACTTTTTGTTAATTTTTGGCGGTTTTTTCTTTCCTCTACCATTACAATAAAAAAAAAACATTGCATTGTATTCTTGAAAATATTCTATTTTGGCTTTTTACATATTTCTTCGATTTAGAAGGTCTTTAACAGGATTTAAGTGTTTTTTTATAAAATGTCATTCAGCGAATTTGTGTAAAAGACACAATTTTTTTATCCTTCCTGCCTTAGAATGGAATTCCCGGAATTTAATCAATCTTCAGAATCATTTACAACTTGACATAAATTGCGGATTATCAGGTTTTGATCAAATTCATTCTAAAGTAGCCACACTGTAAAAAAAAACGGACGATCTTACGGAAGTATTACTGACGATCTAGACGCCAGTACTATTTACTGTTTTTTAACGGAAAAATAACGGAAAATATTCCGTTTTTTCGGGGTTTTTTCCAGAATTTACGGATATTTTCCCGTTAAAAAACAGTAAATAGTACTGGCGTTCAGATTACCAGTAATACTTCCGTAAAATCGTCAGTTTTTTTTTTTTTTTTTTTTTTTTTTTTTTTTTTTTTTTACAGTGCAGTGCGGTGCGCCATTTTTGATACATTCACATTTTTTTCAAGACAGATGTAGTTGAAAAACTAAAGAATTTTCTGAACTAAATTAAAGTTGAGATCCTTGGGTCACTCAGAGTTGCATGGACGAGGTTAAATATAACTTCAAATAATATAGTGAGCATAGGGCAACCAATTACATTTGGGTACCTTGTACTTCGATGCCATTTCAATGACTAGCTTCGGTAAATAACGGAGAATGTAAAGGTAATATGATATCAACGGGCACAAAAACGGGAAAGCATAAGTTACCCAAGCCCGATTGTCTAATATCTGAAAACATGTAAAAAAGGGGACCCACATAGCTCACTATTTTGAGTGATAGAGTTATCTAGTAACTATCCACCATCGAAATTTTCCAGGGCGCCCGTGGATAGTTTAGTTTTGTAAAAGAACACCATAACTAGCCTAACATTTTGAAATTGATGAATATGATAGCAAATTTTTTTTGTTCATTACTCCAATATTATGGTTATTTCTGTAAAATATTTACAAGAATAATTAGAAATTAACAAAAGTTATTATCATGGGAATCTCACAATTCTTATAAATACATTGTAAACAAATGTATTGTAACAGCATCAATAAATTCAAAGGTTTTTCTACTCTTCCGTTTTTCATTATGATGTATCGAATGATATATAATGTCCTTGTGCCTAAATGAGCCACAATTTTCCGTAGTTTTGTCATTCACATTTAGGGAATATTTGTTTTTTATTAAATAAATACCTATTCTATTAGCCAGCAAATTATTGTATATACCTTAATAGACCGGGCGGCGGCGACACGAATGACTACGTCATCGAGTTACGGGATGAAATCATGATGTAGGACAAGATTATTAGGTGTAGATTAAGGAATGACTGATCTGCCTCGTCATTTCTTGGTACGATATGAGTAACAGTGGGCGCCAACTCGCCATTTTGGCGTCACTTTCACGTCATCGAGTTACGGGATGAAATTGGTGCCAAATTAAAGCTAAAATAAAATATTTTAAGAATATTTCGGTCTGCCTGCGCATATCCTGGTACAAACCCTCGGCAGACTAAAATTTATAACAAAAAATGACATTATAATGTAAAATTCAATATGACTACGTCATCGAGTTACGGGATGAAATCATGATGTAGGACAAGATTATTGGGTGTAGATTAAGGAATGACTGGTCTACCTCGTCATTTCTTGGTACGATATGAGCAACAGCGGGCGCCAACTCGCCATTTTGGCGTCACTTTCACGTCATCGAGTTACGGTATGAAATTGGTGCCAAATTAAAGCTAAAATAAAGTATTTTAAGAATATTTCGGTATGCCTGCGCATATCCTGGTACAAACCCTCGGCAGACTAAAATTTATAACAAAAAATGACGTTATAATGTAAAATTCAATATGGGTACGTCATCGAGTTACTGGATGAAATCATGATGTAGGACAAGATTATTGGGTGTAGATTAAGGATTGAATGGTATGCCTCGTCATTTCTTGGTACAATATGAGTAACAGCGGGCGCCAACTCGCCATTTATTCGCCACTTTCACGTCATCGAGTTACGGGATGAAATTGGTGCCAAATTAAAGCTAAAATAAAGTATTTTAAGAATATTTCGGTCTGCCCGCGCATATTCTCGCACAAACCTTCGGTGGACTGAAATTTATAACAAAATATGCTTCATAATGTACAATACAAAATCTAAAGACGCATTTTACATTATTTAACTTCGCAATCGACTTTCATGCTAATTTGATGGTTTAGGAAAAAATTCTTATTAGTAAGCGGGAAAACGACCGATTCGGCATATCATGAATTGTATTGTATATTATGACGCCTTTTTTGTTATAAATTTCACTCTGCCGAGGGTTTGTACCAGGATATGCGCAGGCAGACCGAAGTATTCTTAAAATTCTTTATTTTAGCTTTAATTTGGCACCAATTTCATCCCGTAACTCGATGACGTGAAAGTGACGCCAAAATGGCGAGTTGGCGCCCGCTGTTACTCATATCGTACCAAGAAATGACGAGGCAGACCAGTCATTCCTTAATCTACACCCAATAATCTTGTCCTACATCATGATTTCATCCCGTAACTCGATGACGTAGTCATTTGTGTCGCCACCGCCCGCTCTATAAGTTCAAAACTAACTAATTTTGTATAAATTTCATAATTGAGATATATATTTGCGGAAATATAATGCCACGATTTTCGACTGTCGCATTTTGATCATTTTTGGCACATTTATGGCAGTTAAATCCTAAATGAGACGTTCATATTTATAAATGCTATAATGCATTTTATGTGTGACTATACAACGGAAAAAGTTCATTTAACTTAAAAATGCTATGACAGAAATTGACCGCATAAAGAGTATGAGCAGTCTCTGAAATTCTTCGATTGAAAGAGGAATAAAAATTGCGATTTACTCATAAAATAATGTTTTAGCACTAAACTGTTTGTACTGTACTATTTCTAATAAATTTTTAATTTTTCAAGCATTTCAAAGAATAGTGATAGCACTATATATGAAATAAAATATTATATCATCAGTTAAACTAGAAATTATAAATTAAACTGTAAATATTTTACGAAAGCAGCACTAACAGCTGTTAAGGATTAGTTGCAATTATTTTTTTAATTTAAAATTGCACTATGTTCAAATTATTTCAAAGATGAAAAAAATATTTTTAAAAATGATGTTAAATTACTTTAATTTTTAGTACTGTAAACTGTAAATGCAGTCTCTGTTAGAGAATACAAAAGTAATTTAACATCTTTAAAAAATAAATTTGTTGTCATCTTTTAAGTAGTTTGCATATAGTGTAATCTTAATATAGATTATATATAATATAGTTTGCATATGTGTAAATAGTTTGCACATGTCATTGCATTTTGCATTGTCTTAATATAGTTTGCATATGTGTAATATAGTGTAATCTTAAGTTTACCATTTAAAGATGAATTTAGCATTATATTTATTTATTTGCTGATAATTTTGCAATTACTTAACCATTAAGTGTTAATTTTAGTAACAATGTATGCTGATTTAATATAATATTAGTAAAATTAACTTGCTTAACCAGATTGAAATAAATATAATTTTAGTGTTTTCAAACTACACAAGATATTCTAGAATTTCCATCATATAAAATTATTGCAAGTAATATAATTTGTATCTGTATTACACTACTGGAATATATATCGCGTTTCTTACATCTTTTAGGTAGCTTTCATTACAAAAAGTAAAAAGCTACCTATTGCAGCCGTCCGGAGGAAAGCACTTCCGGAAAATTTTGGTATATTTTCACCGATCATGACTCCCAGACCCCAAAACCACCCTCTGTTAAAATGTTGGCATATATATATATATATATATATAACCATATATATATATATATATATATATATATATATATATCTGATATTTGTCATGCGATAACTAACGTATTTATGAACCGATTTGAATGAAACTTGGTATGTACATATTACATACAAATGTCTCGACCGAGTTCGTTGGCCAGCATCATCCGCCATTTTGCTTCAAAATGGCGGCCTTTTAAAATTTTTAAAAATTTTTAAAATTTAAAATTCAATGCAAAAAAATTAAAAGTTGAAAAATATTTTTCTTTTATGTGTTAGAACTTAAAACAAAGATTCCAGAACATTTTTTATTTTGTCTATATCTTAAAAAATGATTGAGTTATAGCGCTTTGAATTTTTCTTATGGCTGACATTTTGAAACGATCTGATTTTTGTCACGTGATAACACGCGTATTTATGAACGGAGTTGAATAAAACTTGGTATGTACATAGTACATACAAATGTCTCAACCGAGTTCGTTGGCCAGCATCATCCGCCATTTTGTTTCAAAATGGCGGCAATTTTAAATTTTTTAAAAAATTTAAAATTTAAAATTAAATACGAAAAAATTAAAAGTTGAAAAATATTTTTCTTTTACGTGTTAGAACCTAAAACAACGATTCCAGAACACTTTTTATTTTGTCTATATCTTAAAAAAGATTGAGTTACAACACTTTGAATTTTTCTTATGGCTGACATTTTGAAACGATCTGATTTTTGTCACGTGATAACACGCGTATTTATGAATCGATTTGGATGTAACTTGGTGTGTACATAGTATATACTGAGGCCTGAATCGAGTTTGATACTCAGTTCCATCCGCCATTTTATTTCAAAATGGCGGCCATTTAAAAAATTTTTATAAATTTTAAAATTTTAAATTAGGTACAAGAAAGTGAAAAATTGAAAAATATTTTTCTTTTATGCATTTGACCTTGATACAAGGATTCAGAGCATTTTTTGTTTCGTTTGTATCTTACAAAATGGCTGAGTTATCGCATATATATATTAATCGATATCAATATGAATGTGCATGTGTGCACCTGAATTAAGATTTCGACCAAGCTCATAATCAGGTTCCACTAATATAACTTAATTTAAAATAAATAAATAACTATATAAGTATATGAAAGCTACCTCTTCCTCCCGGCACTGCCGGAAGGACTATTTTTTATTAAAAATAAAATTTAAAAAAAAACGTATTTTTCTATTTTAATCAACTGAGACGCAGATTTAAGCATCTGACTGAAGAAATTATTAATGGTGGATTAATGTTTTGTCAATCCATGTTAATTAAATTTAACCAATATTTGCAATTTGAACGTTTCTGGTACATTAGTTTTGACAGGGTTATCCAGAAGTTCTCCGTTCTTTTTCAATTCCTTGTTGGTCCCCTATTTCGGGAAAAAAATCTTCGCGAAAATATATGAACTATACTATTTTGTTTACACCCCTGCAGTTTCGGAGACATTCATCATACGTATTTTTAGATATTTAACAAAACGTTTAAAATCGCAAATGTCGAGTTTTTTTTTTTTTTTTTTTGTTACTGTATATTATTAATGAAAGATTTATTTTTTTATCATATTTTTTAACTTTGTCCATGCTAATATTGGGATGCATTATCATTGGGCTTAAATAAGAGCTGGATTATTAAGTGTAAATAAACCACATTGAAATATTTTAAATGGTATCTGCTACAAAAAATTATTTCTCACATTATATTTCCGAAACTTTAAAAAAATAAAAATATCATTCCTCCCAAATTTTTTTAAGTAAATGTAACAAAAATTACATTTGTAATTATTTTAAAAAAAATACTGTGCCATTAGGCATTTTTTTAATGATTTATTATGGAGCTATTATTAGACATTCTGAAGCTTATTAAGCGGTTTGAGAAACGTTTTCTAATGAATGCAGTGAATATTTTATAGTATTAATGAATAAATTCTCTTGGGGATAGACTAACATTTTCTCATTAAGTGGAAAATTCTTCATTACCGTAAAATTAACGAAATTGTTGATATTAGCGATTCGTGGAATTTATCGAATTCGAAATTACAGTGGAATGGTTTAATAATGAATGACATGTAGAACTATTTTCAATAAGATCAGCTTATATAGCAACCTTGTATTTTAAATTTGCATTGCATTAGATTTTTTATTTTTAGGTAGGAAAATCTAATGCAATTTTACATTTAGAAAAAAAAAATATTTAGTTAATTTTTATTAAACTTATAAACAAGAAATTAGGTTAATAAGTGAAAAGATTAAGACAATTGTATTTTGCAAGTTACGCCGCATCGTTTTGATTAAAATACAGCAGATTGATTTTATAACAAAATAGCAACAATGGAGAGATTAAATACCTTTTTTAAGAGAATTTCTTTATAAAAATTCAAAGAGCTTGGCATTATTGACGAGCTTTTGTTCTTACAAAGGAATCTTACAAGTTTTAAACATATTCCAAACTTGCACATATTTTAAAACGATGATAAAAGGTAATGCAGAAAAAAATCACTAATTTTATCAATGACGTTATTTTTCTATATCAAACTAAGTAAAAAAAAAATGCCTAAATGTTTAGACTAGAATCACTGGTTTTTCTATCGCTATACCAACTGAGCAATCCAGGAAAAATTTTGCAGGCACAACTCTTTTAAGAAACTTCATGAAACGTGGCGTAATCCAGAAATTAAATTTTTGATCATACTTTGACACGTTAAGCGAAATTTTGAGATTCGACTCCAGATTTACTTATTTTTACTTAGTTTAAAAAAAATGTTTATGTAAAAATTCATCCGTACATGATAAGAATAGTTTAATAAATTTATAATTTAATAAATATGAAAGTAAACGCAGCGAAATCATGAAAAAATTGATTAATTAAATTTTATAGATTTTTTTTTAATTTAACACCATTTGAATAAATATTACGCAAAGTTTTTCATAATGAGCTGCTAGTAATTATTACTACAAAAAAAATTAGTTGGATGTATTATTTTAAAAACATCCTTCACTCACATACATGTTAATAATTCCTGAAAAATAAAAGCTAGAAGTGTGACCGATTAGGTGATTTACATCAAAACATACTCAGCAACGACTTATGACAAGCTCTAACATAATTTGAAGTTAGATGAAAATCTTTGCATTAGTTTTTGTGAAAGAACTATCGGGAAATCGTAAACGTTTCCTCATAGAAGCGGTATCTGTAGGGTGATTTACTTTAAAAATTAATCAACACCAACTTATATCAGGGTCTATTTAATCCGAAGTTTGATGAATAGTTATAATTAGTAAATAGTTATTGCAAATTCGCGAAAAATGAAATCTAGCAGTGGAACATGTTAGACGATTTAGAACAAAAGTCAGTCATGACTGCACCACCAGTTGACGAATTCAGAACGAAAAGCAACAAGCCCCAATTTTATCAGGGAGTAACGGAATCTAAAGTTTTATTAAATTTCATTCATCAGTTTTTGATATAGATTGATCTCAAAACCTGTATCACATTTAGACAGACAGCTCACAGACAGATATTTTAAAGAACCATATTTTTCGGGTTCTCAGATGCCCAAATCATGCAAATCCACCAGAAAACCGGAACACCAAAAAATTTCCCAAATTCAGTGGATTTTTGTCTTGTAAAAATGGAATAAAGTAATAATAATTTTATGTTTTTGTTTTAACGTCCACAGCTAAATTCTAAGAGTTCATTTAAAAACTGAGAAAGAATACATCTTTATTTTACACAATCTTCGAATTTCTCCGAATTTTCGTTTCTCTTTTATAGCATATGATAATGATGAACCTCTATCTAAATTTTTACGTTCTTTTATATCGGAACTATCTACTAAAAAAAACTGAAATAATGCACAAAATTCAAATATTCTTCAAATACTTATATTGGAAAATCTATCATAAATTCAAAATAACGAAAAATGTATTAAAGTATTATTACAATAAAACAAACACATTAATTTTATATAATTAAAATACATTATTTATAACAGTGTTTCTGCTTTATTTATTTATTTTTTAATTTTGTAGCTAATGCATGCATATTAAACCATTAATTTGATACTTATTAAATATGTAATTTACTTTTTTTCTCCCATGCTTTGCATTAGTTTGAAAATAGTTTGAGTGATTTGTATCAATTAGTAATTATATCTTTTATTCAATCGTAATGCATTTAAGAGTAATGGGCAACTAATAGTCTCTCCACTTTATCAATCTTCTAGATATAAACGTATTCACTAACTCTCATATCGATTTATCTTTGACAACACTTGTCCACTATGCAAATTAATGTTCCATTGAAGGTGATATTTATTTCAAGCACTACTATCTTTGCATACATATTTCTTTCTATTGTCTACAATCATACCTAGAAATCAAACTAGAAAGAAAAAAATATCTAGAGTTTATTTTAAGATTTACAAATAACGAGGTAGAACCCGTCGAATTTCGACGAAAGAATGTACCTAAGGAGGAACTGATTCATTGATTTATAATAAATCTACAAAAGTAGTTACAATAAAAAAATACAACTTACATTGGTAAGTCTAACTCCTAAAAAATCATATATAACCTAAAGTTACCGAAATAATTTCTATAAAACTCAGTTGTAGAAATTGTTAAAATTAAACTTTAATCGAAAATGTAGGTATTAAAAAAATTATAAAGATACGTTATTATAAGAAAGTTATCAATTAAATCTGTTATGTCAGTATTCCGAAATGAAAAAAAAAAAGCAAAATTCTTTCCACTTTGACTCGATCATAAAATTTTTCTCCTGTGAAATCTAAACCCGACATCATTTTCATCATATCCAAATTTACATTTGCACCATTCACGTATTTATAGACTTAAAAAAATGCCATTTTAATTTGATCATTTTGATTCAAAACGTGAAGTCTGTGCTATTATCTGAAGCAAATTCTAAAATATTTATATTCTCTATAGTGCAAATAACATTTTGTAAATGAAATCAAAATTCATCCAGTTTTATAACAGAAGATAGGACACAACACGTTATTTAAATTATAATTTTTTTCACTTTTAATGAGAAAATGGCAACATAAAGAAACAGTAATATATATTTTTTTCTTTTTCCCATTTCTTTTGATAGAAAACGGAGTACTTCTGTTGCCACAATTAGAGAAAATGTATTAGAAACTACAAAAAAAAATTAATATTTCAAAATTAAATTAAGATACAGTTTAAAAAAAATTGCATTTAAAAGTACATTTTTCTACCTATACTACTGTGTAAAAATTGAAAGTATGTGATTTTCAGAAGTTTGAAAATTTGTAACAGTAAAATTGCGAACACAAAATTTCATTTCAAATGTCAAAGAGTTGTCATTCACAAAATGAGTATGCGTTAAGCACAGATGCGTTTGGACGTTATAATATAGATATATTGTAGAAAAGTAAATACTGTTAACACTTTAGTTTTGCATAAAATGACAATGTATAAGAATAAACGAATTATTAGTGGGACAACTCAATGAATACTTTTATGGAAGTTTTTTAATATCAAAGTGCTGTAAAGTTACCTTTTTAACAATTAATTATGAGTTCAAATAAATTTTAAATTTCTGTATTACATAGCAACAATCAACAATAGTTAAAAATAAGTATCATACTGCTAATGAATTTGAAGAAATTAGCCTTCAACAAGAACTTTCTAAAGTATCTAAAAAAAAAAAAAAAACATGCGTACTAAGACAAACAGAATGAAGAGGTGAAGAGAAAATGCATTATATATAAAGAATTAAAGTAATTAATAATATAAATGAAACATTTAAATGGACATAGAAAGCCCTGGTAAAAAAAAAAAAAAAAAAATACTTAGTTATTTTTTAATAATAATTAATTTTTTTTAACTTAGGAAAACTAAGTTTTACTAGATTTCAATTTATTAAAATTCATTTTCTACTATATTTACTTAAAACGAAGCATAAATGATCAAAACATTTTTAAATATTTTTTAATCTGTTGCAAATGGATTTGTTTAAAAACATTGCAATTACTTAAGCGTCAAAAAGAGAAAATTATCCCCTTTAAATCCTGAAAATTGTAATGATTTTTTAGATATGTGATTAACATGCAATTTCAAATGTAATCTAACATTAAACCATAAAAAATATTACAAATTACATCTCATAGCATGTGTTTATTTAATCTAAAAGTTTTCAATATTATTGACATATCAATGAAATTTTCGAAAAAGAAAACATAGGGATATATCTGGAGCTCGTTTTTATCTTTTTGTGTGAAAATAAAATTTTGTATTCCCTATTTTGTATTTAAGCGAAAATTGTTGTTGCAATAAATCAAACATATTAATTTGAGTAATTTAAAATACATGAATGATAACAGTGTTTTTCTTTCTTTATTTGTTTTTTAATTTTTTATATAATATTAAAACATTTAATATTAAACTATTAATACGATATTTATTTAATATGTAATTTACATTTATCCAGGGCTCGCAGCGTCGCTTATATTTTCACACGCTCCTACCACAATTTTAAAACGATAATATTTATCGTTCAGTTTCAATGTAGACGTTAAAGGTATAGAAGACTTTTGATATAAAATATTGGTAGAAAAATGAAAGAAGTTTAGGGACGCTGCGAGCTTTGTTTATCCCATACATTATATTAATTTTAAAATAGTATAAGTAATTTGTATCAATTAGTAATTAGGCCATCAGCTCTCTTGTAATGTATTTAAGAGTAAGGGAGAACTAACTGCCCTTCCACTTCATCAGTTATCTAGATTAGCGGTTCCCAAGCTTTATTTCTATACAACCCACCTCTAAGTAAAAAAAAAAAAAAAAAAAAAAAAAAAAAAAAAAAAAAAAAAAAATTCGCGACCCACTTAATAATATGTATATCACAATGAAAATTGCTATGTAGATCTATAAGCTACCCGGCTATCCTATCCTACGAAAAAGTCAAAATGTTCGTACGAAGGATATCCTATCAACGAAAACAAGAAATCGTAAATCCAATGTCTTTAATTGGAATAATAATTAACACAACACAATAACTAGAAAGTTAACTAAAAATGCATTTAATTACGATCAAAATTTAACTTTATCATCATTGCGTTTTCTGGTATTGTTTATTACCGATGAAAGCATTTATATCAGGGTTGAAATGTGTTAATTTCAGCCTTAATTCACTTTCAATAAAGAGTTTTTTTTCAAAAACAGACAAGTGCAAAAAGCATGTTCACACGAATGCGTTGTGTTGAACTGCATCAAGGAATTCGAACTCATCTAGATGTTTCTGGATATTCTGCTCGTGTATTTATTTTTTCATATGGAAATTAAGGAATTTTCTTGGAAATATTATCTGCTACTGAAATTGTTAAAATTTTTTAAACAGATGAAATGCAAAATATATTTTACTTTATTAAAAATACCAATTATAGGCATTAGTTTTAGATCTTTTAAAACAATTTTGAAAATAATTTTATATACATAAAATACAATTGTCACTATCATAATAAAAGTTTGTATAATCCGCGAGTTAAGACTGATTTTCATCCTTTCTAGGACATCTTCAGTCAGCGTAAGTGGAAATAATTTTCTCTTGAGCTTTATATACCGTGCAAATCCCCAGGTCTTTCCTTTTTCCTTCTGTTTTTCTCTTCTTTTTCGCCAAGCATCTTAACCCATCTGGGGTCAATGGCTGCGTGTGCCATACCATTACATGGTTTTTTTTTTAAGTAAGGATTGAAGAAAAACCATGTAATGATATGGCACACGCAGGCATTGACCCCAGATGGGTTAAGATGCTTGGCGAAAAAGAAGGGAAAGACGGAAGGAAAAAGGGAAGACCTGGGAATTTGCACGGTATATAAAGCTCAAGAGAAAATGATTTCCATTTACGCTGACAGAAAATGTCCTAGAAAGGATGAAAACGTTATCAGTTTTAACTCTCGGATTATACAAACTTTTAATATGATAGTGACAATTGTATTTTATGTATATAAAATTATTTTCAAGATTGTTTTAAAAGATCTAAAGCTAATGCCTATAATTGGTATTTTTAATAAAGTAAATTATATATGAAGGCATTATACTTCTGATTGTGATTATCTACAATTTCCTGAATACGCAAAATATATTTTTGTGACAAATCTCGATTGTTTGCGCGACCCACTAAAATGGCCGCCGCGACTAATCAGTGGGTCACGACCTATAGTTAGGGAACCTCTGATCTAGATAATATAACATAAAATATTCACTAATACTCATATCGATACATCTCTGTCAATGCTTCTCCAATTTGAAAATTGATGTTCTGTCTAAGGTGATATTTATTTTAAATACTGCTAAAATTTTATGTATTTTCTTCCGATAAATGAGAAAATTGTCTTAATTTTTAACCATCATATCAGAATTTTTCCCAAGTCATAAACTGTCAGAGTTAAAACTAACAGAAATACAATACTGGGTCAATCCATTTCAAGTGGTCAGAAAATATTTTTTTGGTCGCTCGACCATTTTTAAAAAATCTGAAATTTTTTGTACAACAACCCTAACATGACGGAAATTCAAAATGACCGTTATTTTAATTTTACTATTTTTTCTTTGTGCATGGCGGCCATCTTTGTTTCATCGTGTTCAGCGATTTTCTCAGATACTAGGATACACAAAATTGTAAATATCTCGTCTTTTATTTTTCCAATTGAAATGG
Organism: Maratus speculifer; assembly: GCA_964019185.1. Taxonomy (NCBI): domain Eukaryota; kingdom Metazoa; phylum Arthropoda; class Arachnida; order Araneae; family Salticidae; genus Maratus; species Maratus speculifer. Next base: position 31,510,968 of record OZ025297.1, read on the forward strand.
AGTTTGCAGCATTTTGTTCAGAATACAATAGGCTAAATGTACGGTGGTAGAATAATTTTGAAAAATAAATTTTTACAGGTGAAATTTTAGCACAAAATTTAAGATTTTTTCCAAAATCTATCCATTTGCAAGAGGCAATTTTTCATGGAAGGTAAACTGTCAACCTAACACAATTTTTTCTACAAATAGTTCAAAAGTGTGTGTACTCATACACCAAGTTCCAGATCTGGGAGTTAATTTCTTTTTTCGAAAAAAATTCCGAAATTCTTAAAAAATTTCAAAAATCGCACTTTTTAGAATTCGATATCTCTAGTGGGGCACGAGATAAAAATTTGAAGTTCTGGCCTTTGATAGTATTGTGTAATAGTATTATGTACAAAAAATTTCAAGAAGGAGATTTGACTACAAGCTGAGATATGACATGGACAATATGTGAAAACAATATTGTCTAACTATTTAATCTACTATGTAATTGTTCCACAAGACTGTCAACCTTACACAATTTTTTCTACAAATAGGTCAAAAGTGCGTGTACTCATACACCAAGTCCCAGATCTGGGAATTGATTTCCCTTTGCGAAAAAAATTCCGAAATTCGTCAAAAATTTCAAAAATCGCACATTTTAGGCTGTGATATCTCTGGGGGAGCACGAGATAAAAACCTGAAATTCTGGTCTTTGATAGTATTGTGTAGCAGTGTTATGTACAAAAAATTTCAAGAAGGAGACTTGACTACAAGCTGAGCTATAACATGGACAATATGTGAAAACAAACTGCCAAACTATTGTAACCTGCTATGTAATTGTTCACACCTCCAAAATTTTAAATTAATTATTTATCGTACAAAGTTAAATGTTAATTACAAATATCTTCTACAAATGCTTCTGTGTGATTTAAACAATTCAGAATGTATGCTAAGCCGATACACTATTTGTCCAGATGAACAAACCTACTAGAAATGCTATTGCAACAATTTTACTCGGAACATATTTCAGGAAAAGTAAATTACAGACAATGGGTTGCAACTGATCGAGTTGACATGGCTTTAATTGTTAAACCTAGAGAATTTCATTCAATTTAACAAGGGATGACAAAACTTGGGTGGCTTCAAATAAAATTTTAAAAACTGCCTGATGGACTGACAACAGTAACTGGTCGAACTCGCAACATCTCTCGTAAACAGTGTTAAGCTCTTTGTTGAGCATATATAGTATCTTTGTAAATTAAACATTTATTATTAAACTGTTTTCAACAAACGATATTTTCTGTGTAAATATTGTAATAAAAGAGTTCTCCTAATGTCCATTTCTCCTAATGTACTCATAGTAGCATTTCTTAACATTTTTTAATCACCGTATCTCAGCTTATAGTCAAATCTCCTTCTTGAAATATTTTGTACATAACACTACTGCATAATACTATCAAATGTCAGAATTTCATATTTTTATCTCGTGCTCCACCAGAGATATCAAAGCCTAAAATATGCGATTTTTGAACTTTTTGACGAATTTCGGATTTTTTTTCGCAAAGGGAAATCAACTCCCGAATATGGGACTTGGTGTATGAATATACGCACTTGTGACCTATTTGTAGAAAAAATTGTGTAAGGTCGACAGTCTTGTGGAACAATTACATAGTAGGTTACAATAGTTAGACAATATTGTTTTCGCATATTGTCCATGTCATATCTCAGCTTGTAGTCAAATCTCCTTCTTGAAATTTTTTGTACATAATACTACTACACAATACTATCAAAGGCCAGAATTTCAAATTTTTATCTCGTGCCCCACCAGAGATATCAAAGCCTAAAAAGTACGATTTTTGAAATTTTTGAAGAATTCCGGAATTTTTTTCGAAAAAAGAAATTAACTCCCAGATCTGGGACTTGGTGTATGAGTACATGCACTTTTGACCTATTTGTAGAAAAAATTGTGTCAGGTTGACAGTTTACCTTGCATAAAAAATTTCCTCTTGCAAATGGATAGATTTTGGAAAAAATCTTAAATTTTGTACTAAAATTTCGCCTATAAAAATTTAACTTTCAAAATTATTCTACCACCGTACATTTAGCCTATTTTATTCTGAACAAAATACTGCAAACCCCGTTTCAATTGGGAAAATAGAATACGAGATATTTACAATTTTGTGTATCCTAGTATCAGAGAAAATCGCTGCACACGATGAAACAAAGATGGCCGCCATGCACAAACAAAAAATAGTAAAATTAAAATAATGGTCATTTTGAACTTCTGCCATGTTAGGGTTGTTGTACAAAAAATTTCAGATTTTTTAAAAATGGTCGAGCGACCAGTGCTGGACCACTTGAAATGGATTGACCCTACTACAAAATAGAGAAAAAACTGTTGTTTTCAGATATACTTTTGGTAACTTATTTCTATAAACTGTTTAGATCTTGTTTTGATCTTCATTTTTAACCATCACGAAGGAGTATCTTTGCAAATCATAAATGTTAAAGTCAAAGTATAGCAAAAATCTGATACCATAAAACAGATATAAAACATTTATTTCATTTTATTTTATTTTACTATAATTTAAACAGTTTTTTCTTTTGGGTTTCTTCTGGAATTTTTACTGCTAAATAGCTTAAGATTTCTATGGTATGGGTTAGGAGGTTAATATTTTTGCTTTGAATGCCATTTTCAGATTCAGGGGTAAAAAATACATAAAAATCAAAAAAAAAAAAAAAAAAAAAAAAAAAAAAAAAACAATCGCATTTTTTTTTGTTGTATCAAATTTTTGCTATTTTCATATTAAAAAAAATTTTATGTGATGGAAAAAAATAAAGGTCAATTTGTATTCAAGTGCTACAAAAAATAAAAATCATTTATGAAATCATTTATAAAAAAATATGATACAACCCAGCTTTTCCACGATAGTGTAATCTAATCGCATTGTAAAAATATGTTGCATTTTTTAAAGAATTGAAGTTGCTAATTTAAAGAAAATTCTGTTTTTTTTTTTTTTAAATTCTTATATGCTATTACAAATTATATATTTTATATTAATATGACGGAATGATTAAAGATTTAGAATTTATATTGCAGTGTCAATTTTATTATCAATCATTTGTTTAAATCGGACGAAATTTTATCTAATTCAAATGACCCTTAACTTTCTGCAAAAAAATATGCTGAAATTATAAAATGCCATAACTCTGTCAATTTTAATCATAGAATAACGAGACTTTTTTGTACAACATGTCAGTGTAACAGAAACATTTTACTAAAGATAACTTATCAGACTTGGGGTAATATAAAAATTTAAATTTCATTTTTTAATAAATGTTTTTATTGACCCAAATCTTTTTTTAAATGTTCCTTTACCTCATATAAAACATTTTTGTAACTTATAGAAATTTCTTTACTAAATAAACAAGTTTTAATATCAATTGTAAATTTCCAATTTTCACAACAAATTATTTATTTCCGTAACAAGGAAATTATCTTTATAATATTTGAGAAAGATTAACATTATAAACAAACAAAACTTTGTAAAAAAAAAAAAAAAATGTGTATCTTATATTAAATCGAAACATTTTTAACATAAAAAATGTAAAATCAAATTTCGATTTTTCGAGTATAAAAATAAAAAAATAACACTAAAACTTTTAAAAAACTAGGTATTTATTATTTAATTGATATTTGTAAAATTATTTAAATAAAATAATATACTTAAAACACTTACCAAAAATCTTTCCCTTTGTCATGGTTAATATATATTTTACCGGTATACACAGTGACGCATGACATATGATTTGTTTACTTGATGTAAAACACTTACCAAAAATCTTTCCCTTTGTCATGGTTAATATATATTTTACCGGTATACACAGTGACGCATGACATATGATTTGTTTACTTGATGTAAAACACTTACCAAAAATCTTTCCCTTTGTCATGGTTAATATATATTTTACCGGTATACACAGTGACGCATGACATATGATTTGTTTACTTGATGTAAAACACTTACCAAAAATCTTTCCCTTTGTCATGGTTAATATATATTTTACCGGTATACACAGTGACGCATGACATATGATTTGTTTACTTGATGTAAAACACTTACCAAAAATCTTTCCCTTTGTCATGATTAATATATATTTTACCGGTATACACAGTGACGCATGACATATGATTTGTTTACTTGATGTAAAACACTTACCAAAAATCTTTCCCTTTGTCATGGTTAATATATATTTTACCGGTATACACAGTGACGCATGACATATGATTTGTGTACTTGATGTAAAACACGGAGTAAAAATTTAGAACAATACATTAAGATAGAATTTCTAAAAAATATATATATTTAGTATTTTGTAACTCGCATTAGTTGCTTTGGATTAGTGTTAAATTGCAAATTTCTACGTACATTAGATTAGAGTTTTATCACATGAGATCTTGAAATTTTTTACTGCATTTCCTGCTGTGAAGTTTAGTTTCACGAAATACTTCTACATTAGGATAAATTATAAATTCATCCGATAACTATCGTCGGGGAAACAAAATAGGATATTTATGAATGCTTTATGAAATAGACACTGATAAAGTGAATTTCAATTTTTGGATACAAAATGACCTTCAGTTTGATCTTTATATATATATAACTCTTCTATGCGCGTGTATGTCACTGAACTTCTAAACGACTGGACTGATTTTAATGAAATTTTTTGTATGTTTTCCAGTGGATTCTAGAATGGTTTAGATTAATATTTCATCGAAATTGATTCAGTCTTTTTAGTAATTAGGCAAAAATTAATAAAGTTAGGGATTTTTCGCTAGTTAAAAGTGTTGAATAAGTTTGCTAACTAGAGTGCGGACAGAATGGCTGAATGGTCTAAAGCGTCTGATTTAATCTCTGATTCTCGAAGAAAGAAATACTGTGTTGGAACCCCACTCCTGCCATATGCGTATGATTTACAATAACTTTTCCTGTATTATAATTTTAATTAATCGACTTCAGAAAATCGTTAACTTTTAACTAAAAAGAGAAAAATAAATTTTTCTATCAAAAATTGAAACGACTTCAAAAACTACCGCAAAGTGAAAAATAATTTTCTTACATGACATTATCCTACTTGAGCCACCCCTATTATTTCTACAGTTGGTTAATTTTTGTTTCTAAAACTAGCAATATGGTAGCATATTCATAGTTCTGAACATGTAAAAAAAATCACATAACTTGGTAGTATTTTGAAAGTACGGTGATTAATAGTTGTTTTTTTTTCCTATCTGAAATAAATATTTAGATGCATGGTTTTTTTTATAAACAAAATTTTGTTTGCAACAATAGTTGCAACAATAAAGATAAATTTAATAAGTATAATTTCAATTGTATTTTGAATCTAAAATGGTTCAATTCGCTGCATGGTTTATTTAGTAGAACTCTTATAAACAAAAATAGCGGTAATGGGGATACTTGAACCAGTGAGATTGGGGATACTTGAACCATGGCTCAACCATCCCCACTAGGAAATTAGACATGGGTGAAACAAACAAAAAATAAAATTACGTCCTTATATTCACTAATAATTTTTTTCTGGATAAAAGGGAGAAAAATTCTTTATTTTATTCTTTTTTATTAAAAAAATAATGACTTACACAAATAAATGTTTAAAAATGTGTATTTTTTAATAAAAATATCCATTTTATTTTTCATTTTGACTAACAAAATAGCCTGTCTAGATAAATGTAAACATAGTTTTCAATTTATTACATTAAAATAACTTTTTTAAGCTGTCCAATACCCGGACTCTCAACTAGTCAAACCTTTGTTTCTCCAGAAATTGTACGATCTTATCCCAAAACCTTGCTCCGCATTTTGGAAAAGGGCAAAATCAACGATTTTCACTTACACTCCAGAAAAACAGAAAATTGAAGAAGAATTGCTGAAAAGAGCGCAGAAAAAACAAGAAAAGCAACAAAAATTACAGTTCAAACTTACCTGCATGAAGCCAAAGGTGAAGACAAAATCTTTTCCTGTGAAATCGAAAAAGTTTTTGAAAGAGTGGAATGATATGAACTATGATTCCGACAGCTACTCAATTAACAGCTTGAGTTCAATTATATCATTAGATGAAAATTCTGTCAATGATGGTGATGATATGAACAGAAAACCTTCTATTGATGATTGGTTGCTATAGTGCTCTACAAAAGTTTAGACACTGGGGTTTTTTAACCTTTAAATGCAAAATACGAACTCTTAAGTTTTACAAATGGCTACATTTTTTTAAAATATATTTTAAAAATTTTAGGATGAAGATAATGATTATAATATAATATAATATTTAATTTAACTGAAAAAAGTAAAATTTGCATATTGCAAAAGTTTAGACACTTTTTAAATTTTTTGCCAACTGTTCACAGTAAAATGTATATTTCAAAGATATGATGTCACATGTCTGAAGTATTTAAGTATACCTATACAGCATTAGTTAGTGAAGATGTCGCAAGCTAGAAATATTCAGTTAGATGAGGTAATTGAAGCAGAGAATCTGAAATGGAAAGGGAAGACTATTGCAAAAATTTCAGCTGCATTGAATCGTTCAAATAGATCTGACTATGAAGTATAGTCTAAAGGTGACTCCTTCAAAACAAAACATAAACCTGGAAGTCCTTGAGTGATGAGAAAATGAGTTTACAAAAGGATCCATAAACTGGCATTTATACAAATGATGATTGCTATTCACATTAAAAGTAAGTCAGGACTTTCTGTATTGACAGATATGATTCGTAGATGAATTAAAGAAAGAGGTAAAACAATTTACATGAAAATTATAAAACAACCAGCTTTGAAATCTCACTACAAATTGGCAAGAATGCAATGAACTTGCAAACATACGTCATATGGACCCATATGTTACACTATGATATTTAGTATCGAAGAAAAAGTGGAATTTGGATGGCCGAAACGGGTGCTTTTGGCACGACTTGCGTAAAAACCCTGGAATTTTCTTAAGTCGATAACATGGAGCTGACTTTTTAATGATTTGGTCTTCACTTTTCTTTAATGCTCGAGTATCTCTGGAGATATTCAATGGTTGCCAAGCAACACAAGACTACATGCATACGTTGGAGAACAATTTTAGTCATTTTGGGAACTTTTAGCTTGTCCAAAGTATGGATTTTAGCAAGATAATGCATCGATTCATGTTGCATGCTAAACAAAATCTTCGTTTAACTCTGAAAATACTGGCCGGCGTATAGCCGTGATCTGGACCCTATCGAAAATCTTTGTGATATTATATCACTTAAGGTTTATGCAAATCTTTGCAATACTTTTCTTTTAATGTGCTTCGAGCTGCTGTTTAACGTCTTTGGTACAAAATAGTCTCCCAAGTAACACAGCATTTAGTTTCTTCGATGGAAAGTCACATTCTTGCACTAATTTCAGACAATGTGCGTGCCGCTCGATTTTAATTTGTAGTTATTTTTCTGTAAATATACAAATTGTCCATACATTTGACACAATGTTAATTTCATTTGTTTGTCATTATATACTATGTAAAATGTAAAATGTAAAATTTATTATTTGTGAATAAAGGATAAGTCACAAGTAATGTATGACAAAGGAATTACAAAAATTCGTTACATACTTCTGAATATAGAAGCATAATCGATCATTGTCTAAACTTTTGCTGAGCACTATAGTAAAATATACCCGTAAGAAAACTGTAAAAAGATTTGTCGGACAAGTGCTTAATATTTCAGAGGATGAATTGAAAATGAAATTTGCTCGAAGAATTGCAGATTCCATATTTAAACGGCCCCCAACTGAGGATGTTGCTACCATCGATATAACTCAAGTTGAAATGATCCTTTTACCATCAGTTATGACGACAAAAAATGAACGTATTACTAGCTTTGTTTTCTCAATTGATTTTGAGATTTTGTGTATTATAATTTATCATTCTGTAAAATATTGGTGCAAAAAAGCGAAGAAAATTATTTTTATAGGTATTATTCCGTACTGGCTCAAGTATTCCCCTCATGGAGGTACTTGAGCCACGATGTAAAACAAAAAGTAAAAGTTTATTAGACATAGAAAAATAGTTCAAAATTAATTGAAAGTGGTTTTCAGATGAAGAAAAAATATCAAATTTTCATTTTCAATATTTTATATTGTTCTAAGATTTTTAAAAATTAAAAAAAAATTAAAATTTTAAAAATGGCGCAAGTATTCCCATCTTCCCCTACATACAATTCTTCTGTGCGTGTGTATGTGACTGAACACCTCCTAAATGACTGGACCGATTTTAATGAAATTTTTTGTGTGTGTTCCAGTGGTTTCTAGAATGGTTTAGACTCTTATTTCATCGAAATTGATTCAGTACTTTTTTAGTAATTAGGCAAAAACTTATAAAATTAGTGATTTTTTGTTAATTAAAATTGTTGAATAAGTTCGCGAAATAGAGTGCAGATAGAATGGCTGAGTGGTGTAAGGCGTCTGTTTTAAGATCTGGTTCTTGAAGAAAGATATAGTGATTTCGAACCCCACTCCTGCCATACGCGTGTGATTTACAATAATTTTTCCTGTATTATAATTTTAATTAACCGACTTCAGAAAATCGTTAACTTTTAACTAAAATGAGAAAAATAAACTTTTCTATCAAAAATTTAACCGAATTCAAAAACTACTGCAAAGTGAAAAATAATTTCTTTACATAATTGTAATAAGAAATTAAATTAAGAGCGTAGTATTTATCATGCGTATTATTATATTTATGTTTATATATTTGATTTTATTAGAGTCGGTGTCAGGACAACGTCTATCGGGTCCGCTACTATAATATATCATTTTAATGCTTTCTAGTGTTATTAAAAATTCTTGATTATACTTAAATATTTCTATAATAATCTCATACTATTTAAAATTTTTCAGTGAAATTTATCTGACTACCAAGTAAAATTTAATTAAAATGTTAACTTTACTGTAAGCCATTTGTTTAAATCTCACGAAATTTTATTTCTATTAAATTTTTAATGATCTCTAAATTTCAGCAAAACACATGCTGCAACCTTAAACTGTTATAAGTCGATCAATTTTAATCGTAGAATAACGGCACCTTTTTTGCCTTGCGTGTAAAACTTTACTAAAGATAATTCATTGGACCTTGACATAAAATTAAGTTTCATAATTTTTTTTTATAAATGTTTTAATTGACTAAACGCATTTTTCAAATGTTTCTTTACTATATTTAGAACATTTTTATAATTTGAATTTACTGTCTATGATGAACGGTTTTAGAATTAGTCACTGGACATCGTTGAGAGTGGACACGCTGTATGAAAACTTCCTTGGAAAATAAATTGGTTAATTTTAATTTCAATTGTAAATTGCAAAGTTTTGCAAGAAAATATTTATTTCCGTAGCACGAAAGTTAACTTTAAAATAAATGAGACAGACTAATATTTTAGCTAAGCAAAATTTCTAAAAAAAAATCCTTAACAAAGTATCTTGCAAAAATATGTATTTCCACTTATCTTTGGACAAACTATTGTCGTGCTATTTATTTATGTCGTGCTATTTATTTCCTTAGCACGAAAGTTAACTTTATAATATTTGAGACAGATTGGTATTTTAAACGAGCAAAATTTCTCTTAAAAAAACCTTTAAAAAAGTATTATGCAAAAAAAATGTTACTTACGTATTAAAGCCACCGCAGCAGAAATTGCGCTAATGCTCCAATAAAGAGCAATCTTGTTGTTTGCACACGCACGCAATTGTCTTTTAGCTTGCTTGTTGCATTGTTAATTGCTAATTTTTGAAACCATTTTTTAGCACTGATTTTACTGCATTTTAGCGTCATTTTAGTACTTTAATGCTTTTTTACTCATTTTTGACGCCATTTTTTTGTGCGCGTGCGAAAAACACCATTGCTCTTCATTGGTGTATTAGCGGAACTTCTGCTGCGGTGTCGTTAATACGTAAGTAATAATGAAAAATATTTTTATAAGCAGGTTTTTATATTTATAGCAAAACTTTTTTATAATAATAATTATGCAATTAATTTTTTAAGATATTATTTAAAAACTGTTATAAAAAATAATTGGCAACGTTGAGGATTGTTGGCGTAGCTTGTAATTTGATAGTATGCTTCCCTGACATTCCTTATGAAAGTTTTATTCTAAAGTCTATATCTTTAGAACGAGTTTAACTGGATGGTTTGAGTTTTAGGGAAGTTTTGCAGACCTGGAACTTGAAACTATGTGTAATTTGGACTAGGAGGGAGCATTCTAGTTAATTTGTTGTTGTAACAGGCCGGAGTTTGATACAGGTATGACTGTTCATAATTTTATTGTTTTGTTTCGGATAAGGGGGGAGGCTTGCCAAATGCTGCAATCATTTTTAAAATAGTTTATAAGTTATTGCAGAGATTTTTTACATAGTAAAAGTTATTTTACTTTTTATATTATTGGTTGTGTTTCAGTAATTTGTTTTCCTGTTTATCAACTGTTTTTAATTTGCTTTGTTCATTAAAAAATTTGGCTTTTTTTTGTTATATATTATTTTTGAATGCAAGTTTGGTGGGCGTTCAGAAACCTGAAAGAATTTTATTTTTAAAGAGGGGGTGGGGTTAAGTCTCGTCTGTCCTCCCTCTGAAGAGGAACAGACTGTTTTTTCTTGCCTGTATTTTGTTTATAGTTTTCAATTGTTTATCGTTAATTGTTTACCTTTTTGACATACACTCTATCCTTGAGATTTTGAACTTTCACTTCATAATGTGAAATACCATATATATATATATATATATATATATATATATATATATATATATATATATATATATATATATATATATATATATATATATATATATATATATATATATATATATATATATATATATATATATATATATATATATGCACACATATTTCCATTTATATTTGTAGAAATAATTGTCGTATAAAGGAACCCTTGTTATTAAATAAAATAATGTATGTAACGCTTCCAAAAATCTTTTCATTTCTCATGGCCAATATTATTTTACTTGTATACATACATATATACGACATATAATATTTGATTGATTTAGGTAAAATACGAAGCAAAAATTTATATTAATTCATTAAGCTAGAATTATAAAATAATGTTGTCTTTGTTAATTCGCATTAGTTGTTTTCAATTAGTGTTAAATTGTGAATTAAACACATTAGATTAGAATTCTATCCCACGTGTTTTATTGGATTTCCCACTGTGAACCTCCGCTGCACGAAATACTTCTGCATTAGGATATAAATTATAAATTCTCCCGATAACTATCACCGAGCATACGAAAGTGGATTTTTAAGAATGCTTTATGAAATAGATGCTGATAAAATGAATTGAGCTTCAGTTGGAAAAATCATTGCATTGTATTTTGTGTTAATATTTTCTAGTATTATAGAAAATTGTTGATTATAGTTAAATATTTATATAATAATCTTATACTATTTGAAATATTTCAATGAAATTATTCGTACTCTTTGTCATGCAAGTAAGCTTCAAATGCATGTCAAATAGAACAGGAAAGAATTTTCATTTGATTTTGTAATATTTTACTGTATAATAATAATCTAGACTAAATATTTTGCGCAGATGTATTGAAATACCGAATGTTTCACAAGTGTTGCAGAATATTGATAATAAGTTAAAAATAAATGTTTTTTCTGAAAGTATCCCATTCATCCCCCATCTCCCCAACTGAACATGGGTAAAGTATTGTTTATTTCAATATCTGGAATTTTCCACATTTTTATACGACGATTAAAAAAATGGAAATTATTACATTTTGTAAACAATTTGAAAATTATGAGTTATCAAACATTTCGATTTAACAGGTCACGTATTGTCTGTGTACACTTGACAAGTATTGCAGAATATTGATAATAACTTAAAAATAAATGTTTTTCTGAAAGTATCCCATTCATCCCCCATCTCCCCAATTGAACATGGGTAAAGTATTGTTTATTTCAATATCTGGAATTTTCCACATTTTTATACGACGATTAAAAATATGGAAATTATTACATTTTGTAAACAATATGAAAATTATGAGTTATCAAACATTTCGATTTAACAGGTCACGTATTGTCTGTGTACACTTGACAAGTATTGCAGAATATTGATAATAACTTAAAAATAAATGTTTTTCTGAAAGTATCCCATTCATCCCCCATCTCCCCAATTGAACATGGGTAAAGTATTGTTTATTTCAATATCTGGAATTTTCCAAATTTTTATACGACGATTAAAAAAATGGAAATTATTACATTTTGTAAACAATTTGAAAATTATGAGTTATCAAACATTTCGATTTAACAGGGCACGTATTGTCTATGTACACTTGACAAGTATTGCAGAATATTGATAATAACTTAAAAAAAAATGTTTTTCTGAAAGTGTCCCATTCATCCCCCATCTCCCCAGTTGAACATGGGTAAAGTATTGTTTATTTCAATCTCTGGAATTTTCCAAATTTTTATACGACGATTAAAAAAATGGAAATTATTACATTTTGTAAACAATTTGAAAATTATGAGTTATCAAACATTTCGATTTAACCTATCACGTATTGTCTGTGTACACTTGATTTATAGACCACACACACATTTATAAAACCTGATTTGGTACTGGAAAAATATCTGTCCACTAACGATTTATTTTTTATGATATAAACGTGTTTTTTAGAAGATATAAACTAATTTTAATTCTAAAAAACATTATATGTCTTAGATATTATATAAGAAAAAAAATTATTTTTCATTTTTTGTTAGAATTTCATGCAAATGAAATTTTGAAGTTTCTTACATTAATATATTATATTTAATTTTTAATATATTTACTCAAATATTGACAGGGGTTCCTTTACACGACAATTATTTTCCACTTTCTTTATGTATACCACATAAAACAATTTTATTATAAAACATTTTGCTTCAACTTATGCATTAATCGAATAAAACATAATTATTTTTTATTTATAATTTTTTTACTTGTTTTATTTAAGTGAAACATTAAATATATAGTAAAACATCTTCAAGATATTAAATGCCTTTTATTCTAAAAACTAATTTATTTCATAGATATCCATTGCACGAGTGCAGAAAAATCCAATTAAAAAGTTATCCTAGCATGTACAGAGATAATTTTATTAAGGTTATCAAATACCCATTGAAAAGGTCTTCTTCTGATTACATAATTATGCATTATATAAGTACGCAGATAATTATGAGATGAAAATTGTGAAATGCCATAGGCTATAAAATTAAATTAAGGTATTTACGGATGTATTAATAATATATTAATTAAAAAAATATACATATAATTGGTTTTTCAAAATATGACTTGTTTCGGAAGAAGATGAGATCACTTTTGATTCAAACTCACTTCTGAAAGATTTTCCTATTTGTCCAATAAAGTTTTACCTAATATATACATTACGCTAACGTATGTGGCACAAAAATGGCGGTTATTTGATAATTGTTTAATGGCAACGCCCAACGTTTTATTCTTTCGCTGCAATTATAGAACTTACTAATATCTTTTTTTTTTTTTTTTTTTTTTTTTTTTTTTTTTTTTATTGGTTTAAAAATAAATAAAAATCATGAATTTTAAATGTTTCAGTTTCAAATTAAAATTATGTTATTGTAAATGAAATGCGTGATAAGATTATATTATTAAATGTATTTTAAATAAAATTAATAAAATTAAAAAAAATCAACGTGTACAATATTTGCCCATGCGCTAAGTTAGCATAGAAATACAGAATGCTTGATTTATCGGCACAGTTCTATCATACGCATTGTGATTTTTTTCTGATGCCACTTTGGCGAAAATTTCGTTTTCAATATCAGTTACTTTTGTATTTTTAACTCTTTTCTATTATTTTAAAAAGGAAATAATAATAAATAAAAAAAGTTTAATTAATAATTATAGAACAAAACAATTTACATCATTTTAAAAACGTAAACACAAGTAAATAAACAGTTTATTACAGAATAAATAAGAATTGCCAGGTTATCATGTGAGGCATATATTTGCATTTTTGTTGCAATTGCACCAAAATGGTGCGTATATGACATCTGAGTGTAATTCTTTTGCAGAATCTTCTAATTTGGCAAAAAATTAGCAATTAAAATAAATTTTGAATTAAAAGAATATGATTTAATACTTGATATGCATTTAAAGGAGACCAAAGGCGGCTAGTTATACTTAAATAGCTCTGCTGCGAATGGCATAATTAAGGAGGGTCCGAGACACAAAAACTTTTAAATTTTCTAAAATATTTTATTGAATTAAATATTTATTTTATTTTTTTTTCTACTTAAAAGGAAATATCTAATTTTCAGTTTTGGTTTGTTTTAAAAATCTAGATTTCGAGCAATGGTTTTCTTGAAAAGTACATCTTGCGAAAATGCGTTTTACTTCATAATGGATTTTTTCAAAATTTTTCTTACTTTCATTTTTGTAAGTCAAGAACGATTAAAGGTAAATGGTTCAAATTTGGAACAAGTCTTTCTCAAATATTCTTATTTAATTTTGATTCAGCAAATTAATATGTATATATATATATATATACAAGGAGTTTCTAAATTCATGGTACAAACTTTAAGGGGTGATAGTACACATCAAGACAAACAATATTAAACAGGAAACTAAGGATCCCAAATGTCTTCCGAAGGAGATAGGCGCCTTTGAAGTTTAGGGTGCAAAAATTCAAATGATTCTAAAATACAGAAAAATTGGTCGATTTGTTTGCGGTTTTCACTAAAACTATTCTTTATGTCAGTATTGTCTTGAAAATGATTTATAAAGATAAATTTCAAAAAATGCCGATAGAAGGCGCTTTGGACTTTGGAGTACAAACAACTATTTTTTACCGTTATTTTTTGCATCTCATTAAAATTTTTTAGAAGCTTAGACATAAACTTAAATTTTGAGCTTGGAAGCTAAATAGTTGAGAGTGGTTAAGTAGCGCAAACTGAACTGTGGGAGGAGGTCCAAAAATTCAAATGATTATAAAAAAAAAAAAAAAGAAAAATTGGTCGATTCGTTTGCGGTTTTCACTAAAACTATTCTTTATGTCAGTATTATCTTGAAAATAAATTATAAAGATAAAATTCAAAAATTGCCGATAGAGGGCGCTTTAGACTTTGGAGTAACGTACAACTATCTTTTATTGTTATTCTTTGCATCTCATAAAATTTTTTTAGAAGCTTAGACATAAACTTAAATTTTGAGATGAAAATCTGAATCGTTGGGAGTGGTTAAGTAACGCAAACTGAACTGTGTTGAATGGGGGTGAGGATGTTCAAATTTAAAATGATTATAAAAAACGGAAAAATTGGTCGATTCGTTTGCGGTTTTCGCTAAAACTATTCTTTATGTCAATATTTCCTTGAAAATAAATTTTAAAGATAAATTTCAAAAAATTCCGTTAGAGGGCGCCTTAAACTTTAGAGTAACCGACAACTATTTTTAACCGTTACTTTTTGTATCTGATTAAATGCTTGCAAAAGCTTAGATTTAGATTTTGAGCTCAAATTCTAAATCGATGGGAGGTTTGGGAGGGGTTAAGAAGCGCAAACTGAACTGTGTTCAGGAGTTGAAATGTTACCCTCCCCACCCCTCGAACACAGCTCCATTTTACGCTACTTAATTACTCACAACGATGCAGATTTTGAGCTCAAAATTTAAGTTTGAACTTTTACAAGCATTTAATTAGATACAAAAAACAACGATTAAAAATAGTTGTTGGTTATTCTAAAGTTTAAGGCGGACGCCGACGGAATTTTTTGAAAGATATCTTTATAATTTATTTTTAAGGAAATATTGACATAAATAATAGTTTTAGTGAAAACCGCAAACGAATCGATCAATTTTTCCATTTTTTATAATCATTTGAAATTTGAACCTCCCCACCCCCATTGAACACAGTTCAGTTTGCGTTACTTAACCACTCCCAACGATTCAGATTTTCATCTCAAAAATTAAGTTTGTCTAAGCTTCTAAAAAAATTTATGAGACGCAAAAAATAACGGTAAAAAATAGTTGTACGTTACTCCAAAGTCTAAAGCGCCCCCTATCGGCAATTTTTGAATTTTATCTTTATAATTTATTTTTAAGATAATACTGACGTAAAGAATAATTTTAGTGAAAATCGCAAGTCAATTGACCAATTTTTCCGTATTTTATAATCATTTAAAGTTTGAACCGCCCCCCCATAGTTCAGTTTGCGTTACTTAATCACTCCCAACGATTTAGATTTTGAGCTCAAAATTTAAGTCTTCTTTAAGTATTCTAAAAAAAAAGTAATGAGATGCAAAAAATAACGGTAAAAAGTAGTTGTTCGTTACTCCAAAGTCTAAAGCGCCCTGTATCCGCATTTTTTGAAATTTATCTTTATAATTTATTTTCAAGACAATACTGAGACAAAGAATAGTTTTAGTGAAAACCGCAAACGAATCGACCAATTTTTCTGTATTTTATAATCATTTGAATTTTTGGACCCTAAACTTTAATGGCGCCTATCTCCTTCGAAAGACGTTTGGGACCCTTAGTTTCCCATTTAATATTGTTTGTCTTGATGTGTACTATCACCCCTTAAAGTTTGTACCATGAATTTAGAAACACCCTGTATATATATATATATAATATACATATATATACATATATATATATATATATATATATATATATATATATATATATATATATATATATGTATAATATATATAATATATATATATATATATACATATATATATGTATATACAGTCAGCTCTCGTTAATTCGAACTCGTCGGGACCACAAGAAATGTTTTAATTATCCGGAGTTCGAATTATGGAAAGTATGAAATTAAAAAAAAAGCTTAATATGGTACTATTACAAAGGAATTAATCTTATAATGTTTTTTAAATATATTTCGTCTGTTATCATTAGAATATGTCTTAATAATAAAGTAGAATGTATAAATACATAAAATAATTAAATGATTAGAAACAGGCACAATTGAAGAAAAATTTGCGATATCACTGATGGACAGACGGGTCACTAAGAAAGTGGATATCAAATGCATTGGATTATGTGCATATTCGTTTGGAACTATTTTCCAAAAATCAAAGAAAGAAAGTTATTCAAATGATCTGAAATCCGTGAGAAAGAAAAGAAAAATGAAAAATCGGAATTCTCGTTAGTTCGAATTAAACGAAGACGAGATAAAATGAGTTCGAATTAAGGAAAGTTTTTAACGTTATTCAACCATTGAAAATTTCGGGACTTCATGTTTAGTTCGAATTAAGCAAAAATTCGAATTATCCGATTTCGAATTAACGAGAGTCAACTGTATATATATATATATATATATATATATATATATACAGTCGAGCCTCTATATAACGAAATCCATCGTTCCAGTAAAAGATTCGTTATATAGAGAAATTCGATGTATAGAGTATGATGTTAAAAATAGTATTTTATGTGTAAATTTTGAACAAATATTATTTTTGATCTTTTTAATTAAGAATTTGAAATGTTTAAAAGTATATATTAACCTAACATTTTATTTCTTACTTATTTAAGCAGTTTCAAAAAAGAGAAAAGTCATTTATTTGAAAGCTTAATGAAAATCAAATGAGGAAGACTTACATAAATTTCAGAGGAAGAAATCTGTAATTTTTTGTTGTTTTGATTTTAAAATTACAATTGTTACGCTCTCAAAAAAAATTCTCAAATTTTAGCAAGGAATGAAAAATTGTAGTTGATATTTTCCTCCATTTGAAGGTCTCTCTTATGTGCTCTCATTGATTCCTCTCTTATATGTATAACAATTCAATTGACTGTGTTTTGAGATGGATGTTGAAAGGTGTGTGGGAGGTGGGATGAACTTGTTAGATTTAAAAAATAAGGAGAGAAGTAATATTTATAAAAAAAAAAAAAAACTCTCCACTGAACGATAAATCAAAAATAAGTGATGGAAAATTGATTCCATATGATTTCGAAGCTTTTTTAAAACTGAATAAATTAAGATCAATTTATGAAAAAATTCGTTATATGGAGATAGATATTTCGCTATATAGAGTCTGTTTTTAATGTAATCATGCGAAAAGGGGACCGTTCTTACTAAAAATTCGTTATATGGAGAAATTCGATGTATGGAGTTTCGTTATATAGAGGTTCGACTGTATATATATATAAGACAATTAATAGTAAACAATATTAACCATTTGAAATTAACCATTGAATTTAATAACTTATATCACATTGAACATGAAAGGAAAAAAAGAATAATAACGTCATAAATATTGAATACTAAATTTAACATTTAAACTATAAATCACAAATATATATATATATATATATATATATATATATATATATATACTCTTTAAAATAGGATTTTTACTTAAATTACTTAATTATTATTTTTTAACTTACAATGTTTATTTAAATTAATATTTATACAAGTGCTGAATCAAAATTAAAGCTTGTACATTACTTCTGTTTATGTAAATGAAAAAAAACGAAATTCAATAAATGATGTTTCAGTTATAACGACTTTAACTTACCACACTTTTTTTAAGTAATATTAAATTTTAATTAAAATAAGAGGAGATTTTTATAACTTTGTTTCGATATGATAATGTTAATCATCACAAAAAATTCAAATTTTTAACTTAATAAATAAAAATAATTTTTCAATGTATGCCGGAACTCCGGAACAAGCAATAATGTTTAAATAAAACAACGAACATAAATATTTATGTAGCGGTTAAGATATTATTTATTCAAATCATTAACTCATTGCAATATAAATCATCTCAAAACATTAGAATTTATTGCAAATACTTTTGATTAAAAAAAAATAATAATTAAATACAGTTTCGTTTACTTTGTATAGATTTGAATTTTTGCCCCACTACTTCAAATAAATTCTGTAAATATTTGTAAGTACATTCGAGTCTCTATATAACGAAATCCATTGTTATAGTAAAAAATTCGTTACATAGAGAAATTCGATATATAGAGAATAACGTTAAAATTCTTATTTAATGTGTAAATTTTGAACAATTGTTATTTTTTATGTGTTTAATTAAGAATTTGAAATTGTTCATAACTCTGCTTAAAATATCACTATCAGTAAGTACTGTATCATTGTTGTGCAATAGTGAGATTGTAATCCACTTCCAAAAAATATCAGAGAGATATTGTTGACATTTCCGTGTTCCTAATTTGATTTCCATTTCTCTTTTTAAATCTGCACAAGTCGCATCTTTTCAGTACTCAGAATCCACATTATCCTCTAATATACAAAATCCGGCCTTTTTGAAGCAATTGTAAATTACTCTTTCTTCAATTACTCCCATCGATCCCGTTCTTATATGTATAACTATCCAATTGACGCTGTTTTCGAGAAGAATGTAAAAAGGTGTGTGGGAGAAGGGAAGGGGGGATGAATTTGTTGGACTTAAAGAACAAATAGATTCAAGCAGAGAAGTAATATAAAAAACTCAGCACTGAACGATAAATTAGAAATAAGCGATGAAAAATCGATTTCATGTGATTTCGAAACTTTTTTAAAACTGAAAAAATATTCGTTATATGGAGATAAATATTTCTCTACATATAGACTGTTTTTAATATAATCATGGAAAAAGGGGAACGTTCGCATTAAAAATTCGTTATTTAGAGAAATTCGATGTATGGAGTTTCGTTATAGAGAGATTCGACTGTATTTGACAGAAGGACGGTCCAATCAGCAATCAGAACAATGCAAGAGTCTCTGCATAAAACTGAAGTTTATCATAAAGTTTAGCACTATTTATCATAAAACTTACCACTTAAAATGCACACTTTACATGAAATTTTAATGTACTATTTCTAAAATTAGAAGTTTATTTTTTTTAAAAAAAAGAGCAATATTAAAATACACTGTGGAAATAAATTATTTATGTTACTTACTTTTTTTCATTTACCATCAAAAACACTGTTTCTAAATAATTTTAGAAGGCTCAATAGGTAAAATCATCCATCATCAAATGGTTTTGAATTTATCTAGAGTCAATAAGTCAGAGTTATTTTTAAATTCAGATTTATTTCATTTATTTCGATTTTAAGATTTCTTTTCCATTATATCAATAATATTTTAAGAATACTATATTCTGTCGTAAAAATACTAGATTTTATTATATAAATGTATAACAGAAAATGAGAAACACTTACCGATCCCAGATATACCACATTCGTTGAAACAGAACTATATTCCTTGTTAGCAGAAGGTAGCATCTAGTAAATCTCATGAGACAATATTCAAAATGAACATTTCTTCTTAAGTTTTTCATCATTATATATTACATTTAACTTACGTAAAATCTATATACATAATTGTACAATAATATTCAATGCAATAATTATTTTTTATGGGAGAAATAAAAACCCGCATCACACACAAAATTATTAATCGTTCTAAAAACAACAAAGCTACTGTTGCCAAAACACACAGAGGAAAGTCCGCATACGAAAATGGATAAGTTGATTTCCGATTTACAACCATGTTTGAAGTTCAGAAACCAATGAAACTCAAAATATTCCTTGCAAGTTTGATAAATAAAGGATTTTCATAGTTTTATTTTTTAGGTTGCGATTTTTTGGCGTTCATGACAGCTATTGACTATGAATAGTATAGTTCATAGTTATAGCAAATTTTAGTATTTTGAAACATTACAACTTGAAATTGATGGAAATATCTAAATTAAACTTAAGAACACAGCAAAAGGCAATAGTGCAACGAATGTTGCAAATCTTGCATTAATTTCATCTTATTAACTCTTAACTCTCTTAATTAAGAGAAGAAGCTATTTAAACATATTCACTTTCATTTCCATGCTATATTTTGTCCCCAGTTTAAGAAATCTGTTTGTATCTACACTATTAAAATCTTACCGTATGCATGTTGTATGTATGTGACGCTATCTCCTCCGATCCCAGAAACTGAGAAACGTCACGTTTGTTTTCAGTTGAAGGGGAAAAGGGATCCCGAGTTGCCCATTCACATCCCGAAATTCGAATCAGTTGGTAAGTTATTAATTAAAAACTTAAAAATTTTAATTACTTTACCCCTGTGTGTTTGCACAGTGTTCGCACAGGTCGAAAAAGATCCCTCCCGAAGCCAACCAACAATGAATGACAAAAGGAGAATATTTTTTATCTTTTTTAAATTGCTATCGAGGGCGTTCAAACAAAAAACAATGAGAGTTTTAAATAGATTGTTCTTTTCTTAGACTAACGGTCTATTTTTTTATATTGACGATTTTTATTTTTTCGAATTTTTTATGCAACATCTATTTTCAGTCCTTTTTTTGAATATTTTCGAGGAATGCATTTTTGAATTTTAATCCTGATAATTCTAAGAAAATCTGACAAAAAATGATGCCGGATTCTAAATTCTAATTCCTTTCTGAAAATGGCAGTGTATTTTTTTTTTTCGAATTTATTTATTTATTTATTTATTTTAATTCTAAAGATTATTATTATACAGTTTCCGCAAGTAAATATTTTATATCTCCCAAAGTTATTGCACTATCGACTTTCTTTTTTTGTAAATGCATGTCTAAACATTGGCTAACTATTTGTAGAAGATAGAAAAATCGATTAAGTGGTTGGTTGGAAAATGATAGATAAGCGATTAAAAATAAACATTTTTATCTCGCCAATTTTTTGGTATTTTCATTCATTTTTTTAGTTCTTTATTTAAACATGATTTAAGAGTATTCAAAAATTTGAAAGAATTGATTGAATACTTAAAAAAAATAATTTCCATGAATGCGATGACGAAACGAAATACTTACAAATAATCTATTGAAGGGTGTTTTGGCATTATCCCAAAAGCGAGTTGCTTCCTTTCTGAATTCAAAATATTTCAGGGAACTTTTGAGTTTTATTTCTGTTTTAAAAAATGCATGTGTGGTACTTTGAGTGCGGGGGGAGGGGTAGATTTATTAACGATGCTTATTGAGATACCCAGCCTACACAGATAATACAAAATAATTCAGGTTTACAGAGTGGAATCTGCGGGATCCAAATTTTTATTTTATTAACACCAGCCTGGGAGGACGATTTCATGATTTAAATTGATATACCCAGGCATCGCCGGGTTACCCAACTAGTATTTGTTAATTTCCCCTTTCTATAATTTTTTGTCGTTTGCCAATCGGCTCTTTTCACACATAAAATCGTTGTCGGGGCCTTATAATACTTTGAGTTGTGAGAGATAAAAAAAAGACAATTTGTTCTAAAGAATTTTTAATGCTTAAATATATTCAATTCCCTTTATCGTCAGAAACCAATATATTTTAATCATTTATAATATAAAAATAATCATATATGTACAATCATTAATACACATAATTATAATGTAAAAATAATTATATATATATTATAAATATAGTATAAAAATAATTCAGAAAATAATATTTATTTAGTTTTTAGGGATTTTAAATAAAGTGTCCGAGTCGTGTACATTGTACATTTATCAGTAAACTCCTTTCGAGATATCCGTTTTCGGATATTAGACAAGTAAATATTCTCATTTTCAACAAATATGTTTTATAGAGAAACATGATAAAAACAACATTAACATTATTTTGTTACAATTGCCTACATAAACATAACAGCTGAAATATGTAAGCTAAAATTATTTAAACGAGAATTTAAAAAATCCTAAAAATCGTAAATACGTACAGTAAAAATATGTTTGTACACTTTC
The DNA here is from genome assembly GCA_964019185.1 of Maratus speculifer. NCBI lineage: Eukaryota > Metazoa > Arthropoda > Arachnida > Araneae > Salticidae > Maratus > Maratus speculifer. Next base: position 31,533,738 of record OZ025297.1, read on the forward strand.
AAAACAATTCGGAAACATTTCTGAAAATCAGAGTCAATGAAAGAAAATTTCTTTATGTAAACGCTTTTTTATATCTCGAAAATATATTGTTTTATAAGATTTCTAAAGGTAAAGAAGTATTTTGGAACTTGTGAGTTGATCGGAATACACTGTAAAACATTTGTGTAACGTTACACCATAAAATTGGCGGCAGCTGCTGCCTCCATTTTATGGACTAATTTTTTCTCTCTCATATTACGGTGTAATTTAAACATCTATTATTGGTGTAAAATTGCAATGCTACACCGGTTATATCCGATAAAGTACTCCATTAAACTGGATGCAGCAAGGCAGCCACCAATTTTATATAGTAACGTTATTCAAATGTTTTACAGCATAGGTTACTATATATTTTTATTTGAAATTATATTTTTGTAGACAAAGAAACATTTGCCTGTTTTTTACCACGTCGATCTCAACAGTCTAAATTATGTTTCATATTTAAGTAGTTAAATCTTCTTGATCTGCTCAATTCTTTAAAGTGTAAAGAAGAAATTTCAAAAGAAAAAACATTTTGTGGAACTTTATTTATAGAGACACATATAAGGTATAAACTAAAAACATTATCCCCCTATAAACGTATAGTCACTACGTATATACCCTCTATAATGCAGTTCAATATAAAGAATTTAAAATAGATATTTTGTGATACATTAAAATATATATATACATACACATATATATTTACACATATTTACACACACACACACACACACACACATATATATATACTAGCAGGAGTGACCGAGCTAAGCTCGTTCAAAATTAACTTTGTGTTGAACTGGATATAGCAATATCACTGTATCATTCATTCTGTATAATAATTGAAAAACGTGTTATTTATAATAGTAGTATTTTCAAAAACAATCAATAAGAAAACTATGTTTGTATGCACATGTTCATAAATTTTACTTTATTTTAAAATTTACAACGAAAGGATAGAGATCCAAATCAGTTTTTTAGCTCGACTCTGATTGTTTTAACCATGCATCTCGAATCCTATTAAGAATGTAAAAAAAATTCTTCACATTCTGAAAGACAATATTTTTTTTACCAGATATAGCCAAATTTGGAAACTTTGTTTAATTTGGCGACAAATACGTGTTTTAGCTTTCGTAATCTTAATAGTCGATTTTTCGGTCAAATGTTGCCAATATTTTGTCAAATATCGCCAACTTATTGACTGTTGCCATATTCTCGTAACTTTAACCGTATTACCCAAAATGACCCACAGATCAAATTTGATCAAACATGTGACTTAGCTCAATAGTCTTCAGGTAATTAAAAACAATAGAATGTAAAATTGAATCAAAATCGTTTAACCATTTCTTAGGCAAAATGAGCTTGACTGCATTCAGCAATAAAGCGAAATGACCCACTAATATAATTTTGTTTAACGTGCGACTCAGCCAAATAGTCTTCTCGTGACAAAAAATGTTTCGTTACAAAATTTAGGTAAAATTGATTGAATCGTTATTATATATAATTAGAATGACCCTAACCCATTATGACCCAAAATGACCCACAAATCGAATTTTCGCAAGCATGTGTCATAGCACAATGATTTTCTCTTTTCCGAAATTGATATGATACAAAGTATAGTCAAAATGGTACGAGCCATTTTCTACATAAAATTAGCATGACCCATCATGACCACAAATTACCGTTATAATCGAAATCTCCCGAACATGTGACTTAGCCCATTAGTTTTCTAGTGTCTAAAAATTGTTACATGCAAAATTTCGTTAAAATCTATCCAGCTGTTCTTTAAATATAAATAGCTTTACCCAGGCCCTTTATGACCCTTTATCACCCATTAATGGAAATTTCTCGAACGTGTGACCTAGCTCAATGATTTTCTCATGCCTAAAAAATGTTATATACAAAATTTAGTTAAAATCGATCCACCTGTTCTTTAGATATAGCTTGACAGGATCCATTATGACCCATCATGACCCAAAATGACCCTTATAGTGGAAATCTCTCAAACATGTGATTTAGCCCATTAGTTTTCTCCTGTCAAAAAACATTTACATACAAGATTTCGTTATAATCGATCATGCCGTTCTTTAAATATAAATAGCTTGACCCAGACCCTTAATGACCCAATACGACCCATTAAATTTTTTTCTCGAACATGTCACTTAGCCCATGTTAGCCCATTAGTTTTCTCGTGTTTAAAAACTGTTACATACAAAATTTCGTTAAAATCGATCCAGCCGTTCTTTAAATATAAATAGCTTGACCCAGACCCTTAATGACCCTTTATGAACATTAATCGAAATTTCTTGAACGTGTGACCTAGCCTAATGATTTTCTCGTGCCAAAAAAATGTTATATACAAAATTTCATTAAAATCGATCCACCTGTTTTTTAGATATAGTTTGACATGATCCATTATGACCCATCATGACCCACAAATGACCCTTACAGTCGAAATCTCTCAAACATGTGATTTAGTCCATAATTTTTCTCATGTCAAAAAACTGTTACATACAAAATTTCGTTATAATCGATCACGCTGTTCTTTACATATAAATAGCTTGACCCAGACACTTAATGACCCAATATGACACATTAAATTATTTCTCGACCATGTAACCTAGCCCAATGTTTTTCTCGTGCCCGAAAATCATAGAATGCAATTTTTAATCAAAATTGCGTGAGAAAATCTCTAGAAAAAAATACATGACCCACAATTACCCAAAAAATGACCCACTAACCGAATTTTCTCGAACATGTTACCTAACCGAATGGTCCTCTTGTAATCCAAAACGATACAACATAAAATTTGGTCAAAATCGTTAGAGTCGTTTTTTAGATAAAAATGACTTGACCCATAATGACCCAAAAATGACCCACTAATCGAAAATTTTCGAACATGTAACCCAGCCCAATAGTTTTTTTTGTGCCAAAAAACGATTGGATACAAAATTTCCTTAAAATCGATCCAGCCGTTCTTTAGATATAAATAGCTTGATCCTGACCCATTATGACCCAAAATGACCCAATAATCGAATTTTCTCGAACATGTGACCTAGCCCAACGGTCTTCTCATGCCCGAAAATGGTAAAATCCAAATTTTTGCGAAAATCGTTAGAGCCGTTTTTGAGATAAAATTTACACACACAATTTTTGCTCGCATTATGATATAAAGTACATGAACTTTTATTAAACAGTAAAAATCAATCTAAATGATAAGGAGATCTTTTTAGGTGCGTTCGTAATTATGTAAATACGTAGCACCTATTGTTGTCACTCAGTCCGTCCGTCTGTACGTCTGTCTGTCCGTCTATCTGTCTGTCCGCATATAACAACGCAAAAGCTACCCAACCGAATCGTTTAAAATTTAAAATACATAATTATTACATAATTTTGTCGAGTCTTTTCAAATGTTATGAAAATCGGATGCATAGACCAATTACAGGGACAATCAAAAGTATTCCGTTACATTACGGTCAATGGGGAAAAAAGTTTCAAATGCATTTTAATCGTTTGAAATTTAAAACGTATAATTATTTGATGATTTTGTGGAGTCATTTCAAATGTTATGAAAATCGGATTCATAGATCAATTACAGGGACAATCAAAAGTATTCCGTTACATTACGGTCAATGGGGAAAAAGTTTCAAATGTATTTTAATGGTGTTACACTCATTTGAACATAATAGAATTGACATGAATCTATGAAGTATGTACTAAAACATACATTCTGTACAATCTGTGATACAAAGAATATTTATTATTAAATTGCAGGGCCACACAAATGTATTCCACTAAATAATGTTATACGTGGAAACATTGTTTGGGGCGAGCTTTAATTATATTAAACTACTTCATATTTTATGAATAAAATTTAATCTCTGCATATTTACAGGAACACAAAGATTTCGACCACTATACTGTATCCAAAGTACGCTCTACTATATCAGCAAGATCTGAATATTTTAAAACTTCGTTATCGTACGAACGCACCTCATTTGCTACGATTCACGTGCAATTTCCAACTTGTTCCATTTGCTATAGCTATTTTCAAAAAGGAATGCAAGAACGCCATCCAATATTTAACACTATAACGCCCGGTTCTTTTACTCAAGTTTGATAATAATATTTGCCACCAGAATTTTTATTCCAATTTATTTAGTTGATTTACTTAACGTAAATTTTCGTGGTTTGAATTTAACTTATTTCAAGAAAAAAATTCTGGCACGAATTTAAATTTAATCACGTGGTCGGAGTCGAATCGACTCCATCCGGGCGTTCTAGTGTTAAAAAAAAATTCAAAATTGATTGATACTGAATTTCATTTTTATCATCTCAATAAAATTCTGCATTCTTTTTTCAAAACAAATCCCATTTTTATTGGACTTCCAAAACCACACTAAATAAAACCCCTAAAGCAAATTATTATATATATATATATATATTTAATTTTTCAAAACACTTTTTATCAAAGAAAATAAATAATAATGTTTTGAAAAAGATTTTATGTATCGTTGATTTTGAAATTGGGAGAAGTTACTTTTGCCAACAAATAAAACAATAAATAGTTACAGCTATATTTTATTACAAAGTTGCATAAACTTTATATTTGCATTCAATTCACAATAAAGGAATTCTGATATCAGTATATATTTTTTCTTTGTGATAAATAGTATAATGAATATTTCATATGTATTGATTTTGAAAGCAGGTTGTGTTTGCTATGAATAGAAATAATTTTCATATCTGAAAATATTAACAAATACTGCCCGAATTTCGACATGAATACTTAAACAATCTTCATTCTTAACTAATAAATATAAATGTATACGTAAAACTCATCATTGAATAATTTCTATAATTCTTTCCCCTTTTCCTAAATTTGAATTTAGCATTTCGTTTTAGTGCATCTCTCAATTAAAAATTAAATATTTCAATAAAATAAATAAGTAAGATGAATTAGTCATAACTTTTTTATAATAATAATGTATTTATTTAAAAAAATGAACTTTTGGAAAAAAAATTCCAAATTGAAAATGGGCGAAAATTTCTCAACAAATATCAAAAACATGTTTTATTATTTTAAAAGCAAATCCAGATAAAAATAGTGAAGATTACACCTAACGTAAAAGAAATTACAATAAAATAAAATATAAGTCTGTTACTGCTAAAGAATATTTAAAACCCGTTTTAAAGTAAATCATAAAATATCTAGCAATAACATAAAATACACTTCCCCCACTTGCAAAATCAAGAGCTAAAAATATCATTTCCTAATAAAGGCTATGATGGGCTTGAAAGAGTGCAAGAACAAGAATTTTTTTTCTACATTGAAATTTTAAACATTAAGAAATATTTATGCAAAGTCTTATACGTGATAGAAAATATACTAGTTACAAAGGTAAATTAATGAAAAGCGCATTCTAATGCACTGGAAATGTATTTTTTCTCAAAACTGATTACAAAAGCATCGTAAAATTAGTCAGATGGAGCAATCCAAAAACTTTCTTTTATCTTATTCATGTTAACATTTCACAATTCACAGAGCGCAAATTAAATGTCAATCCATTCCCATCGTGCAAATTCTAAATATATGAAATTCCGCACTTTTGTTCTTGAAATAGCACTATTGCAGATATCGGGAAAAATACAGAATAAAAGTGTCACTTATTGGGTGATTTGCACTAAAACATAATCAGCAATAATATTTATCAAGGTATACCTGAATCTGAAATCAGATGAAAATTCACGCATAAGTTCTTGAGATAGAGCTATTGTGGTAATCGTGAAAAATGGAGCACTAGTTCATACCGAGGACTAACAAAATTGAGGTTTAAAGGAATTTCGTGCATTATTTTTTGAGGTACACTTGTTGCGTAAATCGCTGAAAATGCAGGCCTGTTGAGAGATAAATACCAAAAAGTATATCCACATCAATTTATATCATAGACAATTTAAATATGAATTTTCATTAAAATCCGCTCATTAGTTCTTGAGATTCACTTACATTTTATTATGTTATATACAGATATAATCACAGACTCACATGCATATAGATAGCCTTTTTGTTGAAAACATGTTTTTTAGAATCTCTGAATCCTTAAACGTGTAAATTTCACGAAAACTGATATTTGAAAATTTTCACAATACCCATACTTTCTTCTTGAAAAGAAAGACTAAAATAAAAAAATGAAAGGTAAAAAAAGGGTTTTTTTTTTTACAAAAGTCTGTTTTTCAAGCTGGTTGCTTTAATTAGAGATAGCTTTGTGTATAGATTACTATTAGGTAACAAGCACTAAAATCTATCATATGGCTTACACTTATTGACTAACATATCGATATAGAGATGTTCTATTTGCTTCTATGAAGGCAATTATGGATTGAAATAATGTCATAACATAATCGTTATACCATATGTAACTTATACATAACGCCATTATGATGCTAAAAGATACGAATACGAGTAGATAGATACGAATAGAGCCTTTCTATATCGGTAATTCATTTTTTTCAAAAACACAGATAGAACCTTATTATTCTCAGGTGGCGATATTAGATTGCTTTTTTGTTATCTATCACATGATCTTCTTGTTCTAAGGTCTCTGTGTTTGGTAGTTATTAATGCTTTTGCTTTGTGGCCCACTATGGGATGTTGTTGATCATACCTATTTTGGTTATTGTCTTTTGCACTTTGCTCTAGTTTCCTTGGAGAGTCCGATACCTGTCCGTTTCATTGGTTGTTTGTTTCTTTGTTTTGACAGTTTTATTAACCGAGGTAAAAAAAAAAAAAGAAAGGTTATGAATTCGACCTGTATGTATTTTTTTGATCACGCATATTTTCCGTAAATATGAACTGATTTTGATAGCTCTTTTTTTTTTTTTTTTTTTTTTTTTAACAATAACGCGTTGTTATTCCCTAAGATGATAATTTAATTTACTATGGGGTAAGGCATGCTTCTTTGCCATTGACCGGTCTATTTTAAATAATTTGTCTCCTCATTACAATATAATGAGTTTTTCTTTATGTATTTTGGAGATTTAGGATCTTTAGCTCCTTTTACTGTCAGACCATATCTTTTTTTATAGTATATATTAAAAAAAGCTTTACTAAATACCAGGAATTCATCCCAGACAAATTGCCCCCTATCTTGCGAAATGGAACATAGATAAAATTAATTTGTAATTCAAAACTGTAAACTATCATTTAATAACTGTTTTTTAGATTACCTACCAACGACATGAAAAAGTATTTTAATTGGAAAATTAAGTGCTCAAAAGTTTCAAAATTTACTAAAAATGTTACTTTCCTATTAGCCACATAAAAAATGATCAAATAAACTGGTTGGAAATTCACAGTAAAAAAAATTATGATTGTGTGTTAAGATTAGTGTAATAAATTGTTACACGTCTTTTTAAATTTTGTTACATTAGATTTTTTTTAGTTATTTATTCATTGATAAAGTTCTTTGTGAAACGTTAATTGCCAGTTGATGCTTAATTTTTAATATTTTTTTAAAATGAAATGAATTTATCAAGGATTAATTTTCTGTAATCGAGCCGCATGCAATGAAGATAGATTTTAAAGAAAATATTTTTCAAAAGTATTTTAAGAAACATGAAATATTGGTAACCATTTTGAATCAATTTCACTTGAAAGAACTGTTTGATTCCAATCAACAGATTTGGCTCTATTCTAATGATATTAATTAATCAAATAATATGTATCCCAATGCATCCCAATGGTCTAAAAATAAAAATTGTGAGTTTCTGAGAAATTAATTGATTTCTACAACAGGTGAGTGAATTTATTTGTGGTTCAACTCAATTCTATTCGCGATATGGCGTCACTATTGCTCATGGGCACGTTTTTCCTTTATAATACAGAAAATTCTGCACGTGGTAAAATGCCTTAATAGAAATTACCGGTAGGATGTGGCAATCCCAAAATTTTTTTATCTGATACATGTTAATACTTTCAGAAAAATTAATCATACCATCATCACCGCTTAAGTTATTTACACCAAAATCTAATCAAAATCAATTAATATCAACTTCTAGCTGGATCTTAAGTTTGATGAAAATCCATGAGTCAGTTTTTGAGATAGATTCACTGCAGAAAAATTTTTAAAATCTGGATAGCGACACCTCTTGAGCGCTTTACTCCAAAAGTTAAAGAACAGTACTTTATAACAGAAACTAGCTGAATCTGAAATTTGATGAAATTTCGTGAATTAGTTCCTGAGATAGAGGTAGTACTGTAATCAGAAATAATGTTGGAAAAGAGTACCAACTGCCAGTTCGATTTACTCAAAACGTTAAATAATACTAATTTATATCAGGGACTAACTGAATTAGAAGTTTGGTGAAAATTCATGCATTAGTTCCTGAGATAGAGCTAGTGCAATAATCATGAATAGTTCTGCATAGAAGCGCCACCTGCTGGACCATTTACACCAAAAAGGAATCAGCATTTTTATTGAGGATTAACAGAATCTGAAACTTTATGAAAATCCGTTGATTAGTTATCGAGATTGGAAAAAATCACGAAAAAGTCAGCATGTTACTGCCACCTGTCGGACGAAGTACACCAAGAAGTAATCCTCTAGTTTATATCAATATCTAACGAAATCTAAAGTTTTGTGAAATTTCGCGCATTAATTCTTGAGATAGAGCGTCTTCAAATATTTGCACCCATATTGAGGGATTGAGTGGCAGAGTGACAGACAAACTCACAGACAGACATTTTATAAAAACATCTTTTAGGGGTTCTCTGAAACCTAAAGCTTTTAAATCTGTTGAAAACCGGAATTCGAAATTTTTCACAAATTCATTATTTTCTTCTTGTATCATTAGAAGAAAAAAAATAAATATGTTGAATGGTTGTTTACAAGTATTTAATTATAATTGTAATTATTATTGATTTATAGTTATTTATTATTAGTTTATACTTATATATAATTAGTTAGTATATTGGTTATTGGTTAATTTATATTTACCACAAGGTCATTCTAACAATATACACCTTATATCTGTGCTTTTTATTAAGTGAAACGACTAATAAACCTTCCAGCAATTTGGCTGATTAGTTGAAAGTTAACATAAACTGTATCATTTATTGAACATTTTTAATGTATTCTATTCTGGCATAAAGTACTGCGATAAGATTAGACGTTGAGTGATTAGACACATTCTCTTACAAACGACTCAATTTGATACTAATGAGGATATTCACTGTAAGTGACAATTACTGTAAATGATGTTCATTAATAGAAAAGTAAACATAATACATGCTATCTAAAGATAGAACAAAGAGTAAGTAATCCTTTATGTTACGACCAACAGACTGAATAGAAGCACTTAAGATAATGAATACATGCGCAATACTTAAGTCTTCACTTTATTTTAATGAAACAATATCAGGTAAGTACAGTTAAAGTTAATGCACTTATAAGACAAGATATATACAAACTAGAAAAAATAAAGTTATACAAAATAAACTAAAGAATAAGTTTATCGATATTGTTCACCAATTTTATCCTCTTCAGACCTGAGCATAAAATAATTCTACAAATTTATATTTATTGCTTTTGCGTAATCAAAATGACACCATAGATGACAGAAAGAACAATTTTTATGAAATAAGTACTTTAGGGGACTAATAATTTAGGTTTACAAATATGGGTTTAAAAATACTTACCCCCTTAAAACATCAGTTTAACTATCAGTAATACAAGTTTACGCAATAACAAAATAAAGGTCTTTAAACAAGTAAACGATCAGCAAATCCTCATAATTTTTTATTGGAAAGCATTTAAGTTAAATAATCATGAATATTTCTTACTTTCTTGGACACTATGTCTCATCCACACTCAGATGAAAATAATATTTATTTTATGAGGTAATATTCATCAGTGCCAACATTTATTGGTTTTGTTTTAAAGCAAAAACATTCAGCTATATAGAATTAAAGTAAAAATGCAAAAAAAATGAACGGTTTAGTTTTTACGAGGAAAAGAATAGAAATACACATTTGTGTACCTCAGGTCTGAAGAGGTTATACACATATTCTCATTTTTGTAAAATAAATATTTAACTATAAGATTTTTGAATAGCATCATTTAAATATGACATTCTCAAAAGGTACATAATTCCAAATTATTGACCATATTTAGAATAATAATTTCAGTTTACGTGCATTTCTTTGAAGAATATGATGAAAAATAAATAAGAAAAATGCTTATTAATTTAGAAGCACCTTCAGTATTTTGAAAGATCATTTTTTTCTGTGTACTATTTGTGCAAATACAGCTTTAAATAAAAAAAAAGTTAATATTTTTGTAATATTAATTTTATAAGAATCACATCAATTTACTAACTAAATAATAATAATATAAACAAGGTTCATTTGAAAAATGAAACTTGCTTTAGATCAACACGATGCACTGTTAAGAAATTTTATTTTTCACGATTAATTATCACGATTTTTCATGGTCATAACAAAATTCATGATTATTATTTCTATATATCTTCATATTTTATTAAGGAAGAACGTAAAGACTACAATTTATCGCTTTAATTTTACTACAAAAGCTTTTTATCATAATTCATTTATATTTTCATCCCCAGTAATAAAGATTAAAAAAAATATTAACTTCCCAAGAGATGCATAAAGTTATATTAAAAAAGCATTCCATTACAAGCACTGTGCATGGAAATTGAACGGGCAATAAAAAAAATGTAAAAATTTGATAAATTTAATGTATGGTAATTCAAATGCTAATTTAATGTTGATTAACAAGGGGATATATTGATATATAAACACCAACAAAATGTATCTGTAAGCTTTTTATTGCAAAAAATAGATATTGTCAGGAATTAGTTGCACGATTATTACAAAAACATAGGAAGACCTAAAACAATCTTCAGCAATTGTATAAGGTTATAATACAAGAATACAAGATTGAGATTAAAATCTCTTAAAAAACTTTTATCCTCGAAAGTGAAAAGATGTTTTTAAAGCTAGCATTGGCAGGGAAATTCTTAAGTTAATAAATTTTGCAGACGACAGAGCTCCAGGTATGCAAGAAAACAAATCAATCCTTAAATTTCCATCCACAAAAAAACTGTGTAACCCGCTTTATTAAATAGCCACAAAACTTGCAAGTTATTTTCATAGATGAAAAGAAATAAAGCTTAGACTATCCTGATGGCTAAAAATATTATTGGCATGATTTGGGAAAATAAAAATAATTTTCCTCAAAGCGTCAGTTACATTGAAAAAAAAAACTTGCAAAGTTACTAAATTTTGTCTAGAGAACAGGGATTTCATTAACACTTTATTTAAAATTTCATGCAACCGTTTCTGTTATATGAATTTTTGCTGTTACCGTTACAAAACAGTTCTAAGAATTCCAGTATTCATGAATAAGTTTAGTAACATAACAGTTTGTTTAAAGTGTAGATGGCTATTATGGCATGATGGTTCTTTTCATTCAATGGCGTGAAAACATTTGAATTTATATCAAGAAAAGTTCTGAGCATCTATCATCTCTTGGAAGATTTCTGGCAGGAAATAAATGCATTTATCAGTAACACAATGTTTTTTATGCGTAAACTATGATACAAACTCTGGATTCAGAAGAAAAAACATTGAAATTTTACAATGGCAATACTTATTTAAACCCTATCGATAATTTGTGGGGATATCTAGTAAAATAAGTTTATAAAAATGGAAGACATTTTTCTTCACCTTCAGAACTCAGATCAATGAATGAAGAATAATATAAATGATATAAATGATATAGTCCCCACCTGTTCCAAAAAATAATAATGTTCAACTCCATGAAATATAGAATGTTTGCAGTCATTAAAATCAAAAATGGGTGCATTATATAATTAACCATTTTTTTATTACTGTATGGATTTTATTATGGTGTCCTAAACATTTTTACACAGACAAAAATAGTGCAATTTTGCACAAATGCTTTATTTTCGTAATAAAATACAGATGAAGTTTGTTGACTTTTTTATTAGCTTTACAACTGTCTAATGCATATCATAGAAACTGTTTTTTACCGGTCTTGAATGGTATCATTAATTAATATTATTTTTCCGCTTAATGTTTTAAAACCCAAATTATAGGGATGCTTAAAAAGCTTTAAACAATTCAATTATGATGTTAAAATGATGCAACGAACACATTTCATTACATTAACACCGTGATCATCAATTCATGAGCGTGATAATTTTAAAACGATGCTTTAGCTAGAATGTCGCTTTTACTGTTTTTTTTTTTATATCTGGTTAAGATATCCACTTTCATTGAGTACGTGATTGAAAGATCTCGATGTTAATAGTAAAATGTATATGTAACATCTTTTTACGTATGTTTCTAACATCGTAATTGAACAGTTTTAATTTTTTATATGTAGGGGAGACTGGAGCACATGTAAACAGTTCACATAAACATAGCTTTTTCTCATACACTATAAAAAAAAATCTGTGAAGATACTAAACATTTTCTAGGAAACTGGGATTCCAAGAACTTTTCATGTAAGGATAACAGGAAAAATTCATGTAATCGATTCTGAAACTTGATTTTTTGCTGTTACCATTACAGGAAAAGTTCTTGGAATCCCAGTTTCCTAGAAAAGTTTAGTACCTTTGCAGATTTTTTTTACAGAGTACTTGGATTACTATCTATAAGCAAGAACTACTGAATATAGTAAACAGGATTTCTGTTTACACATGGTAATTTTTTTTTTAAAATCGTCTTTATAGTTCGTCTTTTTTTTAAATAGTTTTATATATTCAAAAAAATTTTCACATGTGCCCCAATATCGGAGCAGTTGTGAACACAAGTGGAGCACATGTTAACACAGGGAAGAAATATCCTTTGACATGGTTTTTTATCTGCTACACTGTAAAAAAAATCTGCAAAGGTACTAAACTTTTTCTTGGAAACTGGGATTCCAAGAACTTTTCCTGTAACGGTAACAGCAAAAATTCAAGTTTCAGAATCGATTACATGAATTTTTTCTGTTATCGTTACATGAAAAGTTCATGGAATCCCAGTTTCCTAGAAAATGTTTAGTACCTTCACAGATTTTTTTTTACACTGTATTTGTTTGTCGTTTATATCAATAGTTAAACTATGTGTTAAATTCACTATAAAGAAAAAAATATGTGTAAATTTATCTATAATATTATAAAATGAAAATAAATAGCTTGGAGGGCCAGGAAGGATTAGACGATTAATGGTTTATGCAATAAAATAAAAAATAGAAAGATAAATTTGAAAAAAAATAAAGCTTTTAAATTTCATTTAATTTTTTGTTTTAGGGAGAATTTTGGGTGGGATATTTAAAATAATGTTTACAAGAAATCTGCCGTAGTACGAAATATTTTCACTCCTGCTTTTCTCTTCCTTCTAAAGCCATGATAAAGAAATGTCTTTTAGTGATTAAAATATATCTCCATTATAACCCCCCTCCTCCACTCCCCACACAAATTTAACTTCTTTTGTTTTTGACAAAGGGGAGATCCTTGCAATCGAAATTTTATAGTAATTATCAGTTTAAAAATTTCACTTTGTTAAGATATTATTGATATCGATCCTTATTCAAAGTATCATATACACAGCTACTTGAGAGATGAAAGTAAGCCATCTTTTTTAAGTTTAAAGAATTGAAATAAAAAAAATTGCAAAGATTTCTAACGTAATACTTTTTGTATTAACAGAGCATAAAAAGAAGTCTTTTCCATAACATTATTGCGTTGTAGAGAACAATACATTTCTTTTAATTGAACGTAAACCAGATTGTTGTTCTTTACTTGTTCGCAGTTGTAATTTGCGAAATTTTTAATATAAAATCAAATGTTAAATGACGAAAAGGCTTCTATACCAAGAAAATGATAGATATTGGAGCTGACATTATTTCTCATGAAGTTAAATAAAAGGTATAGAATCACATAATGATTATTAGAACACTTATGAACAGTTCATGTGTGCCACAGCTAGTGTGGTCACAAATGCTCTAGAGTTTAACTGACAAATCATTATCCTTTTTCAATTTTAGAAGGATTTTTTTATATTTTTTTTATAATATTCATTTTTTATCTAAAATCATTAAAATTTAAATAAATGATTAAATAAACAAAGTTATTTGCTTAGTAAGTTGGAATTAAAATTTTACTTTTGAGATCTATAAATGCTCTTTGGCTAGTTAGGACAAACAAAATCTGGAAAAGCTCCAAAAAATTTTTACCATACGTCTACAGGAATTCTTTTTTCTGATTTAAAAACCATACAATAACTAGTCAAAAAATGCGAAGGTCACATCTGTCCCATGTTCATATGTGCTCCAGTCTCCCCTACTTATATGTAATGGAACGGTATGAGATAATTTTTATCTAAATTTTTATTAAATTAATAAAAATTCTATATATATTAATTGCAGATAGCCCTAAGATTATTTTTTCCATTAGTAAATTTACAGAAGCGTAATTAAAAAAAAATTCCATGTGAGTCATTAATGTGAAAACATTTAATTATTATTACATAATTATTACATGTAATTATAATATTTACATATAATATAATACATATACGTATAATAATACATAATTATATTACATGTAAATATAGTTATTTATTATTATTACATAATTATTACATGGTTTTTCAACTTCAATAAAGTGAAAATCTCATGATAGTATACAAAATAAATTATTCTGTAGATATATGAAATGCAAAATTATAAATACAAGAAGCTTATAATATATAATATAAAGTATTACCTTTTCCCTGAGTAACGCTGATGTCATATCGCTGATCCCCGGTCGTTGGCCGGGTCAATAAAAGTAGTTATTACTGCAGTGTTTTAAACTTCTATGTATCGCACGATTTAAATTTTTAAACAATTGAATGAGAAAACATTCTTTAAGAAGCAATTTGTTTGAAAATTGCATCTGTATTTTCTGATATTTTAAATTTTTAAAAAAAGTTTTACAAGCATGCCTAATTTTTCAAACCTATTTCTATCGCTTACTGCCCGACTGCGAAAGATTAATCCGTTTGCACTTCTGTTGCGTTTGTTTATAAATTATAATTAGTTCAGTATTTGTGCGACCGATATTCTACAGTGAAATATAAACTCTGTCAACAACTAAGGAAAAAAATACAATAATATAAATAAAACACAAATTTAATAGATACTTTATATGACAATGTCATTAAATCCTAAAACTATAAAAAAACAACAAAAAAATACTGTAAGTAGTAGTCTTTGGCTATTTTTTTGGTTATTAACTAATTACATATTTCAAACATGAAAATTTCGTTTATTACAAATTAAAAAACTGATTTAAATATTTAATTGATATTTCTTAGGCATGGTCAAGCTTGCAATTTTAAAAATTATATAAAATGCAAACTATCTTTTACAGTTTTTAATTAAAAATACCGTTCACCTATATTATGAAACCTATATGATCGGTATGGATTCCTGAGGTTACATAAAATATCAGTTATCTTGTTGAATATGATCATGCCTAAAACGATCTCATAGTTTAAGGATAATTTTTTGCATTAAGAATTGCTCATATTTTAAACTATATTGCGTTTTTCATGCTTTTTACAAGCTTCAAAAGTTTGGCTACATCTGATAACAGCAAAACATCGTAAATTTCAGAGTCATTTTTCGAGAGATACACTATTGAATCTGGAAAAAATGCATTTCATACTGAAAACGTATACATTTTCAGTGAAAATATTTCAACATTACTTCTCCCAAAATGTTAACAACGTTCTTAACACAACCATTTTATAATTTTTGCAACTGAGCCAAGAAAAAAATAGTATTGAAGAAAACTTTTTTGTTGTTGTTGTTCAATCTCTTTTGTTCAAATTACTGTTTGCTTGGCTATATTAAACTGTTTATTTCTCTTTATCTCTTCAGAGTCAAAGTACACAAATGGGGACCCCTATTCTTTTACCTTAAAATAAACTATTTGATATTTAACTAATAATAACACATTGCTCAGTGGTGCACAAAACAGGAATTTTCATATACATTAGTACATATTAAAATAAAATAAAATTTTCAACGTTTCGCGCCGTCTTCTGCGGGCGTCTTCAGGAAAATATGAAATGGAAGGACTACGTTTGCATCTTGTTCGAGAGATATTTCTACTAAATTAAAAATTAAATGAATTAAAATTTTAAAATGTTGCCAATTACACGTGAGTAAAAATTAAAATATTGCAAGGAAATAAAAATTTTAAGGTTTTATGATGTTATGCCATATTTTTGGAATATTGTAGGATAAATTATCATTACATGGTTTATTTTCACGTGCTATGATTTCGATGGATTCTATTATTTTACCTTGAACTGGGTTATTGCATGGAACTATGATTTTGGCTTCCTCAAAATTAATATGGCAACCCTTGTTCGCCAAATAGAAGCGAGCAAGGGCAGTATTCTGTTTATATTGTTCTATATCTCTACGATGTTCTTTAATTCTAGTTAAAAGTTTCCGCGTTGTCATGCCGATGTAGACTTTTTTAAGATTATTAATCGACAAAATCCCAATAGATCAAAAATCTGGTATTTATGAAATCCCCATCACTTTATCTAATAATCTTAAAAAAGTCTACATCGGCATGACAACGCGGAAACTTTTAACTAGAATTAAAGAACATCGTAGAGATATAGAACAATATAAACAGAATACTGCCCTTGCTCGCTTCTATTTGGCGAACAAGGGTTGCCATATTAATTTTGAGGAAGCCAAAATCATAGTTCCATGCAATAACCCAGTTCAAGGTAAAATAATAGAATCCATCGAAATCATAGCACGTGAAAATAAACCATGTAATGATAATTTATCCTACAATATTCCAAAAATATGGCATAACATCATAAAACCTTAAAATTTTTATTTCCTTGCAATATTTTAATTTTTACTCACGTGTAATTGGCAACATTTTTTAATTTTAATTTATTTAATTTTTAATTTAGTAGAAATATCTCTCGAACAAGATGCAAACGTAGTCCTTCCATTTCATATTTTCCTGAAGACGCCCGCAGAAGACGACGCGAAACGTTGAAAATTTTATTTTATTTTAATATGTACAAATGTATATTAAAATTCCTGTTTTGTGCACCACTGAGCAATGTGTTGTTATTAGTTAAAGTTTATGGTGCAACTGTCCTATATATATTTATTTGATATTTTTTACAATTTGACATCCCTTTTATGTAGCTGAACATTTTTTGCTTTAAAATCAAACCAATAAATCAGAAAATAGACGTTGATCTTTTCATAAATTAAAGTTACTTTCATCCAAAATTTCAAAATGTTTTTAAGACAGTGTGAGCAAGAAATTCTGTAATTTTTATAGTTGTTTAACTTAAACAATTATAAATAAAACTTTTTGAGAACTTCTAGATCATTCACTTATTTCAATTACATGATTTTTTATTGTGATAATTTATGTTATTTATAATTAAATGGATTTTATAGGCGTCAAATAATTTTAGATTATTATAAGCGAACCTAAATTACCACTCCCTTTAAGTATAAACTCCAGAAAAAGATTCTTTTTTCTGTCATTTATGATGCCATTATGATATCGCGATAGCAACGAATGTACAGTATAATTTACAGTATAATCTTAGCTTCACTTCTCAAGAGGTAATGACCCATGTTAATATTGTTTTGAAAGTATTTTACACGTGTTGTTATATAATGTTCTAAATTGTACGGTCTTTATAAAGCGTTGTTAATTGCCGAAACGTCAGTGAAGGCTTACTTTGGAGACAGGAAATTTATTTGTTTCTGTCTGTCTGTCAGTCTGTCTGTTCAGCGAAAACAAACGTAAAAAACATTCAATTGACTTGAAATTAAGTGGGATGTTAGTGAGACACTGGTATTAAGCTGTATAGTTTTTTGTTAGATTTGATTCATTCGTTCGGAAAATATAGAATATTTTAGTTTCCGCAATAATGCTTTTCTATGGCAAATCCAATGATTTTCAATTTATTTTTTTTTCTTGAGAGAAAATGACACATTTGATTAATGGAATTCACTGATAAATGGATACTGAAATTTATCGGTTAATTTATTCGTATTGTTTTGAAATTTTGTCTACGCAATTGTCAGATTTTTTAAATTATTACTGTAAATTTTGGAGATTTTTTATAAATGTATTCCAATAATATAGACTAATTTGTTTTAGAGATTTACTTATTTCAAATGAATTTATTTCATTTTCTTTATTTTCTCATATTGGTTGCTAAGCAACCATTCATCCTAATTCTTATCTATAATTTGAAAGCGTGTACGAAAATTTAAATGATGTCAACATCAAAACTGATGAATTAATTAATGTCTTTGTATCTTTGCGTATAAATATTTCAAAGCCCAGAAAAGAACATAGGTTATGTTTTATTAATTTTATTCAAATAGTTTCCTTAATAATTCAAAATTTCATTCTTTTTCATACACAATCAATAGAGACATTTTAGATGCAATTTAACCAATTTCCTTTATCGTTGCCAAAAAAATTAAAATCTGGAATAATTATTTTTCAACGGCAATAAGTTTCAATTGAGCAATTTTCATTCCAGAAATTAAACTAAGAAAAAATAAATAAATATGACGTCAGAATTAAAATAAAAAAGATATAGTACTTTTGTTAAATATTAAACACGGATATTTGTTTCGTTAATAAGAATTTTTCTGACAAAAATGGAGACACAATTAGAAGTAAAAGAAATAAAAAAGAATTTTATTTTTAACAAACAATTCACTTGGTAAAATATGACGTCATAATTGAAATAAAACAGGTATTTTATAGTAGTCGTTAAAAATTCAAGAAACATGGATACCAATAACTCATGAATAATGACGTCATTGCCGAAACTTCAGTGAAGGCTTACTTTGGTGACTCGAAATTTATTGTTTATCCGTCTGTCAGTCTGTTTTTCTGTCTGTCTGTTCCGCGATAACGGCTGCAAAATGCAATCAAACTTTTGTTTTCGGAAAAAAATGTAAAACTCTAGATTACTAATTTTACACTTTAAAAAGTTCCTTAGATTACTAATTTTACGCTTTTAAAACTTCCTTATACATCAGATTTAGGTGTTTGTGGTTGGCAGGCATGTAGAAGTATGAGGTTAATGAAAAATGCTTGTCCAAACTGTTACTTATCCTTATAAATCAAAATGTATAAAGAAATGCAAGATATGCTATAACCATTAGCGCAATTAATAGAAAGTTGAAGAGATCTATATGTTATAATAAGTAATACTACTATGTTATAGTAAAAAAGCAAAAATAATAGATCATGTAAATGTCAGAATTTCCTAACATAACTAAAATTTTAATTTAACGGATTTGATAGCTGAAAACTTCTTACTCTTATTTTATTCTTATAAATAATTACGTAATTTGAAAATTTTAAATTACAGTTTCCAGAAAGTTGAATTTTGCACAAAGTGTTTTTTTAAAAAAAAGATGTGCAAAGCTGACGTTGAGGCTCCTGATCTGCAGATTTACTAGTTTAGTGACAAAGGGCATGTTCAGTGCAACTTACCGAAGTAACCAATGTTACCGAACGATTGTAGGGCAGTACGAAAGCGAAATGTCGCACCAATGAAAACTATCCTGGTGAATTGTAGCTGACGTCACACTTCGCCTTGATTTTCATTTTGTACTCGTCTACAATCGCTTGTAACATTGGTTACTTCGGTAAGTTACCAGTAAGTTGTGCTGAACATGCCCAAAGTGTTGTGTAGCACTATTTGAAAAACATCGACACTATTTACGACACAGTTTCAACAAAATTAACAACACTATTTTTAAAACACGTTTCCGGATATCAACACTTTTGCAACATTTTAAGAAAATATTTCTAGGTAACAACACTTTTGCAAGTTATTAAAACAAATTTATAGCTAACAATACTTTTGCAACGCATTAAGAATACAAATCAAGTATTATGTATGAAGAATTGTTATTTTACCGACAAAAAGTGTTTTTAATATGTTTATTTTTATGTATGAGTATTTGCTGTGAACTAAAATGAAAGCACACGAAATCACGATACCATTTTTAGTAGATAAATTTAAAACTGAATAACCTTAGAAATAATTAATTAGTAAATATAATTAGACTGCATAAAATATATCATTTAAAACTTAATTTTCGTGTTTCAATATAACCAGTTAATTGCATAAAAAAATATTTCAATTTTAAGAAAATGCGACATTTATCATTCAATGACTTTTATTCTTTTATATATTCTATCTATTCTATCTATTATATTCTATCATTCTGTTTCTATTTTTAAAAACTTTTCGGAATGGGCTAGCTTTTCCAGATTGTCTTCCATACATTATAAATTAATTCGAAATTAAATTTCTTTTTTGTAATTATATTTGGAATTTATCGAAATCCAAACAACAATGTAATTGTTTATGGTTTATAGACTACAGGTTAGATAATTTAAATCATATAGATTCTTAAAAACAATCTGTCATATGTCGTGAATTGGTATTGCAAATTAAAAATAAAAGATTGTTTATCCTTTGAATTAATAACTCTTCGGATCTATTTCGATGTCGGTTAATCCATTTTCAGACACACATAGTGAATTGTGAAATATTTTCGATTAGTAAATACAATCGAGGTATGACTTACGCCATCGAATATTTTGTGACTTTAAATAGAGAATTTCTATTTAGAGTAGAATAATGATCGCACACTCAGATATTCTTAATTTAAAACTATTCTCTTGCACTACAAATTCAAAGTAACAACCGAATAGTTTATACAGGGGTTGGACAAAAATATGGAAACACCTTTTGAAATACTTGTTTGAAAAGAAAGATTGATTTTAATGAACTATGTTGATGGCGCTGGCGTTTTTGCCTACTGTCGCCACCTATACAACTTCGTAAAATCGCTGCACCGTTCAGTAGTTGTTGGATCACTGTTATGTGAGGTTGTCATTGCATTATGTCAGAGTTTACAGACTTCGAACGTGGCCAAATTGTTGGCGTGTGTATGGCGGGTGCTTCTGTAAGCAAGGTAGCCGAGGTTTTTTGTGTTTCAAGAGGTATTGTGTTGAAGATTTATTCCGCATATTTGAAATGCGGAAAAACATCATCAGCTAAATAAAAGCACGGACAAAAGTGTGTGCTGAGTGATCGTGACAGACGATCATTAAGGAGGATTATCGCGAAAAATAAGAAGACCACAGCTCCAAAAGTTACTGCTGAAATGAATGTCGTGTTAACAACCCTTCGAGTACCAAAACAATTAGAAGGGAGCTTCATAAACAAGGAATTGTTGGCGATGCCGCAATTGAAAAGCCATTCATCAGTGTGCTAATGCCCATAACAGGAAAAAGTGGTGTTTAAGTCATAAAGCCTGGACTATAGAGCAGCGGAAGAGAGTAATATGGCTGATGAGTCTTCTTTCACATTGTTTCCCACTTCTTGCCGAGTTTACGTCTGGAGAACGCCATCCCAAGCCAGACTGCTTGTTGCCAAGAATGAAACATAGCGAGGGTTTGGTGATGGTTTGGGCAGCCATATCGTGGTTCTCTTCTGGCCCCATGATAACTCTGTCAGGGCGTATTACTGCTCAGACTTATATGAACATATTGGCTGATCAAGTCCATCCAATGGTATAAACTTTGTTCCCCAATGGTGATGGTATCTTCCAAGACGACAACGCCCCAGTTCACACAGCTCACATTGTCCAGGATTGGTTTTCTGAGCACGAGGATGAATTGTCTCATCTCCCCTGGCCACCAAAGTCACCAGACCTGAATATTATCGAACCTTTGTGGTCTACATTGAAGCGGAAAGTGCGTTCTCGCTGTCCACCACCAACACCGTTATCTGAACTTGCCATCGTTTTGCAGGAAGAATGGTACAATATTCCCTTGGCAAACTTACAGAAACTGTATTTATCCATTCCGAGAAGACTGGGAGCTGTTTTGAATAACAACGGGTATTCTACACCGTAATATGCAAGGAAACCTGTTTTTTAAGGTGTTTCCATATTTTTGTCCAACCCCTGTAGATAATGAACTGTAACAAACTATTTTAATTATCGATTCGAGAAAATCGCTACTTACATAAAACCTGTATTTCTGCTGATTACAAATGTAAAATGCCTTTCGTTTATAATACGCTGTGTTGAAATCAAGAAAATGTATTATTATATGTAAAAATGTTTAAGTTTTGTTGTAAACTTATGCATGAATACAGAAAATGGATTCAACGAAATAACTATATGTTGATCTGAATTATAGGTCTTGAAATAA
Source organism: Maratus speculifer (assembly GCA_964019185.1). Classification (NCBI taxonomy): domain Eukaryota; kingdom Metazoa; phylum Arthropoda; class Arachnida; order Araneae; family Salticidae; genus Maratus; species Maratus speculifer. The sequence goes on from OZ025297.1 coordinate 31,556,103, forward strand.
ATTCTAATAAAAATATGTAAATTTTAAACGGTAATACGAAATACAAATTTACAATGGATTCTGTCATGTAGTATTTGAGTTAAAATTCAAAAAAACATTCGGCATTCTGATATATTTTGGTGTAAATAAAAATTAATTGAACATTAAGCGTTGCAAATTTTAGGATCATAGAATTCTAAAACTAAGCTATGAATTCTAAACACAGAAAAATAAATATGTTTTTGAGCCCTATTTTATCATCAAATTTACAATATATTGATTAGATTATACTGATTAGAATCGACGCAATATGTAGAGCTGTTGCAAAAAGCACATATTCGTTACTAAGTGACGGTTATTTTTTAAGATAAGAAGTACCGAACTGTAACTTAGAAATGTGAGTCGTTAGTCGTTACTGCGTCAATATGTAGCCGAAGAAAATTAAAGTAATTTTAAACGTATTTTACATATTTGTAATTAATCAATGGAGCCAGGCAGTCGAATGCGTAAAAAGATGCGAATTTGTCTTCGGACTCAGAGAATACGGCGCGTCGTCAGTTTCAGTTATTTCAGCAACAGGCTATGCATAAAATTCTGTTTATATCATTCTGTTCCATTCATATCAGTTATTCAGAAAGCTCAAATGATTCGGCTTTCGTAGGGGCTTGTTTATTCATTTGTTTATTTTATTATGAAAAAAAAATAAGTAAATTGTGGATACCAATTTTGATTTTAGGTGGTGACGCCGGGGGAAGACCCCAGGAGAAATAAGGTGTTTTTTCATTTTGTGTTTTCAATGGTAAAAAAAAGTGAACCTCCAGGAGCATCTCCCCCTGGAAGATTTAATATTTTGCGTTTCCTATCGTATAAAAGGGCAACCCCACCCCCTCCCGGAACTCTAAAATGTCTTCTTTAGAGCCACAAATATTCCTCCCGGAGAAAAGTGTCTAAATTCAAATCCAGTGACAAATTTCTCTGAAGAATAAAGAAAATGTGTAAAATGTGTGATCTTCAAATGTAGAGAAAGTGTGATTAATGTGATTTATATTTAAGCTAAATGAAGTATTCACTCAAAAAAGGTTCAACAACGAATAAAAGAATCATTTGATAAGGAATCGTTCATTATATGATAGTTTCGGAGTTTGCAGATTCAGCATAAAGGTACTTATCTGTGATGTTTACATCTGCATCACCAGAAAGAATTTTTTCAAAATAAGGTTATATATTGTCTGAAACGCGTGCTTCATTAAAACCAAAAAGATTGGAAAAAATAATATTTTTAAATTTAAATCATAGATTTCAGAAATAACAATGCGAGTTGTGTAAACTGTTTAATTGATAAGATGATAAAGTCTAAAATGGAGCAGATTTCTTTTAAATGCTCAGGAAATCTTCAAGAAATTACTTATGTATTCATAGATTTTCTTTCCATGCATTCTTTACTTTCATTAAAAGTATTTTTATACGTGTATTTATGTTTTATATTTGAAAAAAAAATATGATAAAGACGAATTTTTAGGTTTTTTGGAGAAACGTTTTTAATATAAAGTTTATTTATTTTTTGTGCTTGTAAAAATATTTTAATAATAATCTTTTAATATTAATCTTTCTTTAAAACCTTTTTAATTATAATCTTTCAATGAGATATTGAATAAATTATAAAATTAATATATTATAATAATATATAAACTGCTACTTGAAAATAACATTTGTGATATTTGAAACCTCATAATAATTTATTGTTGTTCTGCTAATATTACAATGCTTTTTTTCTTTTTTTTTTTATAAAAAAGTATTCCGAATGCATGTAACAAGTAATTTCATGTATTATTTCAAATCCATTTCTAAATAAACCCTATTATTTCCTCTTTTAAATAAGCCTTAAGTTTTACAAGCAAAGTATGCATTTTAATGCATAATGTAATTCGTTTCATATAAAGTTAAATTAAAATCCTTTTTAAAATACGCAATATATCTTTAATTTAATTACTATGCAAAATGCTAATTTAATTACTATGCTAATTTCATGACTATGTACAAAATAATGTTTAAAGATAGAAGAATTATAATGCACACATTTTTCAATTCTACATAGGAAATGAAATTAAAATTCAAAAACTATTATGTGCATCAATAAATTTGAAAATTATATCCCTCTATGAAATATATAATAAACTGATTTCCCAATTTATTATATTTCATAAGTTTTAATTAATATTTAATTATCAGTAACAGTATAATTAAATCAAATGAAAATATACTAAAAAATCGAAATAACTTGGTACATTTGAACAACTACACATGAAAGGCTGCTGTAAATAAATTTCAAATGACGAACATTAAATAACAACGAATCTTAATTTTTATATTAATTCATAACTAAAGAATAAATTTAATATGACTTCATTCATATCTATATTTTTGTTTATCAGTTATAATAGTGTCATTGTTCAGTCTTTTATTACATATTAATTTCAACATTCGAAACTTTAAAAAGTTATATTTTATTAATTTAAAATTGAGCTCAATGAAAAAGACCTTGGAAAACGAAAATGGCTAAAGACGTTAAATATTAAATTCTAACTACAGTTTTATTTTAATATATTCTGTAAATGAAATTAGATACTATAAATTCACACTTGTATCAAAGATTGTAACATATTTTTAAGGAGGTTAATTACTTTTTACCATTCGTCATTTATCACTTATACAAAAATATATCGTCTCTCTTAACATTCTTTTAAAATGTGATTTAATCAATGTATTTTTTAAATGTAAAAAGACGCTAAATTAATTTTGAAATGTATTTAAACATTATATTACAGTATAAAACCAATTTTATAGTCTTTTACTTGTTACCCTTCAAAGTAAAATGAGGTGTATAACGAATAATTCTAAAAATATAATTCAATTAATCATTTTATTACATAGTCATAAGAATGCTTGTGAAAATGTATTAGATTTTAAAAGTTTTACTGAATCTTCAAATTTAATGAGAAATCAACCATAAAATGACCAAAATGGAGAAAAAATAATGCGTCAAATTACACAATTTTTTTTTAAGTGAATGAAAATTTAAAATAATTTGAAATAAAACTAGGCTGAAAACAATTAATATCCTTTTTTTAATGCAATAACAGTTAGAATAATTAAGGAAACAATCATAGAAAATATTCAAATAAATAAAACTACTAATTTTGTGGAATTAAGCAATTTCTGCTTTTGTAGTTAATTGCACTTTTCATTGAAAACCTGATACACATATTCAAATTTTGTAGCTTCTAATATTGCCATATTGTATTGCATTGAAAATAGTTAGAATGCTAGTAACTTTGGTTGTCATATGGTATCGAATTTTATCTGAAATATGAAAAATTCAGTATGGTTTCCGTTAAGATTGCTGCAGTAAATCATTATAATATGCCATCTGTTATGAATTTTGAAATCAAACTAATACCATATAATATTATATAGAAATATTATAATTTGAATGTTTTTATTAACATTAGATTACTTCTTGGGTTTATTTAATTGAATATTGGCAATATAACTAGTTTAAATAATATTCTTCAATCAGGAATGTGCAAAAGTTGTCATCAATTAGTGTATACACAAGAATCACGTATGTTTATAGAAATGATATAGATGTATGATTTCAATCATCATAATGGTTTTTTGATGAAGAATACTAGAATTCTGTATTGTGGCACATACATTATCAACCTACAATCTTTGTTTGATTGTATATCTCCAAAAATAGACTATTTGTGTTTGATAGCTTTGTTTTATTGTTGTTCGATACCTCCCTGTTAGTGGAAAAGTATGGGACACATTTTGAAACCTACAATTTTTTTACTTATAAAATAGCTTTTGCATGTTGCTATATTGCTTAGGGTGATTAAAAAGTGTTTCGCTTTGCACTCTATAAATTAAAAGTTTTGTTTTTGTGTCAAAGAAAGTTGATTTTCTTACTTTTGTAAAAAGTGTCCTAAACCAGTGCACTTTACCTTACTATTTAAATGTACGTCAATTATTTAAAAGTATGCTTTTTCTAACATGCCGATTAGAAGTGTTTTCCCAACTTTAACCTCACAACTTCAGGCTTTTTACTGTCCCTTGGCCATTGAAAGATTTATATTCTGGGATCGAGCCTGACCAGGCCCGGTACCTTACTTTTTTCTTAAGACTCGGCTAACTCTTACATGTTTTTTCATTTCGAACTTCACACTTCACACTTCTTAGGTCTACACAGGTAAATCTTCAGTTCCTGTCTCAACACAACCCGTATTAAAATCGTCTTCCCTGACAGGTCTAATCTGTGCTAAAATAAGTAAAATTTGCTCAAACCACATATTTTTATAAAAAAGTGCATATATTTCTAAATTGTGACTGATTTATAATAAAAACTTTAAAATTCAGTTTTACAAAGGATAGTAAATTTAAAGGGAAAAATAAAATTAAAATCAGTGAAATTGAATATGCCTATGATGCAATCCTGTCTTATACGAGAAAGATCCATGCAAAATGAATATGGTAACACCTGAGGAAAAACAGATTGCATTTAAACCTCCTAAGAAAGGAACTTAACTTTAGCGCATTTTTATCTTTCCCACGAGATTCCATCTTAAACGATTTTACTTTACAACAAACGATATTAAAGGAAAAGTGAAACATTCATGTATAAATAGAGATTCATTAAAAAACAAATGTATCGCAGATTTTTGCTCTTCTTTAAAAGTAAAAATCATGAACAAGAACAAAAAAGAGCTTTAATAAATATTTTTTGTCAGCACTCACTCATATGAAACAATTTTTAACCATAACGATATAAAAAATATGAAGAAATTCAGTCAGGCTGGGTATACTTTCAACTTTTTTCAGGCCGGACCGAAAATTTTACTATGGGTCGGTTTGGGACCGGACCTAGATATTTCGACACATTCAGACCTCTAGTGCACACTACCAGCTTACTTTGAAAGCAAAATTAGCGTTAATTTTGCACGATGCTTTTTTATGTCCAAATGAGAGGCACTGTCTTAAACTGACATTTAATAACGGACAGTATGTGGATGACCACCTTTCTTGATTTCAAAATAATACAAAAATTCTTCATTTAGAGGCATGGTTAAGTGGTGTAAGTCACGAAGTTTGGAGAATTTTGTATTCTAATATCCCTGTGAGATTTTTTAGATATGGGGAAGAAATTTATTTTGTTCAATTCAAGAATGGATAAGGAATAATATCCTAATTGGAAATTTAGCCTTACGGGGCCGTATAAAAATTTTATTTTCGTATTTTTTTCAAATAGACCCCCATATAGCTGCAACTTATGCCATCATATATAGCACCTTTCTTAATGAATTTTTTCAATTGGAAGTATTGGTCTATGGGCAACGTTTAAGAAGATAACCTATTTTTTTTATACTTATGACTCGCACTGTATATTTGTTCCAAAATGTTAAACTAATGGTTGGTAGGGCAAAGTGTTAATTACAAAGATCGTCTTAGAATGCTGTTTAAATCGTGATTTAAACAATTCAGAAGTGTGCTAAGCCAATGCACTATTTGCTAAGATGAACAAAACCTAAATATTTTCGGCCATTTTAATTGGACCCAAAAATATTTTGCTTGCTTGACCATTTTTAAAAAAATCTGAAATTTTTTGCATAACAACTCTAACGTGATGGAAGTTGAAAATGACAATTTTTTAAATATTAATATTTTTTAGTTTAGCAGGGTCGCCATCATTGTTTCATCGTATGCAGCTATTTCCTCACATTGAAGGATTTACGGAATTGTAAATATCTTATAGTTTGTTTCTCTGATTCACATGGGGGCTTGCAATAAATTGTTCAGAATAAAATGTGCTAAAAGTCTGACGATAGTATAGTTTCTTAAAATAAATTCTTATTGGTGAAATTTTAGCAAGAATTTAAAAAAAATCGAAGATATTCGAAAAAATATCGAAAAAATACACAAGCATTTGAAGAAGATATTTGTAATTAACATTTAACTTTACACCATCAATCATTAATTTAATATTTTGAGTGTATGAATAAATAGTTGGTTCCAATAGATTGGCAGCATTGTTTTGGCATGTTGTTCATGTCATATCTCAGCTTGTAGTCAAATCTTTTCTTGAAATTTTTTGGACACAGCCCTGCCATAAAATACTATCAAAGGCCACAATTGCAGACTGTTATCTCGTGTTCCACGGGAGATATCAATGCCTAAAAAGTGCGATTTTTAAAATTTTTTACAAATTTTGTAAATTTTTTCGCAAAGTAAAATTAATTCCCAGATCTGAGACTTGGTGTGTGAGTACATGTACTTTCGACGTATTTGTAAAAATAAATTGTGTCATGTTGTCAATTTTCCTTGCATGAAAAAATTCTTCTTATAAAATCATAAAATAATATCATTCTTATAAAATAATATCAGATTTTGGAAACAATCTTACATTTTATGATAAAACTTCACCAGTAAAAGTTTTTTTTTTAACTATACTTTCACCAAACCTTTACCCTATTTTATTCTGAACAGAATGTTGCAAACTCCGTTTCAATTGGAAAAATAAAAGACGAGATATTTACAATTTTGTATACCATAGTATGTAAGAAAATCGCTGCGCACGATGAAATAAAGATGGCCGCCATGCGCAAACAAAAATTAATAAAATTAAAATAATAGTTATTTTAAACTTCCCTCATGTTAGGGTTGTTGTAAAAAATTCATATATTTTTTAAATGGTCGAGCGACCATTGCAGGCCCACTTGAAGCGGATTGACCCTGATGGTAGTTTTGGGGCTTACGGGTCATGATCGGCGTGGACCTGCAAATTTTTCAGAAACTTCATTGTAGTAGCGACCGCAATAGATAGTATTTCATACGAAATCTACCTAAAAAGTACAGTATTTTTGCTTTAAAATTAATAATAAACAGGTAGAAATAAAAATCAATAAAACCAACCAACCAATTCTGTTTATGAAAGGCAAGAAAGGAAAATACCATTGGAGTTTTTTTCCCTCTGTCCGCGTATCGAAATTCCTGTCTCCAGTTATAGGTTAATGCCTAAATTCCGTATTATAAAGAGTTGTCGTAGTTAAAATGTAAAAAACATAAAAGAAATGCAGAACTATATTGTTGCCTAGAAGTACGATTTAAAAATTTATTTATCTTTATTGTTGCAAAACGAATTTTATTTTTGTAATAATGATTGCAATTTTCTTGTTTCAGCTTTTTGGATTCCAGTATTGTTCTTATTTAATTTCTTATAATTTCGAACCATAGCAGAGAGAGTGTTTTCCCGCTCAGAAAACGTTAGATCTATAAAATACTTAAAAATTGCATTGTCATCGAGAATATACTTGAAACATAAATTGAATAGAATAAGTTCATAAAAACAATTCAAAAATCGATCAGAAGAATAATCCAGACAAATATAAGAACCACATAAATTAGAAATAATTGTCTAAAAATATTTTTCACTATAAAAGACGTATTACTTTTTTACATTCTCTTCCTACATAGGTATCGCAAGATTTTTTTATTTAAAAAGCAGTAATTCAACACCAAAAATTGCGAAACGGTTTTTCTATCGGTATTAAAGCATTTGATATCAGATCAATAGTACAATCTTTTATTTATATGTGATTAAAAAGTACTTTTTATCGATTTGAAAAACAGCTTAACTTACAAATATAAAAATATTACTTGATCATTCGTAGCTTCGTATTTCATTTACGACTGAGGTTGTTAAACTAATTATCTTTCACTTTATTAATCTGCTATGTACAATCCAATTCAGTAATCGCAATATCGATTTATCCCAAACAACACTTGCCCATTATACGAATGAATGTTATCGCGAGGGTGATACTTAATTGGTGCTATTATTGCGTTTTTCTTTTAAATAAATATCAGCTAAAAAAACAACACTTACATAAGATCGGATGATGTCGGAAACAATGTCTGAAGTACAATTAAAGGTTTTAAAATATGATAATGTAATATGAATGTATGAAGAAGTACAAGTAGTGTAAAAGTTGTTACGATTTTCTTTCTGATAAAAAATATATAAAAATGTAGCTGCATATAAATGAAGGTTTTATCGAATTTTAGAAAATGTAAATATTTTTTTACTACATTGATGTTCTTACACTTTTTTTTAGTTCAAAATATTTACTGAAGGGTTTTGTTGTTTAAAATTGAAACAAACATTAGATATGCATACTATTTATCCACTTTAAGAAAAAAAAAGTATAAATTTATACAGAAAAACAGATGTAGAGATGATCAAAAAAAGATGTGTCTTTATGCGTAAAAACGTGTGTAAATTGAAAAAAATCCACACAAAATGTGTAAGTTTCAAAATACAAATGTTAGTATGTAATTTAATGATAACATTAAAATAACATAATAACATTAAAATCTAATAATATTTTTGTATAAGTGATTTCTTCATTCGGATCACATCTTTTTCTTCACTTTAAATCACGGATTTTTCAATATAGTTTGCATATATGAAACCAAAATTTTTATATAATTTTTTGTTAGTTTTAATAAAATTAAACAATGAACAGTATTTTTCGGAGATTTACATAAGTCATTTTTTATTACAAAAAATTTTTTAATGAAGATTTTATTCTCATCTGAAGAAAAATACAATATTCTTATAATACATATATTTCAGATTTCCCATGTTATATAAAAAAAAATGTATTTTTCTTCTGGAATCCACTATTCAGTAAACGAACTTTAAATAAATAAGGCAACTTGTGTTAATAAATATACATACTAATTCTTAGATAGAATTTATTTCTAATCAAAATAAATGTGGATAGAGTTTTTACTAATTTTTCATGTTTTTGAAACGTAAAAAATTTCTTACTGTAACGAATAATAATTTTTTCTTTAGAAACAATCACGGTGCAATAACAAGTGCATTTCATTTTCCTTTTAACAAAGATGAAAGAATTCCGTTCGAACTTTAATGAGAAATTCAGTTTTTAAATCTGTATGAATTCTATTTGATTCTAACAAGCTGCAATAGTTTACTATAGCTTCTGTGTAGTTCAGAGATGTTTGGAAATTATTTGTCATTTATTTTCGCTGATCAAAAGGTTATTGCAAGGTACAATATTATTGACTGTTGTTGAGAGGTTTCCAATAAAATCAGATTAAATTAAATGACATCATTTAATGCATATTGAATGAAATATAAATTCATATGTAACGTATTATTTATCATGTCTAACATAGAGAAAGGACTTGCATTTATCTGTGTTTATTGGTTTAATGGACGTGTGTAATTCTTTGTCCATTTAAAATTCCAAACAAATGCATAAATGGTAGAAAATCTAACTGATGCAGCCGCATTGTTATGTTAATGTAATTTATAAATTTTATACATTACATAAACATTTGAGTATTTCACATAATACACAGAAATAAGTGTAATAATATTACATAAATATATTGGTATTAATGCAATGTATCACAAAAGTAATTGCACTAATTTTACACAGCTATATGTACAAGGTTAGAATTTTAGCCGGATTGTTATGTTAATGTAATTTATAAATTTTATATATTACACAAACATTTGAGTATTTCGCATAATACACAAAAAATAAGTGTAATAATATTACATAAATATATTCGTATTAATGCAATGTATCACAAAAGTAATTGCACGAATTTTACACAGCTATATGTACAAGATTCGAATTTTACACAGGGTTATGTGTTACAATATTAAACATAATTATGTGTAAAAACGTGTAATTACTCAGAAATATGTTTAAATACGTAAACTCAATAGATAACGATATTTGAAAAAACCCTCATAGCATGCGTGGTCACAGTGACGTCACAATAACGTCACTGTGAGTCACTATGGTCACATCACATCTGTGACCAAAATGCCACCACTCAGTGACGTCACATTGTGACTGAGATGTCATTTTCTTAAAAATTTTTAGAAAATCGTCACAATGTTAATGTCAAAGTAGTCACAAATGACACACTTTTCACAAATTGGACGTCACAAAGTGGTCGCATTGTCACGTCACAAAGTGGTCACAATGTGACGTCACAAAAGAGCGTTAAAACGGCCATAACGACTTCACATTTTAGTCACTGTGACTTCACATCGACGGCACGTGACGTCACAAAGTCACAATGTGACTTCACAACGACGTTGCAGTGACGTCCCCATGTCTTACGGGAACTTGTACTATGTTTAATAGTTGTGGAGTCGTCACGTTAATGGCTTAGAAGTTAGTGAGTTCAAATCATGTTTTCGTAAATATTTTTTATTCACTTTAAATGTAATTACATAGAAAATTTCTGCGAATGCTTAAAAATTTCTAATTTAATAGGTAGGGAAAAAGTCCTACAAAAATTCTATCAATGTTACGATCTTTGTGTTTTTCAAAATTTTATTTTTCAGTTTATTTATTAAAATTGTATTTCTGAATTATGATTATACAATTTTAGGGCCTGAAAGCAACTTTAATAGAGAGATGGCTTGCAATAAGTATAATCAGACTATACTTTTTTTTTATAAATTAAGACTACACATTTTTGTGGTCTAAAAAAATCTTTTGGGAATAATAATTAAAAAAAACACGCCATGCATATGTGTTTGTTCATTATATAAAATCGTTTGGTGACGATAAAAATATTTAGCTCAAAATTTATATCCTAAAGTATAATGTTATTTTATGTGAACAAAAAAGCCATTTTTTTATTTTTAAATTGCATAGATATGTGGGTACTCATGACTAATTTACACGTTACACTGTATATTTCTCAGGGATTTCATAATATTTTATACACTGATGCCACTTAATATGCTATACAGGAAAATATGTATATTGAAATTGACTTACCAGAGCATCTATTAGGCAATTTGAACACCTTTTTACACATACAGATAAATCGTTTTTGTAACATCGGTATACCTGTTTTAATGTGTAACTCACTCATTTTTTTAGAGTGTTTAACTTTTTTTTAGATAGTTCACTAGAAAACCTAACTGCATTTTTCATGATAAGTATTTGTTATGCATTTAAATGAAGTTTTGAAATTTATATATATATTTAGTAAATTTCGAAACTTCATTTAAATGCATAACAAATACTTATCATGAAAAATGCAGTTAGGTTTTCTAGTGAACTATCTAAAAAAAAGTTAAACACTCTAAAAAAATGAGTGAGTTACACATTAAAACAGGTATACCGATGTTACAAAAACGATTTATCTGTATGTGTAAAAAGGTGTTCAAATTGCCAAATAGATGCTCTGGTAAGTCAATTTCAATATACATATTTTCCTGTATAGCATATTAAGTGGCATCAGTGTATAAAATATTATGAAATCCCTGAGAAATATACAGTGTAACGTGTAAATTAGTCATGAGTACCCACATATCTACACTGTAAAAAAAAAGGGTGGATCTACTAAAAAAATTTTAGTGATCCTTGTAATTACTAAAAAATTCTTAGTAATCTTAGTCGGTTACAAAGAAATCTGTAAGAATTACTAGAAAAAAGTTAGCAACGAATAGAGTTAATAGTTTTATATTTTTAATAGCTCTTACTAAAACTGAGTTGGTGTGGCCTTAATAGCATAGTGGTTATAGTAACGGACTCCAGGCTAAAGGGTCTCGGGTTCGAAACTTGTCACAGCCAAATACGATCCGAATTTATATAGTGTCTCATTAATAAAGTGATTATGAAAATCCTGTCGGAGCGGGTAGGAATGTTTGGTGCTGCCGTCTATTGCGGTTTTGCCGAAAATCTTCCGCTTCGGAAGTCTAGATGCAGCTCGAAGGAAGCTCCTGCCTTTCGAGCGCACGCAATGGTTATTAAAAATACTTTTGGAGCTATTACTAAAATTTGCTTGGTGGCTCATACTAAAAAATTTTAAGTTAGTTATACAAAAAATTCTGTTGTTCAGTTTACAAAAGAAATGCTTGTTTCACTTGCAAAAGAAAAGTTTGTAATGGTTACTAAAAAATTCTGTGGAATACAAATTTACTAAGAAAGTTTTAGTAACCTCTTGAATTTTTTTTACAGTGTATTCGCATAACATATTTTAATGAACAAAAATATTTGCAGAAGTTTTAGAAAATAGAAAAGCTTTCAATTTCTAATTTGTGTATTAAATATTTACTTATCTGTTTAAATTGTGTTTTATTGATATTTTTTGATAAAAAGTTAATGAAATCCAATTGATTTATGGTTGATAGAGCGTTTAAAGTCTGTTCTGATGAATTTTTAAACGAAGAGTTGTGTAAGATCCGTGAGATTGCAGGTTCTAATGGGTATAAAATAAGTAGCATCAATAAATTAATTAATTATTCTAGAAAAGGGAAGCCTAAACAACAATATCCAAGGTTAACTGAAAGATTCAATAAAGGATGTGATTCTAAAAATTTTAAAAGAGTTTCTTTTCCATATCTGAAAGGCAGTTTTGAGAAATTTAAATTTAAATTAAAAAAGTTTAATATTGAATTGATTGCAACTCCTCCACCAAAATTAAGATGTTTACTTAATAAGCAAATGGATCCTATAGGACATGATGATCTTGCTGGAGTTTATGAAATACCTTATATTACTGAAAATGGTGACTTAAATTATTACATAGGCATGACTGGGAGAAAGTTTGGAATTAGAAAAGGGGAGCACGAATCTGATATTAAATTTGGACGTACTAACACTGCCTTATCTAGAACATATTTAAATAAGGAGATAAAAATATTGTTTAGTCAAAGTAAATTATGTTTCATATCAAATTGTAATCGTAAATCTATTATAAGAGAGTCCATTGAAATTTATACGCGTAATAATCTGCTTTGCAATGATACCGTTTCTTTTATTATTCCTAAGTTATGGTTGGAATTAGCGAATAAATTCCTCGTGAGGGCTTGAATGGGATGAACCAGGTTGGAATTTCTTTTAGATCATGGTCTATTTTTAATTTTTTTACAATAGCGCGCGTGTTTTTTGGTGTTTTTATATCTCATTGTCGCGTGTCATTTGTATTGACCGTGAAATATTTTGAAATTTTATTTTTATTTATGTTTTAGATCATGGTCTATATTTTAATTTAATTTTTTGCAATAGTGCGCGTGTTTTTTGTTATTTATATCTCATTGTCGTGTGTCATTTGTATTGAACGAGAAATATTTTGAAATTTTGTTTTATTTATATTATGGCTATGGAACTTATTTGACGGTTCCGAAACATGTCAATGTATTTTATTTTTATTATAACACCTTTCTTAAGAAAAATTGAAATTTTTATTAAAATGATATTTTTGGTTAGCCATTCGTTAATTGAGATTTAAGTTATGAAACATTAGTTGGCACAGTTGACGCTGAATTACTGACAATATTTTAAATGCGAAAGGAAACATCTTCCGTAGTCAGACTGCTCGAAATGAAAGTAGATTTCAATTGCAATAATATTCGAAAGTTATTATAATAAAAAAATGTCAATAAGCATTTCAAACTGATTTCATATGAAAGAATGATTCGACTCCCTATCCAATTGCTTAAAATATGAAAATTGTGTACTTTTTAAAAATCGGTAGATACGTAATTCGGATTAAAATATTGTTCAGATTGTTGCTACTGCAAATATGAATCAATTATTATTCATGGGCACATTTTTATTTTACGATATTCAGGGTGTTTTAGTGTAGTGGTGACAACAAAGCATGGTTGGAAACGCTTTCTTTGCTCAGAAATGATGATAAAAAGAGCAAGAAAATAAGGGTGAGAAAAAATGTTTATTACTCTTTGTACAACAAAAATTATGATATAAGAACAAAAAACATAAGCAATCATCGTCATCAGCGTTGATGTTCGAAATTACGACTCGTTCCGTGATACAGACTTCCTCTGCAGCATCCAAGATGCATTTAACAAGTTCTTCTTCACTTTCCATTATTGTTCTAATATTTTTGTAATACTAAGTAAAATAAACATGCTTTCTCATCCAGTTAGCATTTAAATCATTTCTGTTCTGTGTGATGAATACCACGTTAGGAAAACCTTTCCGACCATGCATTGCTTCGTGATTTCCGATCATCTGGGTATACTCATTCTCTTCTGAATCTATCTTTATAATAACTGCGCTGAAATATCCTGTAGATAAGTGATACACTGTAGCATACCTTAGTAAAAATTAAAACAAAAATGGTGAATGAGGTTATATAAGTATTTTATTTTAATTAATTAATTATTTACAAAATGATCATTTTAATAATATACAGCTTAATATTAATATTTAATAAATTAAATACCAATTAAAACTGGTAAAAAAATTAGAGTTTTATTCATTAGATGAAAGCTAAGATAATATATAATTTTATGGAAAGTTTGTATCGTATTCTATTCTGCAATAGTCTTTCGATAAGATTTGATGATGAGTGATTAGACATATACTTATTCTCTTACAAGCATCCCAATTAGATAGTAATGAGGATCGCCTGTGTAATGACAATTACTGTAAATGATGTCCATTGATAGAAAACTAGACATAACACATCTTATTTAAAGATAGAACAAAGAGTAAAGAGTCTTTTATGTTCTGATCAATAGACTAAATAGAAACACTTAAGATAATGAATACATGCGCAATACTAAAGTCTTCACTTTATTTCAATGGAACAATATCAGGTAAGTGCAGTTGAATAAAATATACATGTACGTTTATATGTATATAAAATCCGAAAGAATGAAATTATGCATGATAAATTTAAAAGAAAACAGTTTATCGATACTATATATTAATTTTATAATTATAGGCTCATTCATGTAAAATAAATATTTAAATATAAATTTTTGAAGTAACATCACTTAAGTGTATCATTCTTGAAAAAAGTAAAATTCCAAATTATTAATCATATTAAAATTATTTCGGGCGGGCTTTGGTTTAGCTTATTTTCATTATAATGTATGTAACTAGGGAACTGCAAAAAGTGTAAGACACCGATTTTGACGAAAGTGGTATCGTTGGAAATATCTTATCGTGAGCACTAAAAAACTCTGTGGAACTACCCGTCGGAAATGAACAGTTTTCGAGATATTCGACAATCTATGTCACGTAACTAGTGCATATTTGCTAGGCAATCGCAAAAAAAAATAGTTTAGATTTTGACGAAAGTAGAATTGTTGGAAAAATCTCATAGGAAGGAGTAAAAAACGCAATAGAACTACCCGTTGGAAATGACTCATTTTCCCGATATCCGATAACTTATATGAAGTAGTTAGTGCATGCTTAGGTGGTGCATACTTAATGGAAAACCGCAAAAAAAATGTTGTCTCGATTTTGGACGAAAATGATGTAGTTGGAAAGATAGCATTGTAAGAAGTAAAAAATTCAATGGAATTAATTGCCCACCGAAAATGAGCTGATTTCGAGGCATTCGGCATTCTATGTCACTTAATGCAGTTTTCCATTAAGTGTGTTTTAGCTATGTGACACAAATTGTCGGATATTTCAGAAACATTTCATTTCCGACTGATAATTCCATTGAGTTTTTTAATCCTCACGATGATATCTTTAGAGACTAAAATTTTTTGCAGTCCCCCATTAAGTGTACACTAGGGGCTACTTGACATGAATTGTCAAATATCTCGAAAACGACTCATTTCCGACAGGAAGTTCCATTCAGTTTTTTACTACTCACGATGAGATGATGATACTACTGATGATACTACTTTCGTCAAAATCTGCAATTTACACTTTTTGCAGTCTCCTAGTAAGAAAAATCACTAAATGCAATGCTAAATTATTTATAAATACCTTCATTCCATTTAAAATTACATTTT
The DNA here is from genome assembly GCA_964019185.1 of Maratus speculifer. Lineage (NCBI taxonomy): Eukaryota > Metazoa > Arthropoda > Arachnida > Araneae > Salticidae > Maratus > Maratus speculifer. The sequence goes on from OZ025297.1 coordinate 31,571,929, forward strand.
TATTTGTATGTATGGAATTTGTACAAACATAGCTTTAAATAATAATAAAAAAAGAATTACAAACCGCTGTTTCTTTTATGGCAAATTTCCCAATGATTAAATTTATTTAAAAATTATTTTTTCTGTATACATTCTTTTTTACGTATACACGTGCCACGTAGCATACGTATGCATAGTTACAACTGTATGTAAATGTTTGTTAAATAATTGTATTTAAGTTTAATAAAACAGATTCGTGGGCGGATGTTTGAGTATATAGCTCTTAACCCTTTCCGGCACGGGCAAAATCTGCATTAAAATTAGAAATTATCGACTGACTGCGGAATTCAGAATTGAATTTTTTTAATATTTTGAATTCCTTAATTTAAGCTTTTATTGTAAAAGCAAAATTTTACTAAAATATTACTGGTGCCGATTGCAAGTTTGGAATTAAAATTAGGTATCCCAGACCGGGCACAGTGTGCCGGAAAGGGTTAAAGGTGTAATTATAAAATTATCTAAGAAGATAATTAACTTATTTTACATAAAAAAATTAAATTTAATTCTTAATTTTCGTGTTCTCCTTAAAATCAATAAATTACATTACAAAAATATTTCAATATAAAAAAATGGATACTTAAGATTTTTGAAGATTAATTTTGCCATTTACAAATTTGATTAATACGCATTTTAAGAAATGCTTTGGAAATATCCAACAAATTATTTTATATCCTTAAAAAATGAAACACTGTAGGAAAAGTCTAACTTTCCCAGTTCCATTTTAAATTAATTCAAAATTAATTACTAACTTTCTTTATTAATTAAATTTGGGATTTATCAAAATCTAAATAACAACGTTGCAGTTTATTGTTGATTAACTTTTGTTAGATAATTTAAATGATATCGATCGATAAAAAAAAATCTCGCAATTACAATGCATTTTTATTACAAATTAAAAGTAAAAGATTATTTTTCCTTTAAAATCAATAACTTTTGGGTTCTCATTAGATTTCTGTTAGTTATTTTTAAACAAACGCAAAGAATTGTAAAATATTTTTGATTAGAAAGGGAATCGAGGTAGGACTTATGCTATCGAACGTATTATTACTTTAATGAGTGAAATTTTCTTTGGAGTAGATTTGTGAACGTACTCTTAGATACTTTTAATTTAAAACTATTCTCTTACATCAGGAATAAGCGAATTTAACCAAGTCGAAATAACAAATCAATACTTTATCTTTAATCAGCTGCAGTGAATTATTTTAATTATCTATTCAGTTCTAGCATGAAATGGGTATTTCTGTCAATAAAATATGTCAAATGCATTTCTTTTATGCCTAATCTTCATTGCAATTAAGAAAATGTATTATTAAATGTAAAAATCTTTAAACTTTTGTTGTTGGACTTTAAACTGTTGCAGTTGGATTCAACTATATAATTATCCGTTAATTTGAATTCTCGGTCTTGAAATAAATTTTTATGAAAATAAATAAATTTTAACCTGTAATTTTTTTTAAATCAGAAGTCAATTTCCTGAAAATTCAAACATGCGTTTACAAATTTAAAATGCCTTCTCTGAAATAGTGTTTAAGTTAAACAATTAAAAAAAAGAAAAAAAGAAAAAGAAAGAATAGAAAAGAAAAAATCGGCATTACATTATGTTTTGTAGCAATTCAAATTAATTTTACATTGCTAAATAAACCTATATGCATTATACTGAAGATACTTTTAAGTACAATGAAAAAATGTAATGTGAAATTTAATCACTGTGTCTAATGAGGTTTTTTCAATACAATTTACTCTACTCTATCAAAGTAAGATAGTGTACACTGTAAAAAAAAAAGGGGTCGATCTACTAAAAAAACTTTAGTGATCCCTGTAATTACTAAAAAATTTTTAGTAATCTTAGTCGGTTACTAGAAAATCTGTAAGAATTACTAGTAAAAAGTTAGCAATGGATAGATTTAATAGTTTTACATTTTTAATAGCTATTACTAAAACTCACTTGGTGTGGCCTTGATAGCATAGTGGTTATAGTAACGGATTCCAGGCTAAGAGGTCCCGGGTTCGACACCGTCAAATACGTCCCGAATGTATGTAGTGTAAGTACTCGTTAATAAAGAGATTATGAAAATCCTGTCAGAGCAGGTAGCATTTTTGGTGCTGCCATCTATTGCGGTTTTGCCGAAAATCTATAGCTTAAGAAGTTTGGATGCAGCTCCTGTCCTTCGGGCGCACGTAAAGGTTATTAAAAACAATTTTGGAGCTATTACTAAAATTTTCTTGGTGGCTCATACTAAAAATTTTTAAGTTAGTTATACAAAAAATTATTTTGTTCAGTTTACAAAAGAAAAGCTTGTTTCACTTGCAAAAAAAAAGTTTGTAATGGTTCCTAAAAAATACTGTGGAATACAAATTTACTAAAGAATTTTTAGTAACCTCTTGAATTTTTTTTTACAGTGTAGAAAAACATACGAAGTTAAACATTTTTTTACGTTATTTTTTTCATTATTTTCATAGTTATAGCTTTCTTTTTAAAAACAGTTATAAAACATATTCAACTGCAAAAGCGTTTCCATTTACATACAGGATGAATTTACATTTAAATATTTTAAGAACATGTTTTTTCCATCAATTAAAACATCGGTTAATGAAAACATGTGTTATTATTCAAATTATTAAAGTGTTTTAATGCGTAAATTGTTACATATTCAACTAAATCTCTATAAATAAATTTTCCTTCATCAATTAAATGTCAAATTTTATATGCATTTTTGATTAAAACCGTGTCTCAATCTGTCCCATCATTTGGGGCAGGTTGGGACATTTTAAGGATATTTTGTTTTGTTTCCACTCTTTTCCGATGGAAGACATTAGATCATTATGAGGTTCATTTGATGCAGAAATGTTTATACTTTATAATGTTTATACTTTACTCCTAATTGTGCGCTAAAATAAAAAATAAATATCAATAAAATTTAGAAAAGAATATTTACTGGAAAAAAGTCTCAAGTTGCTCCACCTTCCTCTACTGCGATTTTAACTGACTTCGAAGGAGATGATGTGTTTTATTTCACAATTGCACATTATAAAAAGAATATAAATGTGCAATATGCACGTATATGGTATAATATAATACATTAAAAATTTGTATGAGAATATGTTTATAAAATACGGAGATATATGCATGAAACTAATAGAAATTTATTTATTACTAGCCGCACTGGCGACCTGTTTGGTCTCCAGGTGTTAGGATTTAGTCCTTTACTTTTTCGGTAAAAGCTCTTTAATGATTTCCACCCTTACATTAAACCAAAATATCGTTCATTTAATGTCAATCATTTAATTGTATATTATATATTATGTGAGTCGGCTTATTTACATTTCATTTTGTCAAGAACACGTTTTTAAAGTTGAGTTGTATAGTATTTCACCTAGCAGAATGAAACTGAAGTTTGATTGAATTACCATGCTCGAATTATTTTTGCATGGCAAGAATGGTGGTTGGAGAACTTGTTATATGAATTATTACCTCCATGAATTATTTTTTTTCCAGCAATGGAGAATGAATCTTTTTTTTGTTTACTTTGGTAGAAACAGATTTTGGGAAGTTAATTTAAATTTCACTGAAGTAATCTCATGTAATGCACATGTACTTCAATGTAATTCATCTCTCAAATATTATTTTTTTCAAGCGATCTCTATAAAAGTACAACTTTTATACAGCTTTATCCGGAAAAATAATTTTGATTAAAACTGGTCGCTTGGCCATTGAAAAACGAAGTGGTCATCATGGCAAACTGTTGATGACAGCCAAATGCGCTTATTATAGCAATAATCTCTACAGTAATTTGGCGACTTATCACGTGCGCTGGCTAACATGAAATTGGCTGCATAGCATATAAAGAGTGAAGTGGGTAATCCCGGAAGTGTTGATGACAGTCACATGACTTAGGATTTTATTATATAGAATGATTATAATATTTTTGGCTGTTTATAAGAATCTACATATGTTGTTTAAAAATGGAATGCTTCAAATAATCACTTTTGATTAAAATTTCTGGCTAATCACTCTCCGAGAATATTATATGAATAGTTTTACCCTTTAATTAGCAATCAAGAACATGTTGTCATTAAAAAATTTCTATAAAATATATTAATTTTATTCAAATATTATTTTATCATAAATTTCGTTAGTTTAAAAAAAATTCATAATTTATTATTTACTATGTATTTTATTAAGAAGCATTATTTATAATCCTTTCATGGGATATTGTAAATGTTACAAAAAATATATATTTACTGAAATTTATAATTACCTACATTTGTAGTTCTGCTATTAAAGTACATTTCTTTTGTATTTTAAAGTATTTTAACATTGATCAGATTGCACGTAACAGCAACTTTCATATGATATTCCAAATGTATTTCTATAATACTATTTTTTAGTAAACTTACGAATTCTTACCATATTCGCTGTATGCTTTGTACATTAAATTTAGAACACACTGCATTTAATTAAATTATCTATTTAGAAATGATTTTGTATCTTTTATTTAATTATTTCGCATTACATATCCATAATAATCTATACAAATGACTGCATAATAATGTATGTATGTAGGATATTGCAACCAGTAAATTAAATATAAATTTAAAATTTAATCGACGCACTAATAAGTTATAAAACGTTAAAAAATGTATTATTTCACTGCACAAAATGTTATAAACTGTTTTCCCGAGTTTTAATTATTAATATTTAAATCACCTGTAACAATAAAATTTCATCGTTTAAAAAATGTACTGAAATATCGATCTACCCATTTTGTATATTAAAACAAGTACGCAAGCAAATCCGATGTGAAGAAGCTTAACTGAGGAATATTAAATAGCTATGAATCTGAATTTTTAGATTAAATTATTTTAAATCTAACAAATAAACGTAATAAAAGATTCACCTCCATATATATATATATATCTTTGCTCATCTTTTATAATACTGACATTGTTCGGATTTTTATTACATTCAAAACTTAAAAAATGTTATCTTTTATTCATTTAAAATTTCACGCATACAAAAATACCTTGGAAAATGGCAATGATTAGCTAAATTAAAATTAGCAACGATTTTAGTTTAAAACTTTTACTAAATGCATTTAATATTATCAATTTTAAATTCACAGCTTGCATTGTAGATCGAAATTTATTTTTGAAGAGGTTAATTACTCTTAATTAATTAATTAAATAAAATACTGCGCTTTCTCGCTTCTATTTGGCAAACAAGGGTTGCCGTATTAACTTTGATGAGGCCAAAATAGTTCCATGCAATATCCCAGTTGAAGGTAAAATAAGAGAATCTGTCGAAATCATTGCACGAGAAAATAAACCTTGTAATGATAATTTGTTCTACAATATACCAAAAATATGTCATAACATCATAAAATCTTAAATTTTTATCTCCTTGCAATATTTTAATTTTTACTCAGGTGTAAGTAGCAACATTTTAAAATTTTTAATTCATTTCTATTTTAATTTATTAGAAATATTATCTCTCGATCAGGACGCAAACTTAGTCCTTTCATTATCATATTTTCCTGAAGACGCCCGCAGAAGACGGCGCGAAACGTTGATATTTTTATTTTATTTTAATTGTACTACTTTATATTAAAATTCTCGTTTTGTGCACCATTGAACAATGTGTTGTATTTTTAATAAATATATTCTTAGTAGGTTAATTACTTTTTATCATACGACAATTTATTGCTTATTTGTAAATGTCTTGGAAAATGTCTTATTTGTAAATGGAAAGTCTTCTTTCCATTCCTCAAAAGCAAAATTTCATACAAAGCAATTCTAAATGTAAGAAGACAAAAAATTACGTTGGAAATGTATTTAAATTTTATATTACATTATAAAACGCAAATTTATAAACTTTTATTCAATTCCCTTGCCAAGTTAAAGGAGGTATTAAAAAAAGTAATGGTAATAACAAATCTCAATTGTATGATTTTATTACTTTGTAAGTAGATGTATACATTTAAATGTTTTACTGAAACTTTAATAAGTCAACCATAAGGTGAAAAAATAACAAAAATCACATATGCGCTACATTAAAAAAGTATGCTCTTAAATGAATAAAAATTGTGAATAATCTGAAATAAAGTTAAGATGAAATAAATATTTAAAGATTTTTTCTCTTAATAAAAGCAGTTTTAGACTATTAACAAACTAGCAGACGTGTCCGAAGTTGCCCAGGCGTTGATAATATTTTTAAATGAACCTTCAATTTCTATGATTTTTTTAAAAATCTTTAACTTCATTTGTCAGAAATATGTATCTGCTCATTGTGTGAAAAATATCGAGAAGTTTCTAATTATTGATATTTGTTATTTTGTTTTCTTTGGGATAGTAATAAAATTTTTTAAATGAAACTCTGGCGCTGAAAACACAATTTAAAAAAAGAGGGAGGAGGGAACTTAGTAATTTACGGGTCAAATGCTTTCAAATGATACATCAAATAAAAAAATCCATTTCCACTATCCGGAAGAGTGCTCTCTGACAGTCTATGGTAAAATTAACTATCACCAATGGAAATTCTGAGAGGAGTTTCACCTTCGACCAAGCTTTCAAATGAAGTCAAACCTTGCATTAGTTTAATTAGGGACTAAGTTAAAAAATTGTCCCTCGGGAGGGGCAAAGAAGAGGGGATGAAGAAATATCCATAATATTTAGAAAAAGTAACAAACAGAAAATACTTGATTATTATTACAATGTCATTGACAATCAAGTTCTTGTATACTAAAGTTGAATAGAATCAGTTCAATAAAAGAAAGTTTAAAATCGATTGAAAGAATTATCCAGGCGAACAACGTAAGTTAAATAAAACCGTGTATTTTTTGCGTAGGAATTATAGTTTATTTATTTAAAAAACGTTACTTTTGGAACAGTTAAAATGCTCCTTCAAACTTGATTATGTATTTGTTTTTATTTATGTTATTACAGATAAATGTTATTACAAATGCATTTTAAATAGTAAGAAGTTTTTTCTTTTTTTGTTAATGCGTTTTAAAATAAAATAAATAATACAATCTTTCATTTACATGTCTTTAAAAAGTTTTCTTTTTTATCAGTTTGAAGAACAGCATAACTATGCACAATCCAATTCAGCAACTATATTATCAATTTATCTCTGACCATATTTGCCCATTATAGGAATTATTGCTATCGTGATGGTGATACTTAAATATGGTATTATTATTTCGTTTTTTTTTTCTTTTTTTCGTTGAAATAGTTATCAGCTATTGAAATAAAAAAACACTTAAATAAGAGCGAAACAAAATTTTAAATTATAGTTAAGAGTTTTAAAATATTGCAATGTAAAATGAATGCATGGAGAAGTATAAATAATGCAAAAGTTGTTAAGATTATTTAAAAATAAAATACATAAAAGTATGTTAATCTTGCATATATATGAAGGTGTTATTGGATTTTAGAAACAATGAATATTTTTTTATTAAACTTATGTCTTAAACATATTTTTTTCAATTTAAGGTATTTACTGAAGAGTTTCTGTAATTAATAGTCTGAAATAGAAAAAAAAATAATTTGATATGCATATTATAATTTTAATTTTTCCTTCGCGATATCCCCTTTAATTTTCTTTTTATTATACTAAATTACCTGCACAATCATTATTTTACTATTCTTTTATAATAATAGTCATTAAGAGTCATTATTTTGAAAATCAGAGAAAATGGATTGTTGTATTTTTTGATTTGCTTGTTTTTTTATGTTAAAGTAGATCATGTTTAATAAACAACGTGCAATTTTGAAGACCTGAAAATTTGTTCTCTTTTCTATAGAAAATATCAAAGTTCAAGGTGGTGAATGCCTTTTTTTATGAAAAGTGAAATGCTACTATGTTTGGGGTGCTGCCTGGCAACCCAAAATTTCATCAACTAAGGTACCCTAGGGTAATAACGCCACGTTAAGGTTCTACTAATTTTTACGGCTCACTTTTAGTTTGTATTTTTCAAACAAATATATGATTTGATACAGCACCTCATTGACTATCTGTATAAAAACAATAATTTAACAGATATGTATTCATAAAATGTAATGGCGTGACTTCTTGACCAATGCTATTTGGCGTTATTATCCACCTATATGGGTAATAACGCCATGCAAACAAAACTATGAAATAAGATGAAATAACTGTGTGAAACTTTGTGAAACTGTGCGTAACTTTGTGAAAGTGTAAGAAAAATAAAGGTGTGGGGGGGGGGATGAAGCGAAAGAATATCAGACCGTGACTTCTTTTTGCTTAAAAAGGAACGCTTAAATAGAATTATTAGAAACATTTCACAGTTTTAACTGTGTTTATTTGAATCAGTATTTAGGATGTAACTCGGCCACTGTAGGGAATCAACCAGCGTATTAATGCCAAGGATTGGCGTTATTACCCCGTTATAGTTATTGCGCTGTACATTTTAAATTACAAATTAGCTCGGGAAGATATCCAAAATCTTCAACAACATTTTGAAAGTCCATGAAATGTACTACAAATTTATGTAATTAACAAAGTATTTCCGGATAAAAAAATAGTCTTCACATCACAAAACGTATCTCGCAAATTTTAGATCAAGCGTTAATTTTAGTTGCTTGTAAAAACAATAAGATCTAAAAATGAAACAAATTAACTTGAAGTTGTTTTTTGCGATTTATATGACTCAAAACCCTTCTGCGCAGAGCACATGGGTGTCATTTACCAGATTATTTCATAATTATGCAAAATATTAGCACTTGGCGTTATTACCCCGCCTGGCGTTATTACACCAAACCATCTTATCAAACAACCCAAAATTCTTTTGGCAAGTCCATCAGGCATTTTTATTTTACAATATCATGTTGTCACAAAATACAATCAAAATGGCTTTTTTGTTCACTTTCCACATTTAATATCTTATTTAAGCAATAGTATTTCAAACTTTTTTTTTTTTAGAAAATGAAAGTGCTTTACTGGGACAAGCTAAATAATACCATTCTGCATCCAGATATTCCTGCTGTTAGCAGATATAATCTGTTAAATATTGAAAATTTTCAAAATCTGCAACATTTAAATTGGTGTTATCTAAAAAATTTGAACAAAAAAAATATAGCATGCAGTAGTTGAACATACATACAAAAATATGGAAAAGAAAAAGAAGTGAAGTCTCGTCATATTTTTAGAAAAGAAAAATAATGAACATTTCAAACAAACAATGTCAATTATCACATTTTTTCTCTATCAGAAAATGAAAAATCTTATTTCTCTTTCCGTTTTCTATGTTTTTCTTTATGATAAAATGGAATATTCCTTTATCTTTCCCTCTCCGAAAGAAAAATGGGATATTTCATTTTCTGATAGGGGAAAAATATGATAATTGTAGAAATATATACTGGATAATTGCACCATAAAATTTAACTACTAAGAATGTATTTATTAAAAATATAACACATTGCTCAAGGGTGCACAAAACAATTATTTTAATATCAACTTGTAAATAGATCGTTGGGCTATTAATATTAAGTGCTACATTAGACAATAATGTAATAAAACGGAAGTTCGAACCCTTATTAACGGAATCTACAGCAGACCTACATAGAAATAAATATATTGTTCTGGCTATATTTTCAATCCTTACATCAAACTTTGCACTCCTTGCAACATAGAAAGTTGTGAAAATATATTTATGTACTATCTAAATTAATTGGTTTCAAATAGTTTTAAAAAGCATTTATTAATAAAGTAGCATATTGTATTTTGTGAACTGCATTTATATTTTTGAATAAATAATACCTTTTTAATGTTCCACATTTCAAAATTTAAAAAATGCAATATCTAATAGCGTTTAAAATTTTAGTAATTGTGTATTATTTTCTCAAAATTTTACAAAAAATAAAATTAAACGAAATATAATTTTAAAAAAATAGATAAAAATTGCTATTGTAATCTTCGAAAATTGAATTTTTTACTTTCGATTAAAGTCATTAATATGTAAATTCAGAACATATTTATATGAAACGAAAAATAAAGGCAAAAGCAATGATAATTATTTTAATTAAAAACCAGGTCAAAGGGTATTGCAGTTAAATAGAAAACCCAAAAGAGAAGGTTGCAACGTTTGTAAATTTTCTTACTTATCTTACCACTATGTTAAAACTACATTTTTCTTATCATATTTCTTAAGCATTTTTAAAAGAAATTAACACAAAGAATTTTGTTTTAAAATAGCATTATCATTGATAAAAACAACTTTTGCGAACGCCGCAAGCCCAAAGAAACTTAAAGCCGACTACATTTCAAGTTTCAGCTAATGCTTAGAATTTAAGTTAAAGTAAAATCAACCATTTTGTAATTTTTCTTTTCTGAATCATCAATTTTTACAATGCATCCCAAAAAAATTTTCCAAAGTTTTAATTGCCTCCATAGAAAACGTACTATCTAAGAACGTTAGCATATAAAATATTAAAGAAATCGATGTGTTTAACTGTGTTTCATATTTAAATATTAATTTTTTACTTAAATATAATCTTCAAAATTTTTAAAATGCTGCTTTGCTTTCTCTCACAAGAAAAACGCTTACCTTTGAAAGAATGTATACTAATTAGTGTGGGAAAGATTTATATTTTTCGAGTAATTATTGTATTAACATATATATGTAACGTAAAAATTAAAATAATATTTTTGGCGGCATTCCATCGAAAGGATCAACAGCAGGTTCAGCAGCCGTATTGTAACTTACCAAGCAATGGATTTCGGTCTTTGAGAATTTCCCCGTAAAAAATTAAATAACTCAATCTTGAAATCTTGCATTCATATTTATTGGAACACATAAAATACGTGAAGTTATACCAGCAGTTACCTTGGCACGCATCGAATACTCCAAACTTCGTGAACTAATCTACCTCATTCCATCTTACTATTTATCGGGAAAAATTTAACGGCCGTCCTAGCAGTTCAAGAGACAGATGCATTCTGCATGCTCCGAAAACCTAGGATGAAACTCCAACACTCACACGAAAAAACTAGCCCCTCCCCAGTTTACGTCAGTAAATTAAAAATCCAATTAGGATTAACTTCGAGGCTACGCGTCAGAAATCATCACCTCGGATTGGTATACGAGGCGTGGCCTTCCCGTAAAAACTCCATACTGTCTCGCAAATAGACTAACCTGCTAACATCCGCGCATTAACATAGAGCAGACGATCTTAATAAAAAATAAAATTAAAATCTCGATAATATTCTAAAAAGGAAAATATTACGAAATCGTTTCCCGCACTTTTTGAGAAACAAGCAATAGATTATTAATAAGTTAAATAAAATAAGAAAATAACTTTAGCTGTTAAAATATTAATACATTACGAAAATATGATTAAAAATATGTTCCACAAATTTAGAATTAATAGCTCAGAGAGGGCAAAATGGCGCAATTTTTTTATTACACACACATATATATATATATATATATACTGCTAAAGTCTTAAACTATCTTAATATTACTTAACTTTAATTTTAAAATTATATGCTGAAAGCAGTTTCATTATTATTTCCGTTCGAAAATAAAACAAATTTACTTTTCAGGTTACTTTTATGTAGTCACGTCAAGTTACGTTTATGACGTCAAGTTACGTTTTATGACTTCAAGTTACGTTTACTTACGTTATGAAAAATTAAAGTAATGAAATTTGTAAAAAGATAGTACTATGTATTTGTCGTATATTTATAATATATGGTACTACTTTATATGCCGTATACCACAGTTTAACGATGTTACCTCGCAAGCTGTTGCGCACCCCCCCCCCCGCCTGGTACCGACGTTTCTTGTAATCTCGGAATCGGCAAGACATTACACAGAGGCAGAGAATCAGGCCATAATATACATTTTATGATGATTTTTGTTGCAGTTTGACTTCGTGTGTCCTTTTGCTCAGCTGTTTCAACTGGCAGAGAGTTCTCGTAGCAATTAGTTGTCACTTGGGGCCTTATGGGACGGGAGATCATGTTGGGATATCCGGGTGGCGACAATGGTTTTGTTCGAGAAACTATTTAGTTTTATCGTATATTTCCGTGAATAATCCGAGTATACGACTTTTCACTGAAAAATCATCCAAAATTGCAAACGCGTATATAACTCAAAGGTAAGGAAAATTAATACAAAAGCTAAGTAGAAAAAATGCACTCTCCGACATTACTACCGTAATTTCCGGCCTATAATCCGCGGACCAAATAATTATTTTTTTAGAACCAGGAATTTTCCAAAAAGTTATGTAACTTCGTAAATCGCCATAAATATTTGTCTTCAATCACTAAATAAAATTTCTGGTTCCAAAAAGACTTGTTTGATCCGCGGATTATACGCCCGAAATTACGGTAATCTCTCTAATTATGTTGTAGTGGGCCAAATCTGCTTAATTGGTTTCCTTCGGATGTTTGTCTAAATTACAGATTAAATATTTACACACAGATAGGACAGTTCCATAAGCTCAACGGTAACCGAATACTAACTTCAGAGCCCCTAATTACAACTGGTTCAAACGTTTCGGGAACATCGCAACAGGGTGTTGTTACTTGTCCTCTTTGTATAGTATCTATCTTTTTTTATGTGTCACTAACGGGTGTATTTCTTTACGTTTGTTTTTGTTTAAAACATAAAATGTGCTTTACCATAACATAATTTAACAAAAAGTATTATAAGTTAATATAATAACATAACATATTAAACATCAAGTGTGCAAAAAAATCAAATACAATTTCAAAATTTCTAACAGATAAACGGTACGGTAAACATGTTAGACAATACGACAGCACGATAGAGACAGTGACAGTGACTACACAAGTTCCCGCCTGTTCCCAATAGTGGCGCTAGAATCGCACTGGTGCGGTTTTTCGCTTCTCTGTCGTATCTGTGTGTAAATACTTAATCTGTGGTCTAAATACACCGTTTAAAATCAAGCTCCTTTCGAAATGGACTGATTGTCTTTCATCGGGAAACGCAAATGAGACAAATTTTAAATGAAAGTTAGCATGATTTTGGTTTTAATTACTACTAGAACTTATCCGATCTTTCATCAGTAATTAAATTGGACGGAGCTGGGGATGATGAGATTTTTTTTTTTTTTTTTTTTTGAAAAAATGGCGATGATGATGAGTTACACACTGACGTATTCATCCGAAAGTACCAATACAAAAATTAATTTTAAGGAGTTGCTTACAAATTTGTGACTTAGTTACAGAGAGTGATAATTGGTGACTATTTTAAAAGAATGGAGCATTAAAGTATTGTAAGAAATTTTAAACTAATTTTATATGTTTTTACATTTATTTTCCTTTTTTTTTTAGAATGTGAGTTTGGGAATTTTTTTTTACTCATTTATAAGCCGATTCCTTTACTTTGGAACCATAAAAAATGCCCAAAATTTCTCAGCTTATACACCGAAAAATATGCTATTTCGCGTAATTGTTTAATGCAACAGCAGTTCAAACCTTGCAGTTTTGTATCTTGAATTATTATTCATTGTCCAAAAACACATTTTTAAAAATGAAATAAATATATGCGATAAATCTGTTTATTCTATAAAAGTTACATAAGTGAACTAATTCTTAGTTTATCTGTATTATTTATCTCGCCCATCGGAAATTGCGAAACAAATAAATTAATCGTGAAATGGTGCCTTTTAATAAATTACCATATTCTTATTTTTTAGGTCTTCCTCACATATAAGATTTTCAAAAATATGCATTAAAGTATTTAATTGCTATAAAGGACGTTAAATACTAATAAAAACATTAAAAGATCTTAATAATTTTACATGTTTCGATTGAATTTACTCAATCATCATCAGAAAAAAAGAAAATACAAATAAACACAAAGATGGAAAATGACAAATGAGTTGTCATTTTCCAACTTTGTGTTTATTTGTATTTTCTTTTTTTCTGATGATGATTGAGTAAATTCAATCGAAACATGTAAAATTATTAAGATCTTTTAATGTTTTTATTAGTATTTAACGTCCTTATTATAGCAATTAAATACTTTAATGCATATTTTTTAAATGTTTTTAATGGACGTATATGAAAACTTCTATTTATAATTAATGTATAAGATTTTCATCAATGAAAAGCATCTAAATGTAATTTCTTTTGCCAATCATTTCTGTCCTCCGCTTCTGCCAGACTTAGTCAAATTTTTCAATAATCTATTTGAAATTATCGCCTCAACGTTCTCTTGAAGCAATCTTTCTCTTCTATAGAATCCTTCCGGTAGCGAGTTCATTGGTGACCTAGGCAATCTTCTGCTTTCCACATATTCAAATCATCTCAAATTTCTCATCTACTTTCTGCGTAATATTTGTCCTCACATTTAATTTATTTACCTTTTAAATGCTTGTCATTCTTTCCAATCTCAATGTTCTTGTGGATCTGCTCTTATAATCCTTTTCAATTCCGAACAGTTTCTTTTCATTTGTTTTGTTCATTGTCCAAATTTCTGATCTGCGTAGTAAAATACTTTTAACGATTGTATTATACATTACTTTTTCCTTCTTATTTACAATACCATATTAAGATATGCAATAGAGATTTTAAAAATACATAAGAAAGGTAAGATATAAAAAACTTATTTCTAAATTAATTCCTTTTTTTTTAATGAAAACATAAAACGGATCTTTCATTTCTTTTTATTATTATTATTATGATGACTTCTACTTCGAGTTAATTTTAAGATATGACAAAAATGTATTCCATAATCATTACCGAAACACATCCAAAAGGTAATTTTAGATATAAACAAGTTGGAAATTGCACGTGAAGCGTAACAAATGAAGTGCGTTCGTACGATAACGAAGTTTTAAAATATTCAGATCTTGCTGATATAGTAGAGCGTACTTTGGATACAGTATAGTGGTCGAAATCATTGTAATCCTGTAAATATGCAGAGAGTAATTTTTATTCTACTTCATTAACGTATATCTTATTCATAAAATGTGAAGTAGTTTAATATGATTAAAACATCCCTCAAACAAAGTTTCCCCGTATAACATTGTTTAGTGGAATACATTTGTGTGGCCCTGTAATTTAATAATAAATATTCTTTGCATCACAGATTGTACAGGATGCATATTTTAGTATATAATTCATAGATTCATGCCAATTCTATTATGTTCGAATGAGTGTAACACCATTAAAATGCATTTGAAACTTTTTTCCCCATTGATCGTAATGTAACGGAATACTTTTGATTGTCCCTCTAATTGATCTATCCATCCGATTTTCATAACATTTGAAATGACTCGACAAAATTATGTAATAAATATAAGTTTTAAATTTCAAACGATAAAAATGCATTTGAAACTTTTTTCCCCATTGACCGTAATGTAACGGAATACTTTTGATTGTCCCTGTAATTGATCTATCGATCCGATTTTCATAACATTTGAAAAGACTCGACAAAATTATGTAATAAATATAAGTTTTAAATTTCAAACGATAAAAATGCATTGGAAACTTTTTTCCCCATTGACCGTAATGTAACGGAATACTTTTGATTGTCCCTGTAATTGATCTATCCATCCGATTTTCATAACATTTGAAATGACTCGACAAAATTATGTAATAAATATAAGTTTTAAATTTCAAACGATAAAAATGCATTTGAAACTTTTTTCCCCATTGACCGTAATGTAACGGAATACTTTTGATTGTCCCTCTAATTGATCTATCCATCCGATTTTCATAACATTTGAAAAGACTCGACAAAATTATGTAATAAATATAAGTTTTAAATTTCAAACGATAAAAATGCATTTGAAACTTTTTTCCCCATTGACCGTAATGTAACGGAATACTTTTGATTGTCCCTGTAATTGATCTATCGATCCGATTTTCATAACATTTGAAATGACTCGACAAAATTATGTAATAAATATAAGTTTTAAATTTCAAACGATAAAAATGCATTGGAAACTTTTTTCCCCATTGACCGTAATGTAACGGAATACTTTTGATTGTCCCTGTAATTGATCTATCCATCCGATTTTCATAACATTTGAAAAGACTCGACAAAATTATGTAATAAATATAAGTTTTAAATTTCAAACGATAAAAATGCATTGGAAACTTTTTTCCCCATTGACCGTAATGTAACGGAATACTTTTGATTGTCCCTGTAATTGATCTATCCATCCGATTTTCATAACATTTGAAATGACTCGACAAAATTATGTAATAAATATAAGTTTTAAATTTCAAACGATAAAAATGCATTTGAAACTTTTTTCCCCATTGACCGTAATGTAACGGAATACTTTTGATTGTCCCTCTAATTGATCTATCCATCCGATTTTCATAACATTTGAAAAGACTCGACAAAATTATGTAATAAATATAAGTTTTAAATTTCAAACGATAAAAATGCATTTGAAACTTTTTTCCCCATTGACCGTAATGTAACGGAATACTTTTGATTGTCCCTGTAATTGATCTATCGATCCGATTTTCATAACATTTGAAATGACTCGACAAAATTATGTAATAAATATGCGTTTTAAATTTCAAACGATTAAAATGCATTGGAAACTTTTTTCCCCATTGACCGCAATGTAATGGAATACTTTTGATTGTCCCTGTAATTGATCTATCCATCCGATTTTCATAAAATTTGAAATGACTCGACAAAATTATGTAATAAATATAAGTTTTAAATTTCAAACGATAAAAATGCATTGGAAACTTTTTTCCCCATTGACCGTAATGTAACGGAATACTTTTGATTGTCCCTGTAATTGATCTATCCATCCGATTTTCATAACATTTGAAATGACTCGACAAAATTATGTAATAAATATAAGTTTTAAATTTCAAACGATAAAAATGCATTGGAAACTTTTTTCCCCATTGACCGTAATGTAACGGAATACTTTTGATTGTCCCTGTAATTGATCTATCCATCCGATTTTCATAACATTTGAAATGACTCGACAAAATTATGTAATAAATATAAGTTTTAAATTTCAAACGATAAAAATGCATTTGAAACTTTTTTCCCCATTGACCGTAATGTAACGGAATACTTTTGATTGTCCCTCTAATTGATCTATCCATCCGATTTTCATAACATTTGAAAAGACTCGACAAAATTATGTAATAAATATAAGTTTTAAATTTCAAACGATAAAAATGCATTTGAAACTTTTTTCCCCATTGACCGTAATGTAACGGAATACTTTTGATTGTCCCTGTAATTGATCTATCGATCCGATTTTCATAACATTTGAAATGACTCGACAAAATTATGTAATAAATATGCGTTTTAAATTTCAAACGATTAAAATGCATTGGAAACTTTTTTCCCCATTGACCGCAATGTAATGGAATACTTTTGATTGTCCCTGTAATTGATCTATCCATCCGATTTTCATAAAATTTGAAATGACTCGACAAAATTATCTAATAAATATAAGTTTTAAATTTCAAACGATAAAAATGCATTGGAAACTTTTTTCCCCATTGACCGTAATGTAACGGAATACTTTTGATTGTCCCTGTAATTGATCTATCCATCCGATTTTCATAACATTTGAAATGACTCGACAAAATTATGTAATAAATAAAGGTTTTAAATTTCAAACGATAAAAATGCATTTGAAACTTTTTTCCCCATTGACCGTAATGTAACGGAATACTTTTGATTGTCCCTCTAATTGATCTATCCATCCGATTTTCATAACATTTGAAAAGACTCGACAAAATTATGTAATAAATATAAGTTTTAAATTTCAAACGATAAAAATGCATTGGAAACTTTTTTCCCCATTGACCGTAATGTAACGGAATACTTTTGATTGTCCCTGTAATTGATCTATCGATCCGATTTTCATAACATTTGAAATGACTCGACAAAATTATGTAATAAATATGCGTTTTAAATTTCAAACGATTAAAATGCATTGGAAACTTTTTTCCCCATTGACCGCAATGTAATGGAATACTTTTGATTGTCCCTGTAATTGATCTATCCATCCGATTTTCATAAAATTTGAAATGACTCGACAAAATTATGTAATAAATATAAGTTTTAAATTTCAAACGATAAAAATGCATTGGAAACTTTTTTCCCCATTGACCGTAATGTAACGGAATACTTTTGATTGTCCCTGTAATTGATCTATCCATCCGATTTTCATAACATTTGAAATGACTCGACAAAATTATGTAATAAATATAAGTTTTAAATTTCAAACGATAAAAATGCATTGGAAACTTTTTTCCCCATTGACCGTAATGTAACGGAATACTTTTGATTGTCCCTGTAATTGATCTATCCATCCGATTTTCATAACATTTGAAATGACTCGACAAAATTATGTAATAAATATAAGTTTTAAATTTCAAACGATAAAAATGCATTTGAAACTTTTTTCCCTATTGACCGTAATGTAACGGAATACTTTTGATTGTCCCTCTAATTGATCTATCCATCCGATTTTCATAACATTTGAAAAGACTCGACAAAATTATGTAATAAATATAAGTTTTAAATTTCAAACGATAAAAATGCATTTGAAACTTTTTTCCCCATTGACCGTAATGTAACGGAATACTTTTGATTGTCCCTGTAATTGATCTATCCATCCGATTTTCATAAAATTTGAAATGACTCGACAAAATTATGTAATAAATATAAGTTTTAAATTTCAAACGATAAAAATGCATTGGAAACTTTTTTCCCCATTGACCGTAATGTAACGGAATACTTTTGATTGTCCCTGTAATTGATCTATCCATCCGATTTTCATAACATTTGAAATGACTCGACAAAATTATGTAATAAATATAAGTTTTAAATTTCAAACGATAAAAATGCATTGGAAACTTTTTTCCCCATTGACCGTAATGTAACGGAATACTTTTGATTGTCCCTGTAATTGATCTATCCATCCGATTTTCATAACATTTGAAATGACTCGACAAAATTATGTAATAAATATAAGTTTTAAATTTCAAACGATAAAAATGCATTTGAAACTTTTTTCCCCATTGACCGTAATGTAACGGAATACTTTTGATTGTCCCTCTAATTGATCTATCCATCCGATTTTCATAACATTTGAAAAGACTCGACAAAATTATGTAATAAATATAAGTTTTAAATTTCAAACGATAGAAATGCATTTGAAACTTTTTTCCCCATTGACCGTAATGTAACGGAACACTTTTGATTGTCCCTGTAATTGATCTATCGATCCGATTTTCATAACATTTGAAATTACTCGACAAAATTATGTAATAAATATGCGTTTTAAATTTCAAACGATTAAAATGCATTGGAAACTTTTTTCCCGATTGACCGCAATGTAATGGAATACTTTTGATTGTCCCTGTAATTGATCTATCCATCCGATTTTCATAAAATTTGAAATGACTCGACAAAATTATGTAATAAATATACGTTTTAAATTTCAAACGATTAAAATGCATTTGAAACCTTTTTCCCCCATTGACCGTAATGTAACGGAATCATTTTGATTGTCTCTGTAATTGATCTATCCATCCGATTTTCATAAAATTTGAAATGACTCGACAAAATTATGTAATAGTTATGTATTTTAAATTTCACACGATTCGGTTGGGTAGTTTTTGCGTTGTTGTATGCGGACAGACAGACGGACAGACAGACGGACAGACGGACGGACTGAGCGACAACAATAGGTGCTACGTATTTACATATTTACGAACGCACCTAAAAAACCTAGAAAATTTAATAAAATTTAGCATTTGATAAACTGTCCTATAATATATTCAAAAGTCCAGTTAGTCCTGAAAAAGCAATCATCTACTAAGAGAAAATGTTTTATTTAGTGTACCAAATATCTCTTAGTGTTATTTAGAAGATACTTGTGGTATTTCCGAATAAATTGGTGTTGTCATGGCAACATTATGTTTTAATGTGTAACTTTAGATATCAAAAAGAAAATTTAATAATATTTAGCATTCATTAAACTGTTTTTAAATGTGTAAACTATGTACATAATTTTAAATTAAAATATTTCTAATGTTTTCAATTATACAACTAAATATCACGCTTTCTGTTAGATTGTTAATTTTTAATTATTATACATTGCTATAATGTTCTTTCTGTCAATATAATGATTTCTTTTTCTGATTAGTTTTAATTTACAACGAAATTTTGTACCGTGATCATTATTGAAATACAGTCTAATGTAATTCCTATGATATAGCCTAAAGCTCAAGTTGTGAGAAAAAACCTATCATCTACAATGAGAAGATTTATCACGTACCGAATATCTTACAAAGTCCATTATTAGATATTTCTGAAACTTGTGTGAATGACAACATCGCCATATAAATGGTAATTTTAGATATAAAAAAGAGTAGAAAATTAATAATATTTAGTATTTGATAAACTGTCCTTATATGAGTAAAATAAGTACATAACTTTAATGTTAAAATATTTCTTATGTTTTAAATTATACAGTTAAAAATAACTTACAATGTCCATGATTAGATATCTCTGGAACTTGCGAATAAATAGGAATAAGAACATCACGTTATAAATGGTAATTTTAGATATAAAAAAAACCAGAAAATTTAATAACATTTAGTATTTGATAAACTGTCCTTGAATGCGTAAAATAAGTACGTATAAATACACACACGCGTAAAATACATAACTTTAGTGTTAAAATATTTGTTATATTTTAAATTATACAATTAACCCTTTGTTCCCCGGAGGATATTACACAAATTTTATTTGATTACCTCCACTTTTTATAAAAGAACCTTCTTTGAAGTAGACAATTTCAAAAATTCTCTGATTAAATAAAAAAAAAATATTTTTCTTTTTTACTGGTGACAAAAACAAATTTTGGAAGGTAACATAATATCTCCGCAGCGAAGAAAATGTAGTGCAAGGGTTAAATATGCTTCCTGTTAGATTGTTAATTTTAATTTTAATTTACAATACATTAATAAAACAATATTTCTGTAGATATAATTATTTCTATTTCTGGTTAGTTTTAAGTTACGATGAAAATATATTCCATGATCATTACTGAAATGTAGCCAAATGTAATTTCTGTGAGAAATCATAAAGCCCATTTAGGCCGAAAATACCTATCACCTACTAAGGGAAGGAGTCTGATTTAATGTACTAAATATCTCCCGGTGATCATTACTAGATATCTCTGATATTTTCGAATAACTGGTTCTTGTCCTGACAACATCACGTTTTAAAGGTTAACTTTAGATACAAAATATAAAATTTAGTATATTATTAACTGTTCTTTGATGTGTAAAATAAGCACATAACTTTAATATTAAAATAACTCTTCTGTTTTAAATTATACAATTAAACATCATGCTTAAGAAATATATACAGGACAGTTGCACCAAAACATTTAACTAATAAGAATGTATTTATTAAAATACAACACATTGCTCAGTTGTGCACAAAACAAGAATTTTAATATACATTTGCACAATTAAAGTAAAATAAAACTATCAACGTTTCGCGCCGTCTTCTGCGGCCGTCTTCAGGAAAATATGATAACGGAAGGACTAAGTTTGCATCTTGATCGAGAGATAATATTTCTAATAAATTAAAATCCAAATGAATTAAAAGTTTAAAAATGTTGCCATTTACACGTGAGTAAAAATTAAAATATTTCATCGAAATAAAAATTTTAAGATTTTATGATGTTATGCCATATTTTTGGCACATTGTAGGATAAATTATCATTACATGGTTTATTTTCTCGTGCAATGATTTCGATGGATTCTCTTATTTTACCTTGAACTGGGTTATTGCACGGAACTATGATTTTGGCTTCATCAAAGTTAATACGGCAACCCTTGTTCTCCAAGTAGAAGCGAGAAAGAGCAATATTCTGATTATATTGTTTAATATCTCTGCGATGCTCTTTAATTGTAATTAAAAGTTGCCGCGTAGTCATGCCGATGTAGACTTTTTTAACATTATTAGATAAAGTGATGGGGATTTCATAAATACCAGATTTTTGATCTATTGGAATTTTGTCGATCTTATCTGTAACGATGTCAATGAGATATGGAGGGAGAATGGCGACAAGCTTTATGTTATATTTTTGTGTGATCTTTTTTACTTTTCCAAATATGTAAGGGATATAATGAAATTTTCTGTAAACCATAAGCTTGTCCTGTCGTTGGCCAGATGTGGGAGGAGTATTGTACTGTTGAACTATTTTATTTACAAATTTTGCAGGAAAACCATGGTCAAAAGCTATTTTCTGTATAAAATCAATTTCTTTATTTAATATGTCATCGGAACAAACCATAAAAGCTCTTTTAATAAAGCTTTTAGCTCTTTTAATGTTAGATTGCTAATTTTATTTTGAGATGCGTAGCTAAATTATTATTTTCGTTATTATAATGATTTCTATTTCTAGTTAGTTTTAAAGTACAATGAAATATTATTCCATAATTATTACTGAAATACCGCCAAATGTAATTACTCTGATGTAACCTAAAGCGCAGTTAGCCCGGAAATACCTATCATTTAGTAAGAGAACATGCCTCATTTAATGTACCAAATGTCTCTTAGCGTTTAATATTAGGTATTACTGATATTTTCGAATAGATTAGCGTTTTCATGATAACATCCCATTTTAATTGGCAACTTTAGATGTATAAAAGTAAAAATAATAACATTTAATATTTGCTAAATTGTTATTTAAAAAATTCTGTCCTGTAATAAGTACATGATTTTAATGTAAAATACTTCTACCATTTTAAATTTCACAATTAAACATCATGATTAATAATTTTATTTTGTGATGCGATACCAAAATATTATTTTTGTTATCACAATGTTTTCCATTTCTGATTAGTTTTAACCCGTCTGTAGTCGCGTGTCGGTCTTTTCGCCGCCCTTATAACTTATCTTCTCCTAACTTGTATCACATTACAAATACAACGGAGATCTACCATGTAGCTGACTTTGAAGGTTTCTCGACCACCTTAGTGAAGTAACAGGATACCTCTGGTTTTCTTTCAGGTACATTTTTAGAAACAAAGTTGAAATTGGCGAAAAAGTCTATGGAACAATCACTAATGTCAGTTCATTTTTACATTTTCCAATTACTCCAGATTTCATGAATAAAATGCATAATTTGAGAAAACTGCAAATTTATATCTTCATTGAAATGTTATTTTCGAATATTAGGTGAAAAATATTTCTTATTTTACATTTTTGGTATGTGGGAGGGGGCAGCGGCGAAAAGACCGAGCGCGACTAATGACGTTGTGGAAAGAGTTGCGACTACTCGCGGGTTAAGTTACGATGAAAATTTATTTCACAATCATTACTGAAATACAGCCAAATGTAATTTCAATGATATAACCTAAAGCCTAGTTAGCCCGGAAACACCTATCATCTACAAAAAGAAGGTATTTCATTTATGATACCAAATAATTCTTAGTGTTCATTATTAGATCCCTCAGATGTCTTTGAAAAAAATGGACGTTGTTGTGACCATATCACGTTTTAAATGGTAACTTTAGATGTCCAAAAGAAAATTTAATAAATTTAATGTTTGATAAACAATCTTTAAATGTGTAAAATAAAAGCGCAACTTTAATGTAAAATGTTTTTTATGTTAAATTATACAATAAAATATCAAGCTCCCTGTTAGATTGTTAATTTTAATACTAATTTGTGATTCAGTATTGAAATATTATTTTTGTTTTTTAAATGATTTCTATGTCTGGAAAGTTTTAATTTACGCTTAAAATGTTTTCCATGATTATTACTGAAGTATAGCCAAATATAATTTTTATTATCTATCCTTAAGCCTAGTTAGTCCGGAAACATCTATGATCTAATAAGAAAATATGTCTCATTTAATGTACCAAATATTTCTCAGTGTTCATTATCACATACTTCTGATTTTATTGAATACATGAGTGTTGTCGTGACAACATCACTTATTAAAGAGTAACTTTAGATAAAATAAAACAATTTAATAACATACAATATTTAATAAATTGTTCTTAAATGTGTAAAATATATACATAACTTTCATGTAAAATATTACTTTTATTTTAAATTTTAAAATTAAACATGCTTTCTATTAGGCAGTTCAGTTTAATTTTCAATATATCACCAAAATATTATTTCTGTTATTTCAATGATTTCTATTTCTGGTTAGTTTTACGTTTCGATAAACATCTATTCCATGATCATTACTGAACTACAGCCAAATGTATTTACTATGATATAACCAAAAGATCAATTAGATGGACTTAAATCACGTCTTTTAAACGATCATTTGAAGAAAATCGCATTTTTCAGAGATTCTTTGGCGAATGTCGCAGCGATCTTTTTATGAATTTACTTTTTCTTCTGCAATCTTTTCAAGACATTTGCGTTGTTTCGCATTATTTTTAGGTGCGTTCGTAATTATGTATATACGTAGCACCTATTGTTGTCGTTCAGTCCGTCCGTCTGTCCGTCCGTCTATATGTCCGTCTGCCTGTCCGTCCGCATATAACAACGCAAAAACTACCCAACCGAATCGTTTGAAATTTAAAATATATTATTATTACAAAATTTTGTCGAGTCATTTGAAATTTTAAGGGACAATCAAAAGGATTCCGTTACATTACGGTCAATGGGGGAAAAAGTTTCAAATGCATTTTAATCGTTTGAAATTTAATACATATAATTATTGCGTAATTTTGTCAAGTTATTTCCAATTTTATCAAAATCGGATGCATAGTTCAAATACAAGGACAATAAAAAGTATTCCGTTACATAACGGTTGTTATCGGTAACATTAATAATGTAATATAATAATTTAACATAATTTAGCAGAATCATTTAACATACTCATTTAATATTATAAATCAATCAAAACTAATGTAAAGTAATTTCCTAAATCATTAAAAAAGATTTATTGCCATAATAATAATTTTCTGTATCATCGAGTAAGATTTATTTAGACAGTAATCATTTTCTAAAACATTAAGTGTAATATATTGCTTTTTATGTTTATAATTTAATTGTGAAATGCCGACAGATTGACGCCACTGTATTCACTTTGTTTTAATTCTGTGACGTCATGATATCTGTGTGTAAAATGTTATTAAATGATGTAGGCAGTTGTCGATTAAAATGTTGAATAGAAAACAAGTGTTTTTCTTTTACGTCTCTTGGATTTATTTTAGTGAGTTTAAAGGGTCTTATGCTGTGATACTACTAATAGTAGTTTTTCTTTAGATTGTTATGAGTTAACAATATAAGTTTGATATATTTAGAAAGAAGTAATAACGGTTAATGGGGAAAAATATTTCAAATGCATTTTAATGGTGTTACACTCATTCGAACGTAATAAAATTGATATGCATCTATAAAGTAGATATTATAATATACATTTTGCATAATCTGTGGTACAAACAATATTTTTTATTGATTTACAAGGCCACACAAAAGTATTCCATTGCATAATGGTATAGGGAGAACATTGTTTGGTGCGCATTTTAATTGTAATTATTTACAGTTTTATGAGATTGATATTTTTAAAACTTCGTTATCGTACGAACGCACCTCATTTGCTACGCTTCACGTGCAATTTCCAACTTGTTTAATTTCTCTTACAAATTAAACTCTGATGGCGACTAAAATATTTGGGTTTAAGTGCTACTGACTGCTTAATAAATATTGGGATTCTGTACATATAGTTTTACAGGGTGACTTTAGATATCAAAAAAAATATATACATTTGAGTATTTTATAAGCAAACCTTAAATGTGCGAAATAAGTGCATAACTTTATTGTAAAATATTTTTTTCTTTTTTTAAGTTATACAATTAAACAACATGTTTCCTTTTAGATAGTTAATTTCAATTTGTGATGCATTACGAAAATGTTATTTTTGATAACTTAATTATTTCTACTTCTCGTTTCTTTTAAGTAACGATGAAAATGTAATACATAATAATTATCGAAATACAGCCAAATGTGTAATCCCTTTGATATATCTTAAATCCCAGTTAATCCGAAAAAAACCTATCTTTTACTAAAAGAAGATGTCTCGTCTAATGTAATCAAATATCTTTCAGAGCTCATTATTAGATATCTCTGATACCATAGCCTACTATAATACTACCAGCCGAGCCATTTCGCGAAAAACCGCCGAAAAAGTGAAGCTGGCAACAGCTTTAAACCCTGAACCATTTCATTGAACCACGTGTACGTCCACGTGACGCAAACCCTGCCCAAATTAGCATTGAATAAGCTGCTTTCTGTTCTGTGCACATGTTTGCACACGTGTCATTGTTTTGGTTCAGGGTTTACATGATTGGTCTGATTAATTTGGGCAAGGTATCAGCGTCCTCTGGCGGGAGACTTCATACATTAATCTCAAATAAACAGGCCTTTACTAGTATTATAGATACTTTGAAATAAATAGATGTTGCCTTGGCAACATTCTATTTTAAAAAGGTATCGTTATATATCAAAAAGAAAATTTAATAACTTTTAGTATTTGATAAACTGTTCTTAAATGTGTAATATATATACATAAGTTTAATGTAAAATATTTCATACGTTTTAAATCATAAAATTAAACATTATGCTTCCTGTTAGATTGTTAGTTTTAATTTGTGATAGATAACTAAAATATTATTTTTCTTATCATGCTTATTTCTAAGCTACAGCGGAAATTTATTCCATGGGAATAACTGAAATACAGCCAAGTGTAATTCCAATAACATATCCTAAAGCATAGTTATCCCGGAAACACCTATCTTGTACTAAGAGAAGATGTCTCATTTAACTATATCAAATATCTCTGAGAGTTCATTATTAGATACCTATGATATTTTCGGATAAATGGGCGTTGTCGTGACAACATCAAGTTTTAAGGTAACACTAGATGTGAAAAAGAAAATTTAATAATGTTTAATATTTAATAATAATGCAATTTTTTATTCTATTTATAATATTACATTTTTTGTAAATGGTGCTTTGCTAAATAAAAATCATTGATTATTAATACTCCCTCTGTCCCAAATTAGTTGCGACATTTGAATACTTTTGTTCTGATTATTGATATTTATGATTTCATGTTTCTGTTTTAACGTTTTTGAGAAAGCTTTACTATCAATCTACAAAATTTACTTACCTAACATTCCCCACGTCATTCCATAAATAAGTATTGAATCAGTTTAAAAAATCCCATTTCGCTTGCTACTAAGCCACGCCCAAATTTGCAAAGATTCTTTTAACAGCAATTACATAAAACTATCTTCAAGCTAACCAATCGTAAATTCATTTTGAAACATTTCATTCTAGCATTTCTGAAAAGTATCCTTTATCTTGCAGATGCTGCAAACAAAATCATATTCTGTCGATTTTCTTTCTATTAGACTTGGCTTTCCTTCGTAATGTTGGATAACATACGTTCCAAAACTTTATTCGTCTTGAGAACTCTGTGTACTATTGATTTACGAATTAAAACAGCCTATGATAATTTTCGCAGAGCATTTTTTCGTTTTATTTGGAATCTTTAATTTTGCTAATTAGCTAAAAAAATCTTTTTTTTCAGCATTTACAATTTTTTTGTAAACTTACATTCTAAATATCCCCATCTTTTATTTTTGACACCTTTGTCTGCTTCTGCAACCGGAATGTGACGATAAACATTACGATGAAAATTAAATTTAATAGCTGCAGTATTTATGGAATTATGGATTAGCTTACCATTTTTTAATCATCAATGCAAACATTCTAGTACAGAAAACGCTTCTTATTATTAATTTCTTTCTTCAGGATATTATTTCTTTTTTCCATTACTTTACATTCGAGTTTCATTGTTTTTGACACCTAGTATACATCATTATCTTCATTCTAGTATAATTTTAGTGGTGTCGATTTACTAAATTGCATCACAAGTAATCTATGACTCCGTCTACTTGAAATGTCGCAACTAATTTGGGACAAAATTTTCAACTTAAATGTCGCAACTAATTTGGGACAGAGGGAGTATTATTTTTAAATATATTTGTTATCATTGGTTTTATTTTTAGTATTATTTTTGAGTAATTGTTTTATGTATTTAGAGTATATAAATTTCTCTAATTAATTATTCACTTCTCACAAGTCAAGGTTTGCCTACGAAGGAAACACAGTAGCTTTTAAAGCTATAATCAAATCTAGTATTTTTACAAATTAACATACTCTTGTTTATTTATTTTTTTTGTCAAATGTACTGGCAGCCATTTCTGTCAAAATTCTAAGTATTTTTTTTTCCTTCGTTAATGCTAGAAGATGTTTTGGGAAGTGAGTCATAGTTGATGTTTTGAGTCAATACCGGAAGCGGCAGTGGTGAAAACCAGAAGAATTGTAATTAAACCCTCTCTCTCTCCATATATATATACATATATATATATATCACTAAAAATGTAAATCGTTTATATATATAGTGAAAAAACTGTTTATTTGCAAATTACTTTAATAATGATGCACAGACTACTGTCTGGCTCTTATGAGAAAGACTCTAGAACTGGTCTCAGACCCGTTCTGTTGCCAAGGTAACTGGTCAGTCGACCTTATTTTAGGGAAGTCCTTCTCTCCCATTCAACCTATCACTCCGTAAATAAGCAGTATTTTTTAGGTGCGTTCGTAATTATGTAAATACGTAGCACCTATTGTTGTCGCTCAGTCCGTCCGTCTGTCCGTCTGTCCGTCCGTCCGTCCGTCCGCATATAACAACGCAAAAACTACCCAACCGAATCGTTTGAAATTTAAAATACATAATTATACCATAATTTTGTCGAGTTATTTCAAATTTTATGAAAATCGGATGGATAGATCAATTACAGAGACAATCAAAAGGATTCCGTTACATTACGGTCAATGGGGACAAATGTTTCAAATGCATTTTAATCGTTTGAAATTTAAAACATATAATTATTACGTAATTTTGTCGAGTCATTTCAAATTTTATGAAAATCGGATGGATAGATCAATTACAAGGACAATCAAAATGATTCCGTTACATTACGGTCAATGGGGAAAAAGGTTTCAAATGCATTTTAATCGTTCAAAATTTAAAACATATAATTATTGCGTAATTTTGTCGAGTCATTTCAAATGTTATGAAAATCGGATGCATAGATCAATTACAGGGACAATCAAAAGTATTCTATTACATTAAGGTCAATGGGAAAAAAGTTCCAAATGCATTTTATTGAAGTTACACTCATAAGAACATAATAGAATTGGCATGAAACTATAAAATGTATACTAAAATATGCATTCTGTACAATCTGTGATGCAAAGAATTTTTATTATTAAATTACAGGGCCACACAAAAGTATTCCACTACATAATGCTATACGGGGAAACATTGTTTGGGGCGTGTTTTAATTATATTTAACTATTTCACATTTTATGAATAAGATATACGTTGCTGAGGTGTAATAAAAGTTATTTCCTGCATATTTACGGAAACGTAAAGATTTCGACTACTATATTGTATCCGGAGTATGTTCTACTATATCAACAAGATCTGAATATTTTTAAAACTTCGTTATCGTACGAACGCGCCTCATTTGCTACGTTCACGTGCAATTTCCAACTTGTTTGTCCTGTGGTTGAAGTTCCCTCCCTGCAAGTTTTGGAATCTTCGAAAGCAGGAAATCTACTCAGGGTTTTTCTTATCTCGGTCAGACAGTAACATACTTTTATGTTTAGAACTAGGGATGGGACGAGTATTCGGCCACTATTCGGTATTCGGCCTATTCGGCACTTTTGCCGAATATTCGGTTGGCCGAATATTGAAGGCTTGTTGACCGAATACTTCGGCCGAATACCTGTAGCCGAATATTTAGAGATATCTTGCCGAATATTGCTGAAATCTCGCCGAATAGTGAAAAATATCTTGGCAAATAAATTTAGGATTTAAAGAATTTCATTTCTTACAATTTTTTGTCTCTAATCCAAATTTGCTACTTCATTCATAAAGTCCTTCTCATTCTTACTTACAAAAGATACAGTTTTTTATGTACTAAAAAATATACAGCTTTTCTGTAGTTCCTATAAAAGTTAGTGATATTTTAGAAATTGCTGCCCAAGTTGGAGCTTTAATTGTATGGGAAACGTCTTTATTAGAGAATGATATATTACAATTCAAGATATAAAAATACTTATAGAAAAAAAAAAGAAAGAAAAAAAGCAAAAGAAAAACACTGCCTTATTCTAAAGCACTCAAATATTTATTAATGACTTCAAATTCCCTGCACATATAAAAAAGGCTGTTATAAAGTTCATAACTTATTTTCTATAAAGAAAAAATGAAAAAATTCATTGACTAGGTGCATTAAAGAAGATTCATTTTCAAAATTAAATATGAAACATCACTATTCCAAATAAAATGGTACATCTGAAAACATAACTGGTGTCAAACTAGATACACATTAAATGAAATAACTTGCTTTAGTTTTATAAATATTTAAACATAAATTCTAAACACTGAACAAAATAATTTTTTTATTCTATAGTTTTCACTTTTAAATAATTATTTGCATAATTACTGACTTAAATATGCAACATTATTATGTATATATTTTTAATTTACATTTTTCTTCATTCATGTTATCAATTTCTATTTATCCTTTTAATGCTTGTTGAATAAGTGGAATATTGAAGTTGAATATTGTATGCGCCAATTCGAATGTCAAACATTTTGTTAACATATGCATTCTACTTTAAGCATAACCTTTTGCTTTAACATAATTTGTAATTTAAAGCTTGGCAACTAATTTCAGAACAGTCTCGTTTTTACGAATTTTTGCTTATCATTAGGGACACAAACGCTAAATGATCGAATTTACTTTATTAAATGTTATTTCAGAAAATATCTTCTCGTGAGTTCTTAGAGAAATTAAGAATATTATTGATTTTGGATGCAAGAAAGGGTAAAAGTATCATTTGATAGTAAAAGTGAAGTACATTCTTCATATTTTAATGGAAATAATAATCTTCCCTGAACTTACTGAAAATCAATTTGATGTACATTAGGATAAAAGAATATAGTGCAATTTCATAATTTTTTTGTGTTAAAATAACTTTTTCAAATTTAAAAATACATTTAAAAGAACATTTAAGAGTAATAATTATTAATGAGCTCCTATTTTTTAAATTATATATAATCAAAACTTATTTTCTCTATTGGAAAAAAAGTAGGTATTCGGCCGCCGAATATTCGGTATTCGGCCTAAAATTTGGCCGAATATTCGGTATTCGGCTATTCTGCCAAATCACTTTCGTCCCATCCCTATTTAGAACCTGCTTCAAAACGTTTCATGTTATTGTGCAAGGAAAGCAAGGTCAGATGTGACAAATACCCGGTACCTCCACTTGAAATGCCTCCTTTCAAATATTTACGATTTTCAGCAAGAAGGTGAGAGATAGTTAAATTTGGTAAAAAAAATGACAGTGAATCTTTGTAATGAAGATTATCATTAAAGACATATAAAGGGAGCGCAATCCTCTCTTTCTGCAGTCTGTTTCCTGCACAACAAGTGCGCCACCCTCACTACTTCTAACAGGTAAAGTGAGCCATGTCGTAAAAAAATTAACTATAAAAATTTTATTGTAAAAGCTTAGTATTTAATTAATTTAAAGAACAATTCATCGATGTTTCCCTCTTAATAATGTACTTTAAAATCATTTTTCTGTGACGATTTCTCGAGACCATTTTTTAAAAATATCCTGTATATAGATATTTATAGTAACTAGTACAGCAATTATGTATGTATACAATATATGTGACTTTGTAATTAGTCTCTTTTTAACACAATTCACAAACAACAAGAAAGGTAGGAAAGCATCCAGAATCGCGCTTACCCCGGTGTCCTGAAGAGTCTAATTCGTGCCCTGGGGAAAAGAATATTTAAAGTTCCTCCGTAATACTAACATAATTGCATTGATAAAGCAATAAGTGATATGTTTAGGAAAACTATGTATCCAGTATGCACGAGTGTAATTTTTATCACCAGGAAGCACCAAATACCTAAAAGTAATTAATGTTAAATAATTTAATAGGCGTTTTAGTTAACTATTCTATTTATTATCATGCTGAAATATACCTGCATACCACCTTAAAGTAATGCTCAATATGAGCATACATATTACCATTGTACACAATAATCTTCTTTTGTTATCGCCGTTTATTCCATATAGATCCTAGAAACATGTGAATACACATGATAATGAAACTAATTACAATGTTAGAGATTCGGTACATTAATGCAAACTTGTAATGGTGTGTCATAATACATTTTCTTATTCATGCATTTGTAACAACATACAATGTAATGGTACTTTCGCAAAAGGGATGCCTTATGCATTATAAACTATAGAAGCAGTAATTTATTATTTTGAGAGTTTAAGACGCTTATAAACCATGATATTTGTTATCTTTATTTAGATGTATGACATTTAGATTTGACGATTTTATAAACTGAGTGTAAATTTGTTCTTTGTCGAATTATTTAATTCAGAAATAGTAAGTCATTCTAAAAAGTAGCAAAAAATAAAAAATCATGCGTCAAACATAGATTATGACACACTTTCCAACATATTAACAATAATGTAACCAAACTGCTCCGTTCAATAATTTGAAATATGGCTAATTCAACCATATCGAAATACATAACGGTTTTGACAATCCATTGTTAACTATTCCCTTGTACAATCTGAAAATTAGCTGAACTTTTTCAAGATCCCTGTACAAGATGTATACATTTTTATTTATTAAGTTTATGCATGCCAAAATTTAGCTAAAACATACATATAATTCAATTGAAAATTCTCCTTCAGCAATTTCTTCTTATAAGGAGAATGATCCGTGAATACTTTTGTGCAGTCCTGTATATGAAACATACAATTTATCTATAACACGTAACATTCAAGAACGTCGTTAAATACAAAAACACACACCCAAATATAAAACGCTCGGTCCAACAATTAGTACAAAAAGACACTACTGTAACGGAAAATAATAGAAAATATCTCGATTACGAAATAATATTAGAACTCATAATTTAGTATCAATAGTAATCCCTATAAAAATTAGAACAAAAATGTTAACACTATACAAAATATTTTGCTTGTAAAGGCATCTTGCATAAAATGTCACTATCTCCTAATCCCAAAGGTTACGTATTTAATGAGTTTGTTCTATATTATAATTTTCTCAGAAAGGTAAGTATAATTTTAAATAAAGGCAAGAATTAGTTGTATTAGTTTAAGATTTCTGTATTAATATTTATAACTATAAATGAACTTTAATTATAATTAACTACCGTATATTTCCGTTTATAAGCCGAGACATTTTGATCATATTTTTAAATCCAAATTAGGCAGAGTTTGAATGCATAAATTTTTTTTTTAAATTTATATTCTAAAATGAGAAAAAATGTAGTACACATAAATGAATTTCAAAATACCTAGAAATTTCTATAAATACTTTAAAACTCTATTTGTTTTTAAAGAAAATTATTAATACTCATTTGTTATCAAAAACATTATCAGAATTTTCGAACAACTCATTATAATCGCTTTCTTTCATTGATACATCAGTATCTATATCGATAACGTCTAATTCATCATAATCTCAATCGCAATATTCCTCAGAAATGGCAGAATTTCCAGTTCTGTCCTTCTCATTTTTGATACAAAATTTTTTGAAAGATAAAAGTATTAACTATTGTGATAATTCAAACCGAAAATAGGACATTAGGTTTTACGAACGAGCAAGTCATAACAAAATGAGTGGAACCCTATTAAACAAATTTGGAGGCGTGCCCCAAAATAGGAGAGATTAATAATTCTTGAGAGCATATTCGTTTTTTTCTATTATGTATGTACAAAAAAATGCCAAGTTCGCTAAACTTTTCATGCCTATTTTTATTTATAAATCGGCTTATATACATGTTAAGGATTTTGGATGATTTTTCACTGGAAAGTCGTATGCTCGGTTTATATACAGATCGACTTGTACACGAAAATATACGGTATTTACGCTCTTTAAGAAATATTATTTAAATATTTCTTAAACAATAATATTTATTTACTATTTTTAACTTTTATATTAATTATTATTATTAACATTTATATAAACATTATTAACATTTAATGCATTAACATGTTAAATCTCATGCCAAAAGATACTTCTATATACACTCATGTTAATCATGTCTTAAAATGTGTCTAGGTGTGTTGCTTCTGTAATCTTTCATGTTTTAAAAGTTATTTTTTGAGTATTTTAAAAATATCCATTAGATTATCAATACATAAGAAATAAAAAATTCGTAATTTTAAGAGCTATTTCAAAAAAACTTTTGATTTTGATTTTTAGAGATATAAGAATTTTATTAGTCTAAGAAAATGAGAATTAACTTTTTAGTGACAAAAATTAATCTATATAATTCAGATTAAAATTTAATACAAATCTTCACATACATTTAAGTGCATTTTACTCATTTGTCAATTCATTAGAACAGCTGATGGAATACTACAATAAAGATAATTAAATAATAAAGATTAACAAATTGTATAATAAAGAAGATAATAATTGTATAATAAAGAAGAGGATAATTGTATAATAAAGAAGAGAAACCTGTCAAAAGAACTTAATAAACATCTTAAGTTCTTTGATAGGTATTCCCTTTGGTATCTGAAAATTGTAATGGAAACATGATGTTGTCACAACAACGGTCAGTTAATCTGAAATATTAAATACATCTGATAATGAATGCTGTCAGGTATTAGGCACATTCACACAGCTTTATCTTGGAGATGATTAGTGTTTCGAGACTTATTCGGATTTATGCTATAATATCGAATTCGGTTTAATTGTTTTTCATTAATAATCAAGGACCGAATGGATTTCATAGTTACAAGGGAATTTTCCAACTTAAAATGACTGTAAATTGGAGATTAAGATAATAATTCAAATAATATATTGCATTTCTTATAACACTTTATTTGAACTAGAGCATGCATTTTTGCAAAAAATGGGTTATACACTTTTTAATAATAGAAATATATAAAGTTTCTAACATATAACTTGTTAAAGTTTTAACGTGAGAAATCAAATTTATTTTAATTTAGTTGTTATTAAATGAGTATTTTTATTAAGATTTATATTAGTTATTGTTAATAACGTTTAATACATTAACATATTAAACTAAATGCAAAAATTAATTAATATACACGCCTATTTCCTAACGTGTTTAGGTGCTTTATTTCTGCAATCTTCCAAGTTATAAAAGTTAGTTTTCAAGCAATTTAAAAATACCTTCGAAATTGATAATGTATAAAAAGTAACAAAATCATAATTTTTCTGGAAATATCGAAAAAGTTTCGTTTTTTTTTTTTCAAGGATATAACAATTTTATCAATATAATAAAATGAGAATTAACATTTTATAAACAAAGAAAAAAAATAAACTATGTAATTCAGATTAAAAAACATATCCACCTTCATTTAAACTCAAGTACACTTTACTCATCTGTCAACCTATTAGAACTATTGGTGGAATGCTAAAATAAATATAATTAATTAATAAAAATTAACAAATCGTGTAATAAAAATTATTAAATTTTCTCATTGTTATTTGAAAATTTTAATGGAAACATGATGTTGTCACAGCAACGGTCAGTTAATCGGAAATATCAAATACAACTGATAATGAATGCTGTGAGGTATTTGGTACATTCACACAGTTTCGTCTGGGAGATGATTAGTGTGTCGAGACTTATTCGGCTTTGTGCAATATTATCAAATTCGATTTAATTGTATTTCATTAATAATCGTGGACTAAATGGATTTCATAGTTACAAGGGAGTTGTCCAACTTAAAATGACTGAAAATTGGAGATTATGATAATAATTCAAATAATATGTTGGATTTCTAATAAAATTTTATTCAATCATAGAGCATGCAGTATTCGTTAAAAATGGGTTATTCTATTTTTAATGAAATATATAATGTTTTTAACATATAACTTGTTAACTTTTCGTCGTGAAAAATGAAATTTGTTTTATTTTACCTGTTATTAAATGGATATTTTTGTAAATAATTTTTGAAATCAAGGATTTTAAATATCTGAATTTAAAAAAAAAACTTTAATATAAATGGCTTTTAATGTGATATAAAATGATAGTTAAAGCTCTTTTCATTTGAAAGTTTATCATTAAAACAACTGTTTAGTTAATTAGATACTGATCAACTATATATGAAAAAAATATGGTGTCCGGGACACATTTTAAGGTAATTTTTATTTATTGAATTAAAATTTCCTTTTTTTAGCTTTAAGCATATTATTTAAAAAAAAAATTACATGATAAAACTTTTCAGATTTTTTTAAAATTTAAAATTTAATCAAAAAGTACGGTAATATAAAATCACTATAACTTTAAATTAATTTGTAGAATTTATTTAAATAAACATAAATATGTAAGTTTTAATTTTGATTCAGCATTTTAAAAGTTATTAATTGAAATAAAACCTAAAAGTATTGAAATTAAATATCTTTTAAAATGGATGTAGCTTTCATAAAAAAAAATCTTATTTTCAAAAGTGAATTTTTTTTTCAAACTTTCTGGATCGATATTAAATTAAAACAACCAAAAACAAATGTTTTAAGTTTGAACCAAATGCCTTAAACTGTTCTTGAGTAATAATAATTTTAAATGTGAGAAATGGTGAAAAGTTCCATCATGGAGAGTCACAAGAATTCGTTATCATCAAAACCTTTTGCTTAAAAGGTAGATTAAAAAAATATATATATATTTCTTGCTTTAATTAAGGTAGAAACATTATTAGAATGTCATTTTATGCATATTTGAATGTCATTTCCTTCTAAAGTTCAGTTCTTTAAATATTCTTTAAATATAATTAAATTCACAGACGTATATTCTGACACCGTTAAACTTTTGAAACTTATATTTAAACATTAATTATTTACAAAGATAATATTTACCAAATTCTATTTACTACTTAAACACTCATAAGTTTTAGTTAATTAGTACACGCCTCCAGCGGGAAGACATCTTCATCGAACATTCTTTTTTACGACTCAAAAACAAAATATTCCATCAAACGTTATCTTCATCTCACTTAGGCATTTCGCTTGAATTTGATCTACTGCTTGAATCGTCTGCCTTGCGGAGAGCCTTGAATTCGGAGTAGTGATATGGAGAAGCTACAAGATACACTGCTGCTTGGCTGTGGGAGAAAGAATCGCCCCCACAACGGCCTTCCTGACTTAGCATTCGCCGCGAATGCATGCCCGTTTGGTGGTAGCAGCAGTTGGATCACCTGGTAAGATAAGAAAGAAAAAACAGCAGTATCCAAAGTCTTATTTGAAAAACAGAAGCTTTCAGTTTCTTTCAGTTTCCTTACATCTTTTCGTCTTCTATTTTTTATTACGTCTTTTCGTCTTCTTTTCTCTTACGTCCTTTCGTCTTCTTTTACATTACATCTTTTCGTCTTCTTTTTCTTACGTCTTTTCGTCTTCTTTTACCTTACGTCTTTTCGTCTTCTTCTTTCTTACGTCTTTTCGACTTTTTTTTACTTACGTATTTTCGTCTTCTTTTTTCTTGCATCTTTCCGTCTTCTTTTTACTTATGTGTTTTCGGGAGTAATAAAGTTAAAATTCTTTTATTTGTCAGTCCAGTGATGTGTCATAGTCGGTATAGTGTCACAATTGGCGAAATTTTTTTTTCTTTGTCAAGCTTCGTCCGTCTACGGCTTCATGTACTCTGCGCAAGTGCTGGTGACCATGGGACCTTCATTAAATCGAAGTTTCTTTTCTTCGTAGGTGTCATTATTTTTTACTTTTATAACTTTCACGGATCTAAATATTTTGGTTTTAACTTCAAACCTGGACCTTGTTGTGTGCATTTTATAGCAACCACATCATTAAGCTTAAATTTGTTAGATTTATTTCGGCTGAGATTGTAAGTTTTATGGTCCTCTTCTTGGACTTTTAAAATTTGTTTTTTAACATTTTTTCTCATATCTTTGCGATTATTTGTAAAATCAGATTGTATTTCAGCATTCAGAAGACTAGTAATCTCATTGTTCTTTTTTACTTTCATTTTAGTACCAAACATCAATTTAAAAGGGGTTGTGCTAATACTTCTCTGAAAAGTCGAATTTATCAACTGTTGGACGTCGTTTGCGTGTATATACCATTTTTTAAGATTATCTACAGAAAATTTAGACAGAAGAGATTTTATGACAGAATTTAGACGCTCGACTTGGCCGTTAGACCTGGGTAATCCACTGGTAATCGGGATATGTTTTATATTTTCATTGATGCAATAATCTTCGAAAGCTTTAGAGGTAAATGCAGGACATTTATCTGAAATTATGCGAATTGGACTTCCAACGATAGCTTTTTGGATTTCTAATTTAGAAATTACTTCGGCAGCATCGGTAGATTTTGTGGGATACAAGCAAACAAATTTTATGCATGCGTCAATGAGCGAAAGGATATGTTTGTAATTTTTATTTGTGCTTTCCAATGGACCTGAGCGATCAACATAGTACGTATGTAACGGAGTTTCTTCTTTTTCTATTGGGTGAAGTAAACCTTCTTGTTTAACACATTTTCTATTGATTAAAATACAGGAAACACAATTTGCTATACATTTCTCAATTTTTTGTTTAACTTTGGGGATGTAAAAATCATTCTCTAAATTTTTTTCTGTTCTTGCAACTGCGTAATGACCTTTTTCTTGAGCGGCCTTGATTATATTCATTTGCATGTATTCCGGTACAACTAATAAATCGTTACCATTAACACATTTATAAAGAACATCATTTAAAACTAAATAATCATCATAAGCTTTCACTTTTAGGATATCTTTTACTGTTTTAATATGCTCATCGGTTTCTTGAGCTTGGATAATTTTTAAAATTAAGCTATCTTGGATTACCATAAAAATAGGATGTCTGCTTAATGCATCAACATGTCTCAAACTTCTAACATGTCTATGTTCAATAATATAATCAAAATCGGATAATATTATTGCCCATCTAGTTATTTTGTACTCATTTCTTTTTTATCCATAGCCATTTTAAATGCATTACAATCGGTTACAATTTTAAATGGAATACC
Organism: Maratus speculifer; assembly: GCA_964019185.1. Classification (NCBI taxonomy): domain Eukaryota; kingdom Metazoa; phylum Arthropoda; class Arachnida; order Araneae; family Salticidae; genus Maratus; species Maratus speculifer. Next base: position 31,611,142 of record OZ025297.1, read on the forward strand.
TAGCACATATACTCTAAACTTTTCCAGGGCTTCAATTACAGCTAAAACTTCTAATTCGTAGCTAGTGTACTTTCGTTCAGCTTCGATGGTTTTTTACTGGCGAAATAAACTGTATGAAATTTATTACCGTATTTATTCGAGTATAAGGCGCACCTTTTTTCCAAAAAATTATGGCAAAACTCCTACGTGCGCCTTATACACGGAATAATTTTTTACTGTTGGATGCAATCGAACTAAATACATATGAAACAAGAAATTATTGAAAGATGATATTAAAACTCGGAAATCGTTACTTAATTGAAATATTACTGCATGTTTATTTCATTCCTCGCAGTTTTTTATACAATAGAGCTAGGGACATTATCTAAACGCTAATTAGCAATTCTCTTTACCGTCACTCATTCCTATTTCCCGTCATTCTCTTACAACCCGAAGTCTAAAAATGCATTTTCGTCCTGTTTTCTGGTCTGATGTAATGTTTGTTTCGACTTTTTTTTACTGAAATTTATATGGTCATTCTTCATTCTTATGGTGTATCTTATATACGAGATTTTATGAAATCGCCATTTTTACTTGCAATGTAGGGGTGCACCTTATACATGCGTGCGCCTTATACACGAGTAAATACGGTATCTAATGGAGATTGTTGCATTAAAACAGCTCCATAGCCATCAATACTGGCATCACAATGGATTTCGGTCGCGCTTTCGGGATTGTAAATCGAAAGCACTGGGTCTGATTGCAAAATACGTTTGAGTTCATTAAAAGCTTCTTGTTCTTCTATATCAAATATAAATTTTGAATCTTTTCTTAACAAGTTACTCAACGGTTTAGCTATAACCGAATAATTTCCTATAATCTTTCGAAAGTATCCTGTTATTCCTAAATAACTTTGAACATCTTTGATACACTTTGGTTCGGGAAAATTTATTACTGCTTTAGTCTTCAGTGAGGAGGAATACAATTTACCATTTATGATTATATATCCCACAAAATCAATTTCACGCTTCAAAAAATCCCTGTCGGCTGGGCCTATAGGCGAAGGTAGATCTCGAAAAGTGCTCATTTCAACAAAAAAATATATATATATAATTAGAGATAAACCCAGTTTAATAACTTCATTTGGCCGTTTATGAAAAATTTTTAATTTCATTTTTCTGCAAAAACTGGTTTTATCAGAATCATCTTAAGAAAAATTCAGCTCAAATACCCATTATGACAACATATTTTGAAATAGATTCTAAATTTATTAAAAAATCGACCAAAACAGTACATTATACAGTTCCTAAATAACAAAAAACTGTCAGTTGAAAGCATTTGAGAAAAAAATTTAATTTAAAAATGAGTCATAAAATAACCGATTTGTTGTTTAAATACATCCTTAATTCTTTAATCATGATTGCTTCGGAAAATTTTGTGCGAAATACTCACTTTGACAGCATTTTTAAAAATATATTCTATCTTTATCAAAAATCTGGCCAATGAGTCACAGTATATAGTTCCTAAATAAGAGGATCTGTAAATTGGATGCATTTGAGAGCGAAAATGGATTTTAAAACGAGTCATAAAAAACGCAATTTGCTATGTGAAAACTTCCTTAAATTTTCAAATCTCAAAGACTTCGGGAAATTCTCTTCAAAATACCCTTTTTGGTAGCCTTTTTCAAAATATATTCTGTCTTTATCAAAAAACCGATCAATGCATCACATTATATAGTTCCTAAATAAAAGGATCTGTAAATTGGATGCATTTGAGAGCAAAAATGGATTTAAAACGAGTCAGAAAAAAACGCAATTTCTTATTTGAACACTTCCTTAAATTTTCAGTCACGATGATTTCTGAAAATTCTGTTCAAAATACCCTTTTTGGTAGCTTTTTTTGAAATATATTCCGTCTTTGTCAAAAACCTGACCAATGCATCACATTATATAGTTCCTAAATAAGAGGATCTGTAAACTGGATGCGTTTGAGAAAAAAAAATGGATTTAAAAACGAGTCAGAAAAAAAACGCAATTTCTTATTTGAATACTTCCTTCAATTTTCAGTCCCGATGACTTTCGGAAATTCTGTTCAAATTACCCTTTTTGGTGGCCTTTTTTGAAATATATTCTGTCTTTATCAGAAAATTGATCAATGCGTCACTTTATACAGTTTATAAATAAGAGGATCTACCATTTGGATGCGTTTAAAATCAAAAATGAATTTAAAAATGAGTCAGAATATAAGCCGTTTGGATTTGAGGTTTTTTCTCTAACTCCTATTTTTGTTTAATTTTTTTTTTCTATACGAATTGGTCCTATGAAAAACTTGTCAATATAAAAGTTGTAGATATTTTTGAGAAGATGTAAAATAAATTTAATCAGATTTCATATCGTAAAAATTGACGGAGTTATGGATTTTTTTCTTTTTTCAGCGCCCTTTTTCTTTTCGTTTTTAATTTTTTTCATCAGTAAATGTTGGTCCTATCAAAAACTTGTAAATACAAAAGTTTTAGATAATTTTAAGAACATTTATAGAAAATTTAGTTGGACTTGATATCTTGAAAATTGACGAAGTTATGAATTTTTTTCTCTCAAAATCCCTGTTTTTTTCGCCCCTTGAGCACACTTCTAAATTTATCAGAAATCTGTCATGCATATACTTTTGGCCCATTTTTAAGAAGTAATATAAACTTTAAACCGATTCGATATCTATTTTAATTAAGAATTTATGGCGTTTTTTCGGTTTTCACAAAAAGGCCCCCTATTCCGACCCCCTTGGTCCGATTTTGCCCATTAACGAACTCAGCCAAGATTTTATCCCCTTTGATTTTATGTACCAGTTTGGTGGAGATTGGTGAAGAATTATAGAAGTTATCGTGTCCATAAAAAAGTGATATATATATATATATATATAGATAGATAGATAGATAGATATACACTATATTGCCATTGATTATGGGACACTTGCGATTTTAGACATTTTACTAAATAGCTAGAAAAATACATGAGGAATCATCTCGAAACTCTTAGTGTATAAATATAATAGTATACGTCATACATCTCCGTGAAGATTTTTTACCGAAACTCCATAGGGGACCGTCAACAAATTAAAAAAGAATGAATATCTTTTGAATAACCCTGTCAAATCTAATGTAGCAAAAGCGCTCAAACTCTAGATTATCATTGAATGCCTTATTGTAATACACTGTGTTCATTTTTATGCAAATAGCAAGCATACTCGCAGAGTAATTAAGGTTTTTATAAAAATGGCCCCAAATTTTTCCAAGTTTTTCCCTTATAATTTTCAGAGTTCTTAATATAAAATAATATTTTTTTCTGAAAATATGACAAATAACATTGCACACAGTACCCTGTAATCAGAATTAAAAAATAATAAAAATTGTATGAAAAATGAGTAGATTTACTAAATATTTTTTTACTGCACATGCGTCAAAGATATCAAAATTTCATTTGCATATTATGTTAGCTAAATATATAGAGCAACTTTTGTAAAAGTCTCAAAATTATGGCTTGAAAATTCTGAAAGTAATCGTCTATAGAAAAAGGACAAAATCCGTTGTTTCCAAAATGAAGCAAAAAAATGAGAGATTTTATCCAAAAGTAGTCGTAACATCCCGTATTGTGTATTCTATATTGACACTAATCAATGAATATATGGATACAACCCCTCTTGTTTTTGCTTCATTTTGAGAATAACGGATTTTCAACTTATTCAGTTGACGATTATTTTCAGAATTTTCAAGTTATGATTTTGTAACTTTCATAAAAGTTGCTCTATACATTTAGCTAACATAATTTGCAAATGAAATTTTGATATCGTTGACGCATGCGCAGTAAAAAATTATTTAGTAAACCAACTCATTTTGTATACAATTTTCATTATTTTTTAATTCTGATTACAGGGTACTGTGTGCAATGTTGTTTGTCATATTTTCTGAAAAAAATATTACTTTATATTAAGAACTCTGAAAATTATAAGGAAAAAACTTGGAAAAATTTGGGACCATTTTTATAAAAACCTTAATTACTCTGCGAGTATGCATGCTATTTGCATAAAAATGTACACAGTGTATTACAATAAGGCATTCAATCATAATCTAGAGTTTGAGCGCTTTTGCTACATTAGTTTTAAAAGGGTTATTCAAAAGATATTAATTTTTTTTTTATTTGTTGACGGTCCCCTATGGAGTTTCGGTAAAAAATCTTCACGGAGATGTATGACGTATGCTATTATATTTATACACTAAGAGTTTCGAGATGATTCCTCATGTATTTTTCTAGATATTTAGTAAAATGTCTAAAATCGCAATTGTCCAATAATCAATGGCAATATAGTGTATAAACTGGTGCGATTGCAATAGGTAGTATTTCTTACGAAATCTACCTAAAAATTACATTTATAAAGATTTAATTCTAACCCATATTCCGATGCAGTTTCGAGAACAAGTTTTATTTTTTCTAGACCTTCAGCTTCGTTTTTAGCAGGTATTATTAGGTCATCCATATAAATGACTACAGTGCGATCTTTTAATAGGTTTCAAAATACATTATAAATGTATTTTTGAAAAACACTAGGGCTATTGGTCAACCCGAATGGAGATTTTAAAAATTCGTATTGTCCTTTATGAGTGACAAAAGAGGTGTATTTCCGCGAGTCTTCTTCAACATCTACCGAAAGAAACCGTTTTTCAAATCTACGGTGGTAAATACTTCGGAAGAATGTAATTGATCTATTACCTCATCGATAACTGGCAAGGGGAAAAGCTCACGTACTGTCTTTTTGTGAAGACGTCTGTAATCAACACAAAGTCCGATTGTGTTATCTTTTTTCTGAACTATCACAACCGGCGAAGAAAAATTAGAAGAACTTTTCCGAATGATTCCCTGGGCTAGCGACTCCTCAATTTGGTCTTCGAATATATTTTTTCTCGCATGGCGGTAATCTTCGTAGGGAAGAACAAACAGGGATTTCATCAGTTAAATTAATTTTCATTTTTAAATCTACTGCTTTAGTTTTAATTGGCTCATAATTCTCAATTAAAGAGGATAATTCTGAACGTAAATGTTTGTCAGCAATGTGACTGAAATCAATTTTAGGCTCATCCAAAAAATTTATAATATTAGGTAGAAAGTCATTAGACTGAACTTCCGCTTTAAACAGTTTCACTTTATTTTCAGAAATAGTTAATGTACCTTGATGAATAACATCAGTGCCAATAATTAAATCGAAATTAATGCAACTGTCATTAACGACAAAAGTGGTAACTTTAAATTTTGAACCATCTACTTCAATTTCAGAATTCAAATAACCTTCTGGTTTAATTGAGGCTTTTCCTAGACCGGTCAAAGTGATACTCGTAGGTTTTAATTCTACAAAATTCTTCACGTTATCATAAATACTTTTCTTTAACAGAGTCTTTTGGCTACCAGTATCTATTAAAGAGATTAAACGCAAAGAATAAAGCTTTATCTCTTTCAGAAATAAATATCGGGATGTAATAATGTTTACTTGTGACTGAGCATTTTTTACATATGTATATTTAGATTTATTACACTGAAATGATTTGTGACCATAAGCGTTACAAGAGAAACACAGCGGCCCTTTATCCTTATTTACACAGTTAATGCTCTTATGATTATTCCCTTCTCAATTAGAACAACGCATATTTGGCTTTACAGGCTTAAATTTGTTCTTAGCTTCAATTTCGGATTTAATTTTAGGCTTAGCTCCTTCATATTTATGAGATTTTGCATTTTCATATTCCGACCTTATTTTTTCGTAGATCTTTAATTTTTGTTTAAATTCAACAATATTGGGACAACCGTACAAAAAAAGATTTTTTTTAAAAATAGGATCATTAATGCCATTTATTACATATTGAATAAGTGCAGAATCTTCAATATCGCCTTTTGTACACAGTTGTTTCATATTTAAAAAATATTCATCTAATGATTCATGTGATATAATTTTTCTTTTGGATAGCAATTCATGTAATTCAGCCGAATTACACGTTTGACAAAATTCAAAAATAAGTAAGGCTTTCAATTTAGACCACAAATTAATTTTTGTTTCACTTTCAATAATTAATTAGCATTGCCTGTCATAAGGCGTTTAGCCAAAATCAATTTGTGCAAATCACCAACCTTAAATAATGAAACAATATCTTCAAAATCGTCAAGCTGTTATTATATTGCTATATATATATATATACCGCAATATGTTATTCAGGTAAAAATAACATATATTCAAAGACATTTTCATGCTTATTCAACCTAGTTTATTATCATAAAAGATAAATTTTAATTAATAAAAGATCCCAATTCCAAAAACATAAGATAAATATAAGTTTTTGGAGAAAAATAATCGATAAATTATTCAGAAAATAAATTAATTGGTGAAATCCAAAAAATATGCATGATTGAATTAAAAATAACATAAAGTGGGGAAAAAGAACCATGCTTAATAATTATACAAAAAACTAAACAACAAGCGAAATTGAAATGATTAACGTTAACTTTTTTTTAGTTCTTTCTTTTTTTCCCTAAACTATTCTGTAACCTTTTTATGTAACTTAAAAACAGGAAAGTAAACAGTAAATTCTTTTACTTAATTTTTTATAAACAATGTTATTCCAAAAAGTCTTTATAATAACATAAAATATAAGACAGAAACAGGTTTTAACACAATTTTTGAATTTGAATATTTCGTATCCATAAATATTAATAAATCTATTTTAAATATTTTATAAAAAAAACATAATTATTATAATTATAACCGGAAGAACTGAGTAAAACAAATGCGTTTTTTATAAAAATTCAATATTTCTTTTTTTAAATAACGCGTAATTTATGACTGCAATTAATATTTTTAAGTAAAAAAGAAATAAAAAAATAATTTCCAGAACGTTAAATTTTGCGTTGGTTACGATTACCCAAATTCGCCGCTTTGATTTACGCTCTGTAGTTGTGTGTGATTTTTATTTTTTAGAACTAGAATATTTTAGTTGTAATCTTTCCCTTTTCTAACGGAATAATTCTTGTATTAAATAAGTCGAAACATACTTTACCTAATGACTGGAATTAAAATTTGAAATGTTTTTGAATTACTCCATTTTGAAGAGATTAAATGGTCTTTTCTGAGCAAAGGATTATTTTAGACACTGCTTAGAATTGTTTCTATAAATATTTTATTACTTTTTTTGTTGAAACAAGAAAATAAAACACAAATTTTATTTAAATGTAGTAAGACGTTATTGTATGCGTATCTGTAGAATATTTGTACATACCTTTAAATACATTTTGTTGCATCTTTCTTTGTAAAGAATATTATCAGTAACAAATTTGTCGAGCGTTAAACAACTATTAAACGCTTTTTATTTAACTGTTTATGTCGTTAATATTTTTAAAAATATGTATTCAAAATAAATATTTTTGACGGCAAATGATTTTAATTCAAAACATATTGATAATATTTTATCCGGTTATTTCTATATTGTCATTAAAAAAAGTCATAAATCATTTTGTTTATAGCTAAAAGTTTAACAGTGTTTATTAAATAGAATTTAGAATTAAATAGAAGTTTTACGTAATAAAATTATTTAATTATTCTTGAAAAAAACTTTACCGGCTCATTAATCAAATAACGGAATTTATGCTTATAATATATTAATATATTCCCAATTTTTTATTGTTATACACTGTAAAAAAAGGGTGGATCTACTAAAAAATATTAGTGATCCTTGTAATTACTAAAAAATTTTTAGTAATCTTACTCGGTTACAAGGAATCCGTAAGAATTACTAGAAAAAAGCTAGTAACGAATATAGTTGATAGTTTTACATTTTAAATAGCTATTACTAAAACTCACTTGGTGTGGTCGTGAAAGCCTAGTGGTCCTAGCACCGAACTCCAGGCTGAAAGTACCTGGGTTCGATGTCGGCAGCCACCAAATATGCACCGAATTTATAGAATGTAAGTACTTGTTAAATAAAGGGATTATGAAAATCCTGTCGTAGCAGTTACCATGGGTAATGATCTCTGAACATTTCCTCCCCTTTAGAAACATGTCAAAATAGAGCAGGTAGCAATGTTTGGTGCTGCCATCTATTGCGGCATTGCCGAAAATCCTCCGTTTCAGAAGCCTGTCTTTTTACCCATTGGATGCAGCTCGAAGGAGTCTCCTGCCATTCGGCCACACGTAATGATTACTAAAAATAATTTTGGAGCTATTACTAAAATTTGCTTGGTGGCTCATACTAAAAAGTTTTAAGCTAGTTATACAAAAAATTCTTTTGTTCAGTTTACAAAAGAAATGTTTGTTTCACTTGCAAAAAAAAATTTGTAATGGTTATTAAAAAATTCTGTGGAATACAAATTTACTAAGAAATGTTTAGTAACCTCTTAAATTTTTTTACAGTGTATCTGAATCTGTAATTTATCTGCATTTAATATATTCCCATTAAACATACTGTAAATGTAAATTTCGATAATAAATTAAAGGTCATAGGAAAATTCATTAAAAAGTGTGTTTTTTATAATTGAATTGCATGCGGATTTTAATGAAAATGTAGTGCACTTTACAAAATTATGCATTTTTGTAATAAAAGTAACAGCTGTCAAATAATTGAAATTATCATGTTGGTTTCGAAGGTTAGTCCAAACAAGAATTCATAAAAAAAGTTTTTACTCCAAAATGGAGAAAATCCGGATTTGTCTGCGACATTTGTTTCACAACAATATTGTTGCAACGTATATACGGTTCTTTTGATCTTATGGTTAGAGAACTTCAAACTCTTGTCTCTTAGAAAAGTAGAAAATAATTTATTCACAGATCTTCAGAACAACAGAGTCTTCGAAACTCACAAATATTGCTAGATATTCAAAAATAACTGCTCAAATCTATCGTACAAGAATAGCTTTAGATCCCAGAGACTCTTTATACAACGTCTCAACACTTAATAACATTCAAAACAACATAAATGAAACTCAAGCAAACTTGCTAACAAACGCCTTGTTCACTCAATGACTGACTGGTAAATAATAACAACAACAGCTCGTATCGGCTCTCCTTATATAGGCTCGCAGCATGCGGCGAAGTTTCTACAACCTTCTAGAAAAAACCGGAAAACCACGGAACAACATCCAATGTATCAGTAGACCTAAGGGGGGGTTACCATAAACAGGGAAGGGTTACCATCGCCAACAATCGCCAAGTTTGTCGCCAACTTGGCGATATATCGCCAAATTTGGCGGCCAAAATTAGTCGCCAACTTGGCGATATCTTTACTATTTCGCCAATCTGCCGTAGACATACACTGAAAATAATAGACAAGTTTGCTTGATAACTGAGACAATGCAACAAAAACTAATATTAGTAAAGGAATGGAGCTTAATAAGATTATTTACATTATTTTACAGTACAAACACTAAATATTTACAAAATTCGTAACAATATAGTAGCATCATTATAGTTGCTACAACAGAATCAAAGAACCTTAATAATCTTTGCAAAAATTAAAAATTTTTTCACTTAAAGCTGATTTTTAATTTAAATATCCTTAATATAAATTTAACTAAATAAGAGTTACAAAAGTGATAAATAAAAAAGAAAATTTAGGAATAAAATCATGTCAGCTTTAATTTTATTTAATTTTATAGCTTAATTTGTTGCTTGATCACTGTATTTTGAATCAATTAAAATTTAAGCAAAACCTTGGTTTAAACTAATTATCTTTCCACTCTAACATTCTTGAATCTGCAGGCAAATTAAGTTCACTTTAAATCCTTTAATATAATAAAACAATTGCTCATTGATCACTTTCGTAATCCATTGCGGGAGATACTCGTTTTAAGTGCAATTATAAGTCAACGAATGTTTGCTTATTTTAATCATCTGTTTTTGAAATGATCAGGATATTAATTTCAATAGAAATATGTTTTGAAAGAGAAACAAAACGTATTAAAAGAAAATCAATATTACTAAGAATACTTTCTAATTTAATATTAAAGGAAATATATATATATATATATATATATACATATATATATCAATCTATTTTATAGAAAAAAAATTCTAATTTGGAATAAATATAGAAATTATAATATTCATTATTCATATTATTCATATTATTCTTTAGAAAAATTATTTAAATTTTTACTTTAGAAATTTATTGTCAAAAAATAAATCTTTTAAATATCACAAATACATTTTAGTATATCAGAATAATTTTCAATATTCTGCGGAAGCAAGGGATAGTTAGGTAAAATTGAAATTTGTTTCTCATTTTGCAATAATTTTGCCTATTATGGTTAATGCAAATAATTCCAAACAATCAATGAAAAATGTTATTACTATGTTGCTATTACTCAATTTATTAGTAGGAATGTAATCTCTTGATATCTGAAGCTAAAATAATGTTAAATACTGCATGCATTTTATTGCTTTTGTACAAACAAAATTTGATCATAAATGAAAAAAGAACCTTTTATCGGAAAATGATATGTTAGGGGATTGTAATTTAGAATAAAAAGTATTAATAGATGAAAAGTTACTAGCCCCCTAAAAATATTGTTTTTATTATCACTAAATTAAATTCACAGAATAGCAAAATAATTATTTAAAAAATCATTTTTTCCTTTTTACTGTATTCTATCTATACAAGAAGAAATAATTGGACTCTTTAAAATTTTTGAATTCCGGTTTTTGATTAATTTGCATGTTTTAGGGGTCCGAGATTCTAAAAAACATGTTTTTTTTTTTTTTTTTTAATGTCGGTCTATGAGTTGTTTATCTGTTCTTATGTATGTGGCATAGGATCACGCTCTATCTCAGGAACTAATGCAGGGAATTTAATAGAAATTTATATTTAGTTAGTCCTTGATATGAATTGGTGCTGATTAGTTTTTGGTGTAAAATTTTTAACAGGTGACGCGCTATGTAGTACGATTTTCACTATGTGATTTTTGCCAATTTGTACGATTTTTGCAATAGCATTATATCCAGAATTAATGCACATAATTTCATCAAACTTCAGATTCAGTTACTGCTTGACACAAATTGATCTTTATTTTACTTTTTGGTGTAAATCGCTCAATAGTTGGTTTTTCTATGCAGCATTATTTAAGATTTCTACAATCGCTCAATCTCCAGAAGTAATGCATGAATTTTCATGAAACTTCGGATTCTGTTATTCCTTGACATGAAATATCGTTTTTTATATCTTATTGTAAATTGCTCAATAAGTGGTGCTGCTATACAGCATTTTGTACGATTTTCGCAATAGCTCTATTCTCAGAATTAACGAACGCAACTTTGTCAAAACTTCAGATTAAGTGATTCCTTGTTATGGATTTGCTCTTTTTTTACGTTTTGTCGTTACTCTCTCAAAATGTAATGCTTCTATGTAACATTTTTTTAAGATTTCCGCAACAGTTTTATCGCAAAAACAAATTAACATCTTCTAAGAAATTTCAGATTAGATTAGGTCTTGACATGAATTGATGCTGCTTATATTTTGTTGTAAATAGCTCCATAGGTGGCTCTACTATGCTGCATTTGTTACGATTTCTGTTACAGATCTATTCCAAGAACTAATACGCGGATTTCCATCAAACCTTGACATGAAATGTTTATTTTATTTTTTGGTGTTAATCAACCAACAGGTGTTACTGAATATTGGAGAATGAACACGATTTTATGTGCATTCGCACAGTATGGATAGTTCTTAATAACTAATGCACTGCATTTCATATTATTAAAATCGTCATGATGGGCATAGATTGCCATTTAATTTTGAAATTGTGATAGCCAATTTCGAAATTATAGCATGCATATGATAGAAGAAAGTCTTGGGATTTCTACTTTTGACTAGTTTTGCTATGGGTTTAAGTTAAAAAATTATGAAACTTTTAATTTCACTGGTCACAATATCTTCTACGTATTTTACAAATTGCGAGTGAAAATATAATTTCATTTAATAGGGAATTACCAAGTACAGCAATTTATGGCTTTGCTCTAAGGAAAATAGAGAAATACTGTAAGAATGTAAAACAAAAGTAAAAGAATTTACTTTTTATGAGGAAAAGAAAAAAAGTGCACATTTATGTATTACTATTCAAAAGTAGTTAAAGTTATATATTAACAAGTTTTGATTTCTTATTTTTTATCCCCAAATAAAAATATGCATAATGAATAATTATCGTTACATTTTCAAAAAAAAAAAAAAAAAAAAAAAAAAAAAAAATGCAATATTTTCTAAGATTCAGCTTTATATGACATTAAAATTGTTTATAGAAGTATTCTTAATCAATTAAAATGTAACATAAATTTTCTTTAAAGACATTATCTGTCTACTTCACCAGTCTTCTAAACAAACCAATTTACGAATATTTGCAATTCATTACCTAAGACAACATTGCTTATTATATAGTTTAATGATCCCATAAGGGCGATATTAATTGCAAGTGTCATCATAATAGTAGCAATTTATCCTGAAATTAGTTGTCTGTTTTGAAAGTAATTACCATTTTCTTTATAGTGAATGAACTGTAAACTCAAATAATAATAATATTAAAAAAAAAACATATTCAATGGAAATATCATTCAGAATACACTTTCAAAATAAATCTTCCTATAAAGTTTTAAATGAATTGAATATAAAAATCGTTTATAAAAATAATGAAAATATATCGTTATGAAAATTTCTATGATTATCACAAACAATCGTAAGGTTTTATTCCTATACTATTACTTTTAACTTTATTACTGTGATTTTAAATTTACTTATTCTTAGAATAACGTATCATTTTCATTTGTCATAACTTCTGTTATTAAATACATTAAAAAATAATGCTTTTTAATGTAATTTAAAAGTTTTATTTAAACATTTTAGATAATTTATGCGACATTAAAATTATTTGATCTACTTATTTAGAATTAATTTAAGAGCAACGTAATTCTTTGTTAAATAGATTATCTGTACAGTCCAACACTCGTTTCTATGCAAATAAATTAAAGAATATTTAAAACTATTAAGCTAAGACAACACTCGTCTATTGATTTAATGACCCAATATTCAAGATCAATGTATAAAAAGTCAGTCGTGCCGCTACATTCATTGTAGACGTACGTCTTTTTTGCGCCTGACGAAGAAAGACTAAGTTCTTTCGAAAGGCCTTGCGCAGTTAACTTATTTTATGGTGTTTAAAGAAGTTTTTTCACTTCAATTCAATATTCAAGATATTTATTAAAATGGCTTTTTGGTAATTGTTTCCTTTAAAAGAAAATATTGTTTTACATAGAGTGAATGAAGGGTAAAAAACATCCAAACAAGATAATAATTGAAAACGAACATCATTTAGAATGCATTTTTCAAATCAACATCCTGTGAAAATTCAGAATGAATCAAATATGATTTATAAAAGTTATAAAGAAATATATTTATCCCCAGTGGTCCCTGGGTCCTCATTCGGGGACCTCTGTTCTTTTACTTATAAAAACTAAAATTTCTGTTTTTTTTTGTTGTTTTTTTAATTGTTTTTTTCATTTTTACATCACTTTTTAACAGTTGAATGCTTTTTGCATTGAAAGCAATACCACCATCTAAGATGAATCCCTCATAAAATAAATATTATTTTCATCTGATTTTGCAAAATGCCTAAAAATGTCCAAAAGACTGTGTAACCAAGAAAGTGATAAATTTTCTTAAGATTTAACTTAAATCCATTTCAATATATTTTTTTTGAAGATTTGTAGATTATTTACCTTTTTAACCCGTCAGTAGTCGCGTGTCGGTCTTTTCGCCGCCCTTATAACTTATCTTCTCCTAACTTGTATCACATTACAAATACAACGGAGATCTATACCATGTAGCTGACTTTGAAGCTTTCTAGACCACCTTAGTGAAGTAAGAGTACTCCTCTGTTTTTCTTTCACGTACATTTTTAGAAACAAAGTTGAAATTGGCAAAAAAGTCTACGTAACAATCACTAATGTCACTTAATTTGTACTTTTTCCAATTACTCCATATCTCATGAATAGAATGCATAATTTAAGAAAACTGCAAAATTTATATCTTCATTCAAATGTTACTTTTGTATATTAGGTGAAAAATATTTCTTATTTTACATATTTAATATGTGGGGGGGGGGGGGGTCAGCGGCGAAAAGACCGAGCGCGACTAATGACGTTGTGAAAATAGTCGCGACTACTCGCGGGTTAAAGTTCTTAAATTTGTGGTTGCGTTAGTTTAGGTTAATGATACTTAAATTGATGTTTTAAGGAGTTTTGTAGTTTTAAATCCATGTTTTTGAAAATAAATCAATAAATGTCTAAAGGACCAATTTAAGAAAAAGAAATATTCTTTCACTTACAATGTTGTATTTTTTTTTTTTTTTAAATAAAACCAATGAATAATTATTTGCATTATTATTTAGATAAATATATGCATGTGTGTGCATGTCTTTCAAAATATTCACTACATATTCAGATACCTTATAACCCTAATAGCATGCATGGTCACAGTGACGTCACTGTGAGTCACTTTGATCACATCACATCTGTGATCAAAATGCCACCACTCTGTGACGTCACATTGTGACTGAGATGTGACTTTCTTAAAAATCTTTAGAAATTTATAAATATCCTTCAAAACATGTTATTTACTTTAAAAAACATGTTTCTGGCTATTTCAATATCGTAGCTTTTGTCACAGTTTCGTCACAATGGTAATGTCAAATTAGTTACAAATGACACATTTTTCACAAATTTGTCACATTGTGACCACTTTGTGAAACGTCACAAAAGAGCTCTAAAACGGCCATAACGACTTCACATTTTAGTCACTGTGACTTCACATCGACGTCACGTGACGTCACATCGACAATCGATGGTCACAATGTGACTTCACAACGACGTTGCAGTGACGTCACAATGCTTTACGGGAAGGTATGATCCTGTCGAGCACTTTCATTAAATAAAGATGCTACATTTAAACCGTAGAATTTACCTAGTGTAATGCAATATTGAAAATACATGGTGGTGTGGGTTTATATTCACTCACCACCCGTTGCGTAGGACGCAATTTTTATGGGTAGTACTAGGTTATCCCGTAGACCAAAAAATTATCGCCAAACTATAAGACTAAATGCCAATAATGGATGATTGTGAATGTCACATTCAATGACATTAAATACGATTTAAGTATTTAAAATGTCATGTCTAAGTGATTTTTATTTCGACTTTTTATTTGTATTTTTATTAATATTCTACTAATTATTTGTGTTTTCGTTATTTAAAATTAAATTTATGTCAATATGTATAATTTGGCTATAAGTTTGGTGATTTGTATAATTTGGCGAAATTGGTCGACGGGATAACAAAGAAGTACCTTTTTATGGCCTCAAGTGATTTTTAATTAGATGTTCATTTGTATTTTAAAGATGTTTTGCTGATTTATTATTTATTTCATTAATTTACTAATTGATTGTGTTACATTGACGCAGCGGTAAAGATAAATCACAGGACTTAATTTAACTATCAAGCTACCAGTTTGTTTTTTGTTTTAAAAGTTTGTATCTTCTTAAAAGTTTGTATCTTCTTTAATAATAGAAATTTTTATCATTAAAAAACAACAATTATCTTTAAAAAATTGTGGTAGCAAACATTATTTTGTAAAAAATGTATACATATAAATAAGTAAATAAAATTCATATGTTATATTTTTGACTATTAATATGTTAATTAAAGTAACAATTAACTTTTTAAAAGCCGATAATTTTCTTTAATCTATTATTTGAATTTTACTTGAACAGTTGCATAATTTTACCATTACTTTATGTGATAGTAAATCTATTTGATCTATTTACTTGTAATCAGTTTAAGAATTAACAAAATGCTATGTTAATCTAATTATCTGCTTAGTCCATAAGCCGTCTGTAAATAAACAGATCTGGGAATATACGGAACCATTTATGTAAGATAATACTTGCCCATTACATAATTTAATCATCCAATGCGCTAGTTATTTTATGCAATCATCATTGTTTACCAATCATCAATGCTGTAGTTATTTTATGCAAGTAATATTATAATGGTAAATATCTTTACTAAAATCGTATAAATATGTTTACATTTAAAGCAAATATCAATTAACTAAGAATGCAAGAAGTGTCCAAATATCCAATAAGAATATTAGAGGAAAGTAAATATCTTTCAAAATACATTTTTTTAATTAAAATCTCGATTCAATTTTAAAACAAACTTATATGTATGTATATCGAGTGTCCCAAAAGTGACACCAAATGACAAAAAATTAAAATTCAATAACTTGCAAATGGTGCCAGATATTTAAAAAAATGTTTGCAGGAGAGTTATGTAGTATGTCATGAGTTTTAATGTTGTGATTAAAAGTTTTAGTTACAAACAGGAGAGATCGATGTCTCTGAAAGAAATAGCCGCTAAATCCGGATTCGATTTTTCGGCCTCTGTCTTCTCCCATGTAAAAAAAAATGCATTGGAAAATTTTAATATTTAATTTTCCAATACATCTTTTTTTCTGGCTATAGATGAGAGTCTTTGCTTTATCTAGGTATTGGCAGTGCCATCTGTCAGAATTTTGACCTAAAATTAAGAAACATAGTAAAAAATCCTTTAATATCATATGTAACCCTTCCTGAAAAAAATATTTTTATAATACAGTGCTCAGCAAAAGTTTGGACACTGGTGATATTTAAACTTTAAATATTGTAAACAGAAGCCGGCTTCTGGGGCCCAGATCATACAACGGAATCGAATGTGCCCCGCAAACGATAATTTTATTAAAAAGAGTATTATTTAACTTATTTAATAATCGAAAGTAGTTAAAATTCGAATGTATTCCAGATGTATTCCAGAGACGATAGTTTTATTAAAAGGATTATTATTTAACTTATTTAATAATCGAAAATAGGTAAAATTCGAATGTATTCCACATACTTATATTTCATCAAAAAAAGAAAATAAAGGAATTTATTAATACATAATAAAAATAAAACGCGAAGAAAAAAAGATAAAAAGAATGATGTTTCGTATAAGTATGCTTTTTCGGAATAAATTTAATAAGACTTGATAAAAACAAGGAGAGAGTGAGTTTTCTTAGGAATTTAAAAAAATAAATTTTACTTAACAATATTATTAATTTTGAGCCATTTGTTTTAGATTTAGGCCTATCGGAATAAATATTTTTAAGGCGATTTATATCGTTTCTATAAAGAATAATTTATTAGATCTAATAATAGGAATTTTAATTCTATAAGCCCGAATAAATACCGAATATTGGTAAAATTAAATTAATATAGTCTAAGATTAATTTTGGCGAAATAAAAATAAATTTTGTAATGCATATATGTATGTATTAAACATTATTACCAATAAAAGGGAAAGTGATATGACAGTTAGATGCTACCATTGTTGCAACGTTAGTGTATAGATTGTGGATTCATCACTAATATTAGGTAGATAACACATCTCAGATGAAGACAGTAAATTGCGCATAGAAAGACATATTATTTAATTGCTAACAATCAAAATAATCTTAACTTTTAAACTATTTTGCACCGTACATTAAAAATAATAATGGATGTTTTATATTGTCATCTGTCTATATTTTTAAATTTCTATTACCGCAATAATCATATTCATTTTTATTTATTCCTCTTATTAAGTGCAACTCAAATTTCTACGGGCAATCTTGAATAGTCATTATAATTTAGAGAGACTGCAATATTCTCAAGAGACTTCTAAAGATTTGTATGAACATCACGGAATTGCAAATTTGTATAAATATGCATTGTTTGATAGGAGGAACATCTTCAAATGAATGTGGGAAGATATTTACTACATTTAAAGGAAAGTTTGTGTGTATTAATGATTGAAGACGCTAAAAGATCATCTGCGATGAGTTGTAAAACAACTGATTTTGCTCCATAATGAACTTCAGATTGTTTTATACAAAAGTTGATCTTTGAATTCACCATCCTAGGGAAACAATTCAAACTAATACACATAGACTAAAATGTTTTTTTTAGTCTATAGAAAGTATGTCTTCACTGAACAGTGGTGGTCATAAGAAACAGTTTAAATTTAATTTTTAAATAAAGCCAATTGCGGACTGTTCGTCTTATGTGATAATCAAAATTGCTGCTGAATAAAACATTTTTTAGAAAAAGTTTTGGTATGAAAGTTAGAATATGGGTATAAAAAATATCCCCCTAATAAAAAATCGCGTTATGTACGGTTAATACATACTAACTAATAACGGCATGCATATTTTCTGAATATTTCATATAATTCAGTAAAATTTTTAAATGATAGGTACAATGTTTTATGTCTTATATACCGTAATGTTTCATCACTAGAGGAATTTAAATGGAAATTTCATTGATAATTTCAATTACTATTTTGGAATTTAGAACATCAGATGAAACCAAATCTTCTTTGGTACATCACGTTTTATAAACATTTCACCCTGAAAAACGAAATTTTTTACGATTTTGCTATCCAAATTTGCGACATTTTTATTTTAGAAGAAAGTATTCAAGCTTGTTATATGGCGCTTTATCGAAAAATATTTTAAGCATGCATCTTTAGCATAAATGACGAATTTTCCAGAATGTAATGTCAGTGAATTTGAAAAAAAGTAAGTAACGGTATAGTGTGACGAATTTACAAATTGTTTGGAAGAAGCACGTAAAAAATTTAATGAATTACCAAAAAGCTCTTTTCGCACAGATCTGGAAAATAAACGAAAGCCTCAAAAGGCTGCTTCAAAATTGAATAAAAATAGCGGAACATGGTAGTAAGAAATTTAGGGCAAACATAGCTATAAACTTACACGTATGGAATAAAAATATGAATTTACATTATTCTGCTTTGTTTTGTTTATTTCCATTCAATGTGATACCTCAAGAATAATCCGGAATATTTTTTACATCTTCTTAAATGTATCAAAATGGAAGTGTTAAAGTATACAAATAAAGTATTTATATCTAAAAAGCATTATTAAAAATCCTATTTTTAAAGCCAATTCACAGAGCTTGTTAAATAAGATATAAAAAACAATGTCATGCTGTTATCAAACAACAATGCTACATCCAAAACAAATATATAGTTCTAAAAATTAAAAAAAAAAACATCTTGTGAGTTTAATTATTACATTAGACAAGAATCAATAGACAGCAACAAAAAATTATGTAGAAAATTCCATATTATAAACAATTTATTATCGTAGCCTGTCCTTAATACTAAAAGCAGGAATTAAGTCGCCAATTCGTCTAGTAAGTAACGGTATAGTGTGACGAATTTACAAATTGTTTGGAAGAAGCACGTAAAAAATTTAATGAATTGCCAAAAAGCTCTTTTCGCACAGATCTGGAAAATAAACGAAAGCCTCAAAAGGCTGCTTCAAAATTGAATAAAAATTGCGGAACATGGTAGTAAGAAATTTAGGGCAAACATAGCTATAAACTTACACGTATGGAATAAAAATATGAATTTACATTATTCTGCTTTGTTTTGTTTATTTCCATTCAATGTGATACCTCAAGAATAATCCGTAATATTTTTTACATCTTCTTAAATGTATCAAAATGGAAGTGTTAAAGTATACAAATAAAGTATTTATATCTAAAAAGCATTATTAAAAATCCTATTTTTAAAGCCAATTCACAGAGCTTGTTAAATAAGATATAAAAAACAATGTCATGCTGTTATCAAACAACAATGCTACATCCAAAACAAATATATAGTTCTAAAAATTAAAAAAAAAAAACATCTTGTGAGTTTAATTATTACATTAGACAAGAATCAATAGACAGCAACAAAAAATTATGTAGAAAATTCCATATTATGAACAATTTATTATCGTAGCCTGTCCTTAATACTAAAAGCGGGAATTAAGTCGCCAATTCGTCTAACATAAATTACAAAGTTATAGATAGAGAGTAAACGAATTAGGAATGTGTCCCAATGTTGGATCTCTCGGCTGTAGCAAACTTTTCAAATCATTGGTTTGTTAAATTGCAGAAAAAAGATAATTTAATTCGAGAATCGTTATCTCTTTTAAAAACTGACAATTGTGACTGAACAAGTATAGACAGAAATAGGTAAAGTAAAGGCAGTGAAGTATTTTTGCCGATGGCTGAGTTTGTTTTTATATGTAACTATAATAGTTGTGGTTTTAATTGGGAATTAAGGACAAAACATGCAGATTTTAGTTCCTTCTAAACTTCCCATTCATCTTTTAACCCCGTTGAAAAAAGGAGCGTAGAAACTAGGACTTAAAAGCTGAATTCGCATTACAGCAAAGTAGATTAATCAACATTACATTTTCTACATACTAATCAAGCATAGTATAAGAAGGAGAATTGGTATGATGCAAGCAAGCACAGTGTTAGAATATTACACAATGCTTTATGTTTTTCTCAGAGTGCTTGTTATTCTGCAGAATGATTTCAGATGGTTTCAAAGAACATGATTTTTACGTGTGAAGTAGATTTACATTTGTTTCGCTTTTCGAAGCGGATAACAGAATTCGCCACCTTTACGCCACCTTTGTAATAGAATATTTATTTCATTCTTGCTTAGGCGTGAGTTCGGGGATTTACCTCTAACTAACTTCAATCAATTTATTTTTATAAAACTTCAAAATGAAAAGCAAGTAAAATTGTACTCATCCGATTCATGAATTCTTCTGCGTTAACGTATCCAATCTGAACATTGTAGTATATTATTCCGTTCGCTATTTTCAGCACCGAGCACTTAATTTTCTCTGATCGTGGGGTAGAATAATTATCCTTCAATAAAATGCTGATTTCATTATTAAGTCATTAGCATACAACACATTAATAAACTTCGATTCACACGAAAAACACATCTATTTTATTTTACCACGCGAGAAAAAACAGAGCATTACTGCTCCACATTAGGAGCTACATAACTATAGTGAAAATCAAAAACGCACACACAATCACATGATAAAAGCAAATAAAGAATAAAAAATGTTATTTTAGAGTTTTGACAGTTCGAACAATACATAATGATTCTTTCTGCTGTAATTATTTTTCAAGGTCCCGCTAACAACCACTTGAGTTGATTTACGATGCAATTTAAACTGTCATTTATTTCGCAACACAGGAAATTAGTTCCGAATGACGAAATTGTCTATCATTTTGATGATTATTTTTAATTATTATGTTGAAGAGGTGTAAATATTCTAATATAATCCGATAAAGTGAAAATTGAAAAAATATCTTTTAGTGCTGCATTCACTAAAACGTCTACCACGTTCTACCACCAACTCTCTTAAAGCAGAATTTCCGAAAAGGACTTCGGACACTTTGTTTCCGTACTCAATTATGAAATCGTGCAAAGTTCTTGCATAGATTGCATAGCTATCAGGAACAACTACATGATATTCTTTTAATACTCTGCATTGTCTTGTTTTTCTATAATATTTATTACAAATAGAAATCATAATTTTGTAGCTTATGTTTTAAAAAGGATTGATTTAAAACATAATTGAATTATTAGTTAGTAAAAAAGTTAGTAAGAAAATTAATTAGCAAGTCAAATTAATTACCATAATTTTTATGTATGCTATGATTTGATTAGAAACCCTCATGCTGGTATTAATTTTTCATTTCTTTAAAAAAATAATTGGACATTTTATTTCCATACTTAACTGAATGAGAATGTGAAAATATTTTGCATAGATTGCTCAGCCACCAAAAATAACTGCATATATTTCTACGCTTATTTTGCATTGTCTTGCTTTTTGTGTTCATTAAAAATAGAAATTATGATTTTGCAACACATAATTTAAACAAGACAATTTTCAAACCTAATTAAACCAATATTTAGATTAAGCCTAAATAATTATTATAATTTTATGTGTACTGCGCTTTGATGCGAAACTCTCAGTTGGTTTTAATATCTCCTTCCTGAAAAAAAAATTGGAGCAAAAACCTTCTAAATAAATTTCATTCTTTTAAATTTAAAGAGTCATTATTAAAGTTGCAAAGCGTTAACAACAAAGATTGTGAGGCACATATAAGAAAAAATAATGCGTTGTTTAAATTTTATTTGGTGTATATAACTTTCACTAGCGTGTAACTTCATGATGATTAAATATTTTAGAAATATGACCACATATATCAGTCATGAATTAGTTTAGTATTTGAGATAAAATACAATAAATATTGTTAAGGGATGTACTTTTATAAAATGTCATAAATCATTTATATTTTTGTTTGTGAAACATTAAGTGGCATAATAGCTAAAACCTTGTGTGTAAGATTACAATAATTAAAATCAACATTTAATACACAATAAATAAAAACATGCTACAGAGTATACGTTTCACGAGCACCAGGGCTCGCTTCCTCAGTGTACAAAAGGTAAAAATGTTTAAAAACAGAAAACCCCCCAACTGACAGCAAGTCAGAAACCCAAATGACCGCAAACATACTACCAAAATACCAACAAGCCTCAGCAACCAATAAGATTAAACCGGAAATGAGGTGTCATGACATAATAAATCTAACCAGAAAGTTGAGATGTACGGTACACTTGAAAGATCATTAACGAAGGAGTTTTTTACTTTGTGTATATGGAGTGCTTCAAAAAAGTCTAAGTCTAGCGGAGTGGTGCATTTTTGGATAATAGTAGCTGAGGTAAAAATGCACTATTCCGCTAGACTTAGACTTTTTTGAAGCACTCCATATACATAAAGTAAAAAACTCCTTGGTTAATGATCTTTCAAGTGTACCGTACATCTCAACTTTCTGGTTATATTTATTATGTCATAACACCTCATTTCCGGCTTAATCTTATTGGTTGCTGAGGCTTGTTGGTTCTATATTTGTGGTCATTTGGGTTTCTGACTTGCTGTCAGTTGGGGGATTTTCTGTTTTTAAACATTTTTACCTTTTGTACACTGAAGAAGCGAGCCCTGGTGCTCGTGAAACGTATACGTCAGTAGCATGTTTTTATTTATTGTGTGTTAAACGTTGATTTTAATTAAGTGGCATGTTTAAACAAATATATTCTTTTGATAGTTTTATATGTAAAAATCTCAGGTTATTTAATAATATTTGATATGCTGACATTATAAAAAATATATGTTAATAAATAGTAAGAGTAAAAATGAAGAGAAAAACAGTTTACAATAAAACTTTTAAAAACAGAAACAAAATTCAATTTATTTCAATACAAAAATTTAAAAGAAAATACGTATCTTAAAATATCTATCTAAAGAGTTTATCTTTAGTAGGTATTTTAAGATGAAAATCATTTGAATATAGTTTTATTAAAACCAATGTTTATACAAATGCGAAAAATCTTTTAAAAGCATTGAATACGGGCCGTTAAAAAAACGATAAAAAATGAACAATTTTCTGTGCCTTAAACTAAAACATTTAGTTTATTTGCATAAATATCAAAAAAAAAAAAAAAAAAAAAAAAAAAAAAAGATAGAATCTGATTAAAACATCTATCACAGAATTCAAACAGATTTTTTTTTATCGAATTTCAATAACTGAAAGTAAGTACTCAGATGATTTCCATTAACATGAAAAAATGAATTCTTAAATTCCTATTAAATTAGCATATACATCTTAGAATATAGAGTGTTTATTTTTGTCATTTGTATTACGTTCAATTTCTAAAAATCATTTTAATATCAGTTTTTAAAACCAATGTTATACAAATATGGAAAATCCTTCATAAGTCGTATTAGTTGTTCCAAAAACAACTAAATCTGAAAAAATTTCTACGCCTCGAATTCAAACATTTAATTTGTTTGCATAAAAATCACGTATACGATAGCAATATGATTATAAAATCTGTCACAGAATTCAAGAATGATTCTTTTCTATCGAATTTCAATATTTGGAAGTACGTTTCATAAGATATCATTTATCATCAAAGAATGTATTCTAAAGTTCACACAAACTAGCGTATACTCCTTCTAAAAATGTAGAGTGTTTGCCTTTTCGTATTATGTTCTATTTCTAAAAATCATTTTAAAATCATTTTATTAAATCCTGCATTATACAAATATGGAAAATCTTTTATAAGTGTTTTACACTGGTAGTTTAAAAAATAATCAAAGATGAAAATTTTTTCATAGCTCGAACTCAAACATTTAATTTTTATCCATAAAAGTCAGCCAGACGGTAAAAATCTGATTAAAACATCTGTCCCAACAATCAAAAAGGATTTTTCTTTCTTTTAAATCAAATTTTTATGATTGAAAGTGTGCTTCAGATGATTTCATTTAACATCAAAGTATGATGAAATCTAATAGTCATATTAAATTAGCATATACTTCTCATATTGTAGAAGGCTTTTTTTTCTTTTTTTATGCTCGATTAAATGAAATCACTTTAATATCATTTTTTCAAAAACCAATCTAATAGAAATATGAAACATCCTTTATAATTATTTCATACGGGATGTTAAAAAAATAATCAAAGTTGAACAATTTCCTATTCTTCAAATTCAAACATTTAATTCGTTTGCATAAAAATTGTCATATTGCCAGACGATAGTAATCTAAATCATTTATCTCTGATTTCAAAAAGTTTTTATTATTGTTATTATTATTGAATTTCAATAAGTGAAAGTCAGACAAATCTTCAGATTCAAACGAAGAGCTTTCCTAGAACAAAGAATGAATTCTAAGGTTCATATTAAATTAGCATATGCTTCGTCTTATAATATAAATTTTTTTTTATTTAATTTGTATTATGTTCAATTTCTAGAAATCATTTTTATATCGTTTTGTTGAAACCTGTGTTATAAAAATATAAAAAATCCTATGAAAGTATTTTATACGGAATGTTCAAAAAACAATCAAAGTTGAGCAATTTGCTGACAAAGAAAGCTGAACTCAAACATTTAATTTGTTTGCATAAAAATCAGTCTGACGATAGTAATCTGATTAAAACATCTGTGCAGGAATAAAAAAAAACGTTTTTTTAATATTATTTATTTATTATCGAATTTCAATGATTGAAAATACGCTTTAGATGATTTCTTTAAGATCGGAGGATGAATTCTAAAGTGCATATTAAACTAGAATATACTTTTTCTTACAATGTAGTGTGTTTATTTTTGTTATATGTATTATGTTCGATTTCTAGAAATCATTTTAATATCGTTTTATTAAAACGAATGTTATACATATATGAAAAATTATTAATAAGTGGTATTGGTTGTTCAAAAAACAATCAAAGTTGAACAGTTTTCTATATCGTGAATATTTAATTTTTTTGCATAGAAATCAGCCAGACGATAGATTTTTTTTTTGTTTATAAAATAAAAATAATTAAAAGTACGCTTCAGTTGATTTCCTTTAAGGGGTCTCAGTATTTTGTACCTAGTGTTGCATTTTAGCAACGTGGCATATTTAATTTTTTTCTCAATCCCTATCAAAAATAAATGCAAATAAAAATTAATATAGACACTTAATATGCCCTCTGTTTAAAATATTTTATTATTATAATTATTCTATATTGAACTAATTTTATTTTATTTTTTTATGTTTAATTTTGATACGAAATATTAAACTTCTTAGACTTGCATTGAATTCGCGCAACATTTCTCAAAAACTAATAAAAGCATTTTCATGAAACTTGTCAAATATATTCATTCTAAGTTACAGAATTGCTTATACTTCAAATTTTGTACTATAATCGCATTGATTATTTAAAATTAGCAATTTTTAAATAAAAAATGATTTTTTTTCAAAATTTAATAATTTAAATTCAAATTTAATTTTAAAATAAGTAAATAATTGTTTTAAATGAACAAGATACATTAATATTCAAGATATATATTGGTTTTACATCATTATCAATATTCTTGAGGGCTTTTTAACCAATAATTTTGTTACAGTCTTGCACGCAGTAGATGCAGGTTAAAAAACAATTTATTTATTTTATTTTTTTAAGTAAACATTCAAAAAATAAGATAAAACTTCAGAGTAGAATTTTTTAAAAATTTTTTAAATATAAAAAATAATAAGTTTTCTACAACAAACTTTTTATGCATTTATGTCTGTATAGAGATTTTTTTTGTTATATGTATTATTTTCGATTTCTAGAAATCATTTTGATATCGTTTTCTTAAAATAATATGCAGATATCATATTTTATACGGTATGTTCAAAAAACAATCAAAGCTGAAAAAATTTCTGTACCTCGAAATCAATTATTTATTTTGTTTCCATAAAAATCAACGACACGATAGCAATCTGGTTAAAATGTCTGTCCCGGAATTCAAAAAGATTTTTTATGGAATTTCAATAACTGAAAATATACTTCAGATGATATCCTTTAAAATCAAGAAATGAATTCTAAAGTTGATATTAAATTAGCGTATGCTTCTTCTTAAAATGTGGAGTGTTTGCTTTTGAAATTTGTATTATGGTCGGTTCTTAGAAATCCATTAAATTCCTTTTTTTTAGAACCAATGTTATACAAATATGAAAAATCTTTCATAAGTGTTTTATACGGGTTGTTAAAAAAATGTATGTCTCGAACATAAACATTTCTTTTGTTTGCCTAAAAATCAGCCAAACTTTAGCAATCTGATTAGAACATCTGTCGCATAATTATTATTTTTTTAATTTAAATAATCGAAAGGATTTTTTTTATATCAAAGAATGATTTCTAAAATTTATATTAAATTAGCATATACTTCTTCTTTAGAATGTGGAACGTTTGTTTTTGTATAAAAAACATTTCATATTTATTTACTTAGAACAGGTGTCACAAATAAAAAATTAAAAAGTTGACATGTTTCGGTTCATTCATAAGAACCGTATTCATAACACATAAAATCAGTAGAAAACTAAATGACACTGGATATAAATATAATTTTAACTTTTTAATTTTTTATTTGTGACACCTGCTCTAAGTAAATAAATATGAAATGTTTTTTATACGTAAATGAAAAAGGTGAAGTGATTTTGTTTTAGTTTTTAGTTTTGAAAAAACGAAAGCTAACAACAGTTTTAACATTGAATTTTATCGTTTGTTTTTGTTTTTTGTATTACGTTAGATTTAATGAATATCGTACGGAATATTTCATTACAGAGAAATTTCTCATTGTTTTGTTTCCTGTCGAATTACGGTGACTTTATTTCAGTGTGACGTACTGTATGTAACATTCAGACAGACAATTTATAAAAACGTATCTTTTCGGATCTCACTTCTAAAACGCGTAAATCTTTCAAAACCTGGAATTCCAAAATTTTAACGCTTCTAATACTTTCTGCTCGTAAAAATAGAAGAAAGTAAAAATCATTTATGTGTACAAATTCTTATGGAAAATTAGGAAAATTACGGAAGAACATTCCAGTCGCATATATTGAAAATTTTTAGTTATGTAACGTTACATTCTGTAAAAATTACATGAAATATTTGTATATCTTACTTTCATGGGAATATCTCACACATGCTTCAAAATGTGTCATGTAGTACTTTTAGAATAATGAAGTAATGTCGTAATAAATCTTAAGACTAAATTTTTACATCGAATAATAATTATTATTTCATGTATTATAAAACAAAACTATGAATAAAATAAAACATGCGTAAACTATTTATAAAATGCATTGCAATTGAAAAATAAAATGCAAATGTCTATTTAAATATTTTTAATGCACATTATGGAATTCCGGGCACTACTTATATTATTTCGTCGGCCAAGTTCGACAAACGATAAAAGTAGCCAAACTGCTCGCAAAATTATACAAACAAGCATACCTGCTTTTTTTAAATAACGAAGGATATAAAGAACAAATAATTTAGTCAAAGATTAATGAAAATACAAGTAAAACGTCGAATTAAAATTCACTTTATGGCATAATAAACACGTGTAACGTGTTTAATATCACATTAATGTGCCATTTACAATAAGCCATTATTGGCATATAATCTTATAGCTAGGTAATAGTTTTTTGGTCGTCGGATTAATCAAGTAGCACCGAATTGCGTAAAATAGACTGCTGGCAAGATCTGGACGTTTAATAAAATAACTCGCTTATGAATAGTTTAATTGATTACTTATCTAATAATCCCCCCGCACAAACTAACATAACCTATTCTCCGAGTTTACTCTTACAAATAAAACAAGTTGAAAATTGCACGTAAAGCGTAGCAAATGAGGTGCGTTCGTTGATAACGAAGTTTTAAAATATTCAGATCTTGCTGATATAGTAGAGCGTACTTTGGATACAGTATAGTGGTCGAAATCTTTGTGTTCCTGTAAATATGCAGGGAGTAATTTTTATTATACTTCATTAACATATATCTTATTCATAAAATGTGAAGTAGTTTAATATGATTAAAACACGCCCCAAACAATGTTTCCCCGTATAACATTATTTAGTGGAATACCTGACCCTGTAATTTAATAATAAATATTCGTTGCATCACAGATTGTACAAAATGTATTTTTTAGTACATATTTCATAGATTTATGTCAATTCTGTTATATTGAAATGGGTGTAACACCATTAAAATGCATTTGAAACTTTTTTCCCCATTGACCGTAATGTAACGGAATATTTTGATTGTTCCTGTAATTGATCTATCCATCCGATTTTCATAACATTTGAAATGACTCGACAAAATTATGTAATAAATATACGTTTTAAATTTCAAACGATTAAAATGCATTTGAAACTTTTTTCCCCATTGACCGTAATGTAACGGAATCATTTTGATTGTCCCTGTAATTGATCTATCCATCCGATATTCATAAAATTTGAAATGACTCGACAAAATTACGTAATAATTGTGTATTTTAAATTTCAAACAATTCGGTTGGGTAGTTTTTGCGTTGTTATATGCGGACAGACAGACGAACAGACAGACAGACAGACAGACAGACGGACAGACAGACGGACAGACAGACAGACGGACAGACGGACGGACTGAGCGACAACAATATGTGCTACGTATTTACATAATTACGAACGCACCTAAAAAGCTATCTCATAGGGGCCTCTAATTTACGAGGACTTCGTGATCGCCAGGCCTAGTTAGGTAATAGACAACCCAAGATTATTTATTTACAAAGTTGTCACTGATAATAAAGACCATTGCGTTGTGTTTCATTTTTGAAGATTACCTAATCTATGGCCTCATTGGTTTGATAGGAGATAAATCGTAAGCATTAAAGTCCATTACAATAGAACATCCCCTTATTTTGCAAACAACCCTACAAGACATATTTAATTATCTATTGTTTTTCCAAAAAATGGTCTAGCATCTTATTAAATAGTCAGGTATTGCTAGTTACTAAAAAAATAATTAATTAAAAAGACTTACACAAAAGACAACTAAGAAGTTCTAATATTAATAGTTCATTTACTTACACATAATTCAATTAATAGTATATATACAAAAAGGAAACAAGCATTCACTAATCAGTAAGTGATTTCTTACAACACGAAAAAAGTATTATATTTTTATTATTTTTTTTTTTTAGTATTAAACTGGTAAGTTCTCCCGGGCATTTCAATCTATTTCCCAAATTATGTTTATCATACGGTACAATATATACTGTGAACATTATAGAAAGAAAGTGTACCTGTTACTCCACTGAAGTAAGCAGATCCTCTTACAAATGAAAACAGGTGGATATCCATTTAGAGTCTAGTTTTTGTAATCAACAGAAAAGCTTAGCACTGCCTGATGGTTCGCACTGAGTAACATCGAGCCCAAAAAAGAAAAATGTGTCACGAAATATAGAAAGCCACCATACTCTGAGACTCATCGTTTTTCATCTGCCTCTGTTTTTTCTCTCAGAGAACAAGAAGACTCACCATGTTCCAAAATTTTCATAAGAAGCCCTGAATGGTGGATGAAAATTAGCATAATTCCAATCACCAACCACTCGCCTCTCTTTGCACCCGTCCTCGTGTAACTAGTGGTCAGCGGGTCCCCCATGCTCTGGGACCTCTCAACCATTCGAGTTTCTCACGAGACAGGGAGGGCCTCCACACGAAGCTACTGCACCCAGGCCATAAAGCATGGGGTCATTAAAGTCCCTCTTTTTGTACTAAACTGTCAAAACTTTACTTTTATTGCTTCGAAATATAATAGGTCACAGACATATAGGTCGTAACTTGCGATTAAGAGCCCACAATACTCACAAAAAATGCTCAAAAAAGACCCGGATGACCATGTAAAGTCTATGGGAGCGTTCTTTTCTAATATCTCGCTCAAATTTTAATATTTTTGCATGATTTTTTTGCACAAGATAGCTGAGGGCAATCCACAACCGGGCTAGTTTTTACTTTTTTGATTTTGGTTATATATTTTTTATAATACGATAGTTTCAGTTTCAGAACCGGTTTAAACCGGTTTCGGAAGTTAAAGTAATTTTTTAAAGAAAATCTGAAACAAAAATTGAAAAAGTAAAAACTAGCCCGGTTGTGGATCGCCCTCAGCTTTCTTGTGCAAAAAAATCATGCAAAAACATTAAAATTTGAGCGCGATATTAGAAAAGAACGCTTCCACAGACTTTACATGGTCATCCGGTAAAGTACATTGCGTACTTTTTCTGTGACTATTGTGGGCTCTTAAGCTTTCCCCTTAGCAAATCACTTGCCTGGAAAAAAACATAATGCATTTCTTACTCATCCTGAGTAAAAAAAAAGATTACTGCCCTTATGAATACATAACTAATAACAATAATACTGTACATTAAAAAAAAACGTACATTAAAAATATTCAATTAGATTTAAAAAAATACATATACAATAAAACCAGCAATATATCTATATAGATTCTTTTTTTACGTTTAAATAATCCAAAATATTGGAATCACGCCAACATAGACATCCTTATTACTACAAAAATAATAATCATATTAATTAACAATTAAACGCAGCAGATTAAGATTTTCATGTGCAATTAAAGTGTATCTTTGAACTGAAATTTGAATGAAAAACAGAGCCATGAGTAATCGAAGGTTGTGGAAAATATTATTACTAATATCTCGTTAGCTAAAAATTCGATTAATTTTATTCCTTATGCAAAATTTATGTTTTTTCATTGTTGTTTATAATCACACCTTAAAATAAACAATTTCCCAAATTTTTATATACATTTAATATCAAAACCTGCATTTCGGGAGTCCGAAAAATTTACGGATAATTGAGGTTACTGGTATTCAATAGGTTTCTTTTCATTATTGCATACTAAGTATAGATTAAAATTCAGAGACATTCATTCGTTTACAGAAACACAGACGGATAGACAGAAAAACAGACACAAGGATATGCGAGCGACTATTTTTTCTTCTACAATTAAGATTTAAGGAATCTCTAGTGTCTCAAACATGCAAATTCATCAAAACATTTTTCCATTTTTAAAATGATTACAAGATTTACTCCGTCCTCCGTGCAAGAGTAAAAAGGATGCATTTTCATGAAAAACTATAATAACATCTACGGTTGTGGGAATAAACAAAATAACATTTTCTTTATTTAACCCTTTCCGGCGCACTACTCTTTAAAGTTGGATTTTAAGGAAAAAACAAATTAGACAATCTATTTAAGCCTAGAGGAGTACACAGGTAATGTTTTGTAAAGATTGCACTAACTATTTCAATTATACAGCTGTTGCCCAAGTGGTAACCTCCCATAAGTAAAGCATTGATAAGCGCAGTGAGAAGAGCATTGCTGTGGAGCGCGTATTACAGTAAAACATTTTACCTATTATTTAAAATTTGTAGAGTTTGGTCTCTGTGGTGCTGCCATCTAGAACTCATAAGAAAGATTTAAAGTAGCCATTAGAGTAGTTTTTGAAATATTCACGGATTTTTTGTGTCTCTAAACAGGGGGAACTTTTGGTGTTGCCGACCCGGCAACATTGCGCGTTAAGGGGTTAAAGGGGATTTTAAAGATGACCACAGCTAAGACATTTTTTTTATTTATATTTTTTATCGACATGGAAAATTATATGTGGGAAATATATAAGAATTACAGAGTGTCCACGATCATAAATAATAGGATTCTGAGCAAAGATAAATTAAATAATTAAAATTGTTGCAATAATATCAAAATAGAGCTTAAGGTGACAGTCGGGAGATTTACATGAAAAATTAATTAGCACACTGTAAAAAAAATTCTGCAAAGGTACTAAACTTTTTCTTGGAAACTGGGATTCCAAGAACTTTTCCTGTAACGGTCACAGCAAAAGTTCAAGTTTCAGAATCGATTACATGAATTTTTCCTGTTATCGTTACATGAAAAGTTCTTAGAATCCCAGTTTCCTAGAAAATGTTTAGTACCTTCACAGATTTTTTTTTTTTTTTACAGTGCACCGATTTATATTAGGGAATAACTCAACATAATGTATTTTTTTTTTTAATCCCACGCAATACGTTTTTTAGATAGAGCATCTCATGTGCAACATTTATATCATTTGTGCTACATTTATGTCATGCGCCACAATTATGCAATATTTGTGTCCTATACAGACGTATAACACACAGACACTAAAATTGTCGAAAACCTGAAGTCGGACATTTTAATAAACCCAATACTTTTTTATTATAAAGGTAGAAAAGAATAAAAATGAAGAATGTTTAGATCATGATAAATAATCTTTTATCCGTTAATAGTTTAATTAAGTTGAATTATGATTATGTTTCGGAAAAGAACTTATAAGTCCTAAACAGATAGTTTAAATAAAGATGTTTTACAGTTACCATGTAAAAAAAAACAAAGCATAAATTGTAATTGTTTAATAAATTCCCGTAAAGAATGGTGACACAACGTCGTTGTGAAGTCACATTGTGACATTGTGACCATCGATTGTCAATGTGACGTCACGTGACGTCGATGTGAAGTCACAGTGACTAAAATGTGAAGTCGTTATGGCCGTTTTAGAGCTCTTTTGTGATGTTTCACAAAGTGGCCACAATGTGCAAATTTGTAAAAAATGTGTCATTTGTGACTAATTTGACATTAACATTATGACGAAACTGTGACAAAAGCGACGATATTTAAAATGCCAGAAACATGCTTTTTAAAGTAAATAACATGTTTTGAAGGATATTTATAAATTTCTAAAGATTTTTAAGAAAGTCACATCTCAGTCACAATGTGACGTCACTGAGAGGTGGCATTTTGGTCACAGATGTAATGTGACCAAAGTGACTCACAGTGACGTCACTGTGACCATGCGTTCTATTAGGGTTGTTTAGGTCGTGCCTTCCGTCAAGTGAAAATCAAAAAGTGAATTTTCATTTACTTGCTAACTCTAAACTAAAGTTTTTTGTGAAAAAGAAAAAATTGCAATTTTGAAATTAGGTTTGATTTCTAAGATTTAGTAGATAGTTCATTAAAAATAGTGATTTTGAAAATAAACTTATTTTACTTTTTACTTTCTTCTAACATTACAAGAAGAAAACAACTAAATTTATGAACATTTTCGACTCGCGATTGTTGGTTGATTTCCACGATTAGGGTAACATCCCCAGTAATTGGCATGCACCAGTGACTGGCACATCCTACAAACGTGTCCTAAAATAAAATTTATATCCAATCTTTTAAAAATGCAAGACCATATACCAGTTATATGCTCATTTACGTTAAAGATTATAACTTTGACCTATGATACTAGATGACAATAGTACCTAGGAAAGAGAAACAATTATGGCTTGTATCAAATTAGCCATTTTTGTTGCAAATGCTTCATCTTTGGCTTAAGGAAGGCATGCTTTTCAATTCATTATTATCTGATTTATAATATATTTTAAATTTTAATTGACAACAGTTTTGTTTAGTTAAAAAGGATTAATTTAATTGTGTAAAAGTATTTTCGACACGAATATTTGGATTTCTGAATTAATGATAGATGCCAATTAATGGTGCTTCAATTTTGCTATTTCCAAGTAATTGGCACCTATTCCAATTACAAGGAATTCGCAAGTAATTTGAGATTAAACCACTTATTTTGGAAGTTCTTTTAAAGTTCTAGACTAATTTTGTTTATCATTTGTTTTTATTTAAAAATATGAAATATTATCAATAGTTGGAATCCATTAAAGCTTCATATGACAATTACTGGGGACAGCATGACAATTACTGGGTATTGATATAAGCATATTGTATTGTTTTAAAGTGTTCACATTTCAGGCTAATGTGCTGATTTCTTACTCTCAAAAACATGAAATATGGCATCTTCATCTACACTAAATTCATTTAAAGCAATTAAACTCAATGCAAAATGTAAAGTTTTTAAAATATAAACATGTGCCAATTATTGGATCACAAGGTGTCATACATTGGTACTCTAGGTGACAATTACTGGTGATTTCAGCACCTTTTTATAAATACATTTTTATAAAAATACTTTAAATTTTTTTTTTGCTTTTATTGGGCAAAACACATGCACATATATGCATTCTTTGATTTAAAAATATTTCCAAGTAAATATCTTATTTCTTTGCAATAAAAATTGAAGTAAGTTTAAAGACAAATTCTTAAATTGCCAATTACTGGGGATGTTACCCTACGTGGGTAAAAAATTCCGAAAAACATGTTGTTGTTTCTTTTTCTTTCATATCTATCTCTGAATCTGTATAAGTTACACGCATTTTGTGGGCTAGCTATCTTAAGGGGACAGTGGACCTTTATTTGAGCAAAATCATATATAGCAAAATCGTCAGAAAAAAGGTCTATTTCTGGAATGTAATAGTACCTAAACAATTTTTTCTTATTAAAATATCATTTATGAAGGTTTTAAGGAGTAAATAATAAAGATAAATTTATTTATATACTTTAAATCTGTTTTTCTCAAAACTAATTTTTCAGCGTTTTTAGATTTTTGAATTCCTCCTTGCGTCTTAATTTTTGATCAATATTTATAAAATTGATAAGGAAGTATCCTGATATTATTTAAAAAGAAATTGTGTAAGCTTTTTAAAATTCGTCTGCATTAAGATAGTCAAATTTTATTTTTTACTTATTAAAAGGCAAAATTTTGATGAAAATCGATAAGGAATTTAGAAAAAAATCTGTAAAATATTGACTATTCAAGAGATTTAAAAAATCTTACACAAATTTGTTTATAATATAGTTTTAAGTGATAAAAATGCAAAAGCAAGAAAATATTTCAAAAATTAAGACACGAGGAGCATTTTAAAATTTCATTTAAAAATTTAAATTTTTTTTAGAAAATTACAAATTTTAATAAGGTTGGAATTTTTTTTTAAGGTATTCTATATGCTTTTGGTGAAATGTATATATGCACAAAATTTCATATTGCTATGATAAAAATGAATCGAATAAATTTTTAACGTCATCCGTCCCCTTAAGAATTAATGCACCGAATTTAATAATAAAGGATATATTTAATTAGCTATTAATAAAAATTTCAACTGATTAATTTTTAGTGTAAATCACTCAGCTATGGGTGCTGCTGTGCTTAATTTTTCATGGTTTGCAATATAGCTATCTAAAAAATTAATGTACGGATTTTCAACAAACTACAAATTCAGTTCATCTTTGACTTAAGTTGATGTTATGAATATTTTGGTGTAAATCACCCAATAAGTGGCGCTGCTATTCTATATTTTTCACGTTTTTTACAATATAAAATCCACGAACATCTATCTACCTTAGGATATAGTTAGATGTTTACACGTGTTGTTGTTGATTAGGTTTTGGTATTAATCACCCAAGAAGTGTTATTGTTACACTCCATTTGGTAGAATTAACACAGTTTAGCGATAGCTATATCTCAAGAACTAATGAGAACTATCTCAAAAGCTATATCTCTAAACTTTATATACTGAGACTTCTAATAAAGGGCATAGATTAACATTTATTTTTTATACTATGTTAATGAATTTTGGAGCTTTAAAATGTATGTGATAAAAGATAATTTTGGGATTGTCACATTCGAATAGTTTTCCATGTAATCGTAATTGCGTATGTCTCTTTCAATCCAAAATTTTAAAATTTCATTAAAATCTAACTTTTTTCTTTCAAAATTTTTTTTTTCAAATATGTTTACTCTTTTACAGATTCAAAGATTGATCAACAAATACATTTTAAAATTCATGCATGCAAGAGAAAACTAGTCGTTAGAGGCCACCGTAATACTTACCCATCATGGATATACATAGCATAATATATGAAAACATAACATATGTAAACAATTTATAAAATGCTTTACAATTCCAAAACAAAATATAAACGTATATTTAAGTATTTTTAACACATAATCATGCTCTATTAATGAATTTCTGATGAACCAATTTCGATAAATTGTATGAAATGCCAAACTATTCAAGTAGCACTGAATTGCGTAAAAGAAACATCCTTATAACTCCAAAAATAATAATTATATTCCCTAACGGTTTCTTGCATCAAGTATGTCATTTCCAATTAAAATATATCTTTGAATTGAAATTTGAATGAAATACAGGGTCATGAAAAATCAAAGAATGTGGAAATTAGGATTAGAAATATCCCAAAAACTAATAATCCGATTGACTTCGATTTTTATGAAAAATTTGTCTTATTTTATTGCCTTTTACGTCCACTCCTTAAAATATAAGAATTCAAAAATTTTTATGTACCTTTCATCAGAACTAATTTTTCGAGAGTCCAAAAAAAATAGTTCCGGATAGCCGAGATTACTGATATTAAATAGGCTTCGTCCTATTCTTACACTAAGCACATACAAAATTTCAAGTCTCTATTTCAATTTGTTCGGGAGATAGAGCGGTTACAGACAGACAGACACACAGACGGAGGGACGGCAATTTTTTTTCTAAAAATATGTTTTTCGGAATCTCCAGTGTCCGAAACGTGTAAATCCGTCAAAATTTTTTTTCGATTTTCAAAACGATTGCAAGACTTACCCTATACTACGTATGAGGGGTAAGTAAAATTTAAAAAAAGAAAGAATGTCAACACACACACACACAAAAAAAAAAACTTATCTTCTCATTAAAAAAAAAGATAAGTTACTCAATAATTAATTTTAGCTAAATGAATTAAGTGTCAACAAGTAGAAAAATTTATTTAACTGAAATTAATTACTATCTATAATACATTCTTAAATGTGTAATATTAAACGGATAAATAAATATTTAATAAAAAGTGTTTTCTGCGTTTGAAGGAAATGATTAATAAAGCTATTTAATCATTTAATTTGTTATTTTTCTCCAGTTTTAGTTTAAAATGTAAAAAAAAAGTTTCATAAGTATGCTACCTTATTTTAATTCGGCGAATATATTTTTATTCCTATTTTGTTCATGTGTAAGAAATATTTTACAAAATTATTGTTATTCGTAGGGAAATAATCATAAAACAGTTTTGAAAAAAAAAATTGCTAAAAAAATATAGATTTGATGTTGTATGTATATTGCCCTACTTAAATATTTTTTTAAAGAGAAAAGAAATGCTATGGTTTACTTTTTGTCTTTTTAATTTTTTAAAGGTTTTATCTATTAAAATGACGTTCATTTATTAAAATATACAATTTTAATTGACAGCATTAACAGCATTCTCAATAAATACATAATATGTCTTTTTTTTAAATGTTTTTATTTCTATAGCTATACTTGGAAAAAAAAACCTTCTAATTTAATGTTTTTCTACACTCTCGAATATAATTGAAAAGTGTTTCTCAATTCGACTTTCCTGCCAGTTTTTACGCCTGCCTCTTCAAACTCACTTAAATATACTTCGAAGACATGTAAATTTTAAATGGTAATGGTAATAAATGATTGCATATGAAAATGAAGCATGTAGTATTTATAATCTGATTACGGGCACGAATCAAAATTACGGACTTTCCTACAACAATTTCCTACAACATCTAACAAGTATCGCTAAAAATTTAATCAATAATCTCCAGTGTAAAACTTTAATTGAATCCAACAGACTGTTTTAAAAAGCAGCGTTTTTATTAACGCTACAATACAAAGTTCATTTGTATTCTTTTTTCTCGTTTTCTCATAGCTTTCTAGTCAAGAGAAGTGTGTGCAACTTTCTAGGAAACAGTCCTCATTCTGAAATTAAGATATGACATTATGTAACATTATTTTTATCACTTTTACCATATCATTTCATCCCGTCCAGCACCATATTTATTGGTTTAAATTCCTGAATGATTATATGCAAAATGACCACTTTCACATGTTTTATTGTATCTTGATCTCAACCAGAAATATCATTTTTAGGTTAACTTAGCATACAATTCAATATGAATAAAGTCAAAGAACGTTCTTGAGCTAACAGAGTTCAAAATCAGTCTTTAAATCACGTAATTGATTCAATGTTTTTTAAAATACTTTCAAATAATGTCTAATTTTCCATTTTTTTTCAGAATTTTTAATCTTTTATCACCGGTTTTTCAAAGAAGAAATTTTTGCCTAACTGAATCCGAAAAATACACGGATTAAATAATACAAAATTTAAAATAAAATTTTACTGGTGAGAATAATAAATAATGATTGGAATATGCAGGGCCCGACTTAGACAGTGCCCCCCCCCCCTTCTAACTTGAAAATTTTCATAAATTATACTGAAGTGACTAAAATTGAAATTCCTAACTATTGTATGTGTACATAAATTTCGTACCAAGTACTATTCACATCTTTATACATAAAAGCAGAAGAAAGACAACTTCAAGAAATTATAGATTATATGAATAAAAGGATAAATGTGAGGCCTTAAGGAGGCATTGGGTACGAAAACAGAGTGGGTAAGAGAAGAGAGAACCTTGAAATTGAAAAAAAAAAGAATTTTGGTCACTTTTTACCATTTTTTATCATTTGACACTGCTTTAACAAAAACTTATCTGTTTTTGGGGGGCCCTTTATGCCGGGGGCCCCGGGGCAATTGCCCTTCATGCCCCTGCCTTAGTCAGGCCCTGGGAATATGAATGCCCATACGTGATCAGGGAAAAGCATGATCGGCAAAAACTCGTTGTACGTACGTCGTACCGAGAAAACAAGGAAGCAGTTAACAAACTCTTCTCATAATTACTTTGTACAGACTATAAAAAATGTTTCTTTCTTTTACGATTCCCCATTTCTTTATTAAGTTCCTGAGGTTTGTCATTTTCTGTTAATTAATTAAAATGAAAGATCATGACAAAAATTATTCGCGACCTTTTTTTCTATATACTTAGTACATGAAAAGCTTATATATTTTTATTTTATGAGTAAAAAATTAAAACATATATACATGTATATGAAAAGTAGCTCTTAAATATACATTTTTGAAAATTATAACCCTCCTACAGTGTTAAAATATATATTAAACTAATCAAAATTTTCATACATTTTGTTGGCTACTGCTGGGGGATGATTCCATAATATTGTGGGATCAAAAGATTTATTTATAATACTTAATATAATAAACCAAATGCCGATTAGCCTTTATTTAGTGTATAATAGTCATGGCAACATTCGCAATTTTGCATCATTAATAAAATGAAGAAACGAATGTAATGTTTGTAAGCTAAATCTAGAGGAATTTAAGCTAGTTGATAGGATAAATTCCTTAGCTGAGCCTAGCATTTGCAAATAATCATTCTTTTATAATTAAGAGCCCACAATAGTCACGGGAAAATTACAGAAAAAGACCCGGATGACCATGTAAAGTCTATGGGAGCCTTCTTTTCTAATATCTCGTTCAAATTTTAATATTTTGACATGATTTTTTTTGCATAAAATAGTTCAGGACGATCCACAACCGGGCTAGTTTTCACTTTTTCGATTTTGGTTATATATTTTTTATATTATGATAGTTTCAGTTTCAAAACCGGTTTAAACCGGTTTTGAAAATTAAAGTAATTTTTTAAAAAAAATCTAAAACCAAAATCGAAAAAGTAAAAACTAGCCCGGTTGTGGATCGTCCTGAACTATTTTATGCAAAAAAATCATGTCAAAATATTAAAATTTGAACGAGATAATAGAAAAGAACGCTCCCATAGACTTTACATGGTCATCCGGGTCTTTTTGTGTACTTTTCCTGTGACTATTGTGGGCTCTTAAGGAACAAATATAGATTTCTATATTTAACAAACTGCTAAACCAATGTAATCAAACTAAAAGAACAGTCTCAAAATACGATTTTTGTTCCAGAATTCTTCTGGGTTGCCGAGTTTTTTTAACTGTACTTCAATAATTTACAATACGGTAAATATTATTTCTGCTCAACATTAAAGAAAGACTATTACAGCTTTAAAAAATTGCAATTTCTCACTTCCTGGAATGTGGAATGCTTTGACAGCTTTTTTTCTGAGTTTCTAAAACTTTTACGGCAACATAAATTTTATAATATATTTCAAACAGTACAAACTTTGTATAAAAGCTTGTACAGGATTATTTATTATTTTCTAAGAACATTTAAGTCTCTTATATTTCAATACGAACAAATAGCAAAAATTACTTATAAAATATTGTTCTTTATATTTTTTGCAGCTTTGAAATATCTGGCATCGCAAATCCTTAAATATATAAGCAGTATAAAACATTTTGGCTATTTAAATCATCATATTTTAAACTAAAACGATTTTTAGTAAAAAACATAAAATATTTATTTCCTTTTTTGATCTACTGTTAACGCTCTTAAAAAGTTTACTATTTTTCTATTTTCATAAAATTGAAAAAATATATATATCGCCCATTTTTTTCACTCTGCAACAAAAATTTACTATCTTGTTCTGCAGTAAAAATTTACTATCTTGTTCAAACAAAATTTTATCTCTTACTTGTTTTTTCTCTCCTAAAACATACAAATATTATACCGGATAATATACTTTACAAGGGGCATTGTCAAAAGAAAAAATTTATCACAGTAAAATTTGAATATGAAAGAAACTTGTGGCATGTGACAACGCAAAATTTTCGATAGATAAATTTTCATTTATAATTTTCCTCATTAGTACGGTAGTAATACAATCAAAGCTTATTCAAACGAATACCACATTACTAAAGATTCATTAAAGGATAATTGACATGCAGTTTATAAGTTTTATGACAAATTCTACACTGAGAAAAAAAATATGCCGCATTCAACTAGAACGAATAGTTAGTCACTTTCTAAATACCTAAACTAGAAATATAGATGTCCAAACTATGCGAGTGGGGTAAACAACTAAGCTGAATAGGCAAAATGACTTGACATTTCTAGTCTCATCTTTTCTTGGAGACGAAACGACATTGAACCGTTTTAGTAGCGAGAAATTATCGCTTGAATTTAGGAATGATTTCTTAAGCTATAATTATAGTTACTAAATCAAATCTCTTGTGTTCGCATTTATTTGAAGAGATTTTTAGATAAATTTGACAACAAAAATATCGGAAAACGTACTTGAATTCTAGTAAGAGACTCTGGAACTCTCTAAGAAATGGAACTAAAATTTATAAGGATGACATGGAACTATTTTTTCTAGAGCCATTTCTTAGATTCTATATGCCAGAACCATATTTTTTTCTCAGATTTTTTTCTTTTTCTTGTTGAAACTCTTTTTATACTAAGATAATTCATAAATATATTTTCATGAAACTTAATAAATCTATTTCTATTAAAAATTTTTCAGCAAATTGTCCAGAAATGCGACTGGTTACATAATCATAATTCAACTATATTCTGATTATAAAATGGGAAATATAGTCAAAATAGTGTTAAATTGCAGTTGTTTAACCGTTTTCTGTAAAAAAACATTTGGTAAATTGGACAAAATTATGCAAAATTTTAGTAGTGATGTTTAGATAACTAATATAAAATAAAACTGAAACATAAATAATAGTCTTTTTAAAATACTACGTGACGCGCAATTCATGCACATTTCTTCACTTCACTCCAACTGCATTCTAACTAATGAATGGTGCTTGTAAGATATGAGAGGATAGAAAAGATAGTGAAAGAGAGCAATTTATGCGTACAACCTCACACGCGCGCATGTGTTTGAATGTTTAACTTCACATTTTTCAATAAATGTAAGATTTTTTTTATTGACATTGTAGAGATGTTGCTCCTTAATAAATCGAAAAGAATATAACCATCAGTCGAATGGAGATTTTCGATTTTTTTCTGCAATAATATAGTGACTAAAATGCGTTTTTAGCTCACAGGCTATCATAGCCCGAGAGCTTATGTGTCCGCCCGTTCTGTATGTATGTTCGTTTGTGAGTAACGCGATAACTCATGATAAACTCCGATCCATTAATAACACTCCGATGTTATTAGTGGATCCACTAATAGTTTGGATCCACTAGTTCGGATCCACTCCGATCCAAAATAAGTCCGATCCACTTGAAATTTTGTATATAGGTATATCCTGACAAGGCGCTTCCCTGATTAGCTTTTGGAGTTCATTCGATATGTATAAGAGGGGGAACGGGGGGCTCATGCCCCTCCCTTTAATTGTTATAAATGGGTTTTTCATGCAGAATTAAGTTTTCGTTTAAAATTCAGATATAGAATCATTCTGATGAGGCGATTCCGTGCCTGTTATTAGGTGTTCATTGAATAAGTAAAAACAGGGGGAACGGGGGTTCTAATGCCCCTCCCCTTAATTTATATAAATGGGTTTTTCAAGCAGAATTGTCAGATTTCGTTCAAATCTCTGAATAGTTTTGGAAGTTTAATAGTTAAGTATAAAAGAGGAGGATATCTCCTCTTAAGTTATATAAATGCTAAATGTGTTCTTATTAAGAATTATCCGATTTTCTCAGAATTTTGGATATAGAATTTTTATATGATAAAGCATGTCCTTGATAGTTTAGGAAGGTCAATAATTAAGTATTAAAAAGGGGAAAGGAGAGAGCTGTTTCCCCTCCTTTAATTTTTTTTCGAACGGAATTAACCCTTGAAAATATAAGGCTGTAATATATAGTTAGAATGCGTAGCCTGTGAGCTCACTGCCACCAGTTTAAATGGGCAATATTCTTTTAGGTAGCTTTCATTACAAAAAGTAAAAAGCTACCTATTGCAGCCGTCCGGAGGAAAGCACTTCCGGAAAATTTTGGTATATTTTCACCGATCATGACCCCCAGACCCCAAAACCACCCTCCGTTCAAATGTTGATATATATATATACATATATATATATATATATATATATATATATATATATATATATATATATATATATATATATAACCATATATATATATATATATATATATATCTGATTTTTGTCATGCGATAACTAACGTATTTATGAACCGATTTGAATGAAACTTGGTATGTACATAGTACGTACAAATGTCTCGACCGAGTTCTTTGGTCAGCATCATCCGCCATTTTGTTTCAAAATGGCGGCTATTTTAAATTTTTTAAAAAATTTAAAATTAAATGCGAAAAAATTAAAAGTTGAAAAATATTTCCCTTTTACGTGTTAGAACTTAAAACAAAGATTCAGAACACTTTTTATTTTGTCTATATCTTAAAAAATGATTGAGTTATAGAACTTTGAATTTTTCTTATGGCTGACATTTTGAAACGATCTCATTTTTGTCACGTGATAACACGCGTATTTATGAACCGATTTCAATGAAACTTGGTATGTACATAGTAAATACAAATGTCTCGGCCGAGTTCATTGGCCAGCATCATCCGCCATCTTGTTTCAAAATGGTGGCCATTTTAATTTTTTTAAAAATTTAAAATTAAATGCAAAAAAAATCAAAATTTGAAAAATATTTTTCTTTTACGTGTTAGAACTTAAAACAACGATTCCAGAACACTTTTTATTTTGTCTATATCTTAAAAAATGACTCAGTTATAGCACTTTGAATTTTGCTTATGGCTGACATTTTGAAACGGTCTGATCTGAACGATCCACAATGTTGCTTTAAAATGGCATACACTTTATGATATCGTGGAATTTGGTGACTCTCTAAATCGCTTAAAATAAAACCAGGTTGAATAAAAGATGACTAATTTCTAAAAATTCCTATTAATATACAGTCTTGACAAAAACTAGTTTCAATCTTATAAAATCACTAATTTTATAAGATTATTTCCACTAATTTGAGCTTAGTATTTTTGAACAATGTAACTTACCTTAAAATAAATAAATAAATATATAAGTATATGAAAGCTACCTCTTCCTCCCGGCATTGCCGGAAGGACTTTTTATTTCTCTATCTGAACAGATGTCCTATCAATATCTGATTCTAGAAGCGTGACATCAATATTTTTAGCCACCGTATTTTTTAAAGACAACAGTTCTTGGATCATATTTTAAAGCGCATCTGACCATATAAATGATAATTTCATGGACATAATATAATTACATTACTGTTAAGTTTCCGTGTTATAAAAATAGATATTACGCTGCAAAATAAGAAATATTGATCAGAATCGAATAAAATTACGTTTAAATAATCAATGAAAATAGTTGAATGACTGGGAAATCCGCAACAAATTGTTCATTCTATACATTTAAATTAAAAAAAGTAACAACGTAATACCAAAAATTACACAGGAATTTTTTTTTCGTGAATGCTAAATCGAATTAAATGTTTTAACTCTATGATTTTTGAAATAAAAAACCGATAGACAATATCATTAAAAAAATGTATGTTTTGTGTATTTTTTTAATAGTCT
The DNA here is from genome assembly GCA_964019185.1 of Maratus speculifer. Taxonomy (NCBI): domain Eukaryota; kingdom Metazoa; phylum Arthropoda; class Arachnida; order Araneae; family Salticidae; genus Maratus; species Maratus speculifer. The sequence goes on from OZ025297.1 coordinate 31,655,792, forward strand.
TTACAGTCCTCGGCATTTGAATTTGGCCAAGTAAACTAATACACTATTTCAAATTAAAATATACATATTTAATATTTAAATCGCATACATTTTGCAATAATCTCGTTTAACATATTAATCGTCACTTTTTTTCATTTTTCGTCAATTGGACTGTGAATGTAAGGCGCTTGACGACTTAAATGTTAAACATATTTTTATGTGGTTAAAAAAGGCGAAATTTTCTGTTAAGAATTAGAAATTCAACTGTATGCGCAAAGAAAATCTAATAACATTTAAAATATATCCTCATTTCTAAAGATGTCTGAAATTAAAAACTGTGTTTGAAAATGTTACATAGTTTTTAAATAAAAATCTCTCTAGAGAAAATAAACAATTTTATAAATATTTTTCTGATTCATTTAATTTTACATTTTATAAATATTCCAAAGTTTCTTCTTTAAACATGCATAACATCATATTTTAATGAAAATTTTTCTTAATTTTTAGCGTAAAATGTTTTTAAAGAAATAATTTAAAGATAAATGCGATATTTGTTTTATGTAAAAAAAAAGTGAACACATTTTTTTTCTTTTAATCTTTTTATAAAGCAACTCTTTCATAAAGATATAACACAACGGGTTATTTGTTAAAAATTATTCTTTTGAAATATAGAAATTATATAAAAGAAATTGTATGAAAAGTATTCACGTAAGCAAATTAAAAAAAAAAAAAAAAAGATTAATGAAAAAAAAAACTTTAGTCTGCATTTAAGATTGAATTGCGTCATTTCTCTGTCATATTTAAATATGTCGTAATTAAATTCTTTGGCATTACTCTGTTTTAATTTTTTTTATATACTACTGCTTTTTCGAATTTATATGTGCTTTTTCACGAAATTAACGAAATGATTTAATGTTGCTGATGTATAATAATTATTAGAATTACAATATTTTACAATTATATTTTTATTGTTTATAGATAATTAATAAGGTGACATTTTTTCAGGTTTAGATATCTGATGAATTTGGAGTTTAGGCAGTTCGCTTGTTTTTTTTTTTTTTTTTTTTTTTTTTTTTTTTTTTTTTGTTAATCATACAAGCATATCTATTTAAAAAAAAAAAAACATAAATATGATTTTCAAATAAAATATTTTTTAAATTGATATTTAAAAAGAAATTAAAATTATAGTTAAATATTGTTTAAGTTTTGAAATTTCATGTGATATTTTTTCCTTTTTATTTTATTATTCTTTATTTTATTTTATTTAATTTTTTTTAAATCAAAAACTCTGTTTTAAGAATTGATGAAAATTTTTAAGAATTCCTGAGATTTTACAAAATATTTAGTAAATTTTTGTTAAAACTATTACAAATTAATATTATTTTAAAATATCATGTTTACTGTAATTATAAGTTTGATGTATTTTAATTATGGCAGTTATCCGTTGTTCTTACTTTTTGTGCCGACATACCTATTTTGTGTGCCCCGTTTTTTGCTAATTTTTGCAAAAAAATCACGCATGTAAATTTAAAATAAAGAAAAAATGTACGTTTTAAATAACTAGGATTTCAAAGAAATTAAAAGTAAAAATTATATTTATGTATTTTATTTACATTCTACGTATAAATTCATTTTCTTCAGTACAATTCTGTGCACTTTCCTTTTAATATATTTTTCTAATGAATATCATTTTTAATATAAGAAATAAAATACAGAATATGGATATATATGTTTTTTTAATGAATTTATCAAATTATTCTTGTTAGCCAATCAGTAAATAGCTTATATTCACAATAAAACTGCAGTTTGTCAAAAGCTTGATTTTAAAAGATTGGAGTGCACTTCTTAAACACGAGATTTCACTCTGCAGCTTTTAAATAGGCATCCTTTTGTTTTAAAAACTCTGATGTAAATTCATTTGAATTTCCGAGCACTACCCTATATTTTTAGATTTTTTTATAATTTATAATAGACCGAAATGGTTGGATTTGAACCATGTTCCAAAAGTTTTGAAGTTTGATACTTTCGCGGTATCAGTGCTTGACTACAATAACGCAGTATATATATATATATAAATTATGCCAATCATATTTCTGTCTTATTTTTCATATAGAATATATCGCAAACTGTATTATTTAATCTTTAGGTTGATTTTTATGAAAACCGATTAAATTTTTGAGATACTGACTTTTAATATACACTGTTAAAAATTTCGTGCTACTTTGAGCCGAAATTTGGTGCTTAGTAGCTGCCACCATAAGATGGTGAAATCTTGTTCCAAGATTTGGAACTTCGGTTGAAACATAGTACCATTTTTTCAAATAATATGGTGTAAACTCGTTCCAAGATTTGGAGCTTCGATTGAACCATACTATGGTAGCAACTGGTAATAGCTGCGAGCACCAAATCTTGGTTCAAAGTAGCACGAAATTTTCAACAGTGTACTCCTCAAGCTGGTCTTTTAACCCACTTGTGAGCCAATCTGTTTCTTCAAACATATACATATACCAGCGGACCCGACAGATGTTGTCCTGGCACCGAATCTAAAAAATAAAATATAATAAAATATAATAATACGCATGATAAATAGTACGCTCTTAATTTAATTTCTTATTACAATTATGTAAAGAAATTATTTTTCACTTTGCAGTAGTTTTTGAATTCGGTTCATTTTTTGATAGAAAAGTTTATTTTTCTCTTTTTAGTTTTAAGTTAACGATTTTCTGAAGTCGGTTAGTTAAAATTATAATACAGGAAAAATTATTTTAAATCATACATCTATGTCAGAAGTGGGGTTTGAACACACTATCCCTTTTTTCGAGAACTAGAGCTTAAATCTGGCGCCTTAGACCACTCAGCCATTATGTCCGCTCTCTATACAGCGAATTTATTCAACACATTTAATTAACGAAAAATCACCAACTTTATTAGTTTTTTGCCTAATTACTAAAAAAGTACTGAATCAATTTCTATGAAATGTGAATCTAAACCATTCTGGAGTCCACTGGAAAACACACAAAAATGTCATTAAAGTCGGTCCAGTCGTTTAGGAGAAGTTCAGTGAGATATACACGCACAGAAGATTTATATATATAAAGATTTCTTGATTACTACATTTTTCTTATACTGTGTACTCGAAAGGTAACAACATCAGGGATCGCATTACATAGGAAAAATTTTATTGTTATTGTTATTAGTTTTACCCATAAATAGTAATCTTCATTATTATTTTATTTTACACGTGCTATGGAACGATATGATGAAATATTTTCCAAATAGTGTTATGACCAATACAGTTTTTCCTATACGCTGCGATGCCTGCATTATGAAAAGATATAATGATGATATCATTTGCATAGAGATATGCTTTAGGCTTCCATATAGAATGTAAAATATTATACCGACAAACATTATAATGAGTTAAAAATTGCATTTATCTACCGTTTTGTTAAGATTGTTTTTGTCTAGAATAAACAAACTTGCAATTCTCATGAATATCATTTATTATACATGAAGAGTAAAGTAGTAATCACACATTTTACAGTCAAAGACACATTTGCTACAATCATGTATATCTTTATTTGATAATTCTTAAAATTTTAAATAATAATAATAATAATAATAATAATAATAATAATAATAATAATAACAATAATAATAATAATAGCAGCAATAATAATAATAATAGCAATAATTTTCTTATACTAAATTTTCATATAGTACATAAGTAAGAAGCTCATACTTTCTCAAACATGTAAAGATTTTATTTTTGACTAATTCATTAAAATATTTCTGATCGTAAGATACATAAATAAAAATTTGCTTATACTTAATCTAATATAACTGCAGAGAATTTTTAAAGATTTATTTGTAAAATCATGTTGTTATAAGCTATAACTCACCATTGTCCACATTTGCTAAAAATATATTTTATTACAGTCTTTAAAAGCTCACAAACGTATTGCATAATACTAAATGTCTACCACAGAATACACTGAGGTTCTAAAAGAAAATTATTTTATCTTAACAGTTTTTTTCCTTTACAACTAATTTCACTACTTAATGATCAACGTTAAAGAAATATTAAACAACGTTTTTGTCCAAGTATTAGAAGATTTTAGATAAGAATTGTATTTGTCTGATATAGTACGGTTTGTTTTAAAATTTTTCTCATGGTTGAACTTATTTTTCCCAGTTTATGCAGTTTTTGTTTTCTTACATATTATAAAATATTTTATAAAATATCGAAATAATATTTTAGTCTATAAAATATTTATATTGCATATATACATATACAATGTGTCCTACACAAATAAGTCCACCACGATTTTGTGCCGTAATCTGAAACGAAACAAAATGGCGAAAATTAAACAAATACATTAAGAAAGACTATATAGAAATGCACATTTACAAGAAATAACTCACTCCCTGCTCCTCTTGATCAGGAAAAAAAATGAGTGTATAAAATAGAGGGGGGAAAGTGTCCCAACGAAATAAAACCTGTACTGTTAATTGCAATTATATCCGCCATGCTTACATGTGACTTGTAATATACGATGTGGATTATCATTTATTAATCCCTGGAAGACATTAGCCTCAGCCTCAGTATTATGTCAGGCCTCAATGATGGCGGCCATCAGTTCTTTTGCATTTAAAGTTCTACTGAGGATACACCACAAATCTATGGGAGCACGAGATGAAGGTACATTTACGTCATTCCATAACACGTCCGCAATTATCAAAGAAGTAAGAAAAATCATGCGTTTAGCACAGATTATGAAGCACTTTCCAACACTTTATGAAATCTTTTACAAAACTTCGTCATTTCGAAAAATAAGGTTACTGTACATAGTCAAATATGTATTCCAATTCGTTTGAACAGCTCTTTCTTTGATCTGCCAATTGATATACTACATAATGAAAAAATTTAGTTTACTAGGAAAATGTCTAGCATGTTGAAATTTCTCTTTCAGCAATTTATACTAATCGATGGAAACATACTTGTATACTTTTGTTCATCAGTGTAGTTTACCTTGTACTTTTATTATGTATCAGTATTAACCTAAAATTTATTTTAAACTATAACATTCTTAAAACAAATAAAATCACATTCTCAGAAATTATCCTTTATAAACGTCCATGTATTAAATTCTTCGCGCGGTCCCGTGTATAATTTTATTTTATATTCTGCAAACATTTCTTAGTAAGTTGAACTCAGTTCAGGGTAAAAAGATAACGTATTTAAAAAACCTCGCCATTATCGGATACATCTACAGTACTTCGGAACGAATATACTATTTGAATTCTGTTGTGTGTCCCTGTAAATGCTATGTACTTCATATTATGCATGCCTGTACCGTATAATTTATACTAAACTTCAGATATATAGATCAATTTTATTATATATGAAATAGTTTAATGTAATTAAAATATGTCGCACACAATTCTCCCTTTGACCATTATATAATGGAATTCTTTTGTGTGGCCCTGTAAAAGTATAATAGCTATTTTTTCACCGCATTTTGTACAGAATGTATACTTTAAGACATATCGTAATTGCATATAAATTTTAATGTGTTTGACAGGGTGTAACGTCTTTAAAATTTATTTGAAACGATTTTTTCCCGTAGGTCGTAATGTAACAGTAAATTTTTGACTACCCCTGTAAATAAAATAATCATGGTAGAAACTTAATTTTCAATAGAGTTCGTGCTAGGGCAAATGTCTATAACATCTAAAAGTTTCGTGGCGATCCGAGTATCTTTACGAGAGTTAGAGCACGGACAGTCGGACAGATGGATAGACAAAACGAATGAATAAGCACTTTTCAACTCTGTTGGAAAGTGCTAAAAACCATTTCTAGGGGGATTTTTCAAAGGTTATGGAGGCATTTCGAAAATCCAACTTAGCTCATCAATTCTCTCTTCAGTTGGCAATAAATTGATTTCTAGCAATTCCTGGTATTTGACAGCTTACATGTGGTCTGAGGGTAGAGCCAGGTTAAGTTTACTAATGTAGTTGAAGCTTTACAACACTATTAATAAGCCTCCATCATGCTGTCTTTTGGAGAAAATTTCTTCTCCTTTCCTCATGTCATACCAATAGAAAGCAAGACAGTCTGAGCGATCCAAACTAGTTTTTTGTTATCTGGGAATACAACGAGATGCCACTGGTCCTTCCAGGTTTGAATATATTTGACCCCATCAACTCTGTTTTGATAGGGTATAGCTTTCAACCTCGACCGGCTCAACATGAGTAGATGTAGGTTTATTAACGAAGGCATCGGCTATGTTGCTAAACTTAACCTGGCTCTTCCCTCAGACGGCATGTAGGCTACAAATCACAAAGAAGTGCTAGAAATCCATTTATTGCCAACTGAAGAGAAAATTGGTGAACTAAGTTGTAATTTTCAGCAGAAAAACGCCCATAACCTTTTCACAATCCTCCTAGAAGTGGTTTTTGGATATTTGGGAACATGTTATGGGATGAGATCAATTTATAACACGATTACTCAATCTTTAAGTTAATTATAACAGAAGTAAATTTTCTAACTGGGTGAAAAAAGTCCGAAAAAGTCTCGTATGTAGCGTTTTCTACAGTTCCACACATTGACCTTCGATTTATTCTGTTGAGCTAATCCAAAGTATCAGACCAGATTATATGTTTGTTAAGGTTGCTTGGGTGAAAACAAATCCTCCAGTATTCATCCGGGCTTCAGCCAATACATCCCTGGTTTGAATCCTGGATCGGACATTTTTCACCCACATCCAAAATTTACATATGTTATGTTATGGAATGGCCTGCCCTGTACCTTCATCGCATTCCCCAAGAAAATGCGTGGAATAGAACTTTAAATCCCAATGACAGACAGTTCAAATATGTGGCAGAACTGAAGACCGCTATCATTGAGGCATGTGATAATATTAATGCTAATATCTTCCAGGGATTGGTAAATGATACGTCACATCGTATATTCCAGGGTATATGAGGACCCCAGAAGCCAAGGGGTATAAGTGACAAAATTGAAAAAAATAAACTAAATACACAGACGACCTAAAAATATGCTTTTTTCATTTCAGGTAAAGAAATATAAGTGACTTTCTTATTATTTGCTGAGTTATAGAGGCAAACCATTTTTTTCGAAAAGCAAACAATATTGATTAATTATACATTTAAAGAAAATTGTACTTTATTTTTTAACAGTTATTGAAATAAGAGTTCAAAGACCAGAATGCAACAAGCAGAAATTTCCTATTTCAATCCACTCAATTCTTATTGATGTTCCAATTTAACATCAATTATCTTTAAACTCAATTTACTCCAAATCGACATTTTGTCACTTGTACCCCTTGGTGTAAAGGCGTTTTCCTTTACATATTAGTTAATAATTGTTTTCCTCCCTTAGTTAAAATTACAATTTTCCCTTAATTTGTAACTTTATTTAATAAGCTAGATTTTTAATCCCTTTAATTCTATTTAGTTACTAACGGCCATTTTCCCTTTAAAATATAATTTCAGTTATCTCTAATTCTTTCTTTAAAACCACAACGTACATCCGTTTGTTCATGTAACTGTAAGTATTTTCCCATAGCAACAACCATTTAAAGAGTTAGTTCTAGCCTGTATTTATTCATAGTTAAACGCTATTCACTTAAGAACCAGATGCGCTAAGTTTGTCTTTATTTTATTTCATTAGAATTATTTTCCTTTCTGAACCCGTGTGACTTTTGTTAACCCTAGGTAAAGAATTCAATCCTTGTGGTTTTCCGGTGCCATATACACCCCTTTATCGTTTGGCATTAATTATTTCAAATTTTACACTTTGAGCATTCTCATTGCAATCTATGTAACGAAAATCAAATGCATGTCTCCTATCATCGAAAATGTACATCTGGTGTTCGTTATTGGTGATAAATACCAATGTAATACGCCAAAGACAGTGGTCTCAAAAATTGTATTTTTATTCTTTCGTCTCTCATCCTCGATACTGTTATGTGATACGAGATTCGCATACGTCCCTGCGGTCGACGGGACTGACTACCCGTCGACCGGAGCCGAGCCTTGCTACCTGCCTGATGCTCTTCAATAAACGGATTTTGTGTAAAGAATAACTCGTATTCTCTTGGAGTTTTTTTTTGTCTTTTCTTGAACCCGTGCATACATCACCGATGCGGAGTGAATACGTCCCTACACACATTGGTGCAAAGTGCCGTATTTTTCTCCAAGTAAAAAAAAAAAACTACGGTATGTGGATTGCAGTAATAGGCTAAAGATGTTCTTCAATCATTCGAACATTTGACGGTATACCTCCTTTCCGTGTCTCATGACGAATGTTGGATTGTTTTCGAGTTATCACGATAAAAAAAAAGAAAGAAATGAAAACTATTTCGAAGCGAATATTTTCATCAAATTGTGTTTTTCTCAATTTCGTCCATTCCAGAAGCGATTGATTATTAATCATAAAAAAAACTGTGCGCAATATTAATCAACTTAAACGTCTATTCTTACTGCAAGTGACTTTAGTAAAGCCTTTTTTTATTTAATTATTGGGAGAATTATGACTTTTCTGCAGTAACCAACTTCAACAAAAATCTTCAATTTATTTTCTTTTCTCTTGCAAGTGTATGACTCAACATAACACTGTGTTTGCGCCGGCAACCCTGGAATTCTCCCTGGCAAGCTAAATTTTCTTCGCCTCTCATCAGTGCCGAACTTAAATGAATCATAATGCTCCATGTTTTCGTGAAGAAAAAGGAGATAAATATGGGAAAGAACTTCCCTCTGACAAATTTATTACACATCAGCACTTTAGACCTCTGCAGTTAATACTTTTTAAAGACAGGCTTGCAGCTGATCCTAGATTGACGTACAAAACAGATAGCGCAGCAAAATTAGCAAGGACACATGCTGTTGTTAATGTATCAGTTAATTAGGAAGGTGTTATTTGGAAAAGGAATGTTTTGTTTTTATTTTTTTCGCGCTTCAAAGTGCAGTATATTTAAATAGATATAGAATAAGATTTTAACGATAATATCTAATATAGATTACATCAAGTTGCAAGGCCTTCAGTTTTAATTATTTTTTTCTTTCAGCTAAGGTAAGTAACATATTTCTATGGAGATGTTGCGCTGTAAATGCATGTTTTGCTTAAAAGGCATTTTAAAGTCTCTTATTATTATTTATAGAGAGTTTTTGGTAAAAAAAAAGGAAGTATAATGCTTCCAGGATTTTACGTTACTTGAAATATGATTTTCCTCTATTAAAACAGTTTCTAGTATAATTTTTGAGGAGATACAAAATATTGCTTAAAATATTAAGAGTTGTGCCTTCATTATGTAAATTATAGACAGGTCTTGTCACAACTTAGAAATGAAGCACTTTATTATTTTATTTTTAAGTTTTCATTTTCTTCGTGATGTGTTTTGTTTGTAAAGCTATAACCCTTCTATAAGTGTTTTTACTGATATTAATCTAGAATTTGTTAATTATTTTTATAATAATACACAACGTTTTTGTGCATTCCTTATGAGATTTAGTACAAAAAAATAAAAGCTAATATTACGCTCTATAAAACATTGTGGTACTAATATTTTCAATTGATGCCATCGCATTGATTATTTCTTCTTAGAAATTTCATGCCTTTTATTACTTTTAGATATTTTATGTTTTCTATATTTTAACTATTTAAAGGTATTTTTATAATATTTTTGTCTCAAGTTTGTAAACATTTAGTAAATATATTTGTAGTAGATTGTGGTTCCGTTAAATGTCTTAATATTTAAAGCAGTACATATTTTTTTTTTGGTGTAATTCGTCACATATTTTCATATAAAAATATATATTTTACATGAATAATTATGTACAGGTAAAGAGTAATCATATTTTTAAAAGTGCTCAAAATTGTTTTGCATGACTGTTATTAAATTCTTTCTCAGTTATACTCAGTCACCTATTTTAAGTTGAAATTAATTTTATTCTGACAACAATGACTGCTTTTTTTAAATATACAGTGAAATGCATTAGACACTAGTTTATTGCAGTGTATTTTTTTTCGTTCTTGAATAATTTCAAGGGTGCGTAAAATAAGTTGTGGTGTTGACATTTTTTTTTCTCAAATTAAATTGTCAGTTTATGTACAGTTTGACTTTAGTCAGTGTGTTGGATTCAGCGATAGCCCACCAATTTTACACACAAATTTACATTTTGCAGTCATTACTAGTGAAAGCCTTTTTTTCAATTTTACACGAGTATCGCTGCATCCTCATATATGTGCTTAATTTTCACTTGTTTCAGTTACAACCCCCCCCCCCCCCCCGGTAAACGTAAATATTCATTTATTCATTTTATATTTTTACCATTCATAATATGCAGGTGTATACCAGTAGTCATTTTGGAGGTCCTACATTATTTTTTTCTCCCTATTTTGATGTTCCGGTGATGCAGGGATATTCTGCGGTGTGACAAACTCGCAATTCAGAAATGATTACTTAATCTATTTTTGAGCTCTTGAATTGCGTGTCGGGTGCTTGCGGTTATACACTCAGCCATGTGCGCTGGTTCGCATTTTTGTGTATAATCGTTTCAGTGCTTTTATTGTCACATTGCATTCTATTCGGGTTTTTTTTCTTCTCTCCAATAACAATATTTTGTGATGCAGTTTGCTTGACTAAAGTCACACTGTTTGTTTTTCTTATGAAATAAGTTTCACACCTTTAGAAAAAAAAGAGTAGTATTTGTTCACAAAAAAAAAAAAATAAAAAAATAAAATTTCTCGTCTAGCTGAGATTAAAAAAAATTGATTTGCAATTAATAATTTTGAGACTTGTACACTTAATATATATAGACACCATACTTTTCTTGTGGTTTTTCTCTTATACCTATATATGTTTGCTGTGAATTTTTATATACCTACACTTGTTTATGTTTATTGTATATACAGGTAAGAGTGACAATCCCACTTTTATATTTTAAGTACTATACATTTTTTGTGTATCATACCTAAACACATAACTTTAAATAGAGAGTCCAGTATTGGGCTTCGAAAGTTTAACTTTTGCATCTGTGACATCGTAAGAAAAAAGGGAGCAAGTTAAATTTATTTTTTCCTACTGTTGTAAGTTGGCAGTTATTATTATTACGCAGATTTTAATACACTTCTCTAATTCCGGTCTCTTCTAAACAAAATAATAATAATACACATATTATTTTTCAGTAATGAGTTTTTCTATTTGATTCGATTTTCTGTCATAACCATTAGATATTTTTGAGTCACTTTCATGAGGTAATATGAAATCTTACACACACAGAGATGATGCTATCTCGTCTTCTCCTCTTCTTAAATGAAAGAGAGTCACACAATACACATTCTAGTAGCAGCATTTTAGTTTTTACATTTTTACACTTTGGTATGTGTGGCATTTGGCATACCCCTACACAGTACATTTTTATGTATTTGTTCTTTTATGTTGGCAGTCATAAAATTTTTAATTTATTTTGTGTTTCGTCATCATTCACGGCGCTGTTTTCCCGGGCGCAGCAATGTGTCTGATGTTTTGATTTCAGGGTTTGGTTGAGCAAGTTGGCCGCTTGCTTAGTCAAAGACTGAAATGGATTTATTTACACGATTTTTTTAATATTTTAATTTATCACACAACGCGAACACTTAGAATAATTTAAGTTTTTTTTGTTTTACATAAGGTGTGTACATAAATTAATTGTACACAGTGATCGCACATGCATTTAAATTTTTATGCATGAAATAATTTGTAGGTTTGAATTACTTTTACACAGGTAAACACACAGGTGATAATTCATTAGTTGTACAAATAGTGACTCGATAACAATATTTCTTATTTCAATTTTTCTCTCAAATATATGACAGCATTTTTTAAAATTCATGTCGGTGTATAATGTTTTGTTATTTTGCCTGCTTTGAAACATATCATCTTTCACGACTGGATCAGGTAAAAAAAAGGGATTTTTTTTATTTTAGATTTGATGTCTCTTAATAAAATTTTAAATCATTTACACTTTAATAATATTGTGTATGTAAACATTTTATTTTATTATGTGCATTCTTTTGCTAATATAGTATTCAACAGTATATTTTTCTCATACATAGTAGTTCATTGATATTTTACACGAAACTCAAGGTAGCTGGGTTAGACTTTAACCAGATTCTAGTTACACTTTACACGTTGTTCATTGATTTTTTACACACATACTGGTTGTTTACTATGTTGCTCTATTTATCTTTCATGACTGTATTTTCTTTTTAAGAAAGAAAGTATATTGTTGTAGCTTTTTTTCTCCTAAAAAAAGGCCCCTTTAAAAAAAAAAAAAAAAAAAAAAAAAAAAAAAAAAAAAAAAAGGATTGGATTTTTTTTACATTTTTAGAATTTGTTGGATAGAATTTACCTTAGAAATTCCACATTTTTTTTCACTTCACAAAATTTTTTTCGTTGTTTTTTTCTTCATTCACTGTTTGGACATTGTTGTGTTTTTTATAACAAAATTATAGCAATATTGTTTTTTTCGTAATTTAACCCTTAACTGGCAGTGTAAACAATGGTAAATTTCAAAACGTAACACAATGGGTTTTGTGCTTAGTGTACAGGAGGAACTTTTGTTCATTGAATTTACACATTAGTTCATTGCATTTTTGTTCATTGTATATTACACACGTTGCTCATGGTTTGGATCTCTCAGTATCCAAAATTTTGCTTCACACACATTACACATTAGTTCATCGTTTACAAAAATACTACTTCCTGGTGTTTTCAGTTCTTCGTGTGCACTGGTACTATAGCCCTTTACATTCCAATTTTTTTAGGTGGGTTTGCTATGTCAGTTCCTGTTACTTTCACACATGATTCCTTTCACATAGTTCGTAGGATCGTTTACACTTTTTGTCAGAAATTTGTTTGATATTTTGTTTGCACATTTTGTTATTACATACACCGCTCATGTGTTTTGCCAGATTTTCTAAAATTAATTTGTAGTTGCGGTTTCACTTTTCAGTTTTTCCATACTACACCGTGTTTACATTCATCCTTTTTAGTAGTGTGTATAGCGGAAATTTGATTTAACAGGACTTTTCTCAATTTAATAGATGTACACCATGTCAGTTTTTTTTTTTCATTACGCTCTTTTATGGTCCATTAAGACATTACACATGATATATTTGTAAGGCTTTCATTATTTCTGGTCAGTTTGTACACAGGTAAACATTATTTTTTTTGTTCTCTTTTCCTGTTCACATATGCAGCCGCATGCTGATAGTCTTCAGTTACTACACCGAATAGTGTTTCGGGCTGCACTCTCACACACACACATACATCTATTCTTTTAACGCTTGTGTACGATTCACATTAACCTGCCTTACATTTTTTTTTCACACGTTATACATTAAATCTTTTGAAGAAGGCTAGTTTTTTTTACATATTTAAAAAAAAAGAAAAAAAGTTCATTGTACATCCCTGTTTTTGTTACCTAAACTAAATACAGCCTAGATCAGTAAACAGACTGTTTTTTTTTTTTTTTTGACAGAGAGAATTATTGATAAAGTCAAGTTTCATCATATAATTCTGCCATATTTGCTCCTCTTTTTGCTCTAGTTATAAAACTTATGTGTCACAGAGTTCTCAAAATGTTTGATTGTGTTCTTATATATATTCAATATTTTATGTGTTATTTTACCTTTTTGATATAATTCATGTCTCAAAAATATAATAATAAAGTAGAAGTTGGAATGTAACCAACTCGTTTAAGCAATAAAAAAATTGCTTTGGCTTGAATAGAAATTTCAAGCAATTTGAATTAAAAGCTTCTGGAATAATATTGAGTGTGCACACAGAAAAAAAAGAAACAAGATAATATACAGCTGTCCAGAAGTTCACTGCAGTTAAAAAAAAAAGACTTTTTGCAAGTTTTATAGGTACCTACTTGCTTTACCATGCTTGTCAGCATATTTTAAAAAAATTGAGACATGATACCTTTTCTTATTTACTATTTAGTTATTGCATTATTGAACAAGTTATAACCAGGTTTCTCTTTAAAATATGTTTGTGTGTTTTTATCCTTTAACGTTGAGCGGAGACATGTTTTTTTTTTTTTTTTTTTTTTTTTTTTTTTTTTTTTTTTTTTTTTATTTCCCGCGTTTCACGCTCTTTCTTTGTCGGTCGTCGGGGAGATATATGTAAAGGCGTTTTCCTTTACATATTAGTTAATAATTGTTTTCCTCCCTTAGTTAAAATTACAATTTTCCCTTAATTTGTAACTTTATTTAATAAGCTAGATTTTTAATCCCTTTAATTCTATTTAGTTACTAACGGCCATTTTCCCTTTAAAATATAATTTCAGTTATCTCTAATTCTTTCTTTAAAACCACAACGTACATCCGTTTGTTCATGTAACTGTAAGTATTTTCCCATAGCAACAACCATTTAAAGAGTTAGTTCTAGCCTGTATTTATTCATAGTTAAACGCTATTCACTTAAAAACCAGATGCGCTAAGTTTGTCTTTATTTTATTTCATTAGAATTATTTTCCTTTCTGAACCCGTGTGACTTTTGTTAACCCTAGGTAAAGAATTCAATCCTTGTGGTTTTCCGGTGCCATATACACCCTTTTATCGTTTGGCATTAATTATTTCAAATTTTACACTTTGAGCATTCTCATTGCAATCTATGTAACGAAAATCAAATGCATGTCTCCTATCATCGAAAATGTACATCTGGTGTTCGTTATTGGCGATAAATACCAATGTAATACGCCAAAGACAGTGGTCTCAAAAATTGTATTTTTATTCTTTCGTCTCTCATCCTCGATACTGTTATGTGATACGAGATTCGCATACGTCCCTGCGGTCGACGGGACTGACTACCCGTCGACCGGAGCCGAGCCTTGCTACCTGCCTGATGCTCTTCAATAAACGGATTTTGTGTAAAGAATAACTCGTATTCTCTTGGAGTTTTTTTTTTGTCTTTTCTTGAACCCGTGCATACATCACCGATGCGGAGTGAATACGTCCCTACACTTGGCTTCTGGGCTCCTCATATGTAAGCATGGCGGATATAATTGGAATTAACAGTTGTGGCTTTATTTCGTGGGACACTTTTTCCCCCTCTCTCTTTTTATGCATTCTTTTTTTTTCCTGATGACGTAGGGCAGGGATTGAACTATTCCTTGTAAATATGTATTTCTATACAGTCTCTCTTACACTGTAAAAACGTCAGATATTTCTGAATGTATAAAAATGTACTCTAATCAAAAATGAAAATATGCTGTGACCTCTTCTAACTCACCTAAGGTTTCGAAAACCTTTCCTTTACCTTTAAAAATTTCAGAAAACTATTTGTTTTCGAAATTTAAAGAAGAATTTATAAAAATCAATTTTTATTAGCTGTCCGTGCTTTTCGGAAACGTTTCTAAGTGGCTTTTACAGTACAATAATCACTTTTCTCAAATCAAAATATCACTTTTTCGGATACTACCATTTCTCAAGTAAGCATTTTCAGATGCATAACTGATTTTGTGCATGCAATTGTAGCAAAATAACGTTAATTTTCATATTAATGTTAATACTGTTAATATTGTATGTTTGTCTATTAAACATGTTCTCTGAATATCAAAATATTTTCGTATGAATTGCTAGTATCCGAGAAAGTGATATTTTGATTTGAGAAAAGTGATTATTTTACTGTAAAAGCTACTTAGAAACGTTTCCGAAAAGGACCGGCAGCTAATAAAATTTTTTATAAATTCTTCTTTAAATTTCGAAAAAAAAATTTTTCTGAAATTTTTAAAGGTAAAGGAAAGGTTTTCGAAACCTTAGGTGAGTTAGAAGAGGTCACAGAGTTTTTTCGTTTTTGATTTAAGTACATTTTTATACATTCAGAAACATCTGACATTTTTCACAGTGTAATATATGTTTTCGGAAATGTAATATGTGTCGTCAGTGTGTAATCGTCAGTGTAATATGTGTTTCTCGTTATTTTATTTCGTCTCCGATCACAACGCATAATCATGGTGACTATATTTGTGCGGGACACACTGTACATATATATATAAATTATGCCATAAATTGTAATAGAATTAGAATATATGAGAATGAACAAAGGAAAAGTATCACGTATGTCACACTTTGTGTTTGTAACATGCTAAAATAGAAGTAAATAAACGGTTGAAATTAACAACCGTTTGCTATTTTAATTTGACTCTAACTAAACTTAGATGATAGAAAAATTAGCCAGACTTAGCCAGACTTAGATGATATACCCAGCTAGAAAAAGTTTGTAAAAAATGTGTAAAAAAAAGTGCACAAAAAGTGAGCGTATTTGGCACCTCTGCTTATACACAAAAAGTACAAACCGAATTGTGGACAAAAAGTGTATACGTAAATTGCTCACTTTTTATGCACAATCAGAGGTGCCAAATACGCTCACTTTTTGTGCACTTATTTTTTTATACTTATTTTGTATACCTAAATTGTTTACTTTTTATGCACAATCAGAGGCGCCAAATACGCTCACTTTTTGTGCACTTATTTTTTTATATATATTTTTTTTTGTATACCTAAATTGTACACTTTTTATGCTCAGAGATGCCAAATACGCTCAGATTTTGTGCGCATTTTTTTATACACTTCTTTGCATACTAAATTGTATACATTATGTGAATAATCGGAAATGCCAAATACACTGATTTTGTGCACTTTTCCTTTTACATACCAAATAGTCTTACACTGTACACTTTTTATACATAATCAGAGGTGCAAAGAAAAAATATTCGCAGGTTTTTTTTCTGCTAAATAATTAAAATCTGCAGAAATTAAACTTATATCTATAAAAATGCATATAAATTTTAGATTGTGAATAAAAGCATACATTAAGTAAATAAAACTGCAATGAAAATTGAAATATCATAAAAAATGCTCAGTCAAATAATTATTTCAAATCTACAGGGGAAAAAAATCGTTTGGCAGAAAATTTTGAAAACGACGTGACAATTGATTTTACTTTAGTTATCGAATGATAATTCTGTGTATAACGATTATTTCGTTATATATTGGTTATTTTCTTAAATGATTCCTTTACACCCCCCGTCTCTGTTCAATTCAAAATTAGTTTTATGTTGTCCTTCATTCCTTTTCCATTTTTCTTGCTTATTAATTCTCTAACCGAAAATCGGCAGCTGCTTAACTTTTTCTGTGAGAAATACACTCACATATTATTCAACCGTTTAAAACAATTTCCAGATGTCTGCTATTTCCGATCGATGCAATTCTGCATTACCTTATAAGGAGATCATCTCTGTTTCGCAGTTAAAATTTATGCTTACGCTTCTTTTTCCTTTCTCGACAAAACCCTAAAATGAATTTAACATCTACGCAGTAAAATCTGATGTCCCTTCGGTGTGCTTCTTTATTAGACAAAACAACACGTGTAACAATTTATCGTTTGGCAACCTTTCCTTTCCATCCCAGCTGGGAAACCAAATTGAATTCTGATCTTGCTGGCTGCATTTTAACTGTTATTTGGCGTATACTATCCATTGTGCATGGGCGAACTTGTGTATGTTGGCGATTTTATATCATGCCAAAAGTGGCGTTTTGTTGCTATGTACGAATTCACTTGACTCACTGCTCTCGTCTTGTGAAGTTGCTAATCGCTGTTCGGAGATTTTCTCCGAGTACTGTATGTGTGCCCCCCTAGTAATACATGTCTAAATAAAGAGTAGCCTAGCAATCATTGTGGGTTTTTTTTCGTACATCTGAACCTGGACTACTATACGTAATCACGCTTCTTCTAAGTATTCTAATAAAATAGCAGCTGCTACAAAGCTACACCCTCACAAGAATCTCTATTACAAAAATAACTGGTGCCGTGACCAGGATTCGAAACGATTATTTCGTTATACTGTGTGTGCTTGTTAAAATGCAAAACATAGCAAAAAAAAAAATGCAAGTAAAAAATTTTTAAAGGATGCTTCTATTTGTTTAACATTAGATTTTAAGAGTTGTCACATAACTAGTTGTAGGCTCATTAGGATAATTCCAAAAAATCCCCGTTAGATCATCTAACAGCCGCAGGTAGATCTAGATTTCGAAGGTACTAACTACTAATTTTATCAACAAAAACTAAATCAAGATTAGGCATAATCCTAGTTTAACAATTTTATCTGGTCATTTTCCCCCCTTTTTTTTTTATTAGCAATGTTCACGCTGTTGCTCGCCAATGTGTCGAATTGCGATTAAATTCTTAATTTGGTGAGTAAACAAGCGATTAGATTCGCCAAATTCCTAGTGCTCAATTTTTGCTTTTTCTTTTTCGTTTTTCATACATATGCATATACAGTAGACTCCCTCAAATCCGCACAGCTTGGGACCAAGGGTTGTGCGAATTTTAGAATTTTTCAGATTTCTGGTCATTGCTTTGTTTACATTTTTTAAACAGTCATTTGAATGTAATTAATAGTGCATTCACAACTATAATGAATGCTTACAATATAATAAAATATTAAAATAAGTAATGAACTAAAAATAATAAAAATTTAGATAATTTTTTAAATGATTAAAGTTCTAATAGCAAAGGTCAAGTTAATAATCAATAGTGTATGATTAAATATTCATTATAAAGATTAATATTCTTCCAAAATTATTCAACAAAACTTGTCTTATAAAAGTACATTACTAATTCACATAAAAATATTAAAATAAGGATTTTTTTTCAAGTTTAGCCAAGCTTAATAACCAAAATATTTTGATAATGCATAATATATTTGGTAAGAAGATTGTAATTACCAGTAATATCAGCAATATCTTGAATTTTTTCAAAAAAAAAAAATATTTCTTTATGAAAAAAACATGAATAGAGTATTAAGAAAATTACAAATTAAAAAATATATGAAATTGATACAAAACTAAGAAAAAATCACATTTTGTCCCAATATCCAAACTGAAATTTTCATTGTTTACATCCATAAAATATTTTAGAGAGTTGCGGATTTCTGGTTTGTGGATTTCAGGAAGTCTACTGTATATATATATATATATATATATATATATATATATATATATATATACATATTTTTTATATTTGTAGCGCATAGTTGAAATTAGATTAATAACAATCGCTGTCACAGTTTGAGCTACACGGCAAATCTATTTTGCTAATACTTTTTTCATTTGGCGAATGTATTTTATTTTTAATTCGCCAAATTACTAATGTTGGTCAAATGTCAGTGAGAACACTGCTTTCAAGCAATTTTTATTTTCCACACTCACATATAAGCCCCCCCCCCCACCACACACACACACACACCTCTTTTGTGGTAAAAAAATATTTAAAAATCTAAGTGTTAAACTGTGTGTTTAACACTTAGTATAACACTTTCATAACAAGTACTCACTGGAAACTTTTTAAAATTATTTATTGCTACCAGATAGTAATATCATAGGCCATAGTAAAAATCGTTGAATGTAAACATGCAATTATTTCATTTATTTTACCTATTACATGTATATTCATAGAAATTTATCAAAATACTTAATCTACATTCAGTGACTTAATGAGAACTTGAGCTAGTTCATACACAGGGTGCATAAAAGTGCTTATTTTTTAGTACTCCTATTTCTGAATTTTGCTTATACTGTTAAAGGAATGAAAACCCTGTATAAAAATGAAAAGCAACGGTATATACTGATTACAGCACTGAAGTGTAATAAATATTATTTTTAATGCATGTTGCTGATATTCAATTTCTGTTCTTGGAGATGCATACAATCCTCTCAAATATTATTTTTTTACTTTGCTTTTAATGAAAAAAAAATCCCCAAAGGGACCTTTTTTTAAGAATGACCCATATGCATATATTTACAGTAGCACTCCGGTTATCCGAAGATTGACTTAACCAAAAGATCTTAAAATTCCAAGTCCTTTTTAAATGTAAAAAATTTCACTGGCAACACTATTTCTACCGATGTCAATTGACACCTTTCAACGTATTTTGATTTATGATTACTGTTTTATTTGTAAGTTTTACACCAAAACAATTCCGAATCATTTTTAATACATTGAAATTTGTTTTAATTAGCTTTAAAAATTAGAAGCAAAAATCAGAACTTTGAAAGGTGCTTTTGGACACTAGTAGAAATAGTGTAAAAAAAACATGTTTTTTAATTAAATAAACAGAGTTAACTTACTTATTTGGTCCATAATTTTGAGCTCTTTATTATATATATATGTAAAACACTTCATTATTTTACATAATATGTTGTGATTTTCTTTTGATTTTCAACTTTGCATGGTATCAATGCTGAACCTATGGATCCCCGGTTAATCAAAAATGCTTTGGTCCCATACTTTTAAGATAAAGAACCATGGGTGCAAGTTTGAAATTTTGCCAAGACTGAAAATATTTTTAATTCCTCCCCTCCTAACTGGGTCTGAGTGAACATCTACACACACACATAGCTTGCATTTTGACCCGATGAAATCCCCCCACCCCGATCTTTAGCCAAAATTTGGCATTTTTGTGCGATCTTTTGCCAAAATTTGCTACTTTTGACAAAAATCAGACTTTGTACAGCCTCAGAAAAAAAAGGTGAACTTTCAAGGACATTTGACAAAATTAGAACTTTTCTGTAATTTTTTAACAAAATTAGCGTTTTTTGCGAACTTCTTACAAAAATCGCACTTTTTTCCACTGTTTTTTCAATGACATTTGCCATGATCCTTTAGAATCCATGATCCATGGATTCATGTTTTAGAATCCATGATCCTTTAGAAATATTCGTAGTTTTTTCACCCTTTTTTGACAAAATTCAGATATTTTCCACGATCTTTTGAGAAAATTTGCATATTTACTGCGATCCTTTGTCAAAACTCGTGTATTTTCCATGATCTTTCGTCGAAATTTTCGTATTTTCTGCTACCTTTTCTCAAAATACACTTTTTTTCTGTGATCTTTTGAAAAAACTCTCAATTTTCTACGATCCTTCTAGAAAATTCTCTCATTTTCTGTGATCTTTCGACAAAATTACGATTTTTCTTCGATCTTTCGATAAAATTCACGATTTTCATCCGATCTTTCGTCAAAATTAGAGATTTTCTGCTACCTTTCTACAAAATACTTCTATTTACCTCAATCTTACAACAAATTTCTGATATTTTTCGGCAAAATTTACACATTTTCTGCGATCTTTTGGAAAAATTCGGGTAATTTTCGTGATCTTGAGGAAAAATTTGGATATTTTCTGCGATCTTTTGGAAAAATTCACATACTTTCTGCAATCTTTCGGCACAACACTTCTTCTATCTTTCGAGAAAATTAGAGAATTTTCCACGATCTTTCCACAAAAAGTAGAGTATTTACCATGATCTTCGACAAAAAGTAGAGTATTTTTCACGATTATCTTGGAAAATTAGAGTAGTTTCGTAATTCTTTAACAAAAGCCGCGACTTTTTCCATAATCCTTTGACCGAAGTCGCGCTTTTTCCGAAATCCTACGATGGAAAGAGTTACCTCCCGCATTTTTTTGAAGAAAATAGTTTTTTTCCAGGATCGTTTGACAAATTTGTAGGTTTTTTTGCACGGCTGCATTGGTTTATAGGTACAAAAAATTTGAGAATTTTCTTGATTGCCTTTGCAAAAATTGCGAATTTTCTTGATTGCCTTTGTAAAAATCGATAATTTAGTCGACCAGACTCAAAAAATCATAAATTTCATCGATCGGCTTCGTAAAAATCACGCATTTTTTCGATCCAATTCGTAAAAATCTTATTTTTTTTTTCCAACAAGAAAAAAATCAATAATTTTGTTGATCGGCTGTGGAAAAGTTGCGAATTTTGCCTATCGTGTGAAAAAAAATTGCAAATTTCATCAGCTGGCTTTGTAAAAGTCACGAATTATGTCGACAGCTTTGTGAAACTTGCGATTTTCGTCAATCGGTTTCATAAAAATCATAAATTTTATTGATTAGATGCAGAAAAATTGTGAATTTTGGCAACTGTCTTTGTAAAAATCACGAATTTTGTTGATAGGTGCAGACAAATTGCAAATTTTTTCAATCGGCTTTGTAAAAATCGATAATTTTGTCGACCAGACTCGAAAAATCATAAATTTCATCGATCGGCTTCGTAACAATCACGCATTTTGTCGAACCAATTCGTAAAAATCTTATTTTTGTTGTCAAACAAGAAAAAAATCAATACTTTTGTTCATCAGCTGTGGAAAAGTTGAGAATTTTAGCTATCGTGTGAAAAAAAAATTGCAAATTTCATCAATTGGCTTTGTAAAATTCACGAATTATGTCAATAGCTTTATAAAAATCAATATTTTTGTTCAAAACCGTTTTGTCGACCAGACTCGAAAAATCGCACATTTTATCGATCTATTTTGTAAAAATCTTATTTTTGTTGTCAAACAAGAAAAAATCGATGATTTTGTGGATCAGCTGTGGAAAAGTTGCGAATTTTACTGATCATGTGAAAAAAAAATGCAAATTTCGTCAATTGGCTTTTTAAAAGTCACGAATTTTGTAGATTGCTTTGTAAAAATCGCGATTTTCGTCAATCGGTTTCTTAAAAATCAGAAATTTTATTGATCAGACGCAGAAAAATTGTGAATTTTGGCAACTGTCTTTGTAAAAATCACGAATTTTGTTGATTGGTGCAGAAAAATTGCAAATTTTCTTAATCGGCTTTGTAAAAGTAGATAATTTTGTCGACCAAACTCGAAAAATCGTAAATTCAGTCGATCAGCTTCATAAAAATTGCACATTTTGTCGATTCATTTTGTAAAAATCTTATTTTTGTTGTCAAACAAGGAAAAATCGATAATTTCGTTGATCAGCTGTGGAAAAATTGTGAATTTTACCGATCATGTGAAAAACAATTGCAAATTCTGCCGATTGGCTCTGTAAAAATCACAAATTCTGTCGATTGCTTTGTAAAAAGGGCGATTTTCGTCAATCGGTTTCATAAAAATCAGAAATTTTATAGATCAGACGCTGAAAAAATTGTGAATTTTGGCAACTGTCTTTGTAAAAAATCACGAATTTTGTTGATTGGTGCAGAAAAATTGCGAATTTTCTTAATAGGCTTTGTAAAAATCAATAATTTTGTTGACCAGACTCAAAAAATCGTAAATTCCATCGATCAGCTTCATAAAAATTGCACAATTTGTCGATTCATTTTGTAAAAATCTTATTTTTGTTGTCAAACAAGAAAAAATCGATAATTTTGTTGATCAGCTGTGGAAAAATTGCAAATTTTACCGATCATGTGAAAAACAATTGCGATTTCCGCCAATCAGTTTCATAAAAATCAAATTTTATTGATCAAATGAAGAAAAATTGTGAATTTTCTCAATCGTTTACTTAAAAATTGATAATTTCGTCGACCAGACACGAAAAATCGTAATCTACATTGATTGGCTTCATAAAAATCACATATTTTGTCAACCCATTTCTTAAAAATCATAATTTTTGTTCACTTCATCAATCAATTGTGGAAAAATTGTGTATTTTACCGATCATGTGAAGAAAGATTGCAAATTTCGTCGATTGACTTTGTAAAAGTCATGAATTTTGTCAATTGCTTTTAAAAATTTTAATTTTCGTAGATCGGTTTCGAAAAAAAATCATACATTTTTTTGATCAGGCGTAGAAAAATTGTGAATTTTCTCGATCGCTCATGTAAAAATCAATAATTTTGTTGACCAGATGCAAAAAATCGTAAATTCCATTGATCAGCTTCATAAAAATCACACATTTTGTCGATTCAT
Organism: Maratus speculifer; assembly: GCA_964019185.1. NCBI lineage: Eukaryota > Metazoa > Arthropoda > Arachnida > Araneae > Salticidae > Maratus > Maratus speculifer. The sequence goes on from OZ025297.1 coordinate 31,679,558, forward strand.
TTTGTAAAAATCTTATTTTTGTTGTCAAACAAGAAAAAATCGATAATTTTGTTAATCAGCTGTAGAAAAATTGCGAATTTTACCGATCATGTGAAAACAATTGCAAATTCCGTTGATTGGCTCTGTAAAAATCACGAATTCTGTCGATTGCTTTGTAAAAATCACGATTTTCGTCAATCGGTTTCATAAAAATCAGAAATTTTATTGATCAGACCCAGAAAAAATTGTGATTTTTGGCAACTGTCTTTGTAAAAATCATGAATTTTGTTGATTGGTGCAGAAAAATTGCGAATTTTCTTAATCGGCTTTGTAAAACTAGATAATTTTGTCGACCAGCTTCATAAAAATCGCACATTTTGTTGATTCATTTTGTAAAAATCTTATTTTTGTTGTCAAACAAGAAAAGATTGATACTTTTTATTAGTAATTTTTGTCGAATTAAATTTTTTTCCCCAATCACTAGGAGAAATTTACACTTTTCTAGCATTCCTTTGAAGAAATTTACCCAACACAGTGAGGTTTGTACTGGCATTTTTGTTGTATTTCATCTGTTACCTCCCCCATATAAAAATGACAACAAATTTTAATGCATACTCCCATCAATCCCAGAGATAATAAAATTCTTCGCCGAAAAAGCAGAAATCCATGTTTGTGCAGAAAAGTAACATGTCTGTATTCAATTTCTATTATTAGAGATGCATATAATCCTATCAAATGATTTTTTTTACTTTGTGTTTAATGGAAAAAAAATCCCAAAAGGAAACTTTATTTTAGAATGACCCATGCATATATATAGGTATTGCATATGACAATGGCAACAAACTAAATCAAAAAATTTACAATGGAAAATGCAGTTATTCATACGCCATTGTCCATTGACAGTGAACCTAGACTTTCAGTTCAAAAATCACAAAAAGTGATATAAAAGTGCCCATTTTGAGAACAATGTAACCTTTTTTTAAAATTACTGTCCGATCCAGCAGCAGAAAATTCTCCAAGTATCTGCAGCACTTCAGGGCCAAAAAATAATCTGCAGGTAAAATATTTTTACAATTGAAGCATTAATTAATCAAACAGTCACTTACCTGTGTTGATTTTGTCTTTTTTTTATAAATGTTTATTAACAATCTAAATTTTTCAAATAGTAAGTAATAAAAACTAAACATGACATGAAGCAAAATAAAGGTTTAATGAAAAAGAATCTGCAAAAAAATAAAAATAAAATCTCTGATGCCCATCTCACGTCTCTTTTTTTTACCTCACAAAACACTTATAATTTAAGGGGGAATTAATTTTTATTTTTCAAAAGAATTTCCATTTGTTTTGAAAAACAATCTAAGCATGTAGTAAATGTCAAATAATCAGCAAATTAAATTAATATCAGTGATTAAATCAATATCAATGAATAAATTAACATCAACTATTAAATTAATAATGTGTGGTTGTCATTACAAACAATAACCATGCATTAATGAGTAATGTAAAATTTTCATTTCACCCCCAACTATTTTCAATTTTTTAATCAAAGCAAGATTCTATAATTTTATATTTTGTTTAGTACTGTTATCAAATTTCAAATAAAAAATGATATTAATTCCAAAAGCCAAACCACCTCCTCCCTCTAGAGATACCTTACGATATCATTCGACAGAGCTCCCTCACCTCCCATAAAACTATAACGCTATATTTGTAGAGCTATCTAATTCGGAAAGATTTTCAAGTCCCTGCAAATTAATCAACTTGGAGCAAAAGGCGAAATTTTTTTTCGATCCCGATCGATTCCACAGAGTTTGCCTGTGCTTACAAATGACTGAGTCAGCTGAAACTTTTACAGAGATACTTGTGAAAAATTAACTTTGGTATAAACGCTATAATTTAAATTAGAAATAATAAAAATAAAAAACGGCGGAACACGCGGTGATATCCGTCCGTTTCTGTCGCTTCGCGGTCGAGTGACGTCACATGTAAACACACCAGCTCCAAGTCTCTGTGTTGAGAAGTATTAATGCTTCTGGTTCCTAGAGTTGGAAAGATCGCTATTGCGGTACATGCAAGAATAATAAATAAATTAATAATTATTAAAAAGGATTCGTCTGATTTTTGAAAGCGCGAGTAATTTTCATAATAATTGGAAGCTATACCTAATAAGGGAAAAGGGCAAATTGTAAGCTTGTTGAAAAAGTGGAGTGTTTGCGCGCGTGTTGTGATCATGGGTGTGTGTGTGTGGGGGGGGGGTCCACTTCACTTCCCTCTATTTTGAAATTTAATTATTTAATTTTTTTAATTTTGAAAAACTTCATAAAATTTATTCTTTTCAAGAAATTTAAAATAAAAAATGAAGTAAGACATTTTCTGATAGGGGGAAGAAAGCAAGTGAGAGCAATTGCCCCCCCCCCCCTTCTTTTTAAAATTTGATTAATTAAAATTTATTTTTCTCTTATTTTGAAATTCGTAGTCAAATTTATTATTTTCGAGTAACTTAAAAAAAAAAAAATTGCAATGAGGGAAGGGGGCATAGAATGGCTTTTGCCCCTCTCTCGATTTTGAAATTTAACTAAGTTTTGTTTTTCTACGATAAAAATTATTCTTTCTAGGGGTAGGCACATTTTGCCCTTGACAGGATTTTGCAATTTAATTAACTATTTTTTTTTGTTTTGAAATGCCCAATAAAATATGTTTATTTTAAGTAATTTAAAATTAAATTATTTTTATGGGGAAGAGGTCATATGAGAGTCATTGCCCATCCCTTAAGTTTGATTTAAATGTTATTTATTCTAAAATACAATTGAATTTTATTTTTGAATGATTTTGAAAAACATAGTAAAATTATGTCTTTTCGAGAAATTTAAAATAAAAGAGAAATTAAATATTTCCGTAAAGTTAGAGGGTTTTACTAAAAACATTACCCCTCCCCTAAGTTTAAAAATTTATAATTAATCAAAATTTATATTTTTCTTATTTTTAACACATTCGATGCCGATCACGCGCCAGCGCGTGATATGGCGCCAACGTTAAGGGGCCAGTCACTCGCCAGAGCGTGATGTGAGGTGATGTCAAATAGCCAGTTACGCGCTGGTATGGGAAAATCTTTCACTGATTATTTGTTATAAAAAGTGAATCGGCTCCTGGGAAAAACCCACTTCTACAGTGCGGCATTAACTATCATCGCATCTTCAAGTAAGCGGCAGCGAATGTGTTAAAAGATAGTAGAATTTATTATTTTTAAGCAATTTAAAATATTAGATAATCTCAAGGAAGTTTCTGGTAATGAAGCGAGGGGGGGGGGGGTCATTACTCCTATTTCTGGATTTTGAAATTTAATTAGTTAAATTTGTTTTTCTTCAAATTTGACAAGCATACTAAAATGCATTTAATTTGTTTACCTTAAAATTAAAATCGAACTGAGAATTTTCTTTTATTGAGAAAGGGAACACAACCTCACGATTTTGAAATTTAATTAACTCATTTTATTTTGGCTTATTAAGACATAATCCAGTTTATTCCTTCCGATTGAATGCAAGTTAAATACAACATTAGTTTACTTTTGAAAATTTTCACAAATTTAGAAAACGCACCAGGCATGGAAATAATAATCCCTGTAATGAAAAAATCTAATTTTCACATCCATAAAAAATAGTACATAATATTTGCAAAATTGGAATCTTTAATTTTGGAAAAAAAAAAATTGCACAATTTTTGCACAGATGGAATATTTATTTATTTTATGCAAAAAAAGTGAACTGTTTTTGATAACTTATATTGTTCACTTTTTTGTATGCATAAAACATGAAAATATTTTTCACAAAAAGTACATACTTTTCAGAGTATTCAAAAATATTCACTTTTTATGCACAAATTGTGTACAATCTAAACTTTTTTGCAAACAAAGTGTAAACTTTTTTTAGCTGGGTACAAAAATTAAAAAAAAAAAAAAAAAAAAAAAAAAAAAAAAAAAACTACTATGTATAATATCATATGCACAAAAGTTTAAAAAACCTGAAAAGCGTAAACAACTTCTTTTTTCGCTAGATAAGTTTCTCTAAAATTAATTGTCATACGTACATATGAGGATGTGGATTTCAAAAATTCGCCTTCTCCAAAATTATAAAAACCGAGTTTTCCTTATCAAATTAAACTAATTGTAAACCTCATGAAATAGACCCCAAGATTTGTAAAAAAAAAAAAAAAAAAAAAAAAAAAATAGTTTCATCGTGTATTTCAAGCATTCTAAAATCTTGGTTCACAATGAAACCAGTGGACGCAGTTTTTGCGATTTCCCAAAATTCGATTTTTTGGATAAGGCAAATTTTGCGACTCACGATCTCATACATATGTATGTTATGTTTAATCATATAAATTTAATTATTATTATAATAAATGGTTATTGTTAGAAAATACCACGAGTTTTGATAAATTTGTTAAATGTTGTACAAGCACTTCTTTTTTTCAACATTTTTTCACTGTTTTCAATTTTTTTTTTTTTTTTCGTTATGATTTTTTGTGTCATCTAAGTCTGGCGATTGTTTATTAGTTGGAGTCAGATTAAACTAACAAACTACTGTTAATTTCGGTTAATATTTTAAATCACCAACGAAGTTCAGTCAATATGATTAAATAATCATAAAAAAGAATGTGTTTTCCATTGGAATATGTGCTATTATTAGTGTATGAAGCAAAAATAATTGTTAGGAGACAATAATTCTCAATCAAAAGACTTCTCCTACACTCAGGACACCGGGTCCAAAAGGGCTAAAGATAATTAATTTTATAATAAATGAATCAATTGCTTGAATATTTTAAACACGGACGAAATGAAAGTAGTAATTATACGATTTTCACTTTGCCACATAATACTAAGAAAAATGTAGATAATTAGAAGCCTTAACTTTGTCTTTTTATAGCTTATAACTATCTTTTTAAATACACTGCTCAAAACAATTAATGGATATTGCAGTTTTAGGTGGATTTTGTATCTGGGAAACTTTTTAGCTGATTGATACATGGTCGACAGACATAGTAGGTTATATGAGAATAAATTACACATGTTTGGTAGAAAAAAATGCATTTTATTGCGCATTTGTGTACAAAAGGAATAAAAACACAATTTGTGCATATGAGAAAAAAAAGAATAAGAAAAGGTGTTTTCTTCAAAGAAAATCATTTTCAGTAGGGGGTATGGTTTCCACGGGCGGCCAGCAACGGCCTTTGAGGCATGGACTCAATGAGGCTTTTAATGACGAGTTTGGGTATTCTACCCCACTCTTCCAGAAGAGCTCTTTCCAGTTCTTGGAGAGTTTGTGGGGGTTGTTGGCGGCCAGAAACTCGTCTTCCTAGAGCGTCCCAAACGTGCTCGATTGGATTCATGTCTGGAGAACACACTGGCCATTCCATTCGAACGATTCCTTCCTCGAAAAGGAAATCTTGCACGAAGTTTGCAAGATGTGGCCTGCAGTTATCGCCAATTAAAATGAAGTTATCTCCGATTGCTGCGCCGTAAGGGACTACAATAGGTCTGAGGATCTCATCCCTATATCGGCGACCAGTCAGAGCTCCATCTCGAATGATGTAGAGGTCAGTGCGCCCGTCAATGGAGATGCCACCTACACCAACACTCCTCTACCGTCAAATCTGACACTTTCAAGCACGAACGCAGGATTATTCCTACTGCCACGGTCCCTCCAGATGAAAATACGCCTATTATCCGGATTCACAGAAAAACGGGACCGTCAGAAAACAGAATATTGCTCCATTCATTTCTCCTCCAGTTGACATGATCGGTGCCCACCCCCTGCGATCGCGACGATGCCTAGATGTTAATCTAACACATACCATCGGTCGGCGAGCATACAGACCTACAGCATGGAGCCGGTTTCGGACAGTCTGAGTTGAAATCGTGGTGCCTGTAGCCGAGCGAAGTTGTTGTTGGAGAAGAGTAGCGTTCATGTTTCGGTGTCTCCGAGCTGTTAATGCTAAATACCGATCTTCATTGGGCGTTGTTGGCCGTCTACGACCTTGGCCTGGTCTTCGGTCTGCACATCCACCCTCCAAAAGGGTTTCAGATCCTGGAAATGACACTTTGTGACACTCCAATGGCTTGCGCTACTTCGGCTTGAGTTTGGCCCCCTTCTAACCTACCAACACTTCTCCAAGCTTCTGAATCTGTCAAATGACTTCGCTGAGACATCGTACTCATCGAAATAAAGCAATCACTGAATGCCGATCATCCTTGTCTTCATTCTCTTTTATCCATTTGAAAGTCAAATTTCATTCGCTGCCGCTGAAGCGACGTTTTTGACGTCGAACTCAAAATTTGCATACTCCACAGTTTGAAAACCAGAAAAATTTGAATTTGTGATTCTCTTCTTCTATTTTCGGCAAAAAAAAATTCGTTTATATCTTTATTTTATATAAAACTTCAAATATCCTTTAATTGTTTTGAGCAGTGTATATGAAAAGAAGTTATTGACGGAATGAGACAATTCTTGCAAAAATCTAACAGCATAAAGACAAGAAAGGAAAATCATCCGTCAAACGTAGATTATTAAAAGAATTACCAACTCTCATAATGGAAACCAAATTTTGTAGTTCAATAATTTAAATAAGAAAATATTTTAAAAAATACGTAACAAAAATCAAATCTAGAATTCAGCAATTATTGACAATGGCTGGAAACAGCTCCAGTTCTTTTGTGCAACTCTGTGTATGATTTATAAATTTTTATACATTTTACATATTATGCTAATGTTTAGCATAGTAAGGTAACGCATAACACAATTAAAAAATCACATTCAGCAATTAACATCAATACGTGGAAACTGTACTGTCTCTTCGTTGTACGACTTCTGTAAACCCCTATACATTTCATATAGGTTTTTTCTATCCATCATACATTAAGTTTATTATATCCATCATACATTAATTTCCTATAAAAAAATCCCTTAAAATTATTGAAGTCATACTTCACTTCATTCATATGCGCCAATATATCCAATACTTTGTACTGCAGTGTATATTATTTTATTTATATTCTACAAGAATCTCGCAAAATACTAAATTTAGTTAAATTTAAAATTCATTTCAAATTATAAAACACCTTTAAGCAATTTACTATATGGTTTATTAAATTTATGCACACCACGTACTATAAAAAAAATGCAGTAAACTTGAAAATACATGTCATAACTGAAAAAACATTTCACCAATCTTTTCTAATGGAAAAAACTTCAAGTAAAGCATTTCATCTGGATGTTGTGTGTGTCCATGAAAAGGAACGATACATATAAGCAGTGCATATCATATGCTATTGCAAGTATATTGCAGTAAATCTCATCATAATATATATTTCATCATATTTAAAGTATGGTAAAGCATTTAAATAAGAATTGATTTTCTCAGAAGACTAGTACATAATGAACCTTCTTATGTGACCCTGTAAATGAATGATAAATATATTGCATCCCATATTCCACAGAAAATATGTTTAATGCATGAAAATTATTCATAAGTTTTTTTTTTTTTTTTTTTTTTTTTTTTTTTTAGCAAAAGTAGCATCAATAAAATAAGCCACAAGCAGTTTTCCATTGTGTACAATAATATAACAGAATATCTTTGAGTTCTGCTGTATACGTACTTTAAGTGCGATAAATAACAACTTCCATACTATTCTTATTCTACTGCATCTTGAAAATGCATATAAATTTCATATGTTTAAGCAGTGTAATACTATTGAAATGCATCGCAAGTAACTTCCTCCTTAGAACATAACGTTACAAAATATACATTTCAGTGACTTGATAAATGTTGTATAAATATTACATACCGTATTTACTCGTGTATAGGGCGCACGCGTGTATAAGGCGCACCCCAACTGTACAAGTAAAAATGGCGATTTCTTAAAATCTCGTATATAAGGCGCACCATAAATTTGATGCGCTAATGAAGAATGACCAAATGAATTTCAGTAAAAAGAAAAAAAAAAAAAAAAAAAAAAAAAGTCGAAACAAACATTACACCAACAAGACGAAAATGCAATTTTAGACTTCGGGTTGTAAGAGAATGACGGAAAATAGGAATGAGTGACGGTGAAGAGAATTGTTAATTAGCGTTTAAATAATGACATTAGCTCTGTTGTATAAAAAACTGCAAGGAATGAAATAAATATGCAGTAATACTTCAATAAAGTAACATTTCCCGAGTTTTAATATCTTCTTTGAATAATTTCTTGTTTCATATGTATATCGTTCGACTGCATCCAACAGTAAAAAATTATTCCGTGTATAAGGCGCATCTAGGAGTTTTGCCCTAATTTTTTGGGGAAAAAAATGCGCCTTATACACGAGTAAATACGGTACTTCATTTTCATTACCGAACATGCCAGAGTAAACATGAATGACATCTATAAATTACATTCCAGTCCTAGTATATTTACGCAATTTAGAATTCTGACAGACAGACAGATGGTCGCAAACCCAACTCATAAACACTTTAACTATGTTTGAAAGTGTTAAAAGAAAAGGAAAGATAGGCCATTTTTTTCATTCACCTGCTCAGAAAGTGTCAAACCAGCAACCTTTTCAGAGCTAATAAAAATGTTTTCATGTGAATTGAAATTGCAAGATAAATTAGTAGAAATTTGTTAAATTGACTTAGCTTGGTTGGTAATTATGAATAATGATCGGTTTATTTAATATATTTTCATACATTAATTATAATCACCAGTTTATTTTAATATTCTTTAGTAATTATTAATAATAACCGGTTATTTTTAATAATTAAAAATTAATAGAATTAATCATAACATATATATTTAATGAATATCTCTATTTCTTGATTAAAGATCATTTAATAGATTTTTTTTAAAACAAAGGATTTATTTTAGAAATTTACAAAGTTTGATTTTTGAACTTTTTATTTATTTATTTATTTATTTTATTTATTTTTTGCAAAAATTTAAATGTCAAATTTTAAATATAAGTCCTTATTATCATTCAGTTCTGAGTAAACCAAAATTTTCTTTTAAATTATAAAGCAGGATAATAAATTAAAAAATACTTTATGAAACCATCATAATCAATCTAGACAGTATTTGAAAAAAAAAATACCTATTTGAAAATAATCTATTATACACTTGAAAAATGTTCTTTTTATACACGTTTAAAAATCATTTTATGAAACTTTTCTTTGATTTATCGACAGAGTATGATTTGTAACTTGACGTCAAAAGATAAATGACTTAATCTTGTTTTCCAAAGTTCATAAAATTGATGTCAAAGACGGATCTTTAAACATGATTGAGCGGTTTAGTATTTGACAATTTCTCAGAAATATGTATTTTTAAATTTTAACTTTTCGATCATCATTAAAATCCAACTAACTATACAATCGATAAGATCTATATGTTGGATTAAAAAGTTGTCTTATTTTACTTGTGGAATAATACGTATAAATTAAAATAGTAAATCCCATTAGCGCCATATTTTTAACAATTTCATATACAGTCGCCTCTCGTTAATTCGAACTCGTCGGGACCACAAGAAATGTTCGAATTATGGAAAATATGAAATGAAAACATGCTTAATATGGTATTATTACAAAGGAATTAATGTTATAGTGGTTTTTTTTAATTTATTTCGTCTGTCATCATTGGAATATGACGTAATATTAAATTAGAATGTACATAAACTAATTAAAAGATTAGAAACAAGCTCAATGGAAAAAAAAAGAAAACTAAAGCGTCACTAATGGACAGACGGGGCACTAAGAAAGTGGATATCAAATGCATTGGATTATATACTCGTTCGGAAAAATTTTCATAAAAATCAAACAAAGAAAGTTATTCAAATGATCTGAAATTTGTGAGAAAGAAAAGGAAAATGAAAATTCGGAATTCTCGTTAGTTCGAATTAAACGAAGTCAAGAGAAAATGTGTTCAAATTAATGAAAATTTTTAACGTTATTCTGCTATTGGAAATTTCGGGACTTCATGTTTAGTTCGAATTAAGGGAAGATTCTAACTAATCGATTTCGAATTAACGAGAGTCGACTGTACCTCATTATAATCTTTTGTATCAGTAATAAATGGTAAGCCCAGAAAAGATATAGTATATTCATGAATTAAGCATATTATTACTTCTGACTTTTCATTTTGTTAATGTAATTATCTTATAAATAAGATACAAAATACCTTGGGTTTTTTATTATTATAATTTAGGGAGAATCGGTTGTACTTTATAACAAGTTAAATTATTTTTCTTTACAATGTATTCAATTCCAATCTATTTTTAAACTATCCATAGTAAAAAGTGTAACGTTAAATTTATAAAAATAATATACATGTGATATTTTTTCCAGAGACATTTTGAGTTAATGAAAGCTTGTTATTGTAATTCGAATATTTAATTTTAGGAATCAATATCTTCAGTACATCAAACTATAAAAATTTTCAAGAAATTTTGCTAAAAATAGAGCTTAGAAGTGGTGATTTTTCACATAAAACTAAGCTGTAATTTTGGTTTAATTCTTAAATAGATTTTTTTTTCAATCAAATAAACTTTGTAATAGAATAAAATAAAACTTGGGTATTACAAATCTCTACTTATTTGAAGCAATAAAACATAATGCGATGCCTAATAATGCATAATATATCACAAAATATGCGTTTTATGTAATGTTTCGTTCTTTTTGGAAAAATTGGGATAGCAAAAAATAAAAACAATATAATCTATCATAAAAAGAACACAGGAATAAAAATCTTTCGTACTTCAGCAGGTTTCCTATAAATATTATGTAAATGTGCCTAAAATTTCTTCCAAAGAGAAACATTTAAGCAAAATTGAAAAACTTTAATAGTTTTTCAAATTTACATCTTTGGTTTTTATTTATTTACATCAATATTGAATCAAACATCTAAATCCCCTCCCTCCAATCTATTTTTTCAAATTTATATATATATATATATATATTTTTTTTTGGTTAAACATGTCACCCATCCAGAAACAAGAGAAATATATTTTTTCCCTTTACAGTGAATTTACAGATATTAAAACCAATGAATCCGATGACAAATGAATAACAAAATATAAAGCCTACGAAAAAGTATATTTTTCTTTTGTTCACACATGCTTCACGTCTGTTCACATGTGCTTCGTCGGTGGGACAATAAGAAAAGTTTTTGCAATTAAAAAAATTACTTAAAAAAGTAAGAAGAACTATAAAGTTCATTATGAAAAATACCATGTGCGACAAAAAAAGTTCTGTTTGTTATATTGAGTAGTTTTTGTTTAGAAAAATTAGCCTAGTTATGAGAAAGAGCTATGATTATGTGCCTCAATATCCTTGATATTGACTTAAAATAAACTACAAATTGTATTTTATAGGATTAATTAATAGTATTAATGCAATGAACTATTTTCATAATTTTTAAATAGAAAAATATTATTAAAAAATCATTAATTAGTTATTATTATTATTAATTATTTATTAATTTTAAAAAATTAAATGTAGTTACTTTTTAATAGTTATTCTCAAAGAATTTATTTATCATTTATCTTCAAATAGTTACTTACTATCATTCACTGGATTTCACTTAACATAATTAACAAAAATTCAGAAACTGTACGCGAAACTGGCGAATGAGGTGCATTCGCCAGTTTGGATCATTTTATGAAATATTTAGATCTTGGTGCAATAGTTGTTGAAAGCTTATACAAAAATGCATGAATATAAAATTTACTAATAAGGAGAGGGCCAAATTTGATAATCGCAGATTTTGAATATTTAAATATGTTGTAGAGTTGAGGCCCCATACTATCAGGTTCAATGGATTTTATACAGCCTTCTTTAATTCTAGATAATTAGGGGGAGGGGGAGAGGTCCAATATTATAAATAAACTTAAGAACTTACTTTGTAAGGTTTTATGCTTTGGCATAGCTTAATCGATAGAGAGTTCGCTCCCTGAACCGTAGACTTCCGGTTCGAGTACTTTTTTATATATAAATATACTAATAAATACATGGTCAATTTAACTAATTTTCTGCAACTGAATCGCTGCATAATATGTCTATTTTTCTTCATTTATTATTTATCAACGTAAAGCAATTGAATAATTTTGTTCAAATAGTGATTTAAAAAAACAATCTTTTATTTCCCTTTATCTCTTATAAAATAAATGAATGAGATGAAAATACCAGATTATCGAAATAAGCTACATCTTTTTTCTCCTTAATTGTTTGGTAAATGTAATTGTAACTGAATAATCTAAATTTAAGAATTTAAAATCATATAATAATTACAATTTGAATATTAAAATTTTTATTTAGCCTTTTTAGCATTATCAAACTTTTCTTAGCATTTTTAGAAAGTAAAAAAAGAAGATAGATCTATTATGATTAGCAGTAATTCCAAATTCCAAGGCCTCTAATAACGACAAAAAGAAAAATAAATGTAAAAGGAAAAAGAAAATGAACTCAAAATAATTAAAAGTGAAGCATATACGTATTGCCAAATTAAAAATTTTTAATATGCAAAAGAAGGGGGGGGGTTGTAATTTAATTCTAAAGCTTTTTTAAAATAAAATTATAAAACTTATTTTAAAAATAGAACAGTATTATCACCATATCTACTTCTATTTTCGAGGCAATATATAAATGGTGTTTCTTTAAACTCACAAATTGACACCATTATTAGATATCATTACATCAACAAAGAATACATGAATTACGTTTTACAAGTATTATAACAGTTTAAAGTATTTATAAAATATATTTTAGAAGTCATAAAAAAAAAAAAATTGCAACGATTTACTTACAATAAAAAAAATACATTAAAATTATAACTGACACACATTCTTTTAATTGATAGTGTGTTTATTTAATTTCAATTACAAGTATGTTTACAAAACGAAAAAAAAAGTGAAAAAAAAAACTTAGCGTGCTGAAGGATCAAATCCGAAGCCCGCGGATGCGACGATGCGATGTACCAAATGAGCTACGCTAATGCGGAATAAACTTTTTAAAGAAAATGCTTAAGTTGTATTTCAATATTAGACTCCCCCTCCTTTTTCTCGAGAACTAAGGATCGTTGTATAAAATCCGTTGAACCTGAGACAAAAGGACCTCTATTCTATAGCATTTCTAAAAATAAGCAAAATCTGTGATTATCAAAGCTGCCCCTCCCCTTGTAACATTATACTTATTAAATTCAATAATACTCGTTTAATAGGATTCCATCTTAAATAGGAATTAATTAGCATGTCAACCAAGAATCATAACTTATCATGGGACATCACTGAATTCAAAAATATTTGCATTCAGTGCTAATATTGCATTGAATTGCATTTATATTATACATTATATATTATTATTTAATTATATTATTATTATAATATTATTTATTATATGTTATATTTAATTATATTATATTATTATTTAATATTGTTTATTTAATTGTTATATTTGATTGAATTAATTGTGTAAGATAGAAATTAATAACCATAATAATAATTACCATAACCGCCTAAAATCATTACCTATGATGGAGTGTAATAGAATTAACTACGTATGATAGCATTTAATAGAATGAAAAAAGCGTTTATTAATATTTTTAAATTTTGTTTCGATTTTGATAAAGGTTAGAATGACTCGATAAATTCTACAACGATTACATAGATTAAATTTCAGTCTATTTAGCTGCGTATTTTTGCGCTGTCATATGAAATAGACGAACAGACAGACAGATGGATGGACCAATCGACGGTTGATAGTGCTACGTATGTACATCATTACGAACGCACCTAGAAAAGCTTTCTTTACATTTTTTTTTCTTTAAATTTTTCTACCAATGTATTTTTAAGTAACCGTTAAATGCTGTAAATCCAATAAATGTTGTAATTATATAAAAAAAGAAGATGATTTACGTTTTTTTTAAATTTTGATTAAAGGAAATAAAACAAAAACAAAAGAAAATGGGAAAAAAGTTGCGTAATTCTAAAGCTAAAGAAAATAGTTATTGTATTCTGTAATACTTAATAGTAAATAAATATAATGCAATGTTAGAAGGAAAGTAAATGTGAAAAATATTTTTCAATTCTTAAATAAAATATTGTGCTCAAAATTTGTAACAATATTTTAATTTTCTAACATAGTTTTTATGCTCTTTTAATTCCTAATATCTATTTATTTGCAATTATTCTACAAAATATGCATCAAAATGTGAATGCAGCTTTAAAATCATTAAAGAAAAAATTCTACAGTAGTTTAAAAATTGTTTAAACATTAAAGCATTAAACACTATTAATTTGAAAATTATACTTGTTATTCTCAAAGCACTCATAAAAAGTAATGTTTTAAACAAATTATGTAAAAAATACCTAAATTTTTCTACATTTAAACTTTCTCACTAACTATTAAAAACCAAAAAGAAATACAACTAAAAAAATGAAAAAAAGGCCTGTAACATTGTTCCATTATTTGCGCAACACTCAGAAAAAAAATTATTGAAACCAATGATTACACAGATCTTCATTTTACAATTTTAAGTCGAGTAAAAAGAAAAAAAAAAGTATTTTGTTTTTAGAAAGTACGTGATTGATGCATCTACCTTAAAATTTGTAACTGTTATACTTAAAATATGATATTAAAAATTAAATATTAACAATCTATGGTGCTATACTGGCAAAATTATTATTAAAACTATGTTTTTTTTCCTTTTTGGTTATTCAAAAATATCTAAATAACATTTTTAATTTATAAAAGTGCACTGAATTATATATATATATATATATATTGTATTGAATAAGAATTGTGTCAAAATAGAATAGAACTCAGAATAGACAATAGACATAAAAACTCAGAATAGACATACACATTTTGATATATATTTAGTGAATTGGCAAAAAAATAAAAGAACAACAAAAAAAAATGGATTAAGCATAGATTATAAAACGTTTATAATGTATAAAAATAACCTATATAATATGTATAATTTAGTTTAGAAAAAAACGCATAACTGTTTGAAATATCTCTTTTAGCAATTTATTCTAATATAGATATAAACATACTTGAATACTTTTATTCAGACCTGTAGTGCACCTAGTACGCCAGTATTTAGCCAAAATTTAATTGAAATAATAACACTTTTAAAATTACTGAAACCACATTTCAAAAATTAACATCGATAGATAGCCTTGTATTCAACACTTTTCGTGGCTCTATACTTTATTTTATCTATATTCGACAAACATTTCTTAGTAAATGGAATGCAGTTAGGTTTAAAATTGCATAACTCATTTAAAAATTACCTTTAAGCAATTTACACTCATACTCACTAATCTTTACGGACTCATTATGTATATATATATATATATATATATATATATATATATACAGGTGGTTATCAAAATAATAGAAACACTTGTGAATGAAAGGGACATTTAAGAATTCCCGTCGTAAGCATTAAAATGTAATCTTAGCTACCAGATTTTTTTAAATATAAAAAGTACATATATTAGGTAGTATGAGAGAGCTCTAGAAAAGTTGTCTACGTTTTGAGTTTTTTTTTTTTTTTTGTTTTTTTTTTTTTTGTTAGAAGCGTAAAATGTCAGAGCTCACAGATTTTTAAAGAGGCCAAATTGTAGGAGCCCGACTAGCTGGAGCAACGGTGACCGAAACATCCCAATTTATAGACATTTCTAGAGGTATTGTGTCTAAAGTCATGACAGCATACACACAGCGCGGAAAGACAAGCTCAGCAAAGCAAAATAGTGGACGGAAGGAGAAGTTGAATGAAAGAGACCGACGGGTATTGAAGCGGATTGTAATGTCTAAAAAGAAAACAACTGCAGTCAAAGTGACCGCAGAGCTCAATCAGCATTTGGATTCTCCAGTGTCAACAATTACAGTTCGGAGATACCTTCATAAAGAGAACATTTACGGCAGAACAGCAATTCCCAGCCACTTGTCACAGATGCTAATGCCAAACGTCGTGTAGAGTGGTGCCACAACCACAAAACCTGGTCGATTGATAAGTGGAAGACTGTTATATGATCAGACGAATCATCTTTCACATTTTCTCCCCAACAGGACGGGTACATGTCTGGAGAACACCTGCACAAGCGTATGATCCTGATTGCCTCCGTCCAACTGTCAAGCATGGAGGTGGATCGGTCATGGTATGGGCACGGGCAGCCGTGTCATGGTTTTCTGCTGGTCCATTCGTAACGCTGAAAGGAAGGATCACTGGGGAGAAGTATAGAGACGTTTTAGCTGACCAGGTCCATCCCATGATGCAAATTTTATTTCCTGCAGGAGATGGAATTTTCCAGGATGATAATGCCCCTTATTCATGCAGCCAGAGTTGTCCAATTATGGTTTGATGAACATGAGGATGAGGTGGAACATCTACCTTGGCCCGTACAGTCCCCAGACCTCAACATAATCGAAACGTTGTGGTCTATTTTAGAGCTTTCAATCCGGAATCGATATCCTCCACCGGCATCTCTCACGGAACTTTCACAATATCTCCATGAAGAATGGTACAATATTCCTCTAAACACTATTCAGAATTTGTATGATTCGATTGCCAGCGGTTGCAAGCTGTATTACATGCCAAAGGCGGTCCTACGCCATATTAATAAAGAATTCCTTCAAAATCTAGGGTGTTTCCATTATTTTGATAACCACCTGTATATATATACTCTTTTATGAGAAAAGTATGAAAATGATGACAAGATGAAAAAAATGTAAAAATGGGTGTAACAACAATGAACCACAAAAGAACAACACCAAAAAAACAAAACAAAATAAACTCCCTGCTCTTCAGAAGGTGGGAGGAGCAACAGGTATCAAAAAGTTATAAAAAAGTGTATCCTCACAGGTTTCGCAAGGCATCAGAAAACTGCATACTCCAATTATATAAAAAAAAATAACTGAGAACAATTAAAAAAATTTTTAATAAACCAAAACTATAAAATGAATTAACATTAAAAACTGAATTTACTAAATAGCCAACAACAAAATCATAACATAAATCAACTCGTAACTAAAATATTTAGAAATTTCCAAAATAACATGAAAAATCTCAAAAACTGAGCAATAAACTGAACTAAATAGACATGCAGCAATGCGATGCCCCCAGCTTTACCTATGAAGAAAACAGAAAAAAGATACCTGTTAGAAAATTATCGCATTATACCTCCATACTTGCATGAGCGGGAGTATGTATATATATATATATATATATATATATATATATATATATATATATATACATACATGGTGATACAAAATTATGTGGACAATCTGATATGACAAATCAGGCATACGACAAGGCTAAAAAATCACACAGGAACATAGGACTGCAAACCACTTATTGAGCCACAAATACAGGGTGTTTCATCCTAACTCAATTTGGGTTGACTGTAATAAGTTTCAGAAAACTGAAGTATATTTTAACAAAACATTTAACTGACATTCTCACCTTTATTTTAAATGTGATAACACCAAACAAAAGTGGTAGAAGCGTGCATTATGCGCGCCAGCAATATGCACTTGGCACCTCACATTATGGACTGTGATGATCAGTTTATACGGTATCATCGATTTGCTTGAGCAATATGTTTTTTCAGATCTTTTCGAAACGTTATCACATTTCACACAAAGTAAGGTACATATCGTTGCATTTACATATAATATTTTTAATTAATTTAACTTTTTATTTTTATAATTTTTATAATTTATATTTTTAATTAACTTTCAAACCGGGTGTAGCTAGGATGAAACACCCTGTATTTGTGACTCAATAAGTGGTTTGCGGCCCTATGTTCCTATGTGATTTTTTATCATTGTCGTATGCCTGATTTGTCATATACAGTTTGTCCACATAATTTTGTATTACCCTGTATATATAAATATACACACACACATATATATATGTGTAGTAAAACTTAAAAACGCATATTTAATTAAAATGTATTTAAAGCCAATATCGCTATTATATAACACTTTGGACAGAACTTACTAAATTAAATCTTTTGTGTGTCCCTATAAAAACTATCCAGTTGGAATTGAAATAACTCATATTAAGCCTCAGCGACCCATATCAAATTTCCCAGCGGCTGAAGTGTAACAGAATACTTTTGACAGTCCCTGTAAATAAACTAAACATGCTAGAAATGTCAGTTGAAATGGGGTTCGTGCTTATTTAAACATCAATAACTTTCATTTTAATTTCAGAGCAATCCTAGTATATTTATGAGAGTTAGAGTACGGACAGATGAACAGACAACCGAAGTTGTAACACTTTTCAATCTTTTTGTAAAAATACATACAAATAGGAAAGATTGATTTAAATACATTATTAAGTTAAACGAAATTTTTTTGTTTATACACCATATTTTTATATATAGCATATATTTTTTCAAATATCATATTATTATTATTATATTATTTTTATTTATATTTTATATAATATTTTAATAAAGATTGTAGTTTTATAATATGTATGTAAAAAGATATGTATTAAATGAAACATCATCTCGTCGCATTAGTTTTATAAATATAAAATTCTATGTATAAAAGTACAATACAATATTTTTTATGGAAAATAAAAAAGAAGAGTAAATATAAATATTTTTTCTTCTTTTCATAAATTAATTCATTTTGTAACATTAAAAACATTTTATGTTATTTTTACCTTTTTTGAAAATATATTTATAAGATAAAATGTAATCTAATTTATGTTCAAAATTTAAAAAAAAATTCTTTCCCAGATTTAACACTTTGAGCTTTGATGGTGGAATTTTCTACCACTTAGTTTTCATTTCGAAATGTCACACTGGTACCGGGATATTCCAACAGATTTATTTGAAAAAGATTTAATGCATTTTTTCGTGCATATAGTAAACCGAATTTTTCCTTTGCAAAATATTCGTGCCAATGTGACATTTAGAATTTTGAAGAAATTTACACACCAAAGCTCAAAGAGTTAATATAATACCCATATTCTAATTAGTGAAATTTCCCGTAAAGTAAATATTTTTAGCGATAGTTATCATTACATTTATTAGATATGGTGATCAAAATGAATCAGAAAATCATCTCTTGTACGAGAGTAAATGTTTTGGAACTCATTAGAGCTTTATCAATCATTGTCAAAATTTAATTTATTACCTTTCATCGGAAAACGTGTGACAGCATTAAAAAGAGAATAGCGTGATTTTAAAATTGTTTCAAGTAGTTTTATAATTTAAAAGTTATAAGATAGATAATATCGAATTTTCTTAATATGATTCAATACACAACAGACCTGCCAAATCTATTATAAATTATGTCTAGTGTACTACTAATACTTAAACTTTTGTAATTATTTAAACTTTAATTTTTTTCACCAGTGTCTAAAATTAAAAGTTAATCTCTTTATTTTATAGAGGTCCAATATCTATCTCTTATAATAATGGCAAACATTGTATATTTACAAATAAGTTTTTCTGTGAAGTTGTAAGTATTTGCTTCTATTTACCCGTAAAGCATGGTGACGTAACTGCAACGTCATTGTGAAGTCACATTGTGACTTTGTGACCGTCGATTGTCGATGTGACATCACGTGACGTCGATGTGAAGTCACAGTGACTAAAATGTGAAGTCGTTAAGGCCGTTTTAGGGCTCTTTTGTGACGTTTCACAGAGTGGTCATAATGTGACAAATTTGTGAAAAATGTGTCATTTGTGACTAATTTGACATTAACATTGTGACGAAACTGTGACAAAAGCGTTTTAAATAGCCAGATTAGACAAATTTAAATAGCCAGAAACGTGTTTTTTAAAGTAAATAACATGTTTTGAAGGATATTTATAATTTTCTAAGGATTTTTAAGAAAGTCACATCTCAGTCACAATGTGACGTCACTGAGTGGTGGCGTTTTGGTCACAAATGTGATGTGACCAAAGTGACTCACAGTGACATCACTCTGACCATGCATGCTATTAGGGTAATAGAGATGAAAAATGTCCTTCACAATCGGAAATTAATAATGTTGATAACAATAATCGACGTTATCGCTTTATAATTAATGTCAGATACTTTCACTTCTAAATCACTCTTTGCTTTTTTACTTATTGGATATGGTGATCAGGATTAATCAGAAAACCATCTTTTGTAAGAGAGTAAATGTTTTGGAACTCACAAAAGTTTCAACAAAAGTTTCACAAAAGTTTCACTGTCAAAATTTAATTTATTATCTTTCATCAGCAAACGTGGGCGGTTTTAGCAAATGTGGGAGACAATAATAATGGAATGGCATGATTATAAAATTGGGTACTACTATGTTATCTCGTCGACTAATTTCGTCAAATTATACAAGTCGCCAAACTAATAGCCAAATTATACATATTGACATAATTTTCATTTTAATCAGTGAAAAAAAAAACATATAATTAGTAGAATATTAATAAAAAATATTCATAAAAAGTCGAAATAAAAGTCACTTAATGACATTTTAAACACGTGAATCGTATTTAATGTCATTAAATGTGGCAGTCACGATCCTCCGTTATTCGCATTTAATCTTATAGTTTGGCGATATTTTTTTGGTCGACGGGATAACCTAGTAGTACCTAAAATTGTTTCAAATACATTTATATTTCAATTAGTATAAGTAGAAACGATCAAACTTTCTTAATGTGAATCGATAGACCAGGACTAACCAACACGGTGCCCTTCGAAAGTTTTCAATCCGCCCTTTCAAATGATTTATGCCAGTAAAAGTTATTTAAATAAAAATCCATTTTAAAGTATATTCTATTTTAAAATGCTTAATATTCCATGTGATTTTTTTATTTTAAGTAGCATTAATATCTAGCTTTTTACTCTACAATATATTTTTATAGGCTTTCTTTTTGTAAAATGTAATTTTAACTTTACCTATGATTTAGCCTTCTTTTTCTTACATTATTTTTACATCTCGCTTTGCTTTTATTTTAGGAGATATTATGGCTTATGTTGTGAGGTGTCTGTGTATCGTAAAAGATGCATGCATATCATTACTCATTACAACAGTTACCAGTATTGATACCTTCTTAATTCTGAAAATCGAATTCAACGAGAAATTCCCAGTAAGTTTCACTTCAACCCGTTCGGGCCCGATTTTTTTTCAATTTTTAGAAAAAATCACTTTTATGTTAATAACAATAACATTAGCTTATTAACTAGATTAATTAGGTTTTAACGAATACTTCATTGTCTGAAAGATAACTAATGGTGCTGTTTTGAGTAATTTTCGATTAACATTCATATGACAAAAGGCTAAGGATAAATTTTTGGAGATGTTTAGAAAATATTGTATTTCTATAAGATTTAATTTATATTACAACTTTCTATTCTTTTAACTAAGGTACCTGTGCCTAATTCGGACACCCTAAGGAAAATTTATTTTTGTCACCCCCATGTACACGTGATAGCACTCCAAAAATATTTGACCATGATCCCTGGACTGTTGACTATCATTATTAAAATTAGTGACCTTGTAACGATTCCGGTTTTATTTAAATGATAAAAACAAAAAAAATGTTAACAAATGTACATATAAGGAACCACCAGTCCCTATTATGGACAAGTGCCTCCTTATTGACCTACTACACAGGGTGCAGGGATGAGCCACTTTTCCATGGAATTTTAGAGGAGAGGGGTTTAAAAAAAAGTATATCTTAAAGTATTGCGGGGGAGGGCACAGTAAATATCTTCAGAACATACACTTTAGAGAGGGGGGTCATTTTCTGTTGTGGCTCTTTAAAGACCAATGCAAAGCACCTCACTTAATACAAAATATTATGAAATAATGTAGTTGGTTATGCTAAGCTTTCAATTTTTCTGAATCTGAAGATTCACCTGCTGTACTTCCATTGTGGACATAAGGTGTCCGTATTGGGAATCAGAAATAGTTTTATTAGATCTTGTAATAAATAAATAAAGAAAACTTTTTAAAACAATATATGCAGTAGCAATTGAAAATATGTTTTAAAAGCTTTCTAAAAAACCCCACTTTTCAATATTTAAAGTTATTTTACAATATCTAATAAGAATTTAAATTTGCCTGTAATTACGATCAGCATTCTACGAAAAAACAAGTTTCCTTCTAAATGGCGAACAGCGCGCTTTTTTGTACTTTCCAGGCTTAATTATATTTTCAACTGCTTTTCTTCACGGATATGTAGCGCGATCTTTCTATCAAAATTGTTACTTTTAAAAATATTAGGGATGTCCATATTGAGAGCACTGTCCATATAGGGTACAAGTACCTTATTCTTTTTGCGCTTTATTAACTTGATTCTTTCAGGAAAGAACCTTTTTCTTTAAATTTCAAGAGTTAAATATATGTTTAAAATAAAAGAATCATAAACAGAGCAAAACGAATTAAGCAAAAAATAATAATTATTTTTATTACTAAATGCCTAAACATAAATGAAATCATTTAGCAAATGCATAGCCATAGACTAAAATTATTGCATATAAATAATAGCAAAGGTATTCCTTACAATTAAATAATATTCCATTAAAAGACATATACTATTATAGAGAACTTGATTCAAAAGGGCTAATAATAATTCTTAATTTAAAGCAAAAATTCTTCCTTCGGAAGTTTCGACATGAATTTGCTATTTCTTCTATTTCTTAATCAAAAGAAGAATCGATACTGGCAACCCAGCAACCTATGGTTAATTAATACATTTTCAGACATATTAAAATTGGCGCCCGTCAATGCATGTTATTTAATGAAGTACATCCGCACTTTATGAAATGTTGGACAGCCTTGCGACAGAAAATTGACCCGCCAAATCTATTATGTCTAGCCCTCTAAAGGTCTTGTAAAAGGGTAAAATTGTACTTCTGCTTTTTCTGCGTTTTGTTTTAAGTGCTAAAGAAAATGTGATTCTTTTAACATTATATATATAAACAAAACTAAATTACAAATATGGACGTAATTCTTGAGAGCATTAGTCATTCTTCAATATATTGTTAATTCATAAAAACTACAGAATTATATTATCTTAAATATTCCTTATATTCTGGTGAACCTGGAGTTTAGAGAACAGAATAATACGTGCCAAATATAGGAGCTACTATACAAGGCTACCATATTACTAAAACTTAAACTTATGAAAATTTTTAAGATTTAATTTTTTGTCACCAGTATTTAAAATTAAGAGTTTAGTCTTTTTATTTTAAATAGGTCTAATATCATCTTCTTATGTGGTAATAATAATTAGCATCATATGTTCACAAATACGTTTTTCACGGAAACTTTAAGAGTTTGCATTTATTTCATAAAGCAGAAACATTCCCTTCACTATCTCAAACTAATAATGCTGATTAAAACAACTTTGAAATTGCTTATAAATAACGTGGGCAGTTAGATTTACGTTTTTGAATCCACTACTTTCACAATTTATATATTTTTAAAAATCAATATCAACAACATATTTATTTATTTTTATTCATTTACTTATTTATTTTGGTGGGAAGGGAACTTTCAAATGTTTTATGCATAGTTGTCAAATGTTTATTTATTATATTTTCTTAGAATTAATGAACCTGGAAACAGAGCTACGTGATAAAAATGCATCATAAATTGTGTAATTATATATAATAATTATGTAAAACTAAGAAGAATGTCACAGGCTTACCACAATTAGCATTTTACTTACCCATCATACGTAGTATAGGGTAAGTCTTGCAATCGTTTTGAAAATCGAAAAAAAGTTTTTGACGGATTTACACGTTTTAGATAGTGGAGATTCCGAAAAAGAT
Organism: Maratus speculifer; assembly: GCA_964019185.1. Lineage (NCBI taxonomy): Eukaryota > Metazoa > Arthropoda > Arachnida > Araneae > Salticidae > Maratus > Maratus speculifer. The sequence goes on from OZ025297.1 coordinate 31,703,354, forward strand.
ATTTTTAGAAAACAAATTTGCCGTCCGGCTGTCTGTCTGTCAGTCTGTCTGTAAGCGCTCTATCTCCCGAAAAAATTGTGATAGAGATTTGAAATTTTGTATGTAGTTAGTATGTAAGAATGGGACGAAGCCTATTTAATATCAGTAACCTCGATTATCCGGAACTATTTTTTTCGGACTCTCGAAAAATTCGTTCTGATGAAAGGTATAAAAAAATTTTCGATTTTTTTTGTTTTAAGGCATGGACGTAAAAGGCAATAAAATAACACACATTTTGCATATAGAACGAAGTCGATCGGATTATTAGTTGCCGAGATATTTGTAATCCTGTTTTCCACATTCTTCGATTTTTCATGACTCTGTATTTCATTCAAATTTCAATTCAGAGGGATATTTTAATTGGGAATGAGACGCTTAATCTGACGCAGTCAATAGTTAGTTAATAGAATTATTATTTTTGGAGTTATAAGGATGTTTCTTTTACGCAGTTCGGTACTACTTGAGTACTTTGGAGTTTTATATAATTTGTCCTATTTGGTAATCAGCAGTTCTTTAATAGAGCATTACTATGTATATTAACAATATTTAATTTTTGTTTATGAATAGCAATGCATTGTATAAATAGTTTTCACGTGTTTTATTTCCTTATACATATCCATGATGGGTAAGTATTACGGTGGCCTCCAACGACTAATTTTTTATTTATTTTTTTTTTTTAGTTGCCGATAACTCCCTTGACATATGCATCTATATACATAGATATGAAAATACCGTACTTCATATTTTTTCAGGGTATTGTGTCTACAAAGTTGCATTGTCATGTTATACAATAAATCTGATCAACTTCTGGGAAACTCATGTATTATTTCTTACTTTTAGATGATTTTTCCCAAATCAGATAAAAATTTAACACAGTAACATGTGCAGAGGGTAGTTTTGAACAGTAGCGTATCAAACAGGCATGCTGACTATTACATCCTACTAGACTTCGGGTTTTATTCACACATTGTATTCACTTGAGTACTTTAAATAATTACATAAAACAAACAGTCATTTTATATCGTAAATATTAAGGAAAAAATAAAAACAAATTTTTTAGCATTACTTATACAGAAGTTTTATCAGGAAAAAAAAGGACAGGAAACACTCTCTAAGGTATGAAAAGAACAATTAAAGGACCACATGCGATTACACTCATCTAAAATTCGACTTTTATAGAAAAATGTGTGATGGGGCAGCATGAATTCAACAACTAGTATGACCATGTCGTATTTTAATTCATTCATAATTATCCTTAAATTTTCCCACAACTTACTTACAATCCTGTTAAGATTTATTGTTTTACATTGATCTAAATCTTCCTTACGCTATGAAATAAATGTTAGCTATTACAATAGAATTTGAACACCGGTTACAAAAACATGAATTTCCATTTTAGAAATCCAGTAAAGCTTAAAGTATCATTGTAATAGGCTAATCTAAATGTATCTTATCAAATTAGATTTGAATAATAATATAATAATAGTCACATCCTATCCTCTATAATATAAAAATGTATAATGAAGATTATAAATTCAGAAATAGTTCGAGACAGTTTATCTCATTAAAATATGAACCACCTAGAGCAGATCGAGTTAGCATACTAAAATTTATTCTCCTTAAAACTGTCAAAGACTGTATATTGTTTACAAATTGTTTTAAATTAAAAAAAAAATCTAACGTCAGCTTTATGTATTTGAAGCAGTTTCAAACTCCAGTCATCAGATAATCAGATTTCTCCATCACACTATGCTGGAAAAAATGACACTTTCAAATCTGAGTAAATCAAATTTATTACTTTGTTATGAAAGTTTTTGTTTCAAATATGACTAAAGATTGCTTTCAGTTCTTCAATACCGGAAACACTCAGTTTAAAAAAATAAAAAATAAATTTTTGTTCGATAAATACAGAAAATTTCACTAGGTTCATTAAATTTATTCATATTACTTCATTTGTTACGTTTTTGAATACAGTGCTTATTTCAGTAATATTTTATAACTTGAAATGTAGCGAACTACAATTTTATTGTGATTCGCAGAAGAACACGTAAAAGCTGCCATAATGTAAACGCAGAAGCGTAGAACTTTTTCTTCAGCCTTTGAAACCGTAGAGTGTATGACTTTTTTAAAAAAAAGACTTCACTGGTGAAATTTGATAACCACTAACAATATAAATATAAACATCATGTGTTGTTATAAAAACCCTCTTTGCATAAAGCGTCATGTGCTCATACTTGAGTGTGTTCAATATCTATGTTTTTTGAAATGTATATATAATTGTCTCAAAATTGAGTAATTTTGATTCGGATCGAGATTTATTATGCAGCATACTCAGGTTTGAGTATTTTTTGTTCAGTTCTGAAAATGCCATTTTTAGAGTGTAATTTAAATTTGAAGATTAGTTGCTTTGTATGATGTATTGAAAGTTTGCTAAGTAAAACGTTATTATATTTGATTGTATAGAAATTAAGCAGAAATGATCATTAGCTTATACCTACAAAGCAGTCTAAGCATTTTTCCAGTACTTACGATGAATCACAATCAAACAATTTGCATCAGATAAGGAAGAAAGGAGCAGTTTCATTGAAGAAAGCTAATGATTATGGGTAATTTTTTTAAATACTTACGGATGTTATTCTATAATATGCTTTCATCACATCATATTTCATATTATTATTCGTTCATTGCAGTAACGAAATAACTTTTATGTGTGGAAGAATTTCCTTTTAAAAGAAAAAATTCCATTTTGTTAAAGTATAAGAATTGTCTCTTCAAATTTTTATCTTTACTTATTTTCCAGAGTGAAAGAGAGATAGAGAGAGTGAAATTACAAACCAGAACCAATAAATAAAAAATATATTCTTAAAAAATGTATTGCGATATTCAATCCCGCCGTTATTAATGCATCATGTTTAGACAAATATACTATAAAAATGATTTTTAATTCAACAAATACGAGTAAAATATTGAAGTGTTGATTAAATTAAAGACACTTAAAAATATTAAAAACATTCTAAAAAAATACAAATTACATTATACAATAATTATAATCTTATTTTATCACAAAAGTATTGATAAGAAAGAAAGTACATAATATTACAAAAGAAAAAATTTAAAAAAAATATTCATATATTCATATATAATATATGAATAAATTCATATATTATATGAATATATTCATATAATATATTCATATAATATGAATATATTATATGAATATAATATATTCATATAATATGAATATATTATATTCATATATTCATAGAATATATGAATATTCATATATTCTATGAATATTCATATATTCATAGAATATATGAATATATGAATATATATTCATATATTCATATGAATATATGAATATATATTCATATATTCATATATTCATATGAATATATGAATATATTCATATATTCATATGAATATATGAATATATTCATATATTCCGGAATATGAATATATTCATATTCCGGAATATATTCATATTACGGAATATGAATATATTCCGTAATATATCCGTATATATTACGGAAATATTTCCGTAATATTTCCGAAAATATTACGGAAAATATTCCGTAATATTTTCCGTAATAAAATATTACGGAAAATTTATATTTTCCGTAACATTTATTAAAAAGTACTTCGCTGGAAAAAGCAATAATAAAAGTAAAAATAGCCATAAAATAGTACAATTGTGAAATTTTTTCAGTACTACATTGCGATCCTAAAAAGTTTTCTAAAAATCTAACGAAGTTTCAGATGTATTTTAAGTTACATATATTTCGTTATGCTTTAATCTCTTCCTAACAAAAATCTTTATTTTATGAATTCTTTTTATGAACATTAACAAATATTGTTGTTAATAAAATATACCTTATATATATACCTTATATTTGTTAGCAAACAAATATGTGTCTACGGAGAAAATTAATATACGACATTTAATATTTCAATAAGATAATTTTTGCAAAGTAAACACTTTTTTTTATTTAATATTAATTTTTTAACAAACTTATACTATTTATTAAAATGATATAATACGATTTTTATTAAAATTAAATTTTAAATAGAGGAATTTAAAGAAAATATTATATATTTTATAATAACCGATGCTTTAACTGTATGCGAAATATTACAAATCGAGTTATATTTTTTCTTATACTTTGAGCAAAATTTCCCACTATAAAATTAGATTATAACGTATACAATTTGTATTTTGTAATCGTGTCTTTCGAAAAATTATAAACTAATGTGCATTGCTTCTGAATTTAATAATGTTTGTAGAGTATTTGTACTTAAGCCGTTTAATACGGATTAATAAAGTTGAGAATTCAAACAATAATTTTATAATTAATGATTCTGACTCTAATTCTAATACAGAATCATAATATCAATCGCTCTACAAAATTATTCTAGCATTCCATGTTATGGTTCATAAATGATACTAGAAGGCAAAACATTATATTAATGTATATTGATACAAATGTACATATCTATCAACGTAATTTAATTAATATATGTAGATGATAATTTGTTTAAATGATTTATGTGAATTAAATGAAATAAAATAGCTAGTAGGTAGGATAGGAACATTGACTTTCTATAATGTATCACATATTAATAAGCATTTTTGTTATAGGAAGATAAATATGGTGATCGTAATTATTTTATCAATATAAAAATGATTCTTTTTGAAATAATCAAATTTGGATTGGTTCTGCGCATGTTTTTTAAACAGTATGCTATGAAATCTTATTTAATATTTATTTTATTTCTTTGACTAAAACTGTTACAAATGTGAAATATAAATCCTATGGGATATCGTCGTAAACATGTAAATGTAGTATATGTATATATATACATACACTGCAAAAAAAAAAAAAAAAAAAAAAAAATCTATATAAAGTTATAATTTTTTTTCTTACAAACTGGGGTTTCTATAAAATTTTATATAACAATAGCAAAAATTCATGCATTAGATTCAATTACATAAACTTTCGCTGTTACCATTACATATGTTACAAATGTGAAATTTAAATCCTATGGGATATCGTCGTAAACATGTAAATGTAGTATATGTATATATATACATACACTGCAAAAAAAAAAAAAAAAATCTATATAAAGTTATAAATTTTTTTCTTACAAACTGGGGTTTCTATTAAATTTTATATAACAATAGCAAAAATTCATGCATTAGATTCAATTACATAAACTTTCGCTGTTACCATTACACAATAAGTTCTAGATATCCCATTTTCATAGAAAATGTGTAGTAACTTTTCGGAATTTGTTTTACAGTGTAAAGGTTTGCACACAACTTACTTGGCTCAAGATAAAGCCTGGCAGTTAGATAAGGTTACGCAAATTTCAGTTATTATTTTTAAACGAAAAATATATTTTAGGAAACCAATAAATGAGTTTCCGGAGTTTTCGAAAAATTGTTTTTGACGGATATGTTTTTTTAAACTTTGAAAATGCTATATTGAGTTAAATTTAATGTTTTTTGTAGGGTTTATTTCAAATTTGAATAATAATATTTTAACCATGGCAAAGAAATGTTCAAATTATTCTCCTTGGTTATGAAGCATCACATGTTATACATTCAAACCGTGGTGGATATAAACTGTATTAATTGATTTTTTCATCTTTATTTTACTTCTAAATAGATGGATCCCTAATAGCATGCATGGTCACAGTGACTTCACAGTGATGTCACTGTGAGTCACTTTGGTCACATCACATTTGTGACCAAAATGCCACCAACTCAGTGACGTCACATTGTGACTGAGATGTGACTTTCTTAAAAATTTTTAGAAATTTATAAGTATCCTTCAAAACATGTTATTTACTTTAAAAAACATCTTTCTGACAATTTAAATATCGTCACTTTTGTCACAGTTTCGTCACAATGTTAATGTCAAATTAGTCACAAATGACACACTTGTCAGAAATTTGTCACATTGTGACCACTTTGTGAAATGTCACAAAAGAGCCCTAAAACGGCCATAACGAATTCACATTTTAGTCACTGTGACTTCACATCGACGTCACGTGACGTCACATAGGCTATCGATTGTCACAAAGTCACAATGTGACTTCACAAGGACGTTGCAGTGACGTCACCATGCTTTGCGGGATGTTTTTGAATTTGGATCAAAACCAACATGTGCTAACACTGATGCTTACTTCAGCACAAAATAGGCATTATTATCGTGTGAGTTTGAAAAATGCAATCCTGACAGTGTATCCGGAAAAAAAAATCATAATTATTTAACTTAAATGCTTCAGAAAAAACAGTATATACCAATCACTTAATTAAATAAATATCTTTGTCACTGTGTAATTTTGGTTATCAATAATTAAACAAATATTTTAAGTGTGTCAATCATCTTAGATCCGTATTTGTGCATCTAAACTATTAGCCCCTTAAAGTATCAATCTCAGAAAAAAGCATTTTTCTTGTCATTTATGGTGTCTTTTGTGGAAAATCAACAAATATACAGTCGCTGTGTTACTTTTACATTAACAACCGAAAGCAATGTTTTATAACACTTTACGGGTAGGAAATAATATTCTTTTCAAAATATGATAAACATTCATTGACCGATTTTAAATTTATATTTTTATGTTGTTTAAATCGTTTTTAGTTTGCTTTCTTATTAAAAACTGGCATTTTTGTTGTCATATATTATTTTTGAATGCAGGTTTGGCAGGCTTTCTGAAACTAGCAACATCTTCAACTTTTTGAATAAAGGGGGCGTGGGGTTAGACTTGTCTGCCCTCCTTCTTAAATGAGAACAGACTGTTTTTTCTTGCCTGTATCTTGTTTATAGTTAATTGTTTATTGCTAATTGCTTCACATATAGATATTCACTCCATCTCTTGAGTTTTTATAATTACATTTCTAAAATATGAAATATGAAATATATATATTGCAGTTAAATTATACCATTATTTTGCAAAAGTATTATCTAATGTCTTTTTCAGACTAATTATTCCTATTAGAAAATCCATTATAAAAACATAATATAATTTCATGTTCTCTGTATAACAATATTTTTTAAAAACTTGTGTACCTTCTTGTGTGATAAAATAGTTTACGTTATTTTACTGAAGATTTTTCTTATGTAATAGGAATTTTATTCATTTAAATTTTATAATATAAAAATGCTTGGAATAAATAGGATTGCAAGTACATTTTGAAGCATATAAAAATTTAACATTCATCAGTATGGAGAAAAAAAGTTATAAATATACTTCGAAAAGATTATTTCAAATATTTATACCATGTGAACAATAATATAATGACCCAATGCACGCAAAATCGTCATTATGATCAGTTTTATTTCTTTCAAGAAATAAATAATGCAAATTATTATTTATCAAGACACTTCCTTAATATATGTGTTGAAAATTGTAAATACGTTCATAAATGTAATTGACAATTAGTGGAAATGACGTCCATAAATTAAAAAAACACATTAAAGAATATTTTATCGTCACACGTATATTGCTATAATGATAATGTATTTTAAATCAGATAAAAGAAATTTTATCGAAATTTTAAAGTAACAGATATAATTGAAGTTTTAAAAATGTCAATATTAATATATTTCAATAATAATTGTATTTTTCGTGTAAACAACTAACTTTGCAGTAGTTTATACTAACGTATAAAATTGTAATGTATGTCTATCATTTTTAGGAAAACACCTGTTTATAATTCAATTTTATTACCTTATCGACGTATAGCTAAAATAAAAATTTAATGAATATCCGTATGTTCGATATTTTGTACTGTATGATATCAAATATTGTTAATTCTAGAATTTCAAAAGGAATCTTGTGGGATCGATAGATCTCATTAAGATTTATAAATGATGATTCTGATTAATGTCATTATTTCAATCTTATTCAAATTTATTTGAAAGTGACATTCCAATATGTAAAATACTTCCATTTCTGATTTGAATGATCTTCTAATTTCTGAAAATCTAGAAAAAACGCGAAGTTCCCAAAATAAAGCAATTTTTCCAATTTAAAAAATTAAAGAAGTAATTGATCACTTTTATGAAATCTTATAATGTACTAAATATTTTTAGATGTAGTGATGACTTATAGATGATAATGATTACGATTTTAACTTATATTAGAAACTGGACAAATATGTATATTTTCCAAAAAATTTAAAACACCTTATGAAATAAAATGAAACACAACCTCTTGTGGAGATCATATTAAACAAAATTCATGTATCTCATTCAATATGAAAACTTTGAATTTTGCGCAAAAGCATTTCTGCTCTTTTCTTTAATTTAATTTTAGTAATTTGACCGTGCAATTATAACATACAAATTAAGAATAATATATTATTTAATTGTTATTTTGCACATCAATTCTGTACAAATTTTACATGTAAAATACTGTAATAATAAAAATTCAAATACTTTTTGAATTTCATTTACTAACAATTAACTTTAAATTCACTATTATATGCACTGAGATAAAACCTATCTCATCCACATTTTTTATTTGAAAAAGGAGAAATTTTCGAGGAATTCGAAAATTTTTGAGGACTTTTCTGAACTGCCTTGCAATTTTCATTGTCAAGTTCAAGAAAAGGTAGACGAATGAATATATTTCCTTTGTTCTCTATCAGGGGAGAAATCATTCTCTTGAAATAAAAAATCCCATGCGTGTAGAAACATTTTATATCGATCCTGTCATTTCTTACGGGATAACCGCACTAACATAATTTTGTTCAAAATTTTGTGAAAATATTTATGTTTTAAGGAGTAAAACAAATCGTTTGTATATATATTACAAATTTTTAATTTTTTTCGCCAAAACTAACCTTTATACTATCTTAGTTTCCTTATAATAATATTCCGTACTTACTTCAAATTATTAAATTAAAATCTTGTTTCTAGATCTAATCTGTTAATCTTTATGCAGACGATACAAATTCTTAATTTGCCTTAAAAACACTATTCCAGTATGCGTAAATTTAAAAAGATGGCTCTAAATTAAAAATATTCTTAATTAAACTTTATTTCTTAATATTCCAAGTAAAACTCATTCCTTCTATGTTTTTATCAACCCTTTTTAAGAAAGTCTTATTAAATTTATTCCAAAACCACACCTTTCAAAAAATATCATTATTTTATTTTATCTATTTATTTATTTTTCTTCCGTCAAGGTTTGATAGTGTGCATATCAATAAATTCGTTTCTTTTCTTTTTCTCTTAAAATTAATCAGAGATAAAAATTGTCTGCCTAAGAAATTCTGAGTCGATTATAAATTGGTTATTTTTTTTTTAAATAAAATTATCGTCTGTGGAAAATAGCCTCGTAGCTGGACAAGAATTCTGTTTACATAAAAGAATGATGGTTTGAGGTTACAGAATGTTCTAGAATTTTCTTTTTAGAATTAAAAGAGGAAGCTCGAGAGATGGTAAGAGAGATGAGAAGATTCTTGGGTGCGCTCTTGCATGAGTACGACTTGATGCAGTAAAGCATGGAATATTTTTTGGATGTTTCGGTAAAATATCGTCTGCAACAGGAGCTTTTCCCTAGATTATAGCTACCGTTTAATAAAATGAACTTGCAGCAGCCAAGGAGTGGTTATTTTGACCTTCTACATTTATTTATTTTGTTTTTTCTCGCTGGCCATGACTTTTGTGCAGTGAAAGGGAAACCTGGAGATGATATTTCTGCCCCCCTAACTTTAAATCGTCACACACACACACATATATATATAACATGATTTTTTTTTTTTTTTTTTTTTTTTTTTGGAGAAATAGTAATAACGCCTGTTGTAATACAAAAGAGTAGATTCGTTTTTAACTGTTCACTGCACGTTTGTTTTATATTTTTAGGAAAAAAAAATATTTGAAATCTATATATCTATCGGTCTGATAATGGAAAAAATATTAAAAAAGAAAAAAAAGCTAAAGTGAACTCTATGTACTTAATAGGATTTTTAAATATCGGATTTCTATTTTTTTTGTAATTAAATGGACTTTAATTAATTAATTTTATCTTCTTAACACTCTGCAACATGCTTTATTAATAGTTTTAAGTATTCAGTAAAAATAGAAAAAGCAAGTTTTGTCTAATTAGCTGGATCAATTTTTATTTTATTTTTTATTTTATTTTTGTTTCCAAAGAATAAATTCTAAATTTCTGTCGAATGAAGCCATCTGATATGGATAAAATAAGAGTAATTCAACTCATCAGACTATTCTTATCAGTTATAATGATTATATTGGCCAAATTTACAGCACATAATGAAAATTATAGTGTTTTTATGTATATGCATGATGTGACATACGGTTTACTGAAGGGTTAAAATACATTTCGCCAAAAATATAGAGAGAATGAAAACGGGATTAGATTTTCTACAATGCTTGTGCTAACGCTACAAATATAGATACGTGTACTGACGGGTAAAATGTAGATTTATTTAATTTGTGCATAAAGACTATATCAAGGTATACTTATATTTGAATTATTGTTTGTTTAGTACCTAACATGCCTTTGATAAGCAACAGGTAATTTTAAATTATATTTTCAAAGTGTCACTTTTCATTCACAAAGCTACTGATAACCCATCGTTAATGGACTTTAATAGGGAGTTATTTATAGAACCAAAATCCTTAATCCTGTACTATTTTCAATGTGGTGGTTAACATTTGAATTTTTTTTTAGAGGATATAAAATTCCTTGACATTTTTATTATAGTTCTGAGTTTGAAAGCTTTCTTCTGATTTCGTTTAAGCAAACCTTTTTTACTAAAGTGAAAGTTTTTTTTTTATCTTCCTTAAATGCGCCAACATCTGTGCTTCGAGCTTTCGAAATTTATTTTTTTAAAGTGAAAATACACTGCTCAAAACATTTAAAGGATATTGCAGTTTTAGGTGGATTTTGTATCCGGGAAACTTTTTAGGTGATTGATACATGGTCGACAGACATAGTAGGTTATATGAGAATAAATTACACATGTTTGGCAGAAAAAAAATGCATTTTATTGCGCATTTGTGTACAAAAGGAAAAAAAAACACAATTTGTGCATATGAGAAAAACAGAATAAGAAAAGGTGTTTTCTTCAAAGAAAATCATTTTCAGTAGGGGGTATGTTTTCCACGGGCGGCCAGCAACGTTGAACACCTTTGAGACGGACTCAATGAGGCTATTAATGACGAGTTGGGGTATTCGGCCCCACTCTTCCAGAAGAGCTCTTTCCAGTTCTTGGAGAGTTTGTGGGGGTTGTTGGCGGCCAGAAACTCGTCTTCCTAGAGCGTCCCAAACGTACTCGATTGGATTCATGTCTGGAGAACACGCTGGTCATTCCATTCGAACGATTCCTTCCTCGAAAAGGAAATCCTCCAACTGGTTTGCACGATGTGGCCTGCAGTTATCGTCCATTTAAATGAAGTTATCTCCGATTGCTGCAGCGTAAGGGACTACAATAGGTCTGAGGATCTCATCCCTATATCGGCGACTAGTCAGAGCTCCATCTCGAATGATGTAGAAATCAGTGCGCCCGTCAATGGAGATGCCACCATACGCCAACACTCCTCCACCACCAAATCTGACACTTTCGTGCACGAATGCAGGATTATTCCTACTGCCACGGTCCCTCCAGATGAAAATACGCCTATTATCCGGATGCACAGAAAAACTCCTCCAGTTGACATGCTCGGTTGCCCACTCCCTGCGGTCGCGACGATGCCTTGATGTTAATCTAACACATACCATCGGTCGTCGAGCATACAGACCTACAGCATGGAGCCGGTTTCGGATAGTCTGAGTTGAAATGGTGGTGCCTGTTACCGAGCGAAGGTGTTGTTGGAGAAGAGTAGCGTTCATGTTTCGATGTATCCGAGCTGTTAACGCTTAATACCGATCTTCATTGGGCGTTGTTGCCCATTTACGACCTTGCGTTGGTCTTCGGCCTGTACATCCACTCTCCAAAAAACGGTTCCAGATCCTGGAAATGACACTTTGTGGCACTCCAATGGCTTGCGCTACTTCGGCTTGAGTTTGGCCCCCTTCTAACCTACCACCAATTCTCCAAGCTTCTGAATCTGTCAAATGACTTCGCTGAGACATCGTACTCATCGAAACAAAGCAATCACTGAATGCCGATCATCCTTGTCTTCATTCTCTTTTATCCAGTTGAAAGTCAAATTTCATTCGCTGCCGCTGAAGCGACGTTTTTGACGTCGAACTCAAAATTTGCATACTCCGCAGTTTGAAAAACAGAAAAATTTGCATTTGTGATTCTCTTCTTCTATTTTCGGCAAAAAAAAATTCGTTTACATCTTTTTTTTATATATAAAACTTCAAATATCCTTTAATTGTTTTGAGCAGTGTAGTTTAAATTTAAAAACATTTTTCTTTAGTTGTTGTTTGTTTGCATTTTTGAAAAGATCCTAAAATAAATTAAATATATTTAATAGAATGGAAAATGGCAGTCCACAGGTACCACGGCTGAAATTCCAGAAATAATTAAAATGCGATTCGCGTATTAAAACGCAATCGGTTGCCAAATCATCTCTTAATGGAAAATACCTTAAAAACATATTTTAGCGGTTGACTCGTAGTTTTGACTCTTAGTGGTTTATTTGTACCAGTGGGTTTTCCAGCACTTCTGATAATTAATATAAAGGATTGGGAGAGGAAAATATAAAGATAAATCAACGTGTCAACCACTAAAGTCAGTTTTTCCGGCGTTTTCTAGAAAAAAATACGGCTTGGCAGACCGATTTCGTTTCAATGTGCGAACAAATTTGCCTTGCATTATTATGTATGCTTTTTGTTATCTGCGTTGCAATAAAAAGATTATTATGCATCTTAAATTTTATAAAATAAATTTGAAATTGAAATTTTCTTATGCAATAAAATATACTTCTTTTATAATAATAGGTTGTTGCCTGGTGCAATATGATAAAGTTAAAATTATTTTCAACGTTAGACACCAGAATATTCAAACTCCAAGCATACCGGTTTCGGTAGCATATAGCATACCTTCCTCAGTGCTAAAGATAGTGGAGATTTGCTCATATATATATAGGGAGGATGGGGATTCAAGTGATAAGTTTCTTGACCAATAGGAAAACAGAGGATCCTAGGCAACAGCCAATAGGAAAACAGAGGATCCTAGGTAACTGCCAATAGGAAAACAGGGAACAGCTAATGGGAAAAATGGGTGGAAAATAGAAAGATATTGCGAGAAATGCATTAAAAGATTAAGAAAAATTAGTTTTAATGTAATATTTCCAACAGTCTGATAATGGTGGAATAGCAAAATCACAATTAACAAGATTAGCAAGATTTTTATGGATATGGAAAGCTTCAAGGAAGTTAAGTTCTTGCATAGAAGTAGGTTTAGTTAGTATCTTAACCGAATTGAAGTCAAAAGCATGACTCGTCTCCCAGCAATGTTTCGCGATTGAGGATTTCTTGATTTCTTGTTTTTCAATATATTGCTTATGTTCTTTAATACGAAATTTTAGACTGCGTTTGGTTTGACCAATGTAAGAAAGACCACATTGACAATTAATATTGTAAATGCCCCATGAATTTGATAATTCAACAGGATCTTTAAGGTTGGAAAGGGTGAGTTTATTAGTAGGAGTAAAAATTATTTTGAAGTCGAACCGACTAAGAATTTTAGCAATGGAAAAACTTGATTTTGGAAAGAAAGGTAAGGCAATGCTAATATTGGAACGAGTAGAAGACTGAGATGAGTTTGAGGAGTGAGAGTTTTGCAATTTAGAAAGGGCAGTATCAATAATAGAAGGGTTGTAACCTCTATCAAATGCAATTGCTTTAATATATTGAATTTCATTATTGAAAGACTGAGAATCAGAGCAAACATGAAGAGCACGATTAATGAATGTGTAAAAGGCAGCCATTTTTTGACTTGGAGGATGACATGAACGAGCATGAACTCTACCCCCCCATGCTCGTTCATGTCATCCTCCAAGTCAAAAAATGGCTGCCTTTTACACATTCATTAATCGTGCTCTTCATGTTTGCTCTGATTCTCAGTCTTTCAATAATGAAATTCAATATATTAAAGCAATTGCATTTGATAGAGGTTACAACCCTTCTATTATTGATACTGCCCTTTCTAAATTGCAAAACTCTCACTCCTCAAACTCATCTCAGTCTTCTACTCGTTCCAATATTAGCATTGCCTTACCTTTCTTTCCAAAATCAAGTTTTTCCATTGCTAAAATTCTTAGTCGGTTCGACTTCAAAATAATTTTTACTCCTACTAATAAACTCACCCTTTCCAACCTTAAAGATCCTGTTGAATTATCAAATTCATGGGGCATTTACAATATTAATTGTCAATGTGGTCTTTCTTACATTGGTCAAACCAAACGCAGTCTAAAATTTCGTATTAAAGAACATAAGCAATATATTGAAAAACAAGAAATCAAGAAATCCTCAATCGCGAAACATTGCTGGGAGACGAGTCATGCTTTTGACTTCAATTCGGTTAAGATACTAACTAAACCTACTTCTATGCAAGAACTTAACTTCCTTGAAGCTTTCCATATCCATAAAAATCTTGCTAATCTTGTTAATTGTGATTTTGCTATTCCACCATTATCAGACTGTTGGAAATATTACATTAAAACTAATTTTTCTTAATCTTTTAATGCATTTCTCGCAATATCTTTCTATTTTCCACCCATTTTTCCCATTAGCTGTTCCCTGTTTTCCTATTGGCAGTTACCTAGGATCCTCTGTTTTCCTATTGGCTGTTGCCTAGGATCCTCTGTTTTCCTATTGGTCAAGAAACTTATCACTTGAATCCCCATCCTCCCTATATATATATGAGCAAATCTCCACTATCTTTAGCACTGAGGAAGGTATGCTATATGCTACCGAAACCGGTATGCTTGGAGTTTGAATATTCTGGTGTCTAACGTTGAAAATAATTTTAACTTTATATACTTCTTTTACTTTAAAATCTGCTCGAAAATAATTCGTTTCAATTTTAAACTAATTCTTTGAATCGTTAATGAAACACGAAAAATGTCTCAAAGTTCCTCTTTGATATCTAAAGATTCCTTTTGAAACTTCTATTTTTGATCACGCGAAAATTTTACATTCATGAGACGATAAAGTTCAAAAGATACTTGGCACATTTAATGAGATAGTTTCTGTTAGGGCATGTTTAAAGTTTTGACACATTTACGTTTTCATTATATTGTTGAAATTTGAATACATTATATTTTAATGATGATAGAGGCCTTAATTCACACGTTAATCGACTTTATTAAATTAATAAATTAAATTAAATTAAATTAATAAATTAAAATAATCATTAATAAATTTAGAAATGAATGTACATGTTTGTTGATTTGTTCAGATATGTAGAATGATTGTATGGAGATTTGAAGATGTATGGAGATTTTTCAACAAATTTTGAAACATTTTGAAAAATGCATTACAAACCTTCGTCAGGTGATCCGCATTTTTCAGAATAACTGAATCATTCATGTGTATACAGTACCGTAGGGTGTATCACACAGTAGGGTGTCATCATACAGTAGGTTGTATCATGTACAGTAAGGTGTATCACGAAAAACCTTTTTTTTTTAAATTCAAAAATTCAAGTTGATAAAAAGTTGTTACTATGATCACATATTTACCCCAAAAAAGTTTTTTGAAATTGAAATATATTTAGGTCTTCTGGAATGAGGATGAAGTTTTAACTTTTAGGCCTAAAATGTAGTGTTTTTCATATTTTTAAAATATATGAATATAAAGTAATTGATTTTTTCAAAGTACAAAATCATAGTTTAGATAGGCACTTGACATTAAAAAAAATTCGTTTCTGTCATTAATTTTATAAAGTCTCCCGGAATCTAATTAAAAATCTCATTATTTTACCATATATCGAACATTTTTAATTTATTTTATTGATAGTTTTAAATTTGTGACAGGTAATTTTTTACATCTGCAAACTTCCAGATATCATGCAAATAAAACGTATTAATTTCTAATTAATTTAATTAATTAATTAATCTAATTAATTTTTAATTAGTTTATTAGTCTAATTTGTTTTGGCTCATGACATTAGAAACAACCTTAAAAATGTTACACACACACACAAATAAAGAGTAAAACTTATAAAGGTTAACATTTAAATGAAAAAGGTTACAAATACAATAGTTATAGATTGAATTTGAAAAATTTTATTAAAAAATAAATCTCGAATTCATTGTCTGTTTATCTTGATGGTTTTAGACAGCACACAAAAAGTGTTAGCGGCTTTTAAAATTTGCAAACCAAGTTCTTGTTTAGGCCCATTGAAATATATAATTTATATTGTACTGAATTACAAATGGGCTTCTTGAACAAAAATATTAAATTAAGTTTATTACTAATATAATAAAAAAAATATTGAATTAATGCTATAGAGAAAAGAGAAAATACTTGTTCTTGATCTTGAACTGCAGCAGTTGCAAATGTGAAGTGACGCTTCGTTTCAAACTTTGTAATTAATTTTCTGTCTAGCAGTCTTGACCTAATGAAGCCATCTGGACCTTTGTGTGTTTCGACAAACGTGTATAGACACTGATGTAACCTCCTTTAGAATTCTTTAAATTGCCTGTGAATATATGAATTTTTTTAATTCATTTCTATAACTAATTCCTAAATCAACATTCAACTCAATATGTTTGCTTAAGTTAGTTATAAGAGGTGGTTCCGTTACTATAGTAGATTGCCAATGAATAAGATCGATGTAGTCTTCTGCCTTATAATTATCTTATGGTGATTTTTAAACACTCTTTTAATTGACTGTGAGTATATGAATTTTTTTTCATTCATTTCTACCACTAGTTCCTAAATCAACATTCAACTCAATATGTTTGCTTAAGTTAGTTATAAGAGCTGGTATTGTTACTATAGTAGTTTGCCAATGAATAAGATCGATATAGTCTTCTGCCTTATAATTACCTTGTGGTGATTTTTAAACACTCTTTTAATTGACTGTGAGTATATGAATTTTTTTAATTCATTTCTATCACTAATTCCTAATTCAATCCTACATTCAACTCAATATGTTTGCATAAGTTAGTTATAAGAGGTGGTTCCGTTACTATAGTAGATTGCCAATGAATAAGATCGATGTAGTCTTCTGCCTTATAATCTTGTGGTGATTTTTAAACACTCTTTTAATTGACTGTGAGTATATGAATTTTTTTAATTCATTTCTACCACTAGTTCCTAAATCAACATTCAACTCAATATGTTTGCTTAAGTTAGTTATAAGAGCTGGTTCCGTTACTATAGTAGTTTGCCAATGAATAAGATCGATATAATCTTCTGCCTTATAATTACCTTGTGGTGATTTTTAAATACTCTTTTAATTGACTGTGAGTATATGAATTTTTTTAATTCATTTCCACCACTAGTTCCTAAATCAACATTCAACTCAATATGTTTGCTTAAGTTAGTTACTAGCAAAAGCCATGCTTTGTTTGGATTCGCGAAGCATTTTTTATAAAGCATATATTTGAAAGTAACAATATTTTTTAATATTATTTTTGCATCTTTATTAAACAAAAACGTTATTTTATGTTTTGGCGCATTTTAATTCTACAAATGTAAGTTCAGCCAAATAACTATCAATTTCCTAGGAATTTTCTATTTATGATGTAAGACTGGCATAAAAAAATATTTTCGAAGCAAACTTTTACAAAATATTTTTAAATTTTCAACTAAAAATTCTTTTAAAGATTTTTTTTACAATTTCTAGTAGCCACTGGTGTTTTTTAAAGTTGTTTGAAATATGCATGTTTCCAATCTTTGTAATTAACATCAAATAATCTTTGATAGCTATTTTAGAATAATATATTTGAAGAAAGCTTGAAGAAAGTTACTTCTTCAAAATCCTATTTTCTGGAAAAACATTTGAAATGTGCTCTCGTCGATACTATGAATTTTTAACTGTAAAACTTTTTAGTCTAATTTCTTCGTTTTTATACATGTTAGTGCATGAGAATTTTTGATATTAAAGAATTTTTCGCAAGGAAGATTTCTATTGAATGCTTAATTTTGAAGGATTTTCACTCTTGACAACGTTACGTACGTTTTTAAGCCAACTGGTGCCTATATATCCTCAATATCTACAACTGCTTCATCTAATGTTAAACCTTGGGATTTATGAATTGTAACAGCAAAAGCTAACTGCAGAAGAAATTCTTTCCTTGAGCAATTTATGCTTCCATATTTCCAGAATTCAATTACAGTAGACTCCCTCAAATCCGCAAACCTAAAATCCGCAACTCTCTAAAATCCGCACATAATTTACGGATGTAAACAATGAAGCATTCAGTTCAGATATAAGGACAAAATTTTACTTTTTTTGTTTTATATCAATTCCAAATATATTTTAATTTGTAATTTTTGTTACTATTACTGTCTTAATGTTTTCTCTTGAAGGAAAAATAAATTTATTTCTGAAAAAATTCAAGATATTCGTGTTATCAATGATAATCATAATCTTACCAAATATATATGTCTTAATCAAGCTTTTTTTTTTTTTTTTTTTTTTTTTTTTTTTTTTTTTTTTTTTTGTCACTAAGTGTGGCTAAGCCTGGAATAAAACCTCCTTACTTTATTATTTTGATCTGAATTAGTATTGTACATTATTTATAAGGCAAGTTTCATTGAATGATTTATTCAAAATACATTTCATCTTTATAATGAACACTTAATCATACATTATTAATTAGACCTTTGTTTTTAATATTTTAATCATTTTAAAAATGATCTAATTTTTTATTATTTTAGTTTATTACTTACTTTAATATTTTATTATATTGTAAGCATACATTATAATTTCAATTGGATTATTAATTGCATTCAAATTACTGTTTAAAAAATGTAAACAAACAATGACCAGAAATCCGCAAAATTCTAAAATCCTCAAAATCTCTGGTCCCAAGCTGTGCGGATTTGAGGGAGTCTACTGTATTGGGGGAGTTGGTACGCACCAATTCTTTTAAGTTAAATTATTGTAGTATTCAAATTTATCCATGATTATTCTCGGTATCTAGTCTGGTGGCTTGTGATTTTCTTTAATACGTGCAACAAAGTCTAAAGTCCCGTTCACTAAACCTTTTTCGGTCCACAAATAAGAACGTAACATTACTTTCGATACAAATGATAAAGTAAGAAATGGTTGAAGTCCACTTGTCATTTCTGAATCGGCCAACTTTTCCTTTAGTACATTTATAAAGAGCTTGAATCGAGGCAACAAGTTCACGCAATTCTTTTAATTTTTCATTTATATAACAAATTTAACAATACATTTTATTTGTTTACAATTCTTTTGTTGCCACTTTACAAAAAAAAAAAAATCCATAATACAATTCTCTTAAAATGTTTAAGTGTCATTTGTGCAAACGATTTTGCTGAACAATGAAAACATATTTTATTTATTAAATTAATCGTGATTCTATCTATAATCACTTACTACATGATTTATATTTTTTTTCTGAAAATATACGCGTTTCATTTTTTATTTATTTGCTAAAATGCGTCCGTATTGGAAATGCATGTAAAATAAATTAATTAAAATAATATTTTTTTTAACGTTTTACTGTAAAAAAATTATATTCTGCAAAGCTACAGATCATATTTTATTTTTGTGTTTAATTTGAAGTCAAAATATTGAATAGTTTTTTTGTAAAGTGTACGACAAATTGTAATTTGAGTGGCCTAGTAGAGGATTCGTTTCGCTAATCCTAATAAGAGCTGGTTCTGTTACTATAGTAGTTTGCCAATGAATAAGATCGATGTAGTCTTCTGCCTTATAATTATCTTGTGGTGATTTTAAACACTCTTTTAATTGACTGTGAGTATATGAATTTTTTAAATTCATTTCTACCACTAGTTCCTAAATCAACATTCAACTCAATATGTTTGCATAAGTTAGTTATAAGAGCTGGTTCCGTTACTACTGTAGTTTGCCAATGAATAAGATTGATATAGTCTTCTGCCTTATAATTACCTTGTGGTGAATTTTAAACACTCTTTTAATTGAATTTGGTTTGTCAAGCTTTTCTATCTTTTTTGCGTGGCAAAGAACTCATATGTTTTCGAGACTCAAACTACATTCACAAATGGAAATGTTCTGAATGTATCGTAAAGGCGTTTCTCTGTAGAGCTGATTGAACAACAATCTTAAATTCATCTTCTAAGTACTTGATATACTCTACGATTTTAAAAAGTGTTGTTATGCATATATAATACTAAAATCACTTTTTATGCTAAACCATGAAGTGCATAAATATTCATGACAAGTAGAACTGTTTTTTTCAATTGTGGAGTTGGATCAATAGATGCAGTACACTGTAAAAAAAAATTCAAGAGGTTACTAAAAATTTTTTAGTAAATTTGTATTCCACAGAATTTTTTAGTAATCATTACAAACTTTTTTTTTGCAAGTGAAATAAGCATTTCTTTTGTAAACTGAACAAAAGAATATTTTGTATAACTAACTTAAAATTTTTTAGTATGAGCCACCAAGCAAATTTTAGTAATAGTTCCAAAATTATTTTTAATAACCATTACGTGCGTCTGAAGGGCGGGAGCTTCCTTCGAGCTGCATCCAGACTTCTGAAGCGATAGATTTTCGGCAAAAACGCAATAGATGGCAGCACCAAACATATCGACCAGCTCCAGCAGGAAATTCATGACCCCTTTATTATACAGCTCATATTCAAAATATTAGAATAATTACCTTTTTTTTAGAAATTGAAAATATCGTTTGGTAATTTAATGTCTTTTAATGAAAATATGGAAACGATATTTTTATTAAGAACTTATTGTTGATTAAACTTACTTGTTATCTTAAATTTAATATCATTTTTGAAAAAATTAATTGCAAAAAAAATTATTTTGAAAAGTCAAAATATTAGAATATTTATTCAAGTGGTTCAAAATATTAGAATATTTCACATTAATTATCCTTTAATTATTACCAATTCTTAACTGGTGGCATCATTGATTAAATTCAGACTATTTTATTTAAAATCAGTATTCTTTTTTGCAGTTTGTTTCTCTTTCGTCTTAAAATGGGCCGTGGGAGTGATATTTCTGAATCTACTACACTTCGTATGGTTGAATTGCATCGGCACGGTAAAAATCAATGTTTTATAGCGAATTATTTACATTGTTCGCAATCGAACGTTAGTAAAATACTAACACAATATTCAAAAATTGGAAAATTTCAAAATAATCGCCGAAATGGTGGCCGAAAACGAAAAACATCTGCTAGAGATGACAGGAAACTGAAGCGTATAGTTAAGAAAAACCGTTTTAAAAGTGTGCGATTCTTGCACCGAAAATGGAAAGAAGAAGGAGTTGAAGTTTCTACATCGACAACATTAAGACGTCTCCATAAATTTAAATTTGAATCTCGTGTACCGAAAACAAAACCTCTCATGACTGCAAGACAAAAGCGTATAAGATTGAATTGGTGTAAATCAAGACGTTTATGGAGCAATGAAGATTGGAAAAATATATTATTTAGTGATGAAAGTATGTTTTGTGTTTCATATGGTAATCAAGGTATTCGAGTTTGGAGAATGAAGTAAGAAGCATTTGATAAAGAATGCCTTAAACGTTCCATAAAATTTGCTGCTAGTGTCATGGTTTGGGGTTGTATGAGTGCAGAAGGACCTGGAAAGTTATGCATCATCTACGAAAAGGTTAACTCTCTGATATATCAAGAAATTTTAGAATATTACATGATTCCATCATCAGAAGATTTATTTGAAGATGATTTCATCTTTCAACAAGATTTAGCGTCCCCGCATACCTCGGTGTCAACTAAGAATTGGTTCCGACAACGCAACATTAAGGTACTTCCTTGGCCACCAAATTCACCAGATCTTAATTCCATCGAAAACTTATGGTGTATAATGAAGAAAAAACTTCAAGAAAATCCTCCTTCAAGTAAAACTTAGTGACACGTATAAAGTCTATTTGGGCTAATATTGATAGAAATGTTTGTAAACACCTTGTATATAGTATGCAAGATCGATTGTACGCTGTTATGAAAGCTAAAGGGGATGCTACAAAATATTAACTACCATTTACTTCATATTCATAAGGTAATATTGTTGCGTAAAATAAAATATTCTAATATTTTGAACCAATCTAAATTTTATTCTAATATTCTGGTGTGTTTAAGGAAGCTGTATACCTAATTTATTGTGCTGTATTTTATATTTTATAAATGTTAAAATCTTATCTAAACATTCCAGATTTAATTTATAAGAAATTTAATTGCATTTACTTAGTATAAAAAATAAATAAATGACAAATAATTTTTTTCTTATTACTTTTTCTCAATTATTCTAATATTTTGAATATGAGCTGTAGAGTACTTACACGACATACATTCGGGGCGTACTTGGCGCTCTCCAGTATTGAACCCGGGACCTTTTTGCCTGGAGTCCGTTACTATAACCACTATGCTATCGAGGCCACTCCAAGTGAGTTTTAGTAATAGCTATTAAAAATATAAAACTATTAACTCTATTCGTTGCTAACTTTTTTCTAGTAATTCTTACAGATTTTCTAGTAACCGACTAAGATTACTAAACATTTTTTAGTAATTACAAGGATTACTAAAGTTTTTTTAGTAGATCGACCCTTTTTTTTTTACAGTGTAACGTAAGATTATGTTTACCATTCTCAGGCACCTTGCATGGGAAACATTTCCAGGTTTTCTGCTTGCCAAATTTGGTAGTTCTGCTATCAGTCCAGTTTGATTACATATTTCTGATCTTTGTTCAAATTTTTCTCACTAACTGCTGGAAAAATACTATATATATTGATATATTCAGCGATAGGTAATTTTTGAGAGTTTATTAAACTTTTACTTATAGGACCACTGAAATACATTGGACCATCTACGACAACAAAATTTTCCCAAGAGGTAATTCATTTAAATGAAGCAAACAAATCATTATTTGTACTGTGTGCTTTAAAGCACACTAATCCAATACAACTTAACCATCAGAAAAACCAGTACTTTTTTCTTATAATACACCCAAGAGTTCTAACAGTTGTCACATGAATGCAGTTACATTTCATGTATTTTAGTATTAATAATACTATGTCTTTCCCAGAACCACTGCCTGAAGTTACATAACCAAAATATGTTGAACATGATTCTTCTATACCCATCAAGATAAACTTACATTGAAATCAAGATTTTCTTTGTGTAATAATTTTCTAATTGAATGTTGAACTATTGTAGTTTTAACCTTTTTCATTTAAATATTAGACTTTTTATTTTTTACTTTTATTTGTGTGTGTGTGTAATACTTTAAAAATTCTTTTTGATGTCACGAGCCAAAACAAATTAGACTAATAAACAAATTAAAAATTAATATACATTTTGTTTGCATGATATCTGGATGTTTTCAGATGTAAAAAATTACCTGTAACAAATTTTAAACAAACCAACAAAATTCCGAGAGACTTATAAAACTAATGACAGAAACGAATTTTTTAATGTTAAATACGTATCTAAACTTTATGTTTTTGTACTTTAAAAAAATCAAATATTTTATATTATATATTTAAATAAATATGAAAAAAACTAAATTTCAGGCCAAAAAATTTTCACTTCTTTCTTTCTTTCTAACCGATTGCCAGGCCCCTACCTGCCGAGTTATCTCAGCTTAACGGGTTAGATACCTGGTATCGGGGCGGTCGACCGCCTAATTGCCGCGTAGCGGCAATAAACCTGATTTCTTTGCTACGCATTTCATCATTTCTGCAGTACTTGCTTGTCGTTGAGCATACTTTGTTTCGCCTGTTAATTAATGGTACATCCTGTTGTTTGAACTGTAATTGGTTTCGCAAGATGGTCTCGTAATTTAGAGCCTTGATCAGATGACGAGACCTTCATCTGGCAAGGCACCTCCAGAGGTATAATTCACAGGTAACTTGGAGGACTTTGCACCCACGACGGATTTTACATGCACCAGGCGCCATTAGCGTACATGATGTAATTTTTGCCGGCAAAGTGGCGAACCACTAAGACAAGTACCCGGGTCGGCTGTTTAGGTTAAGTGCTTTGTGGGTAATCTTTGTGGTTTATTGCACATTGGGTTAACTTTGTGATTTGTTGCCGCACACCTTGTACTCATCTTACCAGACGAAATTGGACTGGATGTTTTCGAGCCTAAACAATGGTACTGAACTTAGCTGAATGATGGGAAAATTTTGAGGAAAATAAATAAATAAATAATAATAATAATAATAATAATAATAATAATAATAATAATAATAATAATAAAAAGAAAAAAAAACAACAGAAAATGGCCGAAAAGCTAAGTCGTACCGCTGATGGAGGAAAATTTTTTGCGCCAAATAGCAAGGCAAACGAGAGCGTTGCAAAGAGAGAGACAAGAACCCACCTTTCTACCGTACCCCACCGAGAAACACTGGCTCCCTGGGTTGCCCCATTAGAGCGGGTCCGGTATTTTGTGCACACAGAGTCCTACTGCACCAAATAAAGAGGCGAGTTGTCAAAAATAAATAATTAAATAATAAAAAAAATAAAAATTAGTAGTAATAAAATAAAAAAAAAATAGTTAAATAAAGAATAAAAAATAAATAAATAAATAAATAAAATAATAAATGAAAAAAAAAACTTAAAATAAAAGCAGTTTTTATTATTTTTTTTTTTTTGGCTTTAGGGGATTCCTAGACCTTTTATATATATATATATATTTTTTTTATAACACAACACAGTGGACGGACAAGCAGTGCCGGGGGCGTTTGAAGCTTCTTACTATGTCATACTGCACAACTTGCTGAACCGTTGGTGATATTCGTTGTGCTTGCAATTCATATGTTGCGGGACTCCTATTGCGGGCCATGGTTACAGCTGATGTTGTGCGACTACCGCACACTGCTAAAGGACATAAAACATATACAAATTTTTTTTTTTTTTTTTTTTTTTTTTTTGGCAAAAGAAAAAAAATTCTAAGCCTTTTTTTTTTTTTTTTTTTTTTTTTTTTTTACATACAACATATAACACATAACATACAGTATTATGTTTGTGCTGAGTTATCAAAATGAGAGGGCTTTCTGTTTTATGTGTTTGTTTGCTTTAATGTTGTGATACTGTCGCAGTTTTCTTGGAGCCACCTGATTACTGTTTTTGCTTTATTTTGTACGTGTTTGTTTTTACCTAATTGTTCGTGCCACAGTTTATCATTATTTGCTGTTATGTTTACCAGGTGGTGCTGTTGGGTGAGTGGGCAGTGGAGGAGATAATGCTTAGGCGTACCCTCCGTGCCACATGCACAGTCCGGACTGTCCGCTTTATTAAATCTGTGGAGATACGCTGGAAATGCTCCATGTGCTGTGTAGAGTTGTGAGAGTAAAAAGTCACTTATGAGTCTGCTTTCACCTACTGTTGGAAAATACCGATGTGTTTCCCTGCCTGTATCCCCGTAATCCCACTCGAACTGCCATTGTTTCATTGTTAGCTCTTTGAGTGTCCGTTTCAGTTTTGAGATTGGCTTTTTCATATAGTATTTGTTTTTGTTATTTGTGTTTTCTGCTGCGGTTTTGGCTAACTCGTCTGCATCCTCGTTTCCTTGGATGCCCACGTGCGCCTTGACCCAGCTGATTTTAAACTTATTGTTGGATTCTTTAATTAAGTTTTGTATTTTATCTACTGTTTCATTGACATTAAATGGCTTTTTTAGTGATTCTATGGCTGATCTGCAATCCGAGCGTATGCTGTATGGCTCACCTGTTGTGTTGCCCCATTCCGCTGCTTTTTGTATTGCCAGTAGTTCGGCCTGGAAAACACTGTTGCATTCTCTTAGGGGCACTGACCATGTCATTATTTTTTGGTTATTTTTGTATGCTACAAAGGCCGAACCTGTAGCGCCTGATTCCAATTTGGATCCGTCCGTGTAGGTGACTATTTCGTGCATGTTATATCCAATCCTTGGTTCAATTATTTCGGCTGGGTGATTTGCCCATATATTGATTTTCTTTTCATATTCAAGTTGGTGCAGGACATTGTTGTGTATTTTTGTGTTTTTTCTAAGTCTTGCGATTGTTCCATAGGCTGCCTCGTAATTGACTTTGAGGTGGATTGGAATCAGGCCCGAGAGTACCAGAAGTGCCGAGGTGGGGGCCGTTCTATAAGCCCTGACTATGTGCAAAATGCCTTTGACAACTAGAGAGTATCTCTTTGCTCCTTTTATTGAGCTCGTGCCCCCATATTGGGGCCGCATAAGTTAGCGTTTTTTCCACTACTGTTGTGTACCATATCTTGATAATGTTAGGTTTTAGTCCCCAGCCCTTTGCCGCCATATAGGCCAGGTTTTTGAAGTTTGTGAAAAAAATTTTCACTTCATCCTCATGCCGGGAAACCTAAATATATTTCAATTTCAAAAATATTTTTTGGGTAAATATATGATCATAATAACAACTATTTATCAACTTGAAATTTTAAATTAAAAAAAAAGTGTTTCGTGATACACCCTATTGTACAGCACCATCTATAATAAGAAAAATATGCTGAAAAAACAAAAACTTTTTAAGGTATTTTATTTTATCTATTATTGTAACTAATATTGTTGTAAACCTATTCATTGTATTAAAATAAAATTCAGAAATTGTACTGATCTTTTAGTAAATTCTGTATGTTCTATACTATGATAAATAATACAGTAATTTTAACTTAAAAATTTCAATTATAGAACATATCAGTTTAATCAATGATATAATGAATATTTTATCTAACATTTATGCATTTATTTGACATATATTTCCCTCAATTCACCAGTTACTGAAATTCTAAAGATTTTCAAATTTTATCTTTGGACTGAGAATCTTATTTGAAACCCAAATCACATAATCGAACAAAATTGTTATCAAAAATGCTTTGTTTACTCGACAGTTTCGCAAAGATCAGAAAATTGAAACAAGAACATATTTCAGTCAATTAATGAGATAACGTCTGTTGTATCATTAGAAGTGTTTTCACACATTCATATTATCGAAATTTGAAGCTAATGTAATGATCATAGATTGAATATGTAAGGAATATTAAATTAAGCTCTGTAATATCTAATAAAATTGAAAATAAAATATATTTTATGAATTTCAGAATAAACAGAAATGCAGGAAATAACATATTTTATGTCAGTATTCTGAATGTGTTAGTTATAGGTGAAAGAAAAACAGTTGTGAAATGCTTTAAAATTTTTAATCCTTCTATAGTAAGTAAAAAAAAAAAAAAAAAAAAAAAAAAAAAAAAAAAAAAAAAACTAGCCTTAAACAAATTTCCAGGAATGACTCCTGGAATGATGTTGATGTGTAAGGTTTCCGGAAATAACGCGTCCGGGTGAATCACACCTTCCATGAGTCGAATAGACGAATCAGGAAAGGGCGCCATCTATGCTTCGACCAGTGAGGAGAGGGATGAATTCCAAAATTGGGTGTATACTGTTAAAAATCTGCTGCATTTTGTTGCAACGCACTCCACCGCTTGTACATAATATCTCTATTCCAACCAATGAGAAAGTTCCATTTCACGGCTAAATAACCGTTCTCCTATACAAGCAGAGGAGTGCGTTGCAACAAAATGCAGCAGATTTTTAACAGTGTACGGAAAATAAGGTATCGCGAAGCGATTCCATGGGGTATTGGCGAGCGCAGCAAGCAGGGGTAGCCTACAACTTGGAATCGCGAAGTGATAACGCGGGGGGTTGGCGAGCGTAGCGAGCAGGAGAGCGGAGCTTATCTAGTAATTCATAAATTAAGACTATGTAAGGGAGACTGAATAGGATTTATTAAATGGATGGCTTTACCCATCCTTTAAATGTTCAAATTTCAGTAGGTTACATTTAAATCCGTTGCATGTATTGATCACTGAGTAAAAAATTATATGTGGATGGATATTTAATCTAACAGCTTGATGACATTTTTACAGAGTGCACACTAGTGGAGCCAAAATATACTTCAGGCATGGAACTTCTTGTAGCGATGATAAAAATGAAGGATGCTCTTTAAAAATTACTATAAAAAATATGAATAAAAGGGGAAGAACATCGAGGATCTACGCAAAACTCTGAAAGAAAGCAGAATAGCAGTTTTGACTGGAATCATTTTTTATTGTTTAAGCCTTTAAATGAAGATTTTATTTATATAACTGTATTGACTCATTTTAGTTTGAAAACTAGTCGCATATTGCATTCCGAAAATTTTCTTCTATCTCATACATGTTAATGCTTCAAAATTCGCTGTTACAGTGCCAAAATTAAACGGAAATCCTAATGGGCACCATGGGGATCCTACTAATATGAAATTCCATTCATTAGATTTTGAGATAAAAAAAATCGATATCGCTAAAATCCCTTAAATCGTGCAAAATGCAGCATAGAGACGTAAATTGTTGAGGGATTTACACCTAATCAAAATCTGCAATATATTATATCAACATCTAACTGATCCTGATGTTTGCTGAAAATATGTACATTAGTTTTTGCGGTAGAGCTGTTGAAGCAGTCCTGAAAAATGTAGCATAGCATTGCCACCTTTTAGGTTATTTACACAGAATTGTAAACATCTCCAATTCATATTAAGTACTAACTAAATATAAACTTTGGTGAAAATCTATTCATTAATTCTTGTGATTGCAGAGATTGCTAAAAAGGCAGCATAGCAGCACAAAGTGTGGAGTGCTTTACATCAGAGTAGAATTTCGATAAAAATCGGGGAATTAGTTCTGAAGATTGGGCTGTTTCGAAAATCGTAAAAATTGCAGTATAGCAGTGCGATCTATTAAGAGAATAACGTCAAATTGCAGAAAACACCAATTCATGTCAAGGATTAACTGAATCTGAAGTTTTATAAAAATCCATGCATTAGTTCTTGAGATTGACCTATTACAAAAATAGCAAAAAAAAAAAAAAAAAAAAAATCAACATATCAGCCCCTTTTGTTAAGCGATGTATGAAACATTCCAGAAAATGTCAAAGACTAACTGAATCTCAATTATATGAAAATCCGTGCAATAGTTCTGAAATCGACTTTCGCGAAAATCATGAAAAAATCTGCATCGTAACTTTACTTGTTTTGCAATTACACCGAAAAAAAAATCAGCTCCAATTTATATCAGGCACTAACTAAATATAACTTTTCACTAAACTCCGTGTATTACTTTTTGAAATGGAGCAATCACAAAATTTTATCACATAAAAACAGACTGACAAACAGAATTCGGACTCATAGACAAACATTTGATAACAGCTTGTGTAACTGATGTAAAAACCAGTTTTTTTTTGTCTGTGTGTGTGTGTAAATCCTTTAAAATCTGGAAGTCGAATATTTTCACGAATCCAGTACTTTCTTCTTGTAGAAAATAGAAGAATGTAGTAATTTCTCACTGATCTTTAATTCAAATCGGTTAATTAATGTATATTGTATATTTTTTGCCTTAATTACTGTATAGCATAGATGCTAATTACTGTTTTATAAATAACAATAATAAAATATGATACTACTCTGTAATCCCGTCGATCAATTTCGACAAATTATACAAATCGCCAAATTATACATATTGACGTAATTTTTATTTTAAATAACGAAAAAACAAATATTTATTAGAATATTAATAAAAATATTAATTAAAAGTCGAAATAAAAATCACTTAATGACGTTTTAAATACGTAAATCGTACTTAATGTCATTGAATGTGACATTCACGATCATCCATTATTGGCATTTAATCTTATAGTTTGACGATAATTTTTTGATCGACGGGATAACCTAGAAGTACCTAAAATTTTTATGATTAAAAGTTATTATAAATATTGTTTTAAATATAAAACATAATTTAGATTTAGTAGAAAGAAAAAACCTTTTAATTTTCAAATGTCACAAATAAAAGAAATTTGAAAGATTAAAATAAACAGTCCTTAATTCCAAAATATCGTGAGTAACACTGTTGTAGAGGTAATCCTTATCGATTTTGTAATCATACGAATATTGCAACATTTGCTTATTCTCTTCATCTACAGAATGAATAAAACTGACAATAAAGAATACTGCCCAGTTAAACTGATCGCATTGAGCTCACAGGCTACAAATACTAATTGTACATTAAAGCCTTATATTTTCAAGGGTTAATTCCGTTCGAAAAAAAATTAAGAAGGGGAAACAGCTCTCCCCTTTCCTCTTTTTTTATACTTAATCATTGAACCTCCTATACTATCAAAGACATGCTTTATCATATAAAAAATCTATATCCAAAATTCAGAGCAAATTAGATAATTCTTAATAAAAACCCATTTAGCATTTATATAATTTAAAAGGAGTTATCCCCCTCTTTTATACTTAACCATTAAACTTCCAAAACGATTCAGAGATTTGAACGAAATCTGAAAATTCTGCTTGAAAAACCTATTTATATAAATTAAGAGGGGGGGGGAGGCATTAGAACCCCTGTTGCCCCTATTTATACTTATTCAATGAACACCTAATAGCAGTCACGGAATCGCCTCATCAGAATGATCCTAATCTAAATTTTGAACGAAAACTTAATTCTGCATGAAAATCCCATTTATATCAACTAACGGGGGGGGGGGCATTAGAACCCCTGTTCCCCCTATTTATACTTATTCAATGAACACCTAATAACAGCCACGGAATCGCCTCATCAGAATGATCCTAATCTAAATTTTGAACGAAAACTTAATTCTGCATGAAAATCCCATTTATATCAACTAACGGGGGGGGGATTAGAACCCCTGTTCCCCCTATTTATACTTATTCAATGAACACCTAATAACAGTCACGGAATCGCCTCATCAGAATGATCCTAATCTAAATTTTGAAAACTTAATTCTGCATGAAAATCCCATTTATATCAACTAACGGGGGGCATGAGCCCCCCGTTCCCCCTCTTATACATATCGAATGAACTCCAAACACTAATCAGGGAAGCGCCTTATCAGGATATACCTATATACAAAATTTCAAGTGGATCCGATATTTTTATCATGAGTTATCGCGTTACGCACATACGCACATACATACAGAACGGACGGGCACATAAGCTCTCAGGCTATGATAGCCTGTGAGCTAAAAACTAAAAACGCCATAATCTTCTTCTACGTATTCACTATCATTGATGCTATTTTATTCTGTTTTCTAACTTTTTTTTTCCTTTTATGATGTCTGTGGTTTAAATTAAATTTTTAGTTAACATAAATAAATAGCATTATTTAGATTATGGTTAAATGCATGAATGTGAATTATTTTGAGGTAAATTTTATGCTCGTGAAGTTTTTCTAATTATGGGAAAAGTGTACAATAGGCAGTTTTTTATAGTAATAGTTGTGTTTAAATATCGAATATAAAAAGCAAAATATGTGTTTTATGGAGCACATTAAAAATACTGATAATACATAGTATTAAAACATAAGACGTCCTACTAAAATTTATGATCATATTTTTTTTTTCTTTAAACAAACATTTTTGTACTGTTAAATAAAACTCAATTAAGGGTGTTTTCAAATCAAAAAGAGCAAATTTGTGATATAATTTTAATTTATTTTTGTTCGGAAATGCGTGAAAAAAACAGGTGTTGGTGTTCAGAAACTATCTAATTGCACTCATTTTCCTCTCTTTTTGCAAACGCAATAGTTCTTTCAGTACAGGCCGTCAAAGTTGGCGTTTTGATCTGTATTTCACGACGAAAGAAAGAAAAAACTCGGAGAAAAACGTTAGGTCACATGATCGAAATCGCATATAACTCAATAGATAATTTAATTATCATAAAATGGAAATCGAAGTTCGATTCAAAATCGCTTTCTTAGTCAGGTCTTCCAATTTTATACTTTTCTGTTAAAAAATGAATACATAAATGTGTCAAAACGCTTTACACTTGTTGACCACAGCAGTTGAGAACATCCTTAATTAGGTGCATTTGTAATTATGTAAATACGTAGCACCTACTGTTGTCGCCAAGTCCGTCCGTCTGTCCGTCTGTCTGTCTGCCCGTCTGTCTGTCCGCATATAACAACGCAAAATCTATCCAACCGAATCGTTTGAAATTTAAAATACATAATTATTACATAATTTTGTCGATTTATTTTAAATTTTATGAAAATCGGAAGCATAGATCAAATACAGGGACAATCAAAAGGATTCTTTTACATTACGGTGAATGGCAAAAAACTTTCAAATGCATTTTAATCGTTTGAAATTTAAAACGTATAATTTTTACATAATTTTGTCGAGTCACTTCAAATTTTATGAAAATCGGATGGATAGATCAATTACAGGGACAATCAAAAGGATTCCGTTACATCACGGTCAATGGGAAAAAAAGTTTCAAATGCATTTTAGTGGTGTTACACTCATTTGAACATAATAGAATTGACATGAATCTATGAAATATGTAGTAAAAATACATTTTGCACAATCTGTGATGCAAAGAATATTTATTATTAAATTACAGGGCCACACAAATGTATTCCACTAAATAATGTTACACGGGGAAACATTGTTTGGTTCGTGTTTTAATTATATTAAACTACTTCACATTTTATGAATAAGATATACGTTAATGAAGTATAATAAAAATTACTCCCTGCATATTTACAGGAACACAAAGATTTCGACCACTTTACTGTATCCAAAGTACGCTCTACTATATCAGCAAGATCTCAGTATTTTACAACTTCATTATAGTATGAACGCACCTCATTTGCTATGCTTCACGTGCAATTTCCAACTTGTTTTATTTTTAGAAAAACATTACCAAAATAATAGATAGTTAAATTCTTCTTTAAAACTGATATAATACTATGTTTGTTTGATCCAGTATTTCCGAGACCGGAGATAATGAAGACCGAAAGCTATTTGTCATATTTAATGAGATATATTCTCCTAAGCTATAATAATGATATAATGTGTTTTGACAGATTCATCTGTTTGATGTGATACCAAAATCCAACTTGATTGCAATTCAATAACGATCATTAATTGAGCTAAATGTATATTTTAAACAAGCATTTTCTTGTTCGAAGTAAATATATACATTGCAAAAAAGAAAATACTTAATTTTTCACTATAATACGGTTAGCTGGGAATTCAGTTTATAACAATGAAATTTACGGCAATAAACAGAAAATTAAGCTAGCATATACTACTAGGCAGTAATATGCTGCTTAATTCATTTACACAATGTTATTTTACTGCTGATTTTACGGTTGTAAACTGACTCTTCAGCTGCCAGTATTATACTGTAAAGTCAACAATTATTTTACCAGTATAAGTAATTTTGTTTT
This sequence comes from Maratus speculifer, assembly GCA_964019185.1. Lineage (NCBI taxonomy): Eukaryota > Metazoa > Arthropoda > Arachnida > Araneae > Salticidae > Maratus > Maratus speculifer. The sequence continues at coordinate 31,736,785 of OZ025297.1, forward strand.
CATTGAAAATACTGTAAAAAGTTAAAATAAATTAACTTTTCAATAAGTTAAGAAAAATAATTTTTTCTTGCATATGTATTTGCAATTGTATCTCTAAATTTGTATTGAAGCAAGCAATAAATTTTCATTGAAGTAGAATTTATCATATAATATTTAGGGAATTTTCTATTCAGTCGAAACTCGATAACACAAACACGCTTAAAGCGAACTGCATCCAGTTCTACCGTCAAGTTAAATAGGAAGTTTCTTTGATTTTAATCCCTTTTATAGAAACACGCCTCAAACGGAATATTGTTAAGCACGAATTGAAAAAGATTGGCCGTTGAAACATTTCGTACGCATAACACGAACGATTCAAGTTTTCCAGACTTTTCAATGCAATTGTATTGAGTTGTATTTCGAAAGGGAAATTTTTTGATAGCTGCAAATTAGCGATTATTGAGTTGTAAGGCGATTGTTGTTATTTCATAAGGCGTAGAATGTTAGTCTTGGAAGGGAAATGTTCTTGTTTTGATAGCCGCAAATTACTGATTATAGAGTTGTAAGGCAATCGCTGTTCGTTTGTAAGGCGTAGAATGTTAGTCTCAGAATGGAAATGCCTTTTGTTTTGATAACCGTAAATTACTGATTGTAGGGTTGTAAGGAGATTGCTGTTGTTTTTAAGGAGTAGAATGTTAGTCTCAGAAGGAGAATGCCTTTTGTTTTGATAGCCACAAATTACTTATTGTAGAGTTGTAAGGCGATTGCTGTTGTTTTTAAGGTGTAGAATGTTAGTCTCAGAAGGGAAGTGCCTTTTGTTTTGATAGCTGCAAATTAGCGATTGTTGAGTGTTAAGGGGATTGCTGTTATTTTGTAAGGCATAGAATGTTAGTGTCGGTAGGGAAATGCCTTTTGTTTTGATAGCCGCAAATTAGCGATTGTAGAATTATAAGGCGATTGCTGTTACTTTGTAAGGTGTAGAATTCTATTCTCGGAAGGGAAATGTCTTTTGTTTTCATAACCGCAAATTAGCCATTTTAGATTTGTAAGGGGATTATTTTTTTTCCGTCAGATAAAGTTCTTCGGTAAGAATTGAGTTGAGGGTTAGAAAAAGACTCTAATTATTTTTTCCCAAAGCTGTGTGCGTACACTAATGATACTGCGGGATCGTTTTCTTGGTAAGGAGATAGATTTTAATCCTAAAAAAGAAAAAAAATCAAGTTCACTGTTGGAAATAAATTTATTCGGATATAACGCAAATACTGATCAGTTCTCCTTGAAAAGACTTTCACCGAGAAATATCCCAGGTTCTCTACATTTTTGATGAATTAATCTTAGAAAACAAAATGAACACAAGCAAAAATGTAGATTTTGAAGAACAAATGCATATTTATTCTTGTTACATGAAAAACATAATATATTTAAAATACGGATAAAACTAACTACTTTTAACACGAATAAAGAAAAAGTCGATTTGGCAGATTTATTTTAAGATTTATAACCTTTAAAAAAAGTATTAGATGATTGTCTATAACTCAAATTCGTGAAACTTTTTTCAACACAAAGTGAACATAATAATTAATATAATACTTCAAACAAAAACCGTTTTTGTTTGTTTTGTGAATGTGTTGCGAATACTTTGTGCCAGAAAAGACTGTGCAAAAAGCATTTTTAAATAATGACATTTTTTTTTCAGAAATTCAGTTGTTGATATTTATTGGCAAAATTAGTAAACTCATTCAGTAATCTCCTGCAATTTTGTTTTTTTTCTATAAAACAAGCTGTTTCTTATTTCCTTTTTAAAATTATGTAATTGTAAAAGCACCGCCTAGAAAAATGTTTTGAAAGTGTATTAAATGTGTTGTTTTATGGTGTTCTAAATTGTATAGTGTTTACGATATCTTGCTAATTTGGTGACAAAATGATGTGCAGCAAAACACTATTGTAAAAAAAAAAAAATATTTTTATTAACACTATTTACAATACTACTTCAGCACTATTAACAATACCATTTTTTTGAAAACATTTTTAGATAGCAACATTTTAAGAACACAATCACAGCACAAAAAACCTTTTGTAAATGAAATTCTCTAATATATTTCACATTAATGTGTTGCAAATTTGATGATAAAAAGTGTTCTAAAATGTATTTATTTTTCTGTGTTGAAACTTTGTCGTGCATAAGCAAATGAAGAGCTATGTTAAAACACGATGATATTTCAGTACAGACATTCCACAAAAGAATTACCCCATTTCAGTGATAAAACAATTTAATTTTGACAATTTACAACAAATCTTGCACGAAATGGATAGTGAACTAACCTGTTTTATTTACGAATGCTCAATATGTGCACATTTAGCTATACACTGTAAAAAAAAAAAGGTCCAGCTACTAGAAAAAATTTTGTGATCCTTGTAATTACAATGTTTTTTTTTTGTAATCTTACTCGGTTGCTAGAAAATCTGTAAGAATTACTAGAAAAAAGCTAGCAACGAATAGAGTTAATAGTTTTATATTTTTAATAGCTATTACTAAAACGCACTTGGTGTAGCCATGATAGCCTAGTGGTCATAGCACCGATCTCCAGGCTGAAAGGTCCCGGTTCGATGCTGGACGCCAACAAATACTCCCTTGAATGTATGCAGTGTAAGTACTCTTTAAACAAAGGGATTATGAATGTCCTGGCGGAGCAGGTAGCAATGTTTGGTGCTGCCATCTATAGCGGCTTATTATTAAAAATAATTTTGGATCTATTACTAAAATTTGCTTGGTGGCTCATACTAAAAAGTTTTAATTTAATTATACAAAAAATTCTTTTGTTCAGTTTACAAAAGAAATGTTTGTTTCACTTGCAAAAAAAAGTTTGTAATGGTTACTAAAAAATTCTGTGGAATACAAATTTTCTAAAAAAAATTTTAGTAACCTCTTGATTTTTTTTTTTTTTTTACAATATACGGCACCCAGTAACCCTGAAGTCCAATTTTTCCCACACTTTTGTTAAAAAAACTTAATTATAGAAGCGATTGTCTCTTAAATCCTATGCCTCAATTCTGGCAAATCATTAGATAACGGCGGAACATAGACACAACTTTTATGAATAGCTTTTGATTTTTTTTCAGTAGCGCGCGTTTTTAAATTACAGCCTAGCAATAGCGCTTTATGCTATGGAGCCGCCAAATTATTGTATGTGGTACTGAAATCAAATAAATACCAAAAGAGTACGCGCCCATGCTGTTATCTAAAACTCATGGACTCACTTTTTATTTCTGATCTAGAACTGACATTTAATAATACTTACCGTAGGTACTATTAAATTCCATAATTAGAACGTTTTTTATGGTCAGTCCATATTATGAGATTTGAGGTGACAGTTTTATCTGTTATTTTCAAAATATGTATACTATTATTTGCTAATCTTCTGCCATTCTTGATGAGATCTGTACACGCTTAAATTCATTTTAATAGTTTATTTTTTTTATTATTTCTTTTTTTTTTTTTTTTTTACAAATAATTCAAAAAATTCACTAGACGCACAAACATAAATTATCGACTATGGTTAGCATAATAATGGCTTACAACTGGTTATATTTAATATGCATCCCGTGAGATAAGCATTGCGTAATATATATATTTGTGCATGGTCGTCTGATCTAACAATTTAGTGAGGTTTTTTCAGATTGCGTCCGAATCAAAATATATTTCCTGTCCGGAACCTCTTATATCGAACCGAAAATGAAGGATGTTGTTCAAAAACACTCTTCAAAATATGTATACAGGGAAAAAAATATCGAGGGTCTACGCGAAAACCTTAAACATTACAGAATAATGAGATTGTCACTATAATCGATTTTCCTGCCTAACATTATAAATGGATTTAATTAAAATAGCTGTGTTGAATGATTTTATTTATAAACTAAATTGACTCTAAATTTTAATATAAACCTTTTATATAATGTATAATTTCTGCCGTAATTGCGGTTTGTCATGGTTTCCAACTACTGTGTTGTAAATCATAAAAAATATTTATAATTATAAATTATAACGGAAAATGCTTTTAACATATTTCTAATGATTTTTAATTAATTAATGCTTAATATTTTTTTATAACACTAATACAAGTTTCGCCTTTTTTTTCACATTTAAGAAGTTATTTCAATTAACTTTTCTTCCTTTGACTTTCGTGGGATTTTTTCGAAATGCAGGAAATCCAACTTTGATTATAAAAGTTTTCATAGCAAATAATTTCTGAAAGAGGAGAAGACAACACTTTTCAGTGGAATGAGTTCTTGGTCATGTTATGAACAATGCTTTGTTGATACAAATGCATACCGAAGGCTCATTCGGTTACTACACAAATTTCGTTCAAACTGAATGCTCTGTATTTTGCCTCTAGCCCCGTACAAGCATTAAATGGGCCATCAATGGAGTATGGACTATCATAGGGGTGGTTTTATCCTATCAAAACTATATACAGGGTGAGTCATAAATATCGAAACAATAGGCTATCTCCTTAAATATTGCCCCCAGACCCATACTTCCAATTGCAAAGTTTCATAAAAAAAGGTAAATTTTTAAATAGGATATGTTGCAACTCCATAGGGGTCTATTTTAAAAAACATGAAACTTAAATTTTTATACGGCCCTCAAAGGATAAAACTTCCAATTAGAATATTTTTCTTTATCCATTCCTGAATTGAACAAAAAAAATTCATCTCGATATCTACAAATCTCTGAAAGATATTAAAATCCAAAATTTTCCAAAATTCGTGACTTACACCACTTAAGCATACCTCTGAGCGCAGCGATATCAGTTCATTTGAAATACAATTTAGGGATCGACCATGAATTTACGCATTATTGAATGTCGATCCAAGACAATACTTTAACTTTTAGATATAAAATAAAAATGCATAGATTTTTGATTTAAACTTCCTTGAAATATGTTAGATGTCTGCAATATCTCGAGATTGGCGCCAGGCTCGTAACTGGCGCGACCCATTGGCCGGACCGTTTTATTAAACACTTATTAAAAGTGCTATTAAATTAAGTAATGTTAATTAAACTCTCATTAAACGTGTCTTAAAAACTTATTGCCGCAGGCAATAAGTTTAGTAAAAATAGTAACAGCGATAATGACACTTCTATTAACGGTATCATTGAAAACATATTTTAATAAATTACACAGAAATTTTTTCAAAAATCTACTTTTTGCTATTCAGCTTCAAAATTTATGTGGTTTTAAACCTATTTTTACTTTTTCTATCTTTACAAGAGGAAAGTATTGGATTAATGAAAATTTTGAATTCCGGTTTTCGACGGATTCACACGTTTTAGGGCTCAGAGACACCGAAAAACATGTTTTTAAAAAATGTCTGTCTGTGAGTCACTGATCCTGTATCTCTATATATGGCATAAATTTTGTGAGCGCCCAATCTCAAGAACTAATCCACGGAATTTAATAAAAAATATATTTACTTAGTCCTTGATATAAATTGGAGCTGATTAGTTTTTGGTGTAAATCGCTTAACAGGTGGCCCTACTAACAGGCTTTTGTGCGATTTCCGCAATAGCCTAAAACGCACAATCTCCCCATACGGGGTTTAAGTTGAAAACGGGATAAAATTATGGGCCCATTATTATTATAAAGCTCATTATATTTATTAAATATTTAATATAGTATATTTATTTAAAAGGCCATTAGATTATGGGCTTTTCCCCTAAAAGCCCCGTGATCTCCAGGATCAAAGTAAGGAATATGATCAAACTTCGGATACAGTTAGTCTTTGACATCAATTGATGCTTTTTATATTTTGATGTATATAGTTCCACATGTGGCGCTGCAACACTGCATTTGTTACGATTTCTTCAATAACTCTATCTTAAGAACTAATGGAGGAATTTTCATAAAAAGTCAGATTCAGTTATTTCTTGACATGAATTGGTTTTGTTTACGTTTTTGTATCAATCGTCTTCCGGGTGGCGCTGTTATACTGAATTTTTTATAATTTACACACTTTCAGTGATATCAGTACTAATGCATGGAATTTCGTATCTTTAGAGGCCTCAGATTGATACATCCGAGTAGTTTATTTATTCCAAACCGCATTTAAAAAAACAAAAATATTTATTCGAAGGTTAAAGTCTAAGAATATAATGTTTCTGCTGCGTATTTTTTATGCTAAACTCTCACTAATATTCCGTTATAAGTGTATTTAATTGATCGATGTTTAATGCATTTGAACAAAACATCTTTTAGGAAATTCAATTGAATAATTTCAATTTAAAACGTTTAACAGTGTGTCGTCTGCAGTTAGTTTTTTTTTCTTTTTTGTTTATGCCGGCCAATTATCTACAATAGGAATATATGCCCTAAGTAGAGGAGTTTCCTAAGCGAGGGTCTTTCTAAGGGAACCTAACCCGTATTTACGCAAGAAATCGTAGGATTCGAAGAAAACCACGGGAAACTTCGAACGGTTAGGCCGACGGTCGCGATTAGTTTCGAACCCAGCACCTACCGTCTACCAGTTTGGAGGCCCGTAATGAGAGGCACCTTTTACGCATCATATAATAACAATTTTAATAAGAAAAATATGAAGTTGACAGGGCCAAAACAATGAAAAAAATTTATATCGACGTGATAAAAAAAATAGGGTTTAAATCAACTGACGCATTTAAATAGTAATTAAAAAAGGCGAGAATGGCAAAACTTAAACAAAATCAGAAATGGGAACTATACAGGACGGAGTTAATCACCTAGAAACTTTTAAAAATCATTTAAACGTTAGGAGCCCATCTTTGTTTAAAACTAAATGTACTTTTCTGCATCAGATGTTTTTATTTCAGTATTTCCCATTTTAAAACTGACATAAGTCAATAAACGTTGGTTACGGTAACAGTCCCACGAGTTCAATTGTTTTTTAACATCTCAAACTGTCCAACGTGCCGAAAGAATTTTTCACCTCAGAAAATTTACTTTTAAAAATATGATTTGTTTGTAAAAAATTGTATCTTTTTTTATATTGCTATTTTCAATACTTTTATTTTAAAAATATATTATTTAAAATGCTGAATCAAAAATGAAAATTAGACAATTTTATTTAATCAAAAGAAAAAAATTCAACGCGACAAATAATATTTTGAGTTATAACAATTATAATTTACTCTACATTTAAAAAAATATATATTTTTTATTAAGTCTTATGATGTGATAATGCTTAAAAATTATGTGGTTAACCATCACAAAACATTCAAAATTCTAACTCTATAAATAAATAAATAAAATAAATATTTCCTGGACACCTTACAGTAACATTGATTCTTCAAGTACACGCATTTCAATTTGTGTCTGATCCCTTGAAACCTCGCGATTTATTAAAATTGTCATAACTCTCTGAGTTTTGAAGATATCAAGATGAATTTTGTTTGTTGTTCAATTCAGGGATGCATAAGAAAAATTTTTCTAATTGGAAGTTTTATCCTCTGGGGGCCGTATAAAAATTTAATTTTCATATTTTTAAAAATATACCCCCCATGAAGTTGCAATTTATCAAAAAATTTAACTTTTTTTTTATGAAACTTTGACACTGGAAGTATGTGTCTAGGGGCAATATTTAAGGAGATAGCCTACTGTTTCGATATTTATGACTCACCCTGTATAGGGGAGTCAAATGAGACACTTTTAAAGTTTTCATTTAAATGTTTTTTGTTTCTAATTTTGTGTGCATTACGCATAAAAAATCTTCTAAGTATTAAAAATGGTTTATACTTCATTCAATCTAAAATTTACGAAAGAAAAACTAAAAATCAAAATCTTTTAAATGCTATCATTTGACAGCGGTAGAAATACTGTTAAAATGACATAGATAAAGGAGCATAGCCCTTATACTTTTAAATTAATTTTAATCTTTTTATTACTTTGAGATGATTTAAAATTCAGAGGACAAATTACAAACTGATTCATTAATTGCAAGTAAAGATTTCTGAATCCCGTTAAATAACAAAGATATATTTCTCAGTTTCTGTATTTGCTAATTACGATCAGTATATCCCTTTACAACAGGTTAGTTAATCAGAAAACATTATATTCAAATACTGTTGAGTCCATACAATTAAGCAATCTAAAGCTTAAGGGATATAGTCCAGGAGTTAATGAAATTTAATGTATTCCAATTCACTATATTAAAGGAAATACAGTTTAACGGCGATACATTAAAAAAAATACGGTATAACGGCGATATTATGTTTAAAAGCGTTTTAAAAATTTTAGATTGATCCGTATTATTCTGATTCAATTAAACGAATATTTTAGCCTCTTGAAAACTTCTGAAATTTTAAGGGACATTTTAAAGTATTGTAGAAGAAAAAGAGTGATTCTTTTTTCAGTCCCTCATTAGTTTTTAGCTCAGAGGCTATCATAGCCTGAGAACTTATGTGCCCGTCCGTTCTGTATGTATGTCCGTACGTTCGTACATTCGTATGTTCGTTCGTGCGTAACGCGATAACTCATGATAAAAATATCGGATCCACTTCAAATTTTGTATATAGGTATATCCTGATAAGGCGCTTCCCTGATTAGTTTTTGGAGTTCATTCGATATGTATAAGAGGGGGAACGGGGGGCTCATGCCCCTCCCCTTAATTGATATAAATGGGTTTTTCATGCAGAAATTATAGTTTTTGTTCAAAATTTACTCATAGGATCTTTCTGATGAAGCACTTCCGTGATTGGTATTAGGTGTTCATTGGATAAATGTAAACAGGGGAAATGGGGGTTCTAATGCCCCTCCCCTTAATTTATATAAATGGGTTTTTCATGCAGAAATGTCAGACTTCGTTCAAATCTCTGAATAGTTTTGGAAGTTTAATGGTTAAGTATATAAAAGAGGGGGATAACTCCTCTTAAATTATATAGATGGATTTTTATTAAGAATTATCCGATTTGCTCTGAATTTTGGATATGGATTTTTTTATGATAAAGCATGTCCCTGATCAGTTTAGAGGGTTCAATGATTAAGCATAAAAAGGGGAAAGGGAGGAGCTGTTCCCCCCTCCTTAATTTGTCTGCGAACGGAATTAACCCTTGAAAACATGAGGGTGTAATGTACAATTAGTATGCGTAGCCTGTGAGCTCAATGCCATCAGTTTAACTGGGCAATATTCTTTTTATTATGTAATTATTTTATCAATTTACACTTATTATAATTTTGTCGTATAAAACAATCACGTAGTAATTTAAAGAGGTATTTTTTTAATCTGTAAAGCACGTTTGTTTAATTAATAGTGAAATGAAATAACATTTGCATTTAACACCAGAATTACAGCGAGTAGTCATTTTAATAGTTATTAAATAAATTTACACCAGTTCGAATAAAAAAAAAATATGAAACTTGTTTTAAAAACACAAAGAAAAACACGGTAAAAAATAATTTAAACGGTTTTAAATAAAAATTCCATTGTTAGTTATTTTTTTAAATTTAAATAAAATTATCCAGTAATTCCAATGTCAGACTTGGAAAAGTAGAGTAATTTAGAATTATGGGATACATAAATATTTTATTAGAAAAGAGTTAAATCTAAAGCATAAATCAAGCAAATTTTACCTATAACATGTCTCGTTAATCATTCATAACATATTTTCAAAATATCTTAAACACAAAATAACCAGTCTTATGAATTTCATCTTCTATAACTAAAACAGAGTTGCATTGTTATAAATAAGTCAACATCTTTCAAACTATTCACATTCAATAGGATTTGTGCGTTGCTATTTCCTGTTAATGTGTCACTTTTCTGAAAATCTGCAAATGTAAATAATACATTAATATCTGGCATGGTGATTCTTAATTAAAGCGTTATTGAATATTCTTACTTTCTGATGGCTTTTGGAATAAAACATGAATAAGCAGAAAATGTCGTGACACTTAAGCTTTGTGTTCATTAAATTACCTCATAATAAAAAGCTTTGAAGCTCCAAAAACAAATTAAATGTAAAAAAAAAAAAAAAAAAAAAAAAAAAAAATGGTGTCCCGAAATGGATTGTTCCATTTCAAATTGAATGTCTTCCAAACAATGACGACTGTTAAAAACAGTCTTTCAAGAGTATAATGTATGATGTCAGAAGTTCCTGTACGATGATTTTCGGTTTATCTTTCAAATATTAATTACAGATGGCGTTGTTAGCAATCGGCGCTCGATGGCGGCGGAAATTGAAACCATTCAACACATGTTGGAATAATGAAGGTTGGAATGGTACAGCGTCTAGAATACATAGCATAGAAATCTGTTATCCAAACAGTGCTAATTTTTTTATGCTACTGAACGATGCTACTGAAATTCAAAGTGTCGATCGCAGCAACATCTGCAGGATTTTCGTGTTGATTTGTCTTGACTTTCAATAGCCTTGCAGTTTTAGAAAATAGCTTGTAGATGTCTCTGCTATCTTTATGTTTTATCAACATGCTTATACATTTAAAGAATACAATATTTTAGCGCTTTTTTAAGCATTATTGTGGTAGCCGATTTCCTTGCTATATACTCTAGATGCTATAATGAAGGTCTTATATATGAAAAGGCTCTCATTCTATTATACAATATTCTGTTTAGGGATTGTTCTTGAACACAGCTAGTATTGTTTGGATATCATTGTTATTAGATTCGAATTCAAAATTTATATACAAAACTATACAGACATAATTCATTTTCGGGCCCTTAGAACAAAATTGTGTTTGCATGTATGACCCGCTCTATACGTTCGACCTCCGTTCTTTTCATCATTTTTAGCTCACAGGCTATCATAGCCTGAGAGCTTATGTGCCCGTCCGTTCTGTATGTATGTGCGTATGTGCGTAACGCGATAACTCATGATAAAAATATCGGATCCACTTGAAATTTTGTATGTAGGTATATCCTGACAAGGCGCTTCCCTGATTAGTTTTTGGAGTTCATTCGATATGTATAAGAGGGGGAACGGGGGGCTCATGCCCCCCGTTAGTTGATATAAATGGGATTTTCATGCAGAATTAAGTTTTCGTTCAAAATTAAGATTAGGATCATTCTGATGAGGCGATTCCGTGACTGTTATTAGGTGTTCATTGAATAAGTATAAATAGGGGGACAGGGGTTCTAATCCCCCCCCCCCTTAATTTATAGAAATGGGATTTTCATGCAGAATTAAGTTTTCGTTCAAAATTTAGATTAGGATCATTCTGATGAGGCGATTCCGTGACCGTTATTAGGTGTTCATTGAATAAGTATAAATAGGGGGAACAGGGGTTCTAATGCCCCCCCCCCGTTAGTTGATATAAATGGGATTTTCATGCAGAATTAAGTTTTCGCTTAAAATTTAGATTAGGATAATTCTGATAAGGCGATTCCGTGACTGTTATTAGGTGTTCATTGAATAAGTATAAATAGGGGGAACAGGGGCTCTAATGCCCCCCCCCCGTTAGTTGATATAAATGGGATTTTCATGCAGAATTAAGTTTTCGTTCAAAATTTAGATTAGGATAATTCTGATGAGACGATTCCGTGACTGTTATTAGGTGTTCATTGAATAAGTATAAATAGGGGGAACAGGGGTTCTAATCCCCCCCCCGTTAGTTGATATAAATGGGATTTTCATGCAGAATTAAGTTTTCGTTCAAAATTTAGATTAGGATCATTCTGATGAGACGATTCCGTGACTGTTATAAGGTGTTCATTGAATAAGTATAAATAGGGGGAACAGGGGTTCTAATCCCCCCCCCCCGTTAGTTGATATAAATGGGATTTTCATGCAGAATTAAGTTTTCGTTCAAAATTTAGATTAGGATCATTCTGATAAGGCGATTCCGTGACTGTTATTAGGTGTTTATTGAATAAGTATAAATAGGGGGAACAGGAGCTCTAATCCCCCCCCCCGTTAGTTGATATAAATGGGATTTTCATGTAGAATTAAGTTTTCGTTCAAAATTTAGATTAGGATCATTCTGATGAGACGATTCCGTGACTGTTATTAGGTGTTCATTGAATAAGTATAAATAGGGGGAACAGGGGTTCTAATCCCCCCCCCCCGTTAGTTGATATAAATGGGATTTTCATGCAGAATTAAGTTTTCGTTCAAAATTTAGATTAGGATCATTCAGATGAGGCGATTCAGTGACTGTTATTAGGTGTTCATTGTATAAGTATAAATAGGGGGAACAGGGGTTCTAATGCCCCCCCCCTTAATTTATATAAATGGGTTTTTCAAGCAGAATTTTCTGATTTCGTTCAAATCTCTGAATAGTTTTGGAAGTTTAATGGTTAAGTATAAAAGAGGGGGATAACTCCTTTTAAATTATATAAATGCTAAATGGGTTTTTATTAAGAATTATCTAATTTGCTCTGAATTTTGGATATAGATTTTTTATATGATAAAGCATGTCTTTGATAGTATAGGAGGTTCAATGATTAAGTATAAAAAAAGAGGAAAGAAGAGAGCTGTTTCCCTTTCTTAATTTTTTAACGGAATTAACCCTTGAAAATATAAGGCTTTAATGTACAATTAGTATTTGTTGCCTGTGAGCTCAATGCCATCAGTTTAACTGGGCAGTATTCTTTATTCAATATTTTCTGCTTCTGTCTCAATTAACATCTACTGCTCGCAGTACTATTTATCGTTAATACTTAAAGCTAAAACCAGATATCACAGTAAATAAACAGATGATAGGACAACCTTTATATGCAGCAATAAGTAAAAACGCAAACAATATTTGCATACTTTTAACATGTTTTAATAAAACTTATTAAAAATTCAAAGAAAAATAGTATTTTAGATATAATAAAAGTTTTATACCTTAATTTGCAATAGCCTTGTTAACTAACTAATATGTTCTTCAAGTATATATTTTAAGTGTAATGTTAAGTTTTATAGTTATCAATATTTATTTACAGTTTCCGATTGTAATCTACTAATTCTACACTTCATATTTAGATATATTTAATAATGGCTGTATTTTTTATGCAAGTTCATGCAAATTGACTTTTACTTTTTTAAAGACATTCTTATAAAAAAAATGAAGCGACATTTTTGTGTGTATTTAACTTTTCACTTGGGTGAAAAAATGCCCAATCTGGCAACCGAACCCAGATCATTGGCACATATTGCCAATGATCTACCGTTTATCTATCTGGGATGACACGCGGTAAAGATGTTTCTCCCAGAAAATCCTATTAAATTTTTGTACTGCAGGAATTAAGACTTTCACTATTACTTTGTTATTTGATAATTTGTCTATCTCAATTTCCTAAATAGTTTTGTATCAAAATGTAAAAGAAAAAGAAAGGAAGATCAATATATGTTAATTTATATGATCAATTTAAATATGATAAATTTTTAATACTGATCGAATTCAAAATTAAAAATATAACTGGATCTCTTTAAATGTTATTATACACTAATTATTTTTTTACACAAGCAAATATTTGAGCAATTTAGGAATTAATAGGTCTTATTAGTATGGTATAAAATTTCTCCAAAAATAATTTCTTTATGAATATTTCTAAATATTGAAACATGAAATTTCAAGAATTGCTTGATATTATATTCTTCTATTGAATACAATCAATTACTTTTGCAAGTCTGGTTTTCTATATTCTTAAATTTGCATTCTTAAATATAAATATCTATCTTTCAGTTTCCATGATGCTTTGAAAGTTGTTTGCCAAATGTAGCAATAACGAATATTTTTCAACATATGCGTATTCATATATTAACAACTTTCAGATCACAAAATGCAAATAGAAAAATGCTAAATTTTGTTGTTGTTGTTTACTTTATTTATTGCAGTTTGCAGTTATTGCATTTAAAAATGCAAATGGATCGAATAAAGCCGAGATATTAGATAAAAATGCAAAAGTTTCAATGATTTATAAAACAAGAAATTTTTAGTCTTAGCTTTAATAACTATCAATTGTACTTCTTATTGTATTATCTATGTTTTATCTATTGTATTTCTTATTAATGTCCAAAATTAAACTTGTGTCGCCTCATAAATATTTAAATACTTGCAAATGACGCAAACATTTTTGTCTAGGCATAATGTGTGTTTATTGAATATTTTTACTTAAATAAAGATAAAACAATTTTAAAGTAACAATTAAAAATGTTTTTACACTTTTTTGTATAGAATAATATTACTTCTGCTTCTGTCTTTGCCATAATAAATAAATAAATAAATAAAACACACAACAAACATGTTTACCAAATGTCGCAATAACGAATATTTTTCAGTTTCTTTCTTTCAGATCACAAAATGCAAATATAAAAATGCTAAATTTTGTTGTTGTTGTTGTTATTTCTTATATATTAAACGGTTCAGGCTATTCCGCAATGTTTAACTAAAATGTTATTTAGCTTTGTAAGAATGACATTAGATTTTGGAATAATGATGAAAATGCGTAGTATTTCCGATTAACTAAATATAACATTGACATCCTCGTTCCTGAAGCCAAAATTCAACTACAAATACTTAATCATTGGTTCTAAACAAATAAAATAACAGAAGTAATCACAGAAGTAATCACAGAAAAAAGAACTTTTCGGAAGCGTTACTTTAGGACACTCGTTATTTAGATTGATAACAGGGATTTAAAAAAAAATTACAAATTCCCTTAAAACTTCAATTTAATTAGCACTAACCATCACTAACCTATACGACACAATCCAAATTAAAGATCACCAAACAAGTAAATGTATACAAATCCATAAAAATATTGTAAAAGATTTAAATTAAGTACAATGGTGTTCACAAATTACAGACAAGATGCTTTTTTGAATGTTTCGTCTTGCAGAAGTTTCTCACATCGACCAAAATCAAACCTTTTTCAAGATTTCCAAAATGCAAAAATATAGAACAAGCATTCAAAACTGTTTGAACAATCTATTTTGTTGCCTTGTTCGAATTTTAATTTATCCGCTTCACATTTAATTGTTGCTCACCAGTGTAAGTATGAAAAGTTCTTCCCTTATTGCCCATTTTGTCTTGAAGTTCCTTTCGCAAACTCAGTTGAAAAAAATATTTATTTTATGTAAAAATCAGCACATATTTTACTATTTATTGATTTGCTTTTAAATAAAAAAAAGAAAAAAACCATTCAGCTGTTAAGGAATTTAAAATTGTAAGAAGATCGGGTAGCGATGGGTTAAAAGGAAGGTATATACATTACTTAATCTAAGTAATAAACATTATATAAAATTTTATAGATGTTGTTTTCGTTCTTCTTCTAGTTTACTTAAATATGCTGAACTATAGATTGTATAATTTCTAAAATAACACAGAGAATGCTCACTAAAATATCTTGCCAATATCGTAATTCCGAAAAGACTGCTAGTCTATGCATAAAAGTGGCTATAGTTAAATAGTCATGCACTACTCAATCAAATTGTCTATAGCGCCACATGGTGGAAAATTTCGGAGCTTGATTCCTATTCTTATCTCGAATACGAAACAGGTACGGGGGTAAAAAATGATTCACAAAGTTGCAGAGCATCATCGATTTTCTACAAAAATATGGATGTGAACATTTATTCGAAGAACAGAATGGTTAAAACGCGCATTTATTTTTCGCTTTTTACTACACTGTGAAGTGACAAAATGATCTTAGAAAGAATAAGTCAGCTATTTATATCAGTAATTTTTTATTTGCGATGTTCAAATTTCTCATCGTCACCTGCATTACACATTTGGATCTTTGTTTAAATTTACGTTACACTCGTTGGACCATAAAGTGTGACAAGTTGGCACAAGCGTCCTTATTGGATCGTTTAAAAATTCAGCAATGTTTTTGGAGGAGTCCCATACGCCTGCTGTTTCAAGTACTGTATTGCCTGTATCCCCACAGGAAAAAATCCAGGCGTTTTCAAAATCGAGGCCAATCTTCAAACCTGCCAATCTAAATTATTTGTTTAGGGAATTTATATACGAGATACTGGATAAATAGAGATGTGTTGTGCCGCCTCTTCATTAAAATGCTTAAATTAACGAAAAAAAATAATAGTAAGTAAAGGTTTTTGAATCCTCTTAATACCTGGGCCAACATCGATGAATCAATCTTTTAATAAGGTCCATTTACTTGCTTTTTAATCTGTTGAGCTGCCTAAATAGGGGACCAGATGCTATCTCCAATAAGGTTTTCATATATTAGAGGTGTTCAAATGACAAAGTACGAGACATCGTAAAAACGAAGCCGTTTGAAATTTAAATATGCCACTCTGAGATTACGTAGTCAGACTTGGAGGGGCGCGATTGGAATATCTGTCGTGGTTGTGCGAATTAGTGGTCGCCTGCGCATGGAGTACGGAAGAAGCAGGCAATTTTGTGTTCCGTCCAATTGATGCGAAAGTGCTTGTGAGGACATCACGGCTTTCTTATTTCAAAATTAATTAGTTATCTCGCAGCGAGGTATCTCGTTTAAATCTGGTGCAGCGTGAAATCTAATAACAGCTCGATGCTTCTCTTCAAATTTTCGCAATGGGAAAGTCATGCTGGACGCACACGCACTAACGCGTCAATTGGGCGGAATGCATAACTGCCTGCTTCATTCATGGGCGCCCTTGCGTGTGTGCAACCACGTTGGATATTTCAGTCACGTCCCTTAATGTCTAACTACTTAATCCCGTAGCCGCATACTTAATTGTCAATAGGGTCGTTTTTAAGGCGTTTCATAACTTTTCATTTGAACACACCTGGAAGAAATCATTCGGCCAGTTGTCAGCTTAGATTTAGGTACTTAAATATGCAAAATCAGTTTAGGTATTTTTATTTTTATTTATATACAGTATTGTGTCAATTAATTGAGAAATGTCATTTTTTTCGTTTTATCACTCATAAGCTTAAGAAGAAGTATTCCAAATTTAGCTGCGAGTTCAAATGGCAGTTATTATCAAATTAGCAGGTGTTTGCATACATTCGGTAAGCAGCAGGTGTTCAAATTCCTCCACCAGGTGGCAAGTATTTCGCAGTGTTAGTTTCTCGCTTGTTGGGAGGCTCATTAGCGTCATGGATATCAGCGCGGAAACACGTGTAAAAGTGATTGCGCTTAGAGAACACACATCTAAGACGTTAGAGGAAATAGGTAAAATAAGTAAAGTGAGTACTGCAAGTGTTGGGAGGATATGGAAGCGCTTTTGGAAACAGGAAATTCTGGAACCCTCCGCTCTGGAAGATGCGGCAGAAAAAGATCAACTTCGGCTTGTGACGACAAAACTTTACATCGAATGAGTGTTAAAAATCCTCGATTAACCAGTTTTGACCTGTCCAGGTCCATGGCGTCTGCAGGCTTTGATATTGCACCTTCAACAGTGCGATACAGGCTGTTAGAACGTGGGCGGAGAGCACTTCGGCCGTACAAGAAGCAGCTTCTCACCCCTCGTATGAAGAAAAAAAAGATTAGAATGGGCACGGAAATACAAAACTTGGACTGAGAAGGAGTGGCAGAATGTTCTATTTTCTGACGAAACACATTTTGTGGTCCAGGGATTTAGATCCAAGTTCGTGAGAAGGAACAAAGGAGAACCACTGAATCAGCATCACATCAATCAAGCACCAAAACATCCCCCCAAAAAGATGTTTTGGGGTTGTTTCAGCTTTTTGCGGACAGAATCTCTTGTTCCCGTAGAAGGAATGATGAACAGTGCCAGTTACGAAGTGATATTGACCCGAAATGTGCTTCCAACCATGTCTAAACTGTGGCCGAATGGAGATGGCGTTTTTCAACAAGACGTGCGCGATGTCACAATTCGAAGCAAATCCAATCTTTCTTTTCAAAAAACAAACTTACTGTATTGGATTGGCCTGGGAATTCACCAGACTTGAATCCCATTGAAAATTTGTGGGCTATTGTCAAAAAAAAGGCTTCACAAATTTGACTGTACGACGATGGAAAAGCTAATTTCGCCCATTATTGACATATGGTTCAGAGACACTGAAATTAAATCTATATGTGCCAATATAGTACATTCCATGCCGAAACGTATATCTGATGTTATAAAGACTCGGGGAGGTTATATTACTTACTAGTTTGCAATGTAACCACACAAAATGTGAATAAAACTGAATTTAATAAAAATAAATGCATTTCTCAATTAATTGCCACAATACTGTATTTGCAAGGTTTCTTTGAATTTAATTGGAAATCACGGCTTTAGAAGCAGGTAATTATAAGGGATTAGCAAGTAAACATGTTTGATTTTACATTACTTTTATTTACAAAATTTTAGTGACAGTTTTGTATAAGCATCTATATTACAAATTATCTTTTTATTAATTTCACATATCAAGTGGGCTAAAAGAAATGCTTTATTTTTTGTGTTATTATTTTCCTATTACCATTTTGTATTTTTTTTCTACTACGAATGAATATATATATAGTATTTTAATAATAGATTTCCGAATCAGCCTAAAAACTACAAAATATTAAAAATATTTATTTTTTCCACAGTATCAAATTTTAATAAAATTCTACCTTTAATAACACACATAACATTTATCCTTTCTTTTTGGTATGGCAGGAAGAAATATTTAGCATTATGCAATAAACAAATAAAAACTTCAGATACATCAATCTCAATTCGAACGCTCAATATCTATTATCCTTTATTTTTACACCTAGATTTTCTTCCAGACATCATTATATTTTTTGCGCTAAATGCATTGGAAAAACAAAGGCTTGGAAGTAAAATATATTATATCTGTCTTTCAAAGTTTGGTAAATAAAAGAGTTGAAAACTTTTTTAATAAAGATGTCTGAAAGTTTTACATACCAGTCTATCTTATTTTTAAACTCTTAGACTATTTGATCCTTTTATATTCCTATAAATTATTATTCCTTGGTACTAAATGTACTATAGAAGTTACGGATTTGGAAAACAAACATATCATAAAAACTTTTTACATATTCTAATAAGAAAAATATGAAGATAATTTATAAAACTATGAAAACTTTTCAGATACATCTATTCTCCATTCTATTTTTAACTTAGAAGAGACTTTTACAATTCAAGGTTCCCCAAGATTGGCCAATTCAATATTGATACCAAACGCGTTAGAGAAGTAGAAGGCTTGGAAAAAAGAAAAAGAAGAAGTTTTCGTGACCTTATTTATTTAGTTGAAGCATATTAAGTAAGTCAAAAATAAATAATAAAAGCATTCTTGATAAAATTACAGAAAATAATAAAAAAAATATTGCCCAGTTAAACTGATGGCATTGAGCTCACAGGCTACGCATACTAATTGTACATTACAGCCTTGTATTTTCGTTAATTCCGTTCGAAAAAAAATATTAAGAAGGGGAAACAGCTCTCCCCTTTCTCCTTTTTTATACTTAATCATTGAACTTCCTAAACTATCAAGTACATGCTTTATCATATTAAAAAACCTATATCCAAAATTCAGAGCAAATCGGATAATTCTTAATAAAAACCCATTGAGCAGTTATATAATTTAAGAGGAGTTATTTCCCTCTTTTATACTTAACCATTAAACTTCCAAAACTATTCAGAGATTTGAACGAAATCTGACAATTCTGTTTGAAAAATCCATTTATGCAAGTTTAGGGGAAGGGCATTAGAACCCCCGTTCCCCCTGTTTATACTTATTCAATGAACACCTAATAACAGCCACGGACTCGCCTCATCAGAATGATCCTATATCTAAATTTGGAACGAAAACTGTTAATTCTGCATGAAAATCCCGTTTATATCAATTAAGGGGAGGGGCATGAGCCCCCCGTTCCCCCTGTTTATACTTATTCAATGAACACCTAATAACAGCCACGGTATCGCCTCATCCGAATGAACCTATATCTAAATTTTGAACGAAAACTGTTAATTCTGCATAAAAATCCCGTTTATATCAATTAAGGAGGGGCATGAGCCCCCCGTTCCCTCTGTTTATACTTATTCAATGAACACATAATAACAGTCATGGAATCGCCTCATTAGAATGAACCTATATCTAAATTTTGGACAAAAACTATTAATTTTGCATGAAAAACCAGTTTATATCAATTAAGGGGAGGGGCATGAGCCCAACGTTTCCCCCGTTTATACTTATTCAATGAACACCTAATAACAGCCACGGTATCGTCTCATCCGAATGATCCTATATTTAAATTTTGAACGAAAATTGTTAATTCTGCATGAAAATCCCGTTTATATCAATTACGTGGGGGGGGGCATGAGCCCCCCGTTCCCCCTGTTTATACTTATTCAATGAACACATAATAACAGTCACGGAATCGCCTCATCAGAATGATCCTATATCTAAATTTTGGACAAAAACTGTTAATTCTGCATGAAAAACCCATTTATATCCATTAAGGGGAGGGGCATGAGCCCCCCCCGTTCCCCCTGTTTATACTTATTCAATGAACACCTAATAACAGCCACGGTATCGCCTCATCCGAATGATCCTATATCTAAATTTTGAACGAAAACTGTTAATTCTGCATGAAAATCCCGTTTATATCAATTAAGGGGGGGGGGGCATGAGCTCCCCGTTCCCCCTGTTTATACTTATTCAATGAGCACATAATAACAGTCACGGAATCACCTCATCAGAATGATCCTATATCTAAATTTTGGACAAAAACTTAATTCTGCATGAAAAACCCATTTATATCCATTAAGGGGAGGGGCATGAGCCCCCCGTTCCCCTCTTATACATATCGAATGAACTCCAAAAACTAATCAGGGAAGCGCCTTATCAGGATATACCTATATACAAAATTTCAAGTGGATCCGATATTTTTATCATGAGTTATCGCGTTACGCACGAACATACGAACATACGAACGTACATACAGAACGGACGGGCACATAAGCTCACAGGCTATGATAGCCTGTGAGCTAAAAAAGGGTTTGTTATTTAACATACATTACGATGTACGCAATGAAAAAAAAATGTTGAATAGCTTTAAAATTTCAAAAGTTTTCTTTAATATTTTTACCTTCTTTTTGTTTTTATTGTATTCGCTAATGAAATAAATATAGTCAAGTAAAAAGGAAATTTAACGTAGAATTTCTATTCTGCTGTTTAGTTGCATACTGTTAATAATTTGTTTGGGAACTTTCCGGTTATTTGTACAGTTTTTTAATAAAACAATTAAATAACTCTTATTTGAAGATTTTTTACCATAATTTGGTAAAAAATGTGATGAGATAATCTTCCTAATATTGTTAAATAACCTTTTTTTTAATACTAGCACTACAGTGAGTACCGTTTTGATGGTTACTGCACGAATATGTTTTGGTCCGAAGTAGAAATTTGATTACTAAATAAGCTTAAAAGATACAGAGAAGAAAATCGTCAAAAAATAAAGTTAAACTGTTTTCCGGTAGTTCAATTATTAAAAATGATGGAATATTTGGACAGTTGAACAGTTTTAACAGTTTTCATTTTACTGAAAAATTATAAATGAAACAAATACATAATCAATAAAGTTTGAATATTGAATTAATAAATGCTTGTTAATGAAATGAAAAAAAAAATGTTTCAATTAAATTACACAGTGAGTTTCAAAGTGACGTGAAAATGACTTTTTGATATATTATATTTGAAAATTGTCATAATAATATCTAAATTAATCCCTATGTTACATAACAGATCAATTCGTATTTCTTCCAACTCAAAGAAAAATGCTAAAATAGCGAACTCTCTATCGACTGAGCTATCTGGATTGACAAGCGCGGACACGTGCCCCTGAGATAAACTTACTGGAAAAACAATTTAGACTGCCTTGTAGGCAGTCCAGTATTGTAAGCAATGAATGAAACACAATTAAATGACGGATACATAGATATACTTGAGTGAATTGGGTACCTCACTTAATGTTTTCCAATTCTAAAATTCAAAAATCATATCATGTAATTGTTAATGCATATATATAAAACATGGTACAATTCCTGTCAATGTGTGTGCTGGAGTAAATTCTTACGAGTTTCAGAGCCAAAATTAACAAATTGCATTTATGTTTCTTTAGGTTATTAAATGTTGAATAATAATGTAAATACTAGATATTGTTAACATATCTAACTATATGCAACGGATTTGAATGCTCCTCCCTGGATTGCATTAATACTCTAAAATGAAAGCTGGGTTTCCGGGGTGATCACCCCTGTCTTCCCATTCCTGAGTAAATTGGGTAGCGGATCAAATTTTTTTTCCGAGTGTAATAATTTTCAAGTATTTTTCACAGGCAGATTTCGCAGAATATCTTGGTACGTTTTTGATTCATAAGTTGAAATACAAGAAAAGCAGTAAAAATAAGTCACCAAAAAGGTTTGGATGAAGGAAGAAAGTACAAATCGCGGGAAAATGGTAACTGGCATACTCAAGAGGAGATTCCGAAAAACTTCATTTTTGACACTTAGCGTCGCGTCTTGTCCAACTTGTAGAAATCGTTTAAGAATATTAAGAGAAAGAGAAAAAATCTGTAGTCCTAAAGATAAAATATGGATAATATCGTCCAAGAGCCCCAACAGCCAACGATTATTGAAATTTGTTTATTATAGCATGGGGTTATTGGAATACAACAGTTTTTTAGCTCTTTCGTGAACTTTACGCGATCACAGGCTGTCGAGTTTCAAGTGTTACTACTTTCAGAAAGCTACACGTTAGAAATCTTTCTTGCGTCCCACTCACTTTTGCACACGTGAATACCTGGTTAGCTTACAAGGAAGGTCTCCATACGAAAATGCATACTCCGAAAAATCTGAAAAAATTACAGAATGTTCTTCTCGTGTGGATATATACGTTTATAAAAAAGTTTTTGGCGGAACCTCCATTCAGTATCCGTAAGAAAATAATGAAAATTTCGTTATTTGGCGGTTTATCGCCGTTTGGCGATGGAATATAATTTCAAAAAATACTTTATGTCAAATACACTTCAAGAAAAAGAAAAAGAGTTTCATGTTGAACTTGTTTTGATAAATTTAATTTAAATAATTTTAGTTTTGTCAGTTTTAGTTTGTTTTAAAGTATAATTTTGTTATATCCATATTTATACGTATTATTCAAATTTAATCATCAAAATTTGAGATCTAAAACGAAATTCATAATTTAAATTAATTAAATTTATTTCAAGCACAAAGCCCAATTGAAAATTGTCGATTAGATTTTGTTGCTATGGATACATCTGGCTTTTATTTTTGAATACGCTTAAATGTATGAAGATAATTTTTTTCAATATGATTTTTTTTTTATCTATGAAAACATTTTTTCCAGTGAATAATTAAATAACTACTTCAACAAGTAATATATATGTGTATTCAATATGCATATATATGTATATAATACATTAAAGTCTCTCATTGTTTATATTTAAATTCATTAAATATCATTCACACGAATTCTAAATATCAAATAGTTTTGAGTTGCATTATAATCGTTTGCTTTTGGCGAGGAAAAGCGCTGCTCGCCAAATCAAGTTACTCTTTCGTCTTTTCACGCCAAATATTCGAAAATATTTTATTTTTTTACATAGTTTCTACTGTTATTCCGCTTCTAAATTTGACTGATCCTTTATTATATACATGAGTACTTTAATTAGTATTTTTTTCGTAAAATTTTGAGTATGCGCAGTATGGAGACCTTCCTTGTTAGTTCAAAGTTCATCGAATTTAAGCCAGGGTTCATTATGGAATCCTGCCATTCAATGGTGAATCTCTGATCTGATAAAGACACATTCTCGGCGTATTTTTATCTGGAGTAAACTAGTGATCCTCTACGTCCCTTACAACGTCCGAGAAAAAGACCGCTATGGCAAAGCACATTTAAATGGTAAAGAAAGGCATTACGTTGGACAGGTGCACAACCCTCTCTGTCTTTAGCAAAAGTTCCGTGACGAACCTGATGACTGTGACTAGGCGTAGCGATGATATCTTGGCACTCTATGTTCGCCTTTTTAGGCAAGCAGTTGACCCTGATTTTATTTTAATGCATTACTACGGATGCCTAGATAGAAACCATCTGGCCAATAAATTTCGGGAAAGTGATGATTTCGCTTAATGGCCAGCCGTATCTCCAGGCCTAAATCATCTAGAGAATGCAGGGTATGTCCTGGGCAGGAAGATTATAACTAACTTTTCACCTCCTTTTGTTGAGCTCAAGCCATATGGTAGGCCTCCCCACCTAACTGAATCTGAAACTTAATCTGAACCACCCAAGGCAAAACAGCTTTGCTGTTTGAACGAGTCTAATTACTAAAAGAACCCATAAATTGCCTATTTCCAATATGATTTGACTTGTGACAGCTGTATAATTATTAGAAGGAATCTATGACCTATTATCCTATTTTTTTAAGCTTGATATTGAAAGCTCTCTTTTAAACCTTTTATACCGACGCTGATTATTCGTATTCACGATAATGAGTGCACTTTATAACTGCGGAAGGTTTATTTTTATCTCATTAAAATGTCTCCAGTTGTTCTGGAAATAATTGACGAAATCCGAAAATTCTCTTAATTTTGAAATTAAGAGAATAGATGCAACACTTATGAAATGGTTCTTAATATTTTTTTCTTGCATTTATTACTAAACGATTAGTCACGTGACTGTGCAAAGATTAATAAAATAATGTATCGTTTTAATATTTTATTTGTTCTAAATATAATGTAATATGTTAACTGATAATACACAAAAATGCTTATAACTACCGACATTAACTTTTTTTTTTTTTACTTTCATAAATATGAAATTAATTCCGTAAAATTATTCAAAACAGAAAGTAATTAAAAGTCTCTATAAAAACAATTTATTTGTATGATTTCTTTAAACAATGTTGCAAAAATGTCTGAAATAACATAATATATAGTATAATACTTCTTTAATGACAAATACATTAAAAAATACATTTAAAAGATTGAAAACAATGATGTCTAGTCATCATTTGTGTATGTGCAAGTACATACAAATATTCAGAGATGTATGAAAAACAGTTCACAGCAAGAAAAGTCATTACAGACGGCGTAATTTAGAAAATATGATTTTATTGCTTGCTCATATATCTCTCTCTAACATAGTTGGAGAAAATTATACAGGAATGTAATATATATATATTTAAAACTTAGTAAATTCTTTCAAAAGAATCTAAATGAGATCAATAAAAATGATTTTTTTTCATACTAATATTACCGGGAAATTACAATGCATATTTTTTTATTTTTTGCATCAAGTTTTCCAGAAAATAAGTTCTGTTTAGCAATAAATGATGCAACAATCATTTGGAACTAACTCTTACTATATAATGAATTGCTATGGCCAGAACTAATGTTTGACATGGATACCATCTCCATTTAGGCATTTATTGTAGCATGGCACAATTATTTGGATTCCCTACTCAAAGACTGATTCCGCCTGCAATTGCAATTGTTGGGTACTAATAAATCTAACCCTTTTGTCTTCTATGAACTGTTTGCCAGAAATAAAGGACTTCAGTTGTTTTTCATCAACTAGAAAATATGAATTTGACTAGCGCTAGAAGGGATTGGTCACTGTAGCAGATCGTCAGAAACTTTATTTTTATGTCCTTCATTAAAATTCCGCAACCATCTACAGACCATAGAATCGGTCGTCGAATTGGGTTGGAAAACCTCACAAATGTGTCTTTGAATTTCACATGCACTGGTTTACTTTGTAGGGATGAGTGGGATAAATAACTTGGTTTACTCAGCTTACACTTAAAAAATCAGCGGATTGGCCGTATCTCGCATGCGGCGGATTGCTTGATTGTTTTAAGCATTTTAAAACCTCACAAAACAAGCCTCGAATAAGTCAGCTTTCCAAAAAAAACACCTTTCACTTACGAATAGCTCAACAGAAAGAACACAAATACTTGAAGTAACGAACACAGCTATTCTATGGTAAAAATGGGAATCAGAACTTGCATTCTGCTTTACACATTATATATATAAAATTTTATCTCGCAGTTACAGACAATTTTCGCATTTTCAGATACATTTTTATGTAGGACGTCGATAAACGTTTATATTAGAATTAAAACATATTTTAAAATATAATATGTCAATTTTTATTTGTACAAATGAAAAAAGATGTCTAATTTCAACTTCACAGATAAATGATGTAGAGTATATTAAAATTGTGTATAATTTGTAAAATTCTACATAAAACCGTTACTGATTTAATAATTTATTACTATTTAAAGATATATTGTTGGAATTAATTAATCATAAAAACGAATACGAAATTCGGTTTAAAAATATTTGTAAAAATTAAAAAACAATACGATGCATTTTCATTTTCTATAGAGTAAAAATAATATATTGTTTTAATACAAATAGGCAAGTGACGATAAATTTAAGTAAATTCTAAATACAAATTCGTGAGCAAAAATATTAGTTTCGAAATTCCAGAAAAATATAATTTTGTTTAAAAATTCCTAAAATGTGGGTTTACTATGTTAGAAAAATATCAAAAAATTGAAAGTTTTCAAATTTACAATTTTGTGTAAAACTTGTAACATTTTAAAAATATAAAACAAATAGATGAAAATCCCTGTCGGCTGGGCCTATAGGCGGAGGTAGATTTCGAAGAGTGCTCATTTCAAAAAAAAAAAAAAAATATATATATATATATATATATATATATGATTAGAGATAAACCCAGTTTAATAACTTCATTTGGCCGTTTATGAAAATTTTTTAATTTCATGTTTCTGCAAAAACTGGTTTTATCAGAATCATATTAAGAAAAATTCAGCTCAAATGTCCATTTTGACAACATATTTTGAAATTGATTCTGAATTTATTTAAAAAGTCGACCAAAACAGTACATTATACAGTTCCTAAATAACAAAAAACTGTCAGTTGAATGCATTTGAGAAAAAAATAGAATTTAAAAATGAGTCATAAAATAACTGATTTGTTGTTTAAATACATCCTTAATTCTTTAATCATGATTGCTTCCGAAAATTTTGTGCGAAATACTCACTTTGACAGCATTTTTAAAAATATATTCTATCTTTATCAAAAAACTGGCCAATGCGTCACAGTATGTAGTTCCTAAATAAGAGGATCTGTAAATTGGATGCGTTTGAGAGCGAAAATGGATTTTAAAACGAGTCATAAAAAACGCAATTTGCTATGTGAAAACTTCTTTAAATTTTCAAATGCCGAAGACTTCGGGAAATTCTGTTTAAAATACCCTTTTTGGTAGCCTTTTTCAAAATATATTCTGTATTTATCAAAAAACCGATCAATGCATCACATTATATAGTTCCTAAATAAGAGGATCTGTAAAATGGATGCATTTGAGAGCAAAAATGGATTTAAAAACGAGTCAGAAAAAAACGCAATTTCTTATTTGAACACTTCCTTAAATTTTCAGTCACGATGATTTCTGAAAATTCTGTTCAAAATACCCTTTTTGGTAGAATTTTTTGAAATATATTCTGTCTTTATCAGAAAATTGACCAATGCGTCACTTTATAAAGTTTCTAAATTAGAGGATCTACCATTTGGATGCGTTTAAAATCAAAAATGAATTTAAAAATGAGTCAGAATATAAGCAGTTTGGATTTGAGGTTTTTTCTCCAACTCCTACTTTTGTTAAATTTCTTTTTGCTATACGAATTGGTCCTATGAAAAACTTGTGAATATAAAAGTTGTAGATATTTTTGAGAAGATGTAAAATAAATTTAATCAGATTTGATATCTTAAAAATTGACGGAGTTATGGATTTTTCTCTTTTTTCAGCGCCCTTTTTCTTTTCTTTTTTTAATTTTTTTCATCGGTAAAAGTTGGTCCTATCAAAAACTTGTAAATACAAAAGTTTTAGATAATTTTAAGAACATTTACAAAAAATTTAGTTGGACTTGATATCTTGAAAACTGACGAAGTTATGAATTTTTTCTCTCAAAATCCCTGTTTTTTTCGCCCCTTGAGCCCACTTCTAAATTTATCAAAATTCTGCCATGCATATACTTTTGGCCCATTTTTAAGAAGTAATATAAACTTTAAACCGATTCGATATCTACTTTAATTAAGAAGTTATGGCGTTTTTTCGGTTTTCACAAAAACGCCCCCTATTCCGACCCCCTTGGTTAGATTTTGCCCATTAACGAACTTAGCTGAGATTTTATCCCCTTTGATTTTATGTACGAGTTTGGTGGAGATTGGTGGATAATTATAGAAGTTATCGTGTCCATAAAAAAGTGATATATATATATATATATATATATATATATACATATAGATAGATAGATAGATAGATAGATATAAACTGGTGCGATTGCAATAGGTAGTATTTCTTACGAAATCTACCTAAAATAAAATAAAGTAACCGGTTACGATCGCATCTTACCTCTGGTAAGCGAAAGCGCTCGATACCATGTCGTCATGAAGACCGCGATTAAATATTCAAACTAATGGATATTCCAAACTTATGCTCAATTTTAACATAAAGATTCTCAAAAACTAAAGGGCACTTAAAAAGGAAATCTTTTACCAGAGTGATTAAGACTTGTATGACATGTTTTAAAATCATTCAAATCTTTGCTGGCCATATTCGGTTCCTTTAGTCAGTTTTACCTAGTTTTAATTTAAACATAACGGAGATATTATGAGAACTCAATAAAAAATACATTTGAAACCAAGATACTTTTGTACGACTATGCGAACTACAGTACATAAATTTGTAACATGTATTTTATCATGGTATATTTTTGTGTAATATAATTCATTTATAAAATAATTCATTTATATTTACGTTGAGAACATTACGAAAAATAGTTTTGAAATGTTTAGATGTGCAAAATGACAAAGAATGCTACAATTTTGCACTTGTAAGATTACAATGCAATTGTCATGGTCACGCCTCTGAATTCCCTTATTACACTGATTTGAACTTTTAGTAAATTACAGCTTACTTAATTTGCTTATTAATGATTATCAGAATGAGGTGAGTTTTTTCAAACACTTTTATGTTCTAATCATGCGTTTCGTTGAGAAAAAAATCTGTGATGCTTAAGGATGTTCTTAACTGCTCCGCTCAACAAGCGCAAAAAGTTTCGACTCATTCACAAATTCTTTTTTTAACAGAAAGCTATAAAATTTTAATGCCTGACTACGGAAGCGATTTCGAATCGAACCTATTTTTCCATTTTATGATCATTAAATTACCTATCCAGTTATAAACTATTTCGATGACGTCATCACCCGTTTTTCTTCTGCTTTTCTACCGGTTTTTCTGCTTTCGTTGAGAGAGGTGCTCGAAAGTGTGAACTTTGAAGGGTTGTTATAAAAAAAACTATTGTGTTAAAGAAAGAAAAAAAAAAAAAGAGTGCAATTAGACAATTTCTGAATAACAACACCTGCTATTTTCATGCATTTCTAAACAAAAATAAATTAAAGCATGTGTCACAAATTTGACCTTTTTGATTTAAGAACACCCTTAAATTACGCACTGTAAAGAAAATTGCATAGGTTCCGTTTTGGAAACGGACACTAATTGCCTTTTCTGAAACGAATAGATCCATTCTGAGAAAGAAACGTTTTATTTTAAGAACTATAAATAACTAATTATACGGATAGCAGTAGGAAGATTTCCGATAATTTTTGAGATGTTTCGTATTTAAAACGGAATAAAATGAAACCTGAAATTCCTTATCAGTAATTAAATCAGTTTCGTTTCATATGTGAAATGTTTCTAAAACTTTTACAGTATGGTTATATATTTTGTTTAAATAGATTTTGCAAGAAATTGATTACTAATATGCTTATCAAATTATTAAATTATTTATTCATTTATTATTATCAGTATATGGTATATATACTTTTTGAGAAATCTTTATAAAACACGAGATGAAATAATACATATATATATATATAAATATACACTCGGTAGTTGTGTTTTATACTAAAGTAATTTAATTGTTAGTTATATTTTTTACTTTACTTAAATTGCAAATATATTTTAAAAATAAATTTTATAAATAAATTTACTTTTTATACTTCTTTTTTAAGTTAGACACATTAAAAACAATATTTCACTCCTTTTCTTCTTGTTTCTTCATCCTTTTATATTTCGTTACTTATTTAATTACTTATTTTGCTAAACTTCGCCAAAAATACTCTAAGAAAAAGAATCGTTTGAAGAATATATTTCCTCTTTTACCATTTAATCGAAAAATCATGATATGTTAATAAGGTTTCTTTAGAAAAAAACTTGAACTTTCTTAATTACTTTTCGAACTCTTGAATTGATAAAATGGTTTCTTTTCCTTTTCTAATGCATGGAAAGTTTTAAAAATTTGTTCAGGCATTTAAGAATGATTTTAAAAAAAGCTTTAGTTTATTGTGAATGAAAGATAGTTAAATATATATGCATATCTATTTGAATCTATTTAAGAATCTCTGAAAAAGAAACCGTTTTAATTATTTTAACTAATACTTTTAGACATTATTTTTAATGAATATTTTTCTTTTTCTATCATTAAATTGAAACATTATGTCATGCCAAGATGTTAAAAAGAAAGATTTTTAAGTCTAGGCTATTTTTTCTTTCATTAGAACCGCCATTTATTCTATTGCACATTGCATACGGATCGAACGTGTCTTTTTTTCTCTGTCCATGTCGTGCTGTTATTTCTTTTTTGAAAAAAAAACTGACATTGTAAGGGTACGTAATGAAAGACATATAAAGTTATTTTGTGTATTAAATTGTAGATTCTTTTTTAAAAACCTAGTTTTCGTTTGTTGCACAGTTTTGTTGTTGCATTAGCTAGATACAGTTACAATTTGTCTAACCACATATTTTCTTAGTGTAAATTGCATTTATTTTGCAATGATTCTTCATGTACGTAATAAGCATGTAATAAGCAATAAAATTTTTATTGTCTATAGAAACTTGCAATATAAATAATACTTTACTTTAAAAATTTCACTGAAAAATTAATGAATATTTTAAAAGAAATTTTAATAATAAAATACATTGTAAAACAACATTTATATTTTACTGCAAAATATCTTTACAACCTGGCTACAAAAATTTATAATCAAAATTAGCGAAACTCGGCGTTCCGCGTGTCCGTATAAAATCCCTGTATTCGCCAAGACTTTGTTGGAAACGAAGAAGAAAAGAAAAATAATTAAAATTTCAAACCAGACAAATTAACAAGAAAATTAATTAAATAAAGCTATCCTACGATAACAGCAGCTTTGAGCTTATTATTGAGTCACATTGCTAAAAACTACATAGTACTTGTGACAGAAATAATTTTATTTTTAAATCACTTGTTGCTTGAATTCGCTTTCACAGCATCCACATTTAACTTCAATTTTACAAAATCTGCGTTTAAAAATTTACAGTAAAAAGCAATGGAAAATTGACTGTATTTGATAACAAAAAGTGGTGGCATCTCGACTGTCAAAATAGTTGCTGTAAAATTGACAATCTGCAGTCCTTAAAGCTTCTGTTATAAGTTTCTGATATCTGGAAAATGTCATGTTGCTATTGGCTGGGTGAAGCTAGTAACAGAAAGAATTTGAATTTTTCTTTACTTGTTGTTTAAAATTAGTTTTATATCTTCTGAGCTTGACTTTCATTTCGCAATATCGGTGCTTCAAAAATTAAAAAATGAAGTGCAGAAAAATCAGCAACGTTTTTACAGTATTATATAGTTTTAGAAAACTTATCTGCGTCTGCGAAATAAACTTGAAATAAACTGGGGACTTCTCAGATCTAATGATAGGTCAAAAAGTGTTTACAATATACACTATAGGGCCAAGGGTGACCGGCTACTTGTGATTTAAGACATTTTGTTAAATATCTAGAAAAATACATAAGGAATTATCTTGAAACTCTAAGTGTGTAAAGGTAATAATAAAAGTCACGCATTCTCGTGAAGATTTTTTTTTTCCCGAAACTCCATAGGGGACCGTCAACAAATTGAAAATGAACGATTATCTTTTGGATATCCCTGTCAAAACTAACGTAGCATAAGCGTTCAATTTTGATTAAGAGGCTTATTCTAATAAAGTGTATTCATTTTTATGCGGATAGCATGTATAGTCGCAGAGAAATTTAGGTTTTTATAAAAACAGTCCTAATTTTTTTCAGGTTTTTGCTTATAATTTCTAAAGTTCTTAATATAAAATAATGATCCTTTCTGAAAATATGATAATCAACATTGTACACAAAATCTTGTAATCAAAATTAAAAATTATTAAAAATTGTATGAAAAATGAGTAGGTTTACTAATTAATTTTTCATTGCGCATGCGTGAAGGCTATCAAAATTTCATTTGCCAATTGTTTTAGCTAAATCTATAGAGCAATATTTGTGAACGTATCAAAATCGGAACTTGAAAATTCTGAAACTGATCGTCTATGGAATAAGCTCAAAATCCATTATTCCCAAAATGCAGATGAGGGGCAGTATTTACTTATCTATTAATTAGTGTCAACATAGAATACATTATTTGGTACACACTACTATATTTGGACATAACCCCTCATTTTTACTTTCTTCTATCTTTACAAGAAGAAAGTATTGGATTCATGAAAATTTTCGACTTCCGGTTCTCGAAGGATTTATACGTTTTAGAAGGTCCTGAACACGTTTTGACTATTTTTAGAAAATGTCTGTCTGTGAGTCTGTCCGTCTGTCTGTCTGTGAGTCTGTCTGTATGTGACAAAAAATTTGTGGGCGCTCTATCTCAAGAACTAATGCTCGAAATTTAATAAAATTTTATATTCAGTTAGACCTTGATATGAATTATTGCCTATTGGTTTTTGGTGAAAATTGGCCTACAGGTGGCGCTGCTATACTACGTTTTTCATGATTTTCAAGATTGCTATATCTCAAGAACAAATGCACAGAATTTCACCAAACTTCAGATTCTGTGACCCCTTGATATACATAGACGCTGATTAGGTTTTGGTGTAAATTGGCCAGCAGGTGGCGCTGCTATGCCACGTTTTTCATGATTTTCATGATAGCTATATCTCAAGAACTAATGCATAGAATTTCACCAAACTTCAGATTCCGCGATACCTTGAGATACATAGCCGCTAATAAGGTTTTGGTGTGAACTGCCCAATAGGTGGCGCTGCTATGCTACATTTTGCACGATTTTTGCGACAGCTATATCTCAAGAACTAATGCAGAGAACTTCATCAAATTTTAGATTCTGTTACACTAGAATATATAATATAATTAGACGCTGATTACATTTTGGTATTAACCTTGCAACAGGTGGTGCAGCTATGCTGCATTTTGCACGATTTTTCCGATAGCTATATCTCAACAACCAACGCACAGAATTTCATCAAACTTCAGATTTTATTATAAAATGACATATAACATAATTACACGATGATTACGTATTGTTATAAATCTTTTCAACTGATGGTGCTGCTGTGCTATATTTTACTCGGTTTTTTTAAACTAGCTATATCTCAAGAACTAATGCATAGAATTTCATCAAACTTCATATTCTTTTAAACCATAACATAATTAGACGCTTTTTTACATTTTGGCATAAATTGTCAAGATATGGTGTTGCTGTGCTACGTTTTGCAAATTTTTGGTTATAAACTATATCTCAAGAACTAATGGACGAAATTCCATCAAATTTCATATTCATTCAGGTCTTGACATAAGTTATTGCTTATTAGGTTTTAGTATAAATTACCCAACATGAGCACTCCTAACTCATTTTCTCAGAATATTAATTAAATTTTGCGTTTTAGGCTTTTCGGATACCAGAATCTCATTAGGCTAGGTCAAACGCTCGGGGAAATTTGATAGTGGGTAAGTTTGGGGTCACCACGTTTTTTTTTAAATATTAAAATGTACTTATCAGATAGAAGAAAGTTTTGGGATTGACACATCCAACTAGTTTTTCTTCATTTTGGGAATAACACATACTACGTTTATTCTATAGATGATCACTTTTAGAAATTTCAAGTTATGATTTTGAGACTTTTACAAAAGTTGCTGTATAGACTTATTTAACATAATATGCAAATGAAATTTTGACAACCTTTATACATTCGCAATTAAAAATTAATTAGTAAACCTGCTAATTTTTTATACATTTTTTATTATTCTTACATTCTTCTATCTTTACAAGAAGAAAGTTTTGGATTCATGAAAATTTTCGACTTCCGGTTTTCGACAGATTTATACGTTTTAGAAGGTCCTGAACACATTTTGACTATTTTTAGAAAATGTCTGTCTGTGAGTCTGTCTGTCTGTATGTGACAAAAAATTTGTGGGCGCTCTATCTCAAGAACTAATGCTTGAAATTTAATAAAATTTTATACTCAGTTAGACCTTGATATGAATTAGTGCCTATTGGTTTTTGGTGAAAATTGGCCTGCAGGTGGCGCTGCTATTCTACGTTTTCCATGATTTTCAAGATTGGTATATCTTAAGAACTAATGCACAGAATTTCAGCAAACTTCAGTTTCTGTGACCCCTTGATATACATAGATGCTGATTAAGTTTTGGTTTAAATTGGCCAGTAGGTGGCGCTGCTATGCCACGTTTTTCATGATTTTCATGATAGCTATATCTCAAGAACTAATGCACAGAATTTTACCAAACTTCATATTCCGCGATGTCTTGAGATACTTTGCCGCTGATAAGGTTTTGGTGTGAACTGCCCTATAGGTGGCGCTGCTATGCTACATTTTGCACGATTTTTGCGATAGCTATATCTCAAGAACTAATGCAGAGAATTTCACAAAATTTTAGATTCTGTTACACTAGAATATATAACATAATTAGACGCTGATTACATTTTGGTATTAACTTTGCAACAGGTGGTGCAGCTATGCTGCATTTTGCACGATTTTTTCGATAGCTATATCTCAACAACCAACGCACAGAATTTCATCAAACTTCAGATTTTGTTACAAAATGACGTATAACATAATAACACGATGATTGCGTTTTGTTATAAATCCTTCGACTGATGGTGCTGCTGTGCTATATTTTACACGTTTTTTTAACTAACTATATCTCAAGAACTAATACACAGAATTTCATCAAACTTCAGATTCTTTTACACCATAAAATAATTAGACGCTTTTTTACGTTTTGGCATAAATTGTCCAAGATATTGTGTTGCTGTGCTACGTTTTGCAAATTTTTTGTTATAACTATATCTCAAGAACTAATGGACGAAATTCCTTCAAATTTCAGATTCTGTTAGGTCTTGACATAAATAGATGCGTATTAGGTTTTAGTATAAATTATCCAACACGAGGCACTATTAAACTCATTTTCTCAGAATATTAATTAAATTTTGCGTTTTAGGCTTTTCGGATACCAGAATCTCATTAGGCTAGGTCAAATGTTCGAGGAAATTCGATAGTGGGTAACTTTGGGGTCACCACGTTTTTTTTAAAAATATTAAAATGTACTTATGAGATAGAAGAAAGTTTTGGGATTGACACATCGAACTAGTTTTTAATCGGAAAAACCCCAGTAGCAGAAAGTTATGACTGTGTCTGCGACAGCAATGCAGCAGGATGAAAATTGTCTTTTGTGTTTGATTTTTTTTTTAAATATTAGAATGTACTTATGAGATAGAAGAAAGTTTTGGGATTGACACATCCAACTAGTTTAATTTGGATTACAGTGTATTGTGTACAATGTTGATTGTTATATTTTTAGAACAGAACATTATTTTATATAAAGAACTCGGCAAATTATAAGCAAAAATATTGGAAAAATTTTTGGACTGTTTTTAGAGAAAACTTATTTTTTCTACGACTATACATGCTTTCCACATACAAATGAACACTAATTATTACAATAATCCACTTAAACATAATGTACAAATTGAACACTTTTGCTAATTTTGGGGGGATTTGATAGCTAAGGTGCATGCCGACACCGCTCCTGTTTAATTTTTCCTAATTTTGAATGCATATATTTTTTTTATAAAATAAGCTTCACTTTCAAAACTGGTTTTGAAAATGAAAGTGACTTTTTAAAAATATCTGCAACGAAAATGAAAAAAATAAAAAAGAAGCGATGCTGGTATGCACCTCAGCTATCCAATGCAAAAGAATTATATATATATATATATATATATAATATCGAAATGTAAACCAGATCTTCTCTCCACCATTTGTTATGGGAGGGCATTGTGATCCTGAATATCATTTGATATGACCATCATCAGCACATTGGATTCCATATTCGCGTGATAGTGGTCCGATTTCGATTAGTGAATTTGTGTGGAACTTTGAGAAGGTTCTGGGATCGTGAGAGGCTTTTGATTGATTGTTGCACATCGACATTCTCGATGAGCTACGATTCTACCTCTATTTAATTCCAATACTTGTTGGTAAGTATTTCTTCTTTTTATTCGAGGCACCACTTAATATTGTGAGCAAACGCTGGCCTTATAAATAGCTTTTCGAATGAGAAATTCACAACACAACTTTTCTATTATGCAGTCAGGGCCGTAGCTAGAAGTAATCTATAGTGGGGGCTCAAGAGATTGTAGGGGGGGGGGGCTCAACAGATTTTAGGGGGGCTCATAATTTTTTTTCTCGTTCTCTGATACAGAAAGATAAATAAGTGCATATTTACACTATAGGTACTATGTTTCTTATTAAACTTTTGTAATAACTTAATTTTATACTAAGAAAAGTATATGACGATGAAAATTTTGAGCGTATAACTGGTGCAAAATTAGACATCGTGTTAGCTTCATAGCTTCATAAAATTAGGAGTGTTGAATTGCTTATTTTAGATAAAATTTAGTAATTCTGCAAAACTGTAAAAGGATCTCAAAACTAAATTAGATTTTTGAAGAGAATTGCATTTGCATTTTTGGAACAGAAATTCATTTAGTGACCTTAGAATCTTTTCCAGGGGGGGCTCAAAATATTTTAGGGGGGGTCTGAGCCGCCCATAGCGCCCCCATAGCTACGGCCCTGTATGCAGTACTTTAGATACCACTTCTCTCGCCTGCATCTTCTAAATGCGCTGAAATATTAATCATTTGCATATTCTGACCTCTTCTTTCTTTCGTGTGACTATGATGTCCGTTAGATCATTCTACCCTGGTGTTACAATTTTAATGGCCAACAGCGTAATTACCGTTTTAAACACAAGAAAATTTTTGAGCAATTATGGAATCACAAGGATTTATTAAAATGGTTTAAAATTTCATGAAAAACAATTTATTTCATTTTTTTTTTTTTTTGAATATTGAAATTTTAAATTTCAAGAATTGTTTAATGAAATATTTTTGTTGAATCCAATAAAACACTTTTGTGAGTCAGGTTTTCAAATTGGTATTCTTAAATATAAATATCTATAACACTAAAACTGAATATATAATGAAAAAAATGTGTTACTTTTTTAAGTGAAATATCTTGATAATTTTCAAAGAGTTACTTATCTTGTATTGAACTATTTTTTCTATTTAAATAAAAAATGATACAGCCAAATATCAACAAGTTGGAAATTGCACGTAAAGCGTAGCAAATGAGGTGCGTTCGTTGATAACGAAGTTTTAAAATATTCAGATCTTGCTGATATAGTAGAGCGTATTCTGGATACAGTATAGTGGTCAAAATTTTTGTGTTCCTGTAAATATGCAGGGAGTAATTTTTATTATACTTCATTAGCGTATATCTTATTCATAAAATGTGAAGTAGTTTAATATAATTAAAACACTCCCTGAAGAATGTTTCCCCGTATAACATTATTTAGTGGAAAACATTTGTGTGGCCCTGTAATTTAATAATAAATATTCTTTGCATCACAGATTGTACAAAATGTATTTTTAGTACATATTTCATAGATTCATGTCAATTCGGTTATATTGAAATGAGTGTAACACCATTAAAATGCATTTGAAACTTTTTCTCCATTGACCGTAATGTAACGGAATACTTTTGATTGCCCCTGTAATTGATCAATGCATCCGATTTTCATAACATTTGAAATGACTCGACAAAATTATGTAATAAATATACGTTTTAAATTTCAAACTATTAAAATGCATTTGAAACTTTTTTCCCCATTGACCGTAATGTAACGGAATCCTTTTGATTGTCTCTGTAATTGATCTATCCAGACGATTTTCATAAAATTTGAAATGACTCGACAAAATTATATAATAAATATACGTTTTAAATTTCAAACGATTAAAATGCATTTGAAACTTTTTTCCCCATTGACCGTAATGTAACGGAATCCTTTTTATTGTCCCTGTAATTGATCTATTCATCCGATTTTCATAAAATTTGAAATGACTCGACAAAATTATGTAATAATTATGTATTTTAAATTTCAAACGATTCGGTTGGGTAGTTTTTTCGTTGTTATATGCGGACGGACAGACAGACAGACAGACAGACAGACGGACAGACAGACGGACGGACTGAGCGACAACAATAGGTGTTACGTATTTACATAATTACGAACGCACCTAAAAAGAAATATTAAGCTATACATTTTAATTTTCTTATAATCGTATATGAAGTTAAAATATACATACTGAAATATAATTGGGTAAAATGTATCAGTCTATGTATTTTCAAACATAATAATATATTTTTTAAAATTTCTGAAAATATTTAAATATTGGTAATTTATGATTTAATCAAGTAATTTAGCTCCGCAAATTAATATTTGTGTAAGAGGATGAAGAGGTTGAAAAATGTCACAACGCTTGTTGCAGAAATTTATCTTAATTAAAGAACTGTAAAAGATAACACAGTTTTCGTCAAACAACTTATAAAAAAAAGAATTTATCTATTTAATTATGAAGATATTACGCAGTCATTTTCAAACTTTTTTTTAACTGTGTGGTGGAGGCTTACTTAATATGAAAGATACATTTTTGCTTTTTTTATCAGTTATAATTTATAAGTTAATATTTTTATTATTAATTTTTTAACGAAAATACTATAT
Source organism: Maratus speculifer (assembly GCA_964019185.1). NCBI lineage: Eukaryota > Metazoa > Arthropoda > Arachnida > Araneae > Salticidae > Maratus > Maratus speculifer. The sequence continues at coordinate 31,775,688 of OZ025297.1, forward strand.
TAATGCGGATGAAAATCGTTGAAAGAAATTATATTTTGAAGTTTTTAATTAAGTTTGTACGTTTTTATAGCTCCAGATTTGGCAGCGCCATGTACTGGAAAAAAATTTAAATCAACTTATATAAAATGTATGAACTACGCAAAACGCATGTTCCTTGATTAAAGTATATATGTAATAAACTATTTAATTTTCAGTATGAGACATTTGTCAAAGTCTGTATTTTTTAATTTCTTTTAGTTTTCATGGTGCTCTGAAAATTGTTTACGAAATGTCGCTATACCGAATATTTTTCAGTTTCTTCCTTTCAGAAAACAAAATGCAAATAGGAAAATGCCAATTTTTGTTGTTCTTGTTTATTTTTTTTATTGCAGTGTGCTGTTTTTTATTGTATTTAAAAATACAAATCGATAAAATAAAGCCGATATATATATATATAAATGCAAAATGTTCAATGATTAATAAAACGATTGTTTTTGTATCTAAACTTTAATAACTATCGAAACGATTATACATTTTTCAATAATGTCCAAAATTAAACTTATGTAACCTCATGGATATTTAAATACTTGCAAATGACACAAACATTTTTGCCTAGACATAATGTGTGTTTATTGAACATTTTTACTTAAATAGAGATTTAAAAAAATCTTAAAGTAGCAAGTAAAAATGTTTTTTAACTTTTTGTATGGAATATTATTTGTTCAGTTTTTTTTTCTTTGTGAAAAATATAAATAACTATTTTCAAATAAAAACTATATATTAAACGATCCAGACCATTCAACACTAATGTTTAACTAAAAAGGTATTTAGCTTTCTATAAATGACATTTATATTTCGGAATAATGATGAAAATGCGTAATATTTTTAATTTACTAAATATAACATTAACACCTTTGTCTTGAAGCTAAAATTCAACAACAAATATTTATTCATTGGTTTTATTCAAAGAAAATTACAAAAGTAATGATAGAAAAAGGATCTTTTGGTAATGTTACTTTAGGAGACACGTAATTTTGATTCACAAGGGGGATAGAAATTACAAATTCATTAAAACATCAATTTAGTTATCACTAACCATCTCTAACCTAAATCAAACAATCCAAATTATAGACTTTTAAACAAGTAAATGTACACAAATCCTCAAAATTCTTTATTGCAAAAGATTTAAATTAAGCACAGTGGTACTCAAAAATTAAAGACAACATGGTTATTTTTTTAATGTTTCGTCCTACAGAAGTTTGGCATATCGACCGAAAAAAACAGTGATAAACCGTGATTAAAAAATTTTCAAAGAACCCCTTTTCTTGTTTTATTTGGATTTTAATTTACCTGCTTCACCAATTTTCGCACAGCAGTATAAGTATGTAGAGTTCTTAACTTTTTGTACACATTGTCTGGAAGTACATTTCGCAAACTCAGATGAAAAAAAAAATAAAAACCAGCATAGATGTATCCATTTATTAATTTTGTACAAAAAAAATCAGCTGTTAAGAAATGAAGTAAAATTGCAGAAATATCGTGTAGCGAAGAGGTTAAAGATAAGGAATATACCGGGTGTCCCAAAAATGACTGATGGATTTTAAAATTCAATAACTTGCAAACGGTGACAGCTATTTAAAAAATTTTTGCAGGAGGGTTATGTATAATGTCAGGAGTTTTTTTTACTGTAATGTTTTTATTTTAGTTCGCATCTCAAACAATAGGTGGCGCTGACAGCGATTGAAGGCCAGGTGATCATTGTTGAGAGAAGCGTCAACCTGGCCTTCAATCGCCATCAGCGCCACCTATTGTTTGAGATGCGAACTAAAATAAAAAAATTACGATAAAAAATCTCCTGACATTATACATAACCCTCCTGCAATTTTTTTTAAATAGCTGTCACCGTTTGCAAATTATTGAATTTTAAAATCCATCAGTCATTTTTGGGACACCCGGTATATTACTTTATCTAAGTAGTATGTATTGCTTAAATTTTTATAGAGGTTGTTTTTCTTCCCCTGTTTGTTTAATTAAATGTGCTACATGTAGTACACTTTTTTAAATACAAATAGAGAATATTCACTAATGTTCCTTCCCAGCCACTTAATTTCAGAACGACTGTTTCTATATTCATAAAAGTTGCGTCTGGGTATAATAAAGTAGACATGCGCTGCTGAACCAAACCGTATGCGGCGTCACCTGGTATAAAACTGCAGAATTTGATTCTTATCTTGAAAACGGAAGTGGTAAGAGGAAAAAAATTATTCTCAAAATTGTAAATCATCATCGATTTAGTACCAAAATACACCTTGTGAACATTAATGCAAAGAATAAAATGGTTGAAACACGCGTTTTTTTAAAAGGTGATGTCACAAAAGGATCTTAGAAAGAAAAAAAATCAGCTATTTACAACAAAATACTTTTATTTGAGATGCCAAATTTTACACACTCACTTGCAATGCACATTCATATCCTTGTTTGAATTTAAGTTCAGTCGTTGGAGCATAAAGGATGACACGATGGCAGAAACGTCCGTAAAAGTTCTAAAATGTTTTTGGAGGAGTCTCATACGCCTGCTGTTTAAGGCATCCCCGCAGCATTTTTGCCGATCCACCGAAGCTAGCATAGGGGGGAAAAGTACGGTCTTCTGATTGGCCGAAAAATTTTGCTTTCCTTCATTTTTGAGTTTACGTTTATTTAATCATCGATTTCTGTTTGAAAAGCTTTTGAAAGCTGGATTTTCCTTCTGTTTTTATATATTTATTAATATATAACGAAATAGATAATTCGGAATTCATAATTAAAGAAGTTAATCAGGATGTTTAACAATTGTTCTGTGTTACTTTTACAAAATAATAAAAATAGAATTGCCATTTCTTCTTTCTATTTTTTTTAAGCATGATATGCACATATATACACAATCAGAACAATTTGTTTAGAATCAATAGTATTTTCATTTTACGCCGTCAAACTCAATTGTTCTATATTACTTTTTTAAAAAAAATGCAATTTCTTCTTCTTATTATTATTTTAATGACATACCCATATACGCTCCTAAATGTACATTAGCTTTCAGGATGATCTATTTGCAAACAATTTTTAGACTAATCAGAAGCCCGTATTTTTCTCCCCTATGCTAGCTTCGGTGGGATCGGCAAAAATGCATCACCGCCGGAAAAAATCCAGTGGAGACATATCTAGCATTTCACGTAGTGGCCAATCTTCAAAACTGTCAAACTAAATTATTTGTTTTACATACGAATTTATACACGAGATACTGCTTAAATAGAAATGTCTTGTGTGCCTGCTCGCCTGTTCCTTAAAAAGCTTAAAGAAAAAAAAAATAATAATAAAGAGTATCGCATCCTCTTAACCCTCTAAGCGTCTGGAACGTAATATTCCGTATTCTGAGTTAAAGTTTTCATTGTAATATAAGCAATATTTAAAATACTATAATTCTATAAATTTAATGAATTTTCAATACATCGAAGAAGGATTCATACTCTGGAGGATTAAAATCATGCTTATAATAAAGTTTTTTTTTTTTTATAGTGCTGAAAAAATGATATTTTCTTAACATTTAAAACAAATATTGAGAAAACAACATTACAATTTTACCCATTTGCAAGACGCTTGGAGGGTTAATACTTTATTTTTAGGTATCGAAACGCTTAAAATCAGTTTTATTTATTTATTTATTTGCAAAGTTTCTTTGAATTGAATTGGAAATCACTGCTTCACAAAGCAGGTAATTATAAGATGTGAGCAAGTTATAACGTTTAATTTCACACTACTTTTATTTACAAAATTTTAGTGACAGTTTTCTAATGGGTTCAAATGCTAATTTTTAGTACACATATGCATATGTATTACAAACTATTTTTTTATTATTTTCACATATCAAGTGAACTAAAAGAAATGATTTATATTATTTTTTGTGCTATTATACCTATTACCATATTTGTTATTCTGTGTTATGAATGAATATGTATATAGTATTTAAATGATGGATTTCCACAATCAGCCTAATTACTTCAAAATATTAAAAATATCTTTCTTTTTCACAATGATAAATTTTAATAAAATTTCTACCTCAAATAACACAAATAATATGTATCCTTTCTTGTTGCTATGCCAAGAAGAAATATTTAGTGTTACGCAATAAACAAACAAAAAACTTCAGATGCATCAATCTCAATTCGCTCTCCCAATATCTTTGATCCTTTATTTTTATGTTTTGATTTTCTACCATACATCAATCATTATATTTTCACGCAACATGCACTAGAAAAGCAGAGGCTTGGAAATAAAATGTATTATATTTGTTTTTCAAGATTTTGTAATACGAAGAGTTGAAAATTTTTTAATAAAAATATTTAAAAGTTTTACCCACTATAATATATCTATTCTTAAATATTTGGAATATTACATCCCATGAATCGTTATACCACTTTTACTAAATGCACTAGAGAAACTACGGATTTAAAAAACCAACATATCATAAAAAGTTTTTACATATTCATAATAAGAATAAATGTGATGGTAATTTATAAAAAATATGAAAGGTTTTCAGATAAATCAATTCTCCATTCTATCTTTACCCTTGCAGACACTTTTGTACTTCAAAATTCACCAACATTCGTCTGTTTAATATTGATGCCAAACGCATTAGAGAAGTAGGAGCTTGAAAAAATAGAAGAAGAAGCAGAAGAAGTTTTAGTTATCTGACATATTTAATTGAAGCGTATTAAATAATTCAAAAATTGATAATTAAAGCATTTTTAATAAAATTATCGAAAAAAATGTCATTTGAAGTACATTAAAATGCATGCAATGTAAAATATGCGTTGCATATTTTTTTTAACTTCAAAAGTTTGTTTTTAAACTTTTAATTTATTTTTATTTTTATGACGTTCGCTATTATCAATAAAAAACTATATGTTGCTAACGACTGGCTTTTTTGATAATCATTGCCGCATATTAATCTTTATTAATTAATTAATTGTCGCATAAAAAAGTTAATATATCAAAAAGTATTTGCTAGAAAAATTTTTAAATTTTGTGTTTTTCTACATCTGTTATGCTGTTTTTCAAACATTGAATTTTAAAAGTTATCAAATTTCAAAATGAAGGATCATAGTGAAACATTCAAAGTTATGCTTTTTGTAAATGAAATGGGTTAGAAGTTTTTAGTTGAAGTTCAATTAATGCAATAAGAATAATGTCAATAGGAGCATTATTTAGCCGTTCATCCAATCGTCAAGTTAACATCAAATTCATCTATTTTCTGAGTATTAATTTAATGAAACTATCCCCTATTTATTTCACGTTTGTATGTTTAATGCATTTTTGAAATGTTGATTTGATGAAGAAATAATCCATTTTCTTTTTTTTTTCTTGCAAATTTAATCATTCAACATTGCATAACTTTAAATTTTATACAATTGAATAGGGAGGGTGTACTTTTAAATATAAAATTTACGAAAACAGTATTTTAATTTACTAACTTTTTGTAATTTTTAATCGAAATAGCTCGATTACTGAATAACAGTACTTGAATATTTTTATCAATTATTTCAATTGCAAGGAAAAATTACTATTCCTACCCATCATCCTAAGGCGGGCATTTACAGTAGCAATTAAATAAAAGATAAAGCTTGCATAGCATTTCTGTATTGCTGTTGAATCGACCATTGTTAATATTTTGTAGCAAACTGTCCAGTTATTTGTATAGTTTTAAAAAAAATCTAATGTGGAGATTTTAGACCATAATATAATCAAAATATGGTTCGATAAGCTTCCTAATATTGTCAAATAATCCAGTGCGTATTTTACTGAGAAATTATTAATTAAAGATACATAACGCTCATAAAATTTTAATATTGAGCTTATAAATGTTAGTAAATGAAATGAAAAACATATATTTTTATTATATTACACAGCGTGTTCCAAAAGGTTGTGAAAATTATGTTTTAATGTATTAAATTAAAAAATTTTCAGAATAATATGTAATTTCTCTCCTATGTTATACAACAGACCACAAGTTCATATTTATTGCAAGTGAGAGAAAAATTCTGCCAACTATCTAGAGACTGAGCTATTCGGATTGACTAGCACGGACACATGTGACTCAGATAAATTTATTAGCAATATACTATTTGGACACAATACCTATATGCAGTTTAGTATTGTGAAAAATGAATGGAACTTTTTTAAGCAATGATTACATAAACTCATTTAAGTAAACTGGATAGCGGTACAGGCTTTATAAATGACTAGCAATTTTCACGCTTTGTTTTGAAACGTGCGTTGAAATTCCAGAAACAGCAGTAAAATAAGTAAACAACAATAGAAACTGAGCAAGAAACAGTATTTCGATGATAGAATGAGGTGACAAATCGCGAGAAGAAGGAAATAAGGCTTACTCAAATGGAGATTCCGAGTGACTTTATTTTTAATGCTTACCTGTCCAGTTTATGGAAGCTGTTTAAGAATTCTGTTAGAAAAAGCGAAACTTCATAGAGAGACAATCTAAATAGTGTCGTCTAAGGGCCACGATGGTCAATGAAGATTGTAATATATCCATTACAGCTAGCGGTTATAAGAGTACAACAATTTGTCAACTCTCTCGTGACCTTTATGATAGTACAGGCAATTGAGCTTTAAGGGTTATTATTTACAGCCAACTACATGATAGAAGGCTTCCTTATGTGCTATTCACTTTTGCGCGCTGAAGAACCTGGTTAGTTTGGTGCAGAAATGAATGACTTTGGGCTAGGGATCAATATGGGATAATCTTATTTAATGTTGAGTCGCTGTTCTGCCTAAATATATATTCTCGAATTCTTGACGTACTTTCATCTGGAGTAAACCAGGTATCCTCTACGTGCGGTTTAACGTCTGAGAAAAATACCACTTTGGCAGAACATGTTTAAATGATTAAGGCAGGCATAAAGTTGAATACGCGTACACCCTTCTTTGTCTGTGGAAAAAGCTCTGTGACTGGTGTGAAGTGTAGGGATGCTATTTTGTACCCTATATTCGTTTTTTCAGAGATGCAGTTGGTCCTCATTTTACTTTAAAAGCACACACTAGTCACGCGGAAAAAGCCAAGCGCTAATGTAAAGTCTATGGGGGCGTTCTTTTCGAATATCTCGCTGAAATTTTAATATTTTTACATGATTTTTTTGCACAAGATAGCTGAGGACGATCCACAACCGGGCTAGTTTTTACTTTTTCAGTTTTTGTTTCAGATTTTCTTTAAAAAATTACTTTAACTTTCGAAACCGGTTTAAACCGGTTCTGAAAGTGAAACTATCGTAATATAAAAAATATATAACCAAAATCGAAAAAGTGAAAACTAGCCCGGTTGTGGTTTGCCCTCAGCTATCTTGTGCAAAACAATCATGCAAAAATATTAAAATTTGAGCGAGATATTAGAAAAGAACGCTCCCATAGACTTTACATGGTCATCCGGGTCTTTTTGAGTAATTTTTCTGTGACTATTGTGGGCTCTTAATGGATTACAACGCGCGCCAAAGTAGACCTCATTTGACTCATTAACCTTCCTACCCTGTTCAAGTTTTACTCAATCTTGATAAAAACATTTCACGCCAGAATTGTTTTTGAAGCATTTTAATATGTTTAATTTACTGATATTTCAAAATCTATGATTTAACTTTCTTTATAGAAAAAGTTCTGGTTCGAGTCGTATAAAACAAATTAGAGTTATGGGTCGATTAGACCCATTCAGGGTAGGAAGGTTAAATTCGGAGAAAAAATGATATTCATTTAATGTATTGTCCAGCAGCATGTCCAGACCTAAATCTTATAGAACATGTCTGGGAGATTTTGGACAGGAAAATAAGAAATCGCTTTTCGCTTCTCTGAACGACTAGACCCTGAAAACAGCTTTGGTGCAGTAATAAGATTAACTGCCTAAGGGACCCATAAACTGCATGATTTCAAACATGCGATTACTCGTGAGAGCTGTATAAATATAAGATGGGATCATACTCCTTTTTAACTCCTTCGGGACGAGTGTCTTTCACAGAATCATTATGTTTTATCACTTAATTTTTATCTATTATCTTTTATTTTTTGAAAATTGAAAGTTTTGCCTAAACGTGAAAAATCTAGGTAAAATAGTTATAGCAATTTTTACCGTAGTTTTCTAACTACAGCTCTATCATAAAATTTATATGCAAGATTTAAGTTCATCTTAATTCTCCTTATATAATCCATTATTTTAATTTATTTCTATTTAAATGTACTTCTTAAATATAATTTTCCACTTGAATATCTTAATACTTAATTTATGTAGTTATACCTACATTTTCTCTTTTTTCCAATGGCTCTTAAAGATCATAAAATGCTTCCTTTCAATAGACTGGGTGTTAAGTTGCTTTCAACTAAGAAACCCCTCAAAGCTGATAAACTGTTCAGCACTGTTTAGATTAACCTCTTCAGACTTGAACATAAAATAACTCTACAAATATATATTTATTGCTTTTGCATAATCGAAATGACATCATAGATGACGGAAAGTGTCGTTTTTATGAAATCAGTACTTTAGTTGACAGGTAATTTAGGTTTACAAATATAGATATAAAAGTACTAATCCCCTTAAAAAATCAGTTTAACTGTCAGTAATATAAATTTACTAAATAACAAAATTAAGGTCTTTAAACAAGTAAATGATTAGCAAATCCTCATAAATTTTCATTGTAAAGCATTTAAATTAAATTATCATGAATATTTCTTACTTTTTTGTCCACAATGTCTTGAAGATATTTTCGAAACTAGGATGAAAACAATATTTATTTTATGAGATAATATTCATCAGTGCTGACATTTATTGTTTTTTTTAACCAAAAAACATTCGCTGTATAGAAGTAAAGTAAAAATGAAAAAAAATCGAACAATTTAGTTTTTATGAAGAAAAGAATGGAGGTATACATTTGTGTACCTCATGTCTGAAGAGGTTAAATAAGTCAAATTTTTATCCTTGTGCAGCACGTATTCGGGTCGCTTGTCACCAAGGGGTTAACCCATTTTTAGTTCAATATAGTGATCTTTGTTTTTTAATCTTCCGACGCTATGATTAATTACACAAATCATGAGTGTGCATTGCAACTGCTGAAGGTTTATTTTTATTGAATTCTATCAATCCATACACATACTTAATTTTATTAAAATCTGTTAACTTTTTCTGGAGATAATGGACCAAATCCGAAAATTCTCTGAATATTGAACATAGTGCATATGTATCACATTTATAAAATAATGCTTAATAATGTTTTCTTGCTTTTTCTACTAAAATAAATAGTTAAATGACTGTGCAAAGATTAATAAACTAAGATATCGTTTTAATATTTAATTTGTTCTAAATATAACGCAGTATCTTAACTAGTGAAATACAAAACATGCTTATCACTACCGACAATGACAATTTTACTTTCCTAAAAATGTAATAAATTCAGTGATTAATATCGTACACATAATCAAAACAATAAATTGACATTAAAAAATCATTAAAAAACAATTTATTTGCAAGATTTTTCAAACTATGTTAGAAAAATGCATCATTTAATAGAGTGTATAATCTTAAAATATTTCATTAATGATAAATATAGTACAAAATACAATAAAAGGTTTATAGCATTAATGTCTAGTCATCATTTGTATAAGTGAAAGTAAATATATTTAATCGGAGAAATATATCGGCAAAATCGTACAAAGCAAAAATGACATTATAAACGGCGCAATTTATAAAGCGCGATTGTACTGTATGATCATGTATCTCTTTAACATCGTTGGAAAAAATCATACAAGAATATAAAATATGTATCTTTATAAACCCTAGTAAATGTCTTCAAAACAAGCTGCTAGTCTTTTTTTTATTATTATTATTTTGAGATAATTTTAACTTTTAAACTACATTGGCTAAGGTATAATGCGGCATCAACACCTTCCATGAAAAAGAAGATTTTAAGATTCCAAATATATTTTATAATTTTTTATATTTTATAAAAATGTTTTAAGTCTAAATTCACGAATATATAAAAATTTTCTCAAGCAATGTATTAAAATGTCTTATAGTCGATGAAGTAATTTTCTCAATTTGTTTGAAGATATTTCTATTGTATTTTTTAAATTTCATGTAAAATTCAAATATTTTATTTAATAACGTTAAATTAAAAAGAAATTAAAGAAAAAAATCAATTAGAAAAATAATTGTAATTTAACAAATTACAATGACTATTTAGAATCTATAAGTCTTTAAAATGTTAGTCTTTGAAAATATCTTTTGATATTTTCAAAGACTAACATTTTTAAAACTTATAGATAAATTCTATACTTGAATTAATAATAATAATTATTATTATTTCTAGGATGATTATAACGAGTCACATATCACGTAAGCCGTGCATTAAGGGTGTTCTTAACTGCTCCGCTCAACAAGCGAAAAACGTTTTGACACATTTACAAATTCATTTTTTAACAGAAAGATATGAAATTGGAATGCCTGACTATGGAAGCGATTTCGAAGCAAACCTATCTTTCCATTTTATGATAAAGAAATTACCTATCCAGTTCTAAGCTATTTCGATCAGGAGATCACCCGTTTTTCTCCTGTTTTTCGACCGGTTTTTCTGCTTTAGTCGGGGAATGTGCTCAAAAGTGTCCATTTTGAAGGGTTGTTTTGAAAAACCTACTGTGTTTTTTAAAAAAACTGAGCATTGAGTGCAATTAGGCAGTTTCTGAATAATAACACCTGCTATTTTCATGCATTTCCGAACAAAAATATATTAAAGCATGTGTCACAAAGTTACCCTTTTTGATTTAAGAACACCCTTAAACATTGATATTCCTGGACTAATGATAAAAAAACTGTAGTTTATAGATAGACAATTTTAAATGTTTAAAATAGGCATTTTTATTGGATGGAGTTAATCAGTTTGACTTCTGAACAACTCCTATTACATACGACATGGATTAAAAATTCATATTCCTGGACTCATCTCAAACAAATTTTAGATGAAATTTCAGTTTTACAATTTTTGGAACTGCAAATTTTTAAACTTCAAAACATCGCACATTTAAAATTTTTACACCGTTGCGTAGAGACAAATATGCACTTTTTAATGGAATGTGTTTGAAATCTTTTTCACGATTTTTTTATTAATATTTTTTTAAAAAGTTTTTATTACTCTTTTTGACATAGTGACAACAAAAGTATTCAATTTTTCGACGTTAAACTTGGATCAATCAGAAAACGAATAAAATAAAATAAGTTGAGGATTCAACCAATAAAAAAGATTCATATATACTTCAGAATTCCTAATTCTCTACCGAGGATAACAACTATTTTTCAAATAGTTAAAAATAATTTACAAACTGCTGTAAAGTTTTATATGTTTTTGGTCTAACATATTTAGTCTCATGATAAAATTTTAAATGTAATATCTGAGAAGGAATATCGTGACCCATTTCTGAAAGGATAAGTTAAAGACAAAATTTAAAATCATATTTGAATTAAAAAAAATTAGATAAACTTTTACTTTTCTATAGTTTTCAAATTCAAACGTTCAATAAAAAAATAATAATTTAGAGGTGACTATTATTAAATGCTAAATTTAAAATGCAAATGCTTCAAAATAATTTTAAAAATCTGCTTTTGAATTTTCAAGGTCGTTAATAAACTATTTTATAGGCAATAAAATAACTGTACAGAAGGAATTTTCTTTTAAAAAATTACAGTTTGAATTAAATATATTTCTCAGTGAAAAATTGCTTTTAAAAATGATATTCCAAACATTTCTGTTTTGTTTTACAACCTTTAGAAAAACTGAATGTTATTTAAAATTCATTAATACTAGCATTGAAATACTATTTAAATTTTAATCATTTAATCATTTAAATATCATTTAAATTTTAATAGAATTTATTATATGGTTCTTGAAATTCTCTGTGATAAGTACGATACTGTAGTGATGTCTAAAACTGTAAACGTTTGTAGAGTTGAAATTTTACATTTGACTAAAAACTTCATGAATATTGGACACAGATTTTTGTTCTACAACAGCCACAAAATTGAGAGAAAACATCTTAAAAATGTACATTTTGTTTACTTTTTTTTACTAAAGGGTATTTTGATATTTTCTTTAATATTTAACTGATAAATTTATTCTATAAAAACTTTCATACATCTTTACAATCATTTTCAATCGTTAAAAAAATCAATGCTTTTTTTAAGCATTTTAAAAATAAAAGATCAATCATTATCAATTTTCCCCGCCAAAGTTAAGAGTGAGCCGGAATAAAAGAGGTCACATCGCTGGCATATTACTAAAAAACAAAAACAAAATTGCTAGCTAAAAAATTATCTCAAAGAAACATTTAAAGTGATTTTTTTTAAATATGTTTCTTCTTAGAAAATAATTGGTTTGAAAAATCATATTTTCTTCTCATCATACACTGTAAAAAAAATTCAAGAGGTTACTAAAAATTTCTTAGTAAATTTGTATTCCACAGAATTTTTTAGTAACCATTACAAACTTTTTTTTTGCAAGTGAAACAAGCATTTCTTTTGTAAACTGAACAAAAGAATTTTTTGTATAACTAACTTAAAAATTTTTAGTATGAGCCACCAAGCAAATTTTATTAATAGCTCCAAAATTATTTTTAATAACCATTACGTGCGCCCGAAAGGCAAGAGCTTCCTTCGAGCTGCATCCAGACTTCTGAAGCGGAAGATTTTAGGCAAAACCGCAAAAGATGGCAGCACCAAACATTCCTATACGCTCCGACAGGTTTTTCATAATCCCTTTATTAACGAGACACTACATACATTTGGGGCATATTTGGCGGTGGCGAGTTTCGAACCCGGGACCTTTTAGCCTGGAGTCCGTTACTATAACCACTATGCTATCAAGGCCACACCAACTGAGTTTTAGTAAGAACTATTAAAAATATAAAACTATTAACTCTATTCGTTGCTAACTTTTTTCTAGTAATTCTTGAAGATTTTTTTGTAACCGACTAAGATTACTAAAACTTTTTTAGTAATTACAAGGATCACTAAAGTTTTTTTAGTAGATAGACCCTTTTTCTTTTTACAGTGTATAAAGGAATCAATTTTGGAACTATAATTAAGAAAATCCATAAGTATCAACGACTTTGTAATAAAATTCTTTCAAACATTTTTATTTGTTATTGTTCCTTTTTCGATGATAAGGCTATTTATGGAAAAAATTTTTAACTAAAATACATTTCAAATATTTTCTTATTGAACATTAATGTAATGACACAGATAATTGAATATTATGAAATAAATCACCTGAATATCCAAAATAAATAAAATTTTGACAATATTTTTAAAGATGCCCGGAGTTCTAATCATCAATGATTCACTTGTCACTATTGAAAAATCCCATGAAGTAATCCCAATTTAAAATTCCGCTACAAATTGAAAAGAACTGTAGGAAATTCAGAAATAAAAAAAATATACTTTGACAAATAGATAACGAAGTACTTTTCAACAATTTGAATCTAAAAGTACAGTTATTTTTAGCATTTCCTGATCTACTTGATACTGGCTAATAAAATATGGCTTTATTTACAGCTATTTTGACTCATTATCTTTCTGTTCTTAAAAAAAATAACTAACGCTGTCACTGCTAAATACAATGCATTTTTTTGTGTTTTGAGGGTCGTTTCTCGTTTGTATTAAGACTGCTGTTGCATACAAAAATATGAAAATAAGCCTAATTATATAGAAATGTTTGGTAAACGCGCTGGTGTGGACAATTTTTTAACATGAATTATTATTTTAAGAGACATTTTTTTATTAAAAGTGGTCAAAATCTTTCTGTTAAAAAAGTTTTTATAGGATCAAGAACTGTACGTAGGAATTTATTGATTTATAGATCATTTTATACATTAGAATTTCTCGGTGTAAAGACTGCATTTCATTATTTATTTGACTTATTTTTTGACGAAGGTTAAGTTTCGCCATTTTAAATTTAAATTTTCTGCATTTCGAGAAATATTTTTTACATGTTTTAAAAAACAGTATTATTTTTAAAATATCGCCATCTGAGAAAACCTTGTTCGTGTACCTCTGTTCTTGGGTTTTGTTTCGTCATTACCGTGGCCGAAAAGTGTTTCCGATCATACATTGCTATGTCATTAGACATCGTCTTGGTATACTCAATCTGTCCTGAAACTTTGTAAGCTCTGTTCTGAAACACCTTCTATGTTATAAATATCTGTTAAAATTTTACACTATCTTACAAATAGTAATAATGGGAAATTGAATAGAAATTTAAATAATCAAGAAATGTTAAATGTGTAAAGAATAATGTTAAATTTTATCACAAAAAGTTGAAATTGATTTCATGAAAATTTGTAACTTCATTTAACTGTTACATCAAAATGGTTATAATAAAGTATAAATTTACGAAAACATACTTTTGTTTCGAATACATAAAAAGAAATAAATTATCACATAATAAACATAAATTCATTGAAGTTATCCTTCTTCTTTATATTCTTTGTACTCTTTATACTTTCAAGTTTATGTATTTTAAAGAATTTTTCATTCATTGTTTGAATTTTTCCTTTTTGTCTCCTTGAAATAGTTCTAAAAGCTAAGAAAAGTATAAAATTTTAATAATACTAGAATAAAATAGAATTTTATTTATCAGTAAAATAGAATGTTTATATGTTTATTATCATCTATGTGTAACAGAACAAAGTATTGTAATGGCAGGGTTCGAACTCTTTTAGGAGTTCCAAGCAACTTTTATCAGAATTAGTGTAAAATATTCTGCTCATTAAGTACAAAATGTTTTTACAAATTTGTTTTTATCGGAAAAATATAAAATTAGGATACCTGACTATGCAAGCGATTTGAAAGCTCTGTTTTCCCATTTTTTATAATTAAATAACTTGTTGGGTTATAAGCGATTTTGATCATTTGACAAACGCATTTCTTATTCCTGCTTCAGTGGCTATTCATCTTTCGCGCAGAAGTTCGATTCAAAACAATCCTTTCTCCCTTCCCTTTCCAAAACACTTCTATCTTCAATAGAAGAAAGTATTGTAATCGAAATTATTTTCGACTTCCGGTTTTCGACGGATTTACACGTTTTAGGGGTCAGAGATTCCAAAAAACATGCTTATAAAAAATGTCTGGCTGTCCGTCTGTCTGTGTGTCTGCGTGTATGTCGCCATTCTACCATCAAAAAAGTGTATGAAGTTGAGCATAGAAATGAACCAAATTTTTTGTGATTGTTTCTGGCTGTGGCAAGCAGGTCCTCCTTCAGTTTTGAAATAATCCGCCGAAAGGGGGCGCTGCAATCGCGATTTTTGTGCCACTTTCAATATTGTACTGACCAAAAGTACATGAAGTTATGCATCGAATTGAACCAAATTTTGTTGCAATTGTATGGCTATGGCTAGTTGATCCTCCCTGAATTTGAAAGAAATCCGCCAGAAGGGGGCGCTGCAATAGCGAATTTTATACCATTTTCAATATTGCACGACATAAAAGTGTATGAAGTTAGCTCTAGAATTGAACTAAATTTTTTGTATATGATTATTTTTTGGAAAGGCAAGTAGGTCCTTCCTGAATTTGAAAAAAAAATCTGCCTATCATTCTATTGTCCATCGGCTCGTGCAGAGACGGAAATTCGTTTTTACTCCGATTAATTGATTGAAGCAGAAATTTAAGGTGAACATCAAAGTTGGTATGTTATTAAATTAAAATTATTAAAGCATTAAAATGAGTAACTATTTTTTTTAAATATTAAAATGTATGTATGAAATAGAAGAAAGTTTTGGGATTGGCACATCCAACTAGTTTTACACGATTTTCTGAGATACCTATTGCGTTTGCGAAAAAACGGGAAAAAGTGTACGAGTAAATAATTTCTGGACAATAACACCTGGGTCATTCCATGTCAATTCATCCAATTTTTTCCCCATTTGTAACCCGACCGACAGGGATTTGGATGAAACTTTGTGTGCGCAATAATTCTATAATGAAATGATTCCATCAGAAATTTTTCCTTCCCAGAACTCATAGTTTGTTAGATATGGGGGGGGGGGTCCAATTCTTGGGTTTTTCTCAAATCACACATTTCTGAGTCTGTATTTTGAGATTGCAGTTCCATCTTCAAAAAATTGTTTCTCTGGATCTAAAACATGAATCATCTTAAAAATATCACTGTAAGAATATAAAAAGATGCAGGTTTTAATAAAAAATATTTAAAAAAAAATGCTTGTAATATTTAGGATAAAAAAAGTTGAGAGTTATGGTTATTTTTTCCAATTTTTGTGACTTCACCAAAAAGGCTGTACACAAAAAAGCAAATGAAATTTTTTTTTTTTTTTTTTTTTTTTTTTTTTTTTTTTGTTTTAAATAAAAATTTACACTTTGGGCTTTCTATCTATGAAATAAAAATGGCGTCTTTCGCATGGCTTATGCAAAAATTTTGGGTACTTTCCAATTCGCCAGATGTGTGTTTTATTTTTACATATGTACATATGTATAGATCTATATAAATACAGATGTATTATACATGTACATATGTATGTATATATACAGTATATTGATACATATATGTATAATACTGGTGCCCGTCTAACCGAAAACTACCAAATTTTGCCTTGTTTTAAAAATCTGCACCAATTAAGGGGGAAAAATCTGACTAAGTTTAGCTGTGTGTACTTAAATAATTACTGGAGTTTTTAAGAGTTATTGAATTCAATGTTATTTGATACAAAAACAAATTCGAAATTTCATTTCCCTTTTTGTGAAGAGCCTTTTTCATAAAGTCACAAAATTTCGAAAAAATAATCATAACTTTCAACTTTGGTTTACTTTTTCGGCCGTATATAAATCTCTATTAACTGCCCTAATAGCTTTTTTCACTAGCTTTTTATGCCGCTTAAATGGATCTGCACATTTATATTGATAAAATTCATATTTCATTAAGAGCCAAATTCTGTGATGCTCACATATATTAATCAAACGGTTTTCACTTATTTTTCGTTTTATTAATGCAATAGTCGTAAGTGATAAAAAATGTTTTCTGTATCACAGAGATTATCAATTTAGTCTATTTCTCTATTATTTGTATAGCTAGTTTTGTGACATTCTAAACCAGTTAATATTACAATACTGTAAGCCTGAAGACTAGTAGAAGGTTTAATATCAGGCTCCATATTGAAATAATAAAGCAAAAAAATATTTATACATATCACAAACTATAAAATATGTAAAAATCAGAATATATTTTTAGTAGCACAGTAAAAGTTAGATCATTCTTCTATCATAAGAAACAACAGAATGACAATAATTTAATTAAATTGATTTCAGAATATCTGCTTTCACTAATGAACATTACCCTGCCTTTATCAGAAGGTGTTTATACAAGGCAGCTGAAATAAATCTTTCAGATGATAGAAACAAATTTAAGTTCTGTTAAACATTTGTGTATTTAAACTTGCCAATATAAATATTTAAACTCATTAAAATTACTTAAGGAAAGGAAATACAAGATTTTGAAAAATTTTTAAACACAAATAATTAATATATAAGCATTCAAAAGAAAGAATGGAAATGTGAGGAGAAAAAATTATTTATTTTATTCTGTACAAAAAAAAACTGTTTTGAGTTTTATTATTGAAATTAAAAGTAAGAGATTCTTTAGATTAGCAAAAAAATGCCCATTTTTAAATAACGAAAAAAAATATAGGGACTATTCCCTAAATTGAATGGGGAAACATATTACAGCAAGATTTTTTTTAATCAGAAAAAACAAAACATAAACTTTACTTTGAAAATAAAAAAACATGTATCAAATGACATTAAATTCAATAACTCATAGAAATTCCAGTAATTATTTAAGTACCAAAGCTAAACTAAATCAGATTTTTTTCCTCTTAATTGGTGCAGATTCCCAAAACAAGGCAAAATTTGGTACTTTTTGGTTAGATGGGCACCAGTGTTATATATATATAAATATACTGTATATATGCATACATATGTACATGTATAATACATCTGTATTTATATAGATCTATACATATGTACATATGTAAAAACAAATCACGCATCCGGCAAATTGGAAAGTACCCAAAATTTTTGCATAAGCCACACGAAAGATGTCATTTTTATTTCACAGATAGAAAGCCCAAAGTGTAAACTTTTATTTAAAACAAAAAGAAATTGGAAATTTCATTTGCCTTTTTGTGCACAACCTTTTGGTGAAGTCACAAATATTTGGAAAAATAACCATAACTCTCAACTTTGGCTGACATTTTTTATCCTAAATATTACAAGAATTTTTTTTAAATATTTTTTATTAAAATCTGCATCTTTTTATATTCTTAGAGTAATATTTTTAAGATGATACATGTTTTAGATCCAGAGAAACAATTTTTTGAAGATGGAACTGCAATCTCAAAATACAGACTCAGAAATGAGCGATTTGAGAAAACCCCAAGAATTGGACCCCCCCCCCCCCATATCTGACAAACTATGAGGCCTGGGAAGTAAAAATTCCTGGTGGAATCATTTCATTATAGAATTAGTGTGTACACAACGTTTCATTCAAATCCCTGTGGGTCGGGTTACAAGGTCTGGTTGAATTGACATGGAATGACCCACCTGCTAATTTTATGCATTTCCGAACAAAAATATATTAAAAATTGTGTCATAAATTTGTTATTTCGGATTTAAGAACAGCCTTAAGTTGAGTCACCCCGAATAACGCGTTTATACAGTCTGTTATGAACGTGTGTGTCATCAATGCATCATCGAAAAGTTTATGAAGTTGTCTGGAAAAACGCACCAAATGGCATGCGTTTTTGGATATAGCAAGCTGGTCTCTCTTGAATTTGTGCATTTCTGTCTTATGGGCGCGCTTTGATAGCGATTTTTGTGCAATTTTGTTAATGTACCAACGAAAAGTGTATGCAGTTACTCATAGACTTGAAAAAAATTTCATGTTTAAGTATTTGGTAATGGCAAGCACGTTTAAGAATGATATAATGTATTTCAAAATTATTTTATCGAAAACTTATTTAACAACGAGTCATTATTTAATAAAAAATAAGATTTTATTAATCTAATTTATTACTAATAGACATATCATCATATATCATATTTCTGATATTATGGTACTTTACACAAATATGGTACATGGAACTTTATCACTATACGCAGGACTCCCACAGGAGTCTATTTTTATATTCGATTCGTACCACTACTTTTAAAATACAAATTTTGCAGTATATATATCGTGCACATGTTGACAAAGAGTGTATGAAATATTTTTGTGCTGAAAAAGTAGTGTGAGATGGAATTAAGAAAATTGTCGTTTGTACCAGGGGACATGACATTTTTACAAAAGAACTTGGTAAAATTCGTGCTTGAAAACGAGAGATTTGTAATGAAGTGATATACTTGAAAACGCTATCTGGCGTGTTTACTGTGAAGCGTTAAATCAAATACATTTAAGTTACACAGATTCAGTGTATCATATTTGTCGTGTGTAAATTCATTATAATTTGGCAAACAGCCGATACCTTGTTGATGTTAATGTTGTTAAATGAACTTATACAGACAAGGGGCTCCTCCGTGACAAAATAATAAGTCATCTTAGGCATTCATAATTTAATAAAACCATATTAACGCAAATATTCCCCACAATCCATTGCGAAAAGAAATTATCGTGGATTTCGTAAGAAATTAGAATAAAAAAGTCATTAGAAACAGGATTACACAGAATTCATAGTGGCAGATGAAATATTGAATGAAATCAGTCTGCTTGTTTCATGCATCCGATTTTTGTTAAAATTTCGCTTCTATACAAATCATAAATCGTGTGTTCTCCCATGAGAGGGAATCAACGATATGTGTGAAGCCTACGTCATGTGCAATGTGAGTAATTCAGGAAAAATGTCTGTGAATTTGGAAGCGAAAGGATTTTGATGCAAAAAATATTTCAGAACGCAAAAAGATTCTCAAAATAAAATAGTTAGGAAGAAAGAAAGAAATGGATTATAGATGTCTCGGTATATCAGGCTTTTAATGGGATTAGTGATAGATATTATTACACAAAAGGGAATTAATGAATATTAGAGTAATTCAGCATAATAAAACGAAATATCGCGAAGGTACAGTTAATAATATAACATATTTATATCTACATATATTTGTTTTTCAAACACCTTTTTCTTTTTATTTTTACAATATAAGAAGTAATAAATACTTACTTTGTCTAAAATAAATTGTCAAAAATTATAGATTGCTCGCGTGTATCAAAGAGTGAAAAGGTTACCAGCAAATATTTCCAAACTTCCTCCTTTCGCTAAGTTATATTTTCTAGTTAGCCAAGGTCGATATGCCACTGAAGTTTGAAATATATATTTATTCGGGAAACAATGAATTGTTTATCACATTCTGTTTTATGCGTGATTATGTAACTTTTTTATATTAAATTCTTTATTAATGAAATCTTACGCGCTCTGTAACTAAAAAAAATAATTTTGTTGAATAACTTTATATAATTAATTGATTGCACAGCGAAAACGAAAATTTTATACTTATTTTCTTTCAATAAGCAGCCTTTATAAAAAAATAATATTCTTATAAATAAAAACTTTAACGTATACTCTTTTTAGTGAGATTTTCTCACTTTTTTTTAAATACATTCTCACCATTAAGATTCTAAGACTATACTAATTTATTTACTTTTTATATACAGCTCTTAAAATGTTCATTTTTAAAAAGTGAATATTTTCATCAAAATTTATATGTATATATATATATATATATATATATATACAGGGCGAGTCATAAATATCGAAACAATAGGCTATCTCCTTAAATATTGCTCTTAGACCCATACTTCCAGTTGCAAAAATTCATAAAAAAATGTGAAATTTTTGATAAGATAAATTGCGACTCCATGGGGGGTCTAGTTGAGAAGTTACGAAAATTAAATTTTTATACGGCCCCCGTAGGACAAAAATTCCAATTAGGAAAACTTTCCTTATTCTGTCCTGAATAAGACACAAAAAGTTACATCTTCATATCTCCAAAATTCGCAAAGTTATAGCCGTTTAAAAAATTCATCAGGTTTTAAAGGATTAGACACAAATTGAAATGCGCTCAATTCAAAAAACAATGTTACTTTAACAGTTCTAGAAAACGCGTAAAAAATCTATTTCTTGAGTTAGAATTTTGATTTTTTTCTTTTTTTGTGATGGTTAGCCTTATAATTTGCTAAGAAAATCACATTCTAAAATTTCTCATACAATTTATAAAAGTTTCATGTGGTTAGTACAGGTTTAAGTGGGACAATCAAAAATCGTTGTAACTCGTAACATTATTTATCGGATTTCAATTTCTTTCCATTTAATTAAAGATGAAAATCTGATTTTAGTTTTGTTCCAAGGTTTTTTTAATATTAATTTTAAAACTATTAAAAGCGTTTATTGAAAAAATAATATAACTTTCAAAAAAATCATATTTTCAAAAGCAAACAATTTTTCAAAAGTAAACATTTTTTCAAATTTGCCGAATCAAAACTAATGTAAAAAAATCAAAAATGACGTGTTTCGAGTTCTTTTTTCTTTTAAAAATTCTTAACATTTAATAATTTAAAGACAAGAAATAGAGGATAATAAATTCATTATGCATAAAAACGAAGTGTATTGTTTAAATGTCCGTCAGCTATTTTAAAAAATGCTTTTTCTAAGATGCAGATTAAGTCTTTTTTTTTTTTTTTTTTTTTTTTATTTACCTCTGACAACTTCAGGCTTTTATCGTCCTGCAGAGGATATTAAAAAATCTGTATTCTGGGTCCAGGTAGGGGCAGGACCAAGATGTTACTTTTTTCTGAAGACCCGCTTGGCCGGGCCTAGCGTACTTTTCATAAAGGAGGGGACTACTTCCTTCAACTTAGGTGCACTCTGGATGAAATTTTCAAACCCGGTCTCGACTAAACCCGTATTAAAATCACTGTCTCTGACTGACTTAATAATTGCATAAAATAAATAAAATTCGGCTCAATCGATTTTTTTACGAAAAACATATAGGTTTTAAAATATTTATTTTACAAAAAAAAAAACTTTAAAATTCATTTTTTTAAATAGATTACTCAAAGGCTAAAAAAATTAAATACAATAAAACCAGTGAAAAAAATCTGCCTACGATGGAATTCTGTCTTAAACGGAAAATATGTTGATCCATGCAAAATAAATGCAATAGTACCTGAAAAGAAAATAAGCTCCAATTACATCTTCTAGGGAGAGCATCTGTCTATAACGTACTTTTCCTTTCCTATTTGATTCCGTCTTAAAAAGTTTTAGTGTATAACATTTTTCAGTCTCCAACGCATGGGATATGGATTAACAATATTAAAATATAAGTGAAACAATTACATATAAATAGAGATTCATTGATACAATAAATATATTACAGCCTTTTGCGCTTCTTTAATAATAAAATGTATAAATATAAAAAACGAAAAGCTATAAAAGAATTTTTTGGTTAGAACTCATCCGAAACATTTTTTTCCCACGCCGAATTAAAAAACTATGTAGAAATTTGCGACTGAACCGGGCTATGATTTAAACTATTTTCCAGACGGGTCCGGGTTATGATGTTGACATTTTTTGAGGCCACGCCGAACTTTTTCCCCTATGGGTCGGTTTGGGACCTGACCTAGATATTTTGACCCAGGCAGACGCCTGGTATACCAATTTAGCGTAAAAACTATACGCTGCTATTTTATGTCCAAAGAAAAAGCGCTATCTTAAACCGATTTTTATTAAATTGCAATTTGTGAATGTTCCCTAACAAGCGTTGAAATGGAGTCAAGAAATCACAGTTTAGAGGCAGGGAAAAGTGGTGTAAGTCAGGAATTTTTGAGGATTTTGGGATTTAATATCTCTGCGGGATTTTTAGATACGGAGATTAAATTTGTTTTGTTCAATTTAGGAATAGATAAGCAATAATTTCCTAATTGGGAATTTTGGCCTACGGGGGCCGTATAAAGATTTAATTTTCGTATTTTTTCAAATAGGAAATTTGAAATTTGCCCATGGAGTTGCAACTTATCTTATCAGAAATTTCACCTTTTTTTATGAATTTTTGCAATTGGAAGTATGGGTCTAGCAGCAATATTTGAGGAGATAGCCTATTGTTTCGATATTTATGACTCACCCTGTATATAATTAGTTTTGAAGTTTCAGTAGTTAAAGCACGACGCAAAAAATAGGCGAAGAAGTTTTTCTCTACATTTTTTAATTGTTTTTCATTGAATATACAAAATGAAGAAATAAGTAAATAATAGTAAAAAATAATTCCGAGTCTGTACTTGTCAGATTGTTTGCATTAAATTCTTGTTTTTCGTTGATAAAAGATTTCCTTGAACTTTTTTTCACGCTGACTTTACATTCATTTGCAGACTATACTGACATGTTAAGCTGATTAAATCACTGAGACGGATTTTTCGCTTGATTGGTTACAGTTCACCATTGTCTGTAGTAGGAAATAGGGAACAATATTTTAAAAGAAAATGTTTTGAACAAAAAATATTTTATCTGCATGCACACAAACTTTTACTTAGAGTTTGGAACAGTAACATATGAGAGAAAGTAAATTTGAAACAAAAAATATTTAAAGATTTCAATTTAAAACTAATACTTTCACAATGATGGCGCATTAAAAAAGATATTGGAAGAAAGTTAAAATAGAAAATGCTAAATTTAAAAATTATTTTTCGAAAATATATTGGAATGTATAAATAGGATGAAGGGCTAAGTGTTAATTTATTGAAATATAAAAATAATCAGAGAATGTTGAAATAATTCAAGATTGACGTCAACCTTGCAGAAACTTAATTATGCAATACACTATAACTAACTTTTTTTAAAACATCAGAATTAACACTTAAAGAACATAGTTTATAAGACACCCTGGGGTAATAACGCCACGTTAAGGTTCTACCAATTTTTACGGCTCAGTTTTAGATTGTGTTTTTCAAACAAATATATGATTTGATGCAACAACTCATTGACTATCTATATAAAAAAATACTTTAACAGACATGTATTCATAAAATATAATGGCGTGATTTCTTGACCAATGCTATTTGGCGTTATTACCCACCTATATGGGTAATAACGCCATGCAAACAAAACTATGAAATAACATGGAATAATTGCATGTAGATTGCCCAATTCCAAAAATACAAACTCTACAAACTTAGAAATTGATAAATTGCATTTTAAGCTATTGAAAATGTTCAATTTTTTGTGAAAGTGCAAGAAAAATAAGGGTGTGGTGTGGGGGGGGGGATGAGGCAAAAGAATATCAGACCGTGAGCTTCTTTTTGCTTAAAACGGACCGCTTAAATAGAATTATTAGTGCACAGTTTTAACTGTGTTTATTTGAATCAGTATTTAGGATGTAGCTTGGCCACCGTAGGGAATCGACCGGGGTATTAATGCCAAGGGTTGGCGTTATTACCCCATTATAGTTATTGCGCTGTACATTTTAAATTACAAATTATCTCGAGAAGATATCCAAAATCTTCAACAACATTTTGAAAGTCCATGAAATGTACTACAAATTTATGTAATTGACAAAGTATTTCCGGATTAAAAAAAATGGTCTTCACATCACAAAACGTATCTCGCAAATTTTAGATCAAGCATTAATTTTAGTTTCTTGTAAAAACAATAAGACCTAAAAATGAAACAAATTAACTTGAAGCTGTTTTTTGCGATTTATATGACTCAAAACTCTTCTGCGCAGAGCACATGGGTGTCATTTACCAGATTATTTCATAATTATGCATAATATTAGCACTTGGCGTTATTACCCCGCCTGGCGTTAATACACCAGAACACCTTACAATATCTTTAGAACACTGTTAAAAATGATTTACTAAAAAATAAAAACTTCTATGTATTCGATTTTTTACGCAGGAATTGCTACAGAAAAGTATACATGATATTTTCAAATATGAGTGACAATCTAAAGTGAAAAGTAAGCTTGTCAATAAATTTTCATAAAATTTATAGTTATTCGACTCCTATATTAAAGATATCAATAGGTATTATTTAGCATACACTGTAAACAGAAATTCAAGAGGTTACTAAAAATTTTTTATTAAATTTGTATTCCACAGATTTTTTTTAGTAACCATTACAAACTTTTTTTTGCAAGTGAAACAAACATTTCTTTTGTAAACTGAACAAAAGAATTTTTTGTATAACTAACTTAAAACTTTTTAGTTTGAGCCACAAAGCAAATTTTAGTAACAGCTTCAAAATTATTTTTAATAACCAATACGTGTGCCCGAAGGGCAGGAGCTTCCTTCGAGCTGCATCCAGTAGATAAAAAGGCAGACTTCTGAAGCAGAAGATTTTCGGCTAAGTCGCAATAGATGGCAGCACCAAACATTGCTACCTGCTCCAACAGGGTTTTCAAAATCCCTTTATTTAACGAGTACTGACACTGGATACATTCGGTGCGTATTTGGAGGTGTTCAGCATCGAAACCGGGACCTTTCAGCCTTAAGTTCGGTGCTACGATCACTAGGCTATCACGGCCACACCAAGTGAGCTTTAGTAATAGCTATTAAAAATATAAAACTATTAACTCTATTCGTTGCTAGGTTTTTTTTTTGTAATTCTTACTGATTTTCTTGTAACCGAGTAAGATTACAAAAAATTTTTTAGTAATTGCATGGATCACAAAATTTTTTTAGTAGATCGACCCTTTTTTTTACAGTGTATGTATGCTATAACTAATGTTATTGCGTGAAGTATATTTAAGTTGCGTACTTTAAACGATCTACACCTTTGATGATCTACAGCCAAAATGCCACCACTCAGTGACGTCACATTGTGACTGAGATGTGACTTTCTTAAAAATCCTTAGAAATCTATAAATATTGTTCAAAACATGTTATTTATTTTTAAAAACATGTTATTTATTTTTAAAAACATGTTTCTGGCAATTTAAACATCGTCGCTTTTGTCACAGTTTCGCCACAATGTTAATGTCAAATTAGTCACAAATGACACATTTTTCACAATTTTGTCATATTGTGACCACTTTGTGAAACGTCACAAAAGAGCTCTAAAACGGCCATAACGACTTCACATTTTAGTCACTGTGACTTCACATCGACGTCACGTGACGTCACATCGACAATCGATGGTCACAAAGTCACAATGTGACTTCACAACGACGTTGCAGTGACGTCACCATGCTTTACGGGAAATTTGCTGATCATGGACGTCATAAAGTGAAATAAACGACCATAATAGAGGTTCAAATCATGCAGATTTTGTCATCCTGACTTGATGACGGATAAACATAAATATCTTAGCTTTCTTTATATTCGTGTTAATTTTGAGACATGTTTTTTTCTTCTACAGACAATTTTAGTTACAAATCAGTCAAACGTGCTCAATACACACTCATTTACTTAATCTTCAAAAGCTTGTCCAAAAATTTAACCCATTAGCCATAGCTTCTTTAACCTTCACAATCTTTCATCTTATTCTATGTCATATCGGTTGTAATTGTTTGGAGCATTTATCTCATGTGGCCCATTTTTTTTCGTAATCTTAACATTAATGTGTAATTTATATTTTTTGTAATTTCGTGACAGTTATGGTTATACCAGTTTCAGCAGATGCTTCTACTTGAACTAAAGCTTTTTTGTAGATTTTTTTTATTATTACTTTTACTGTAACACGTTCAAACCCAGCGTTTTTGCTCGCATATGAAGGAAAGTCTTGTATAGCGCTGAAAAATACATCGGCGAACATAACACATCCGTACTAATTCACAACAACATATTGGCATTCCATTGCTGTTGCAGAAAAATTTCGTCATGGATTTCTTGAAAAAAAAATTGAAAATTGTGGAGCCTGGACAATTTTTTACCTGAGCAATAAAAGTAAAGAAATGATGAGTAGATGCATTTCTCGAATTTATGATTTATGTACATAGAGCCATCATAAAATCTAAAAGTACGAAAAATGAGCGCATTTTATTAATTTTTAAGCATCCATTTTAATAGGGAACATTTCAGTTACGATAAGGAGAGTCAATTTCATTATGGACAGCTACTACGCATTACTTTATGAATGATGAAAAAAAAAACGAAAGCTTTTTTCTCATTTTCGAAGTCTTACGTCATTGTGTTCGTTATCGTGCATTTTCCTGTAATACCTCATGCTTTCAAATCATAGACAATAATAAACAACAGAGAGTGAGTTACCCTAATAGCATGCGTGGTCACAGTGACGTCACAGTGACGTGACTGTGAGTCACTTTGGTCACATCACATCTGTGACCAAAATGCCACCACTCAGTGACGTCACATTGTGACTGAGATGTGACTTTCTTAAAAATCCTTAGAAATCTATAAATATTGTTCAAAACATGTTATTTATTTTTAAAAACATGTTTCTGGCAATTTAAACATCGTCGCTTTTGTCACAGTTTCGCCACAATGTTAATGTCAAATTAGTCACAAATGACACATTTTTCACAATTTTGTCATATTGTGACCACTTTGTGAAACGTCACAAAAGAGCTCTAAAACGGCCATAACGACTTCACATTTTAGTCACTGTGACTTCACATCGACGTCACGTGACGTCACATCGACAATCGATGGTCACAAAGTCACAATGTGACTTCACAACGACGTTGCAGTGACGTCACCATGCTTTACGGGAAATTTGCTGATCATGGACGTCATAAAGTGAAATAAACGACCATAATAGAGGTTCAAATCATGCAGATTTTGTCATCCTGACTTGATGACGGATAAACATAAATATCTTAGCTTTCTTTATATTCGTGTTAATTTTGAGACATGTTTTTTTCTTCTACAGACAATTTTAGTTACAAATCAGTCAAACGTGCTCAATACACACTCATTTACTTAATCTTCAAAAGCTTGTCCAAAAATTTAACCCATTAGCCATAGCTTCTTTAACCTTCACAATCTTTCATCTTATTCTATGTCATATCGGTTGTAATTGTTTGGAGCATTTATCTCATGTGGCCCATTTTTTTTCGTAATCTTAACATTAATGTGTAATTTATATTTTTTGTAATTTCGTGACAGTTATGGTTATACCAGTTTCAGCAGATGCTTCTACTTGAACTAAAGCTTTTTTGTAGATTTTTTTTATTATTACTTTTACTGTAACACGTTCAAACCCAGCGTTTTTGCTCGCATATTAATTGAAAAATGCCAAGTGATATTTGCATGTCTTATTTTTATTATAGTAATAATATTTTTAGAAATAGTTAAAAAATTTCCATTTAAGCCACAGTTGAACTAAACTACTACTACTAATTACTCTAAAATAAGATTTAAAATAATATTAAGAAATAAAGCTAATTCGGAATTAGAGATAATTTGCATATTATTTAAAATTTTTATGCTCAAATTTTAGCTTTCTTTCAGTATTCCTTTGACGTATATATTTTTGAAAAACAATCTTTTTAGCATTTTTTTGCATCTTAAAATTAACTATTGTGTCAAAATCCAAGTTTTTTTTTCTATGGGTCTACCATCTCTCTAGCGGTAGTGGCAATAACATATAATCCCTCTTCTGAAAACAGGATCGTCACCATTAATTTTCCAACGTTAATTTTGAAATCAATTTGGTATTTTCTAATATTTCATGGAAATATAATTTAGAAAGTTTTAAAAACTTTTTTTTGAGCATATGTTGTTTCTGCCCACCCCATGTGGTAAAAATATCAGGAGAGGATATAGATATGTAGGATAAGAGAGTGCCGCCCTTAATTCTCAACCATTTTTTTTTAATATTCGGTTCATTTTTTTTCCTGTGTTTTCTTAGAAGTCGTAATTTAGAAAATTTTTAAAATGCTCTTCCTCATTCCCTTCCCTTCACAGCTTTTGAACTTTGAGTTTACTTCCCACTGTTGTTAAAGGTCATTAACTCCTATGCCGTATTTAAATTTCTAGACTCATTAGTTCAATTAAAATCGCCATTTTGAATATTTTTTGTAGAGAAAATAATTAAAAAAATACCTCTTATCAAACCCCTATGGGAACTAAAAACGTAAAAGGGGACTCTAAATCATGTTAAGGGTGTTCTTAACTGCTGCGCTCAACAAGCGCAAAACGTTTTGACACATTTACAAATTCATTTTTTAACAAAAATATATAAAATTGGAATGCCTGACTATGGAAGCGATTTCGAATAGAACCTATTTTCTCATTTTAAGATAATTAAATTACCTATCCAGTTATAAGCTATTTCGATGACATAATCAAACGTTTTTCTCCTGCTTTTCGACCGATTTTTCTGCCTTCGTCGGGAAATGTGCTCAAAAGTGTCCACTTTGAAGGGTTGTTATAAAACATCTATTGTGTTTTTGAAAAAACAGAAAATTGAGTGCAATTAGACAGTTTCTGAAAAACAACACCTGCTATTTTCATGCATTTCCGAACAAAAATATATTAAAGCATGTGTCACAAAGTTGACCTTTTTGATTTAAGAACACCCTTAAACGGCAAGAGTTCCAAAATCCATGTAATCAAGCAATGATAGAAACTCTACCCCGCTTCATTTACTCAAAACAAGAAAAAAAATAAAGCATTCGAACTTTGATATTATGACTTAAGTGTGAAGATTTTTTTGGAGTAAGATGGGGAGGGAAACAGTGTAAATCTAGGTTTTTGACCAGTTAAATAGACTTTTTTAAAAGATAGAATCACTATTACCATATTTGTTAACCTAAAATTATTAAATGTTTAAAATATTATTTAATGCAAATGCTGCTGTATGTGAGTTGTAGTATCATTTTGTGTTTGCAGAACAATGATTATCTATGAGTATTTGTAGTTTTATTCCAAGTTCGGATCTGAAGTACTTAAACTTAATCATACATTTAACTTAAGCTTAAGAATAAGTGAATAAAACATCGCTTTGTAGTCATCAACTCAGGTTTTTTTTTTTTTTTTTTTTTTTTTTTTTTTTTTTAAGACACACATATTATTTATCATTATTGCATATGTGTACTTTTTCGTTTATTTCTAAGTTTTGTAAATATATTTTATCATTTTAAATTTGTATGTATTTCTGAATTTCAGTCCATTTTGTTAAAATATTTGTGCATATCTTACAAGTAACAGAAACAGACATGCTATACTGATGAAGGATGAAAATTATAAATAAAACAACAATTCAGTCAATCAGGGTAACTTTTCGTCAAATCAGGGTAACTTTACTACACGTTTATGAAACTTTGATTCCATCCTGCCATGGAGGAATCGTGAGAAATTATTCCCAATGAGCCGCCAAACTCACCATTAGGGCTGCTATCTACATCTTGAAACCAAAACATTGCCGTTAACTCAAGTGATGTAGCAGTTTTAATATTTTTTTCTTTTTTAGCCCACACTGTAAGGAAAAAAAAATGTCGATCTACTAAAAAAACTTTAGTGATCCTTGTAATTACTAAAAAAATTTTAGTAATCTTAGTCGGTTACAAGAAAATCTGTAAAAATTTCTAGAAAAAAGTTAGCAACGAATAGAGTTAATAATTTTATATTTTTAATAGCTATTACTAAAACTCACTTGGTGTGGCCTTGTTAGCATAGGGATTATAGTAGCGGACTCCAGGCTAAAAAGTCCCGGGTTCGGTCCTGGCCACTGCCAAATACGCCCCGAATATATGTAGTGTAAGTACTCGTTAATAAAGGGATTATGAATGCACTGATGGAGCAGTAGCAATGTTTGGTGCTGCCATCTATTGCAGTTTTGCCGAAAATCTTCCGCTTCAGCAGCTCGAAGGAAACTCTTGCCCTTCGGGCCCACGTAATGATTATTAAAAATAATTTTGGAGCTATTACTAAAATTTACTTGGTGGCTCATACTAAAAATTTTTAAGTTAGTTATACAAAAAATTCTTTTTTTAGTTTACAAAAGGAATGCTTGTTTCGCTTTCAAAATAAAGTTTGTAATGGTTACTAAAAAATTTTGTGGAATACAAATTTACTAAAAAATTTTTAGTAACCTCTTGAATTTTTTTTTTTTTTTTTTACAGTGCAGAGTCATACTGATAGGTCAAAATTAAGGGTGTTCCTAACTGCTCAGCTCAACAAGCGAAAAACTTTTTGACACTTTACAAATTCATTTTTTAACAGAAAGATATGAAATTGGAATGCCAGACTATGGAAGCGATTTCGAATCGAACCTATTTTTCCATTTTATGATAAATAAATTACCTATTCAGTTCTAAGCTATTTCGATCAGGAGATCACCCGTATTTCTCCTGCTTTTCGACCGGTTTTTCTGCTTTCGTCGGGGGAATGTGCTCGAAAGTGTCAACTTTGAAGGCTTGTTATGAAAAATCTATTGTGTTTTTTTAAAAAACAAAAGAATGAGTGCAATTGGCAATAATTTCTGAATAACAACACCTGCTATTTTCAGGCATTTCCGAACAAAAATAAATTAAAGCATGTGTCACAAAGTTGCCCCTATTGATTTACGAACAAACACCCTTAACCTCGTTGCCTGTACTCTTACATATAAATAAGACTGTAAAAGGTTGTTTTCAAAAATTTTGAACAGTTTCAGTTTTTGCTAAGTTCATCTGTCTCACGAAATACTAATTTTGTGTTATGTAAAAGGCAAAAAATAAGAAAAAAATCTAATTGCTTAAAATATTTAATGATAATAGGCTTAAAATATTAAATGAGTATTTTTACAAAATAGGAAATATTCAGATCTAACGCATGTATAAATTTCAAGAAAAAAAAAACTCTGAGCGATGTTAGTAAAATAGAATTATTTTTTTAAAATAATTATATTCAAAACTTCCTGTCTAACATAGCAGAGCGATAAACGGAAGTTATATTTTAAGCTAAAGCATTTTCAAAGATAACAAAATAATCAGTAAGTGAAAAGGTTTTCTAAAAACTTGTGTAAAAAGAAGAATTCTACTTTTCTAAAAAAATACATGACAAGATTATATTTACTAAAGTTACTACAATATTTTATTTTGTCACTACAAATTTTAATATTTCACCTGTTTGACATTTCTACCTGCTATCTTGTGAAAATTTCTTAAAAAGAGTTGTTTTTTCTCGTACTTGAAAATGTCTTTCATTTTAAAATAAGAGCTGCAATTCTTACGAAATATCTTTAAAAATAATTTATTCTTGCCTGAAATATACACATGCATTTTTTAAGTAAA
This sequence comes from Maratus speculifer, assembly GCA_964019185.1. Lineage (NCBI taxonomy): Eukaryota > Metazoa > Arthropoda > Arachnida > Araneae > Salticidae > Maratus > Maratus speculifer. The sequence continues at coordinate 31,807,966 of OZ025297.1, forward strand.
ATCTTTTGCCATGTAAATACCATCCTCAAACAATGTTTTCATGCACGAAATTAGTAATTTTGATATGTTCATAATATTAATTATTATGTTTAAGAAATTTTAAAAATAATAAAGCGTTAAAAAAAGAAAAGAAACAATAATACAAATATTTTTCCAACGTATGTATTACATATGTTAATATCTCAGATACAGAAACAGTCATCGCATCTTCTTTTTTAAAGCTAAGAATTTAATTCACTACGCAGTAAGAAGCTTCTTAAGGGTGTTCTTAAATCAAAAAGGTCAACTTTGTGACACATGCTTTAATTTATTTTTGTTCGGAAATGCATGAAAATAGCATGCGTTATTATTCAGAAACTGTCTGATTGCAATAATTTTTCTGATTTTTCTAAAACAGAATAGATTTTTTATAACAAGCCTTCAAAGTTGACACTTTTGAGCACATTTCCTGACGAAAGCAGAAAAACCTGGCGAAAAGCAGGCGAAAAACGGGTGATGACGTCATCAAAATAGCTTATAATTGGATAGGTAATTTAATGATCATAAAATGGAAAAATAGGTTCTATTCGAAATCGCTTCCATAGTCAGGCATTCCAACTTTATATATTTTTGTTAAAAAATGAATTTGTAAACGTGCCAAAACGTTTTGCACTTGTTGAGCGCAGCAATTAAGAACAACCTTAAATAAAACCAAATCCGAGATATCCTATTTCATCAGTATATACGGTTTATCCTGCTTTTCCGCTATGATATTGCATTATTACTGATTTTATAACTACCCAATACTTCATTTTTAAAATTTTTCATTATAGAACAATCATTTAAGAACAAAAATGTTTAGCAATAGTTTTAAAAATTAGATTATATTTAGATTTATAAATAAAAAATAATATTGAATGTTTGACACATTGCAATAAATATATATATATGAAATTCAAAACATGCAAAATTGTGGAAAACTGCATAATTGCTAATGTTTTATGAGTATACTGTGGAAGTATACAAAAAAAGATTTAAATCTGCAAACCTAGTTCTGTTAAGCTACAGATTTTCTGTAGCATGATATTATGATGATGAATATTTCCCGAAAATTGCTGAATATTAATTGAGGGGATCAAAACCATAGTAGATGAAGTATAGTTTCAATTAAAGAAATAGAAAAAACAACTGATAAATAAACAAAGAAAGTCCATTTCGTAGGTGATAATTATTAAAAATCTACTCTTATAGTTATCAAAGCACGCTTTCACATATTTTCTCATATCTGATTACAAACTTGGTTCACTCTTAAACTAAATCAAATAGAATTTATTCTCCTTCTAAATAGACTATATCATTATTTTTTAAATTAGACATGGTTTAATATGGCTGTAAGTCTCTTATTTAATATAAAACAGTTTGAAAAAAATTCTGATTACATTTCTTATTATTTTACAGTTTTGTCATCGAATTTACAAAACCTCCTTTGCTAACTAAAAAATTAATAATAAACTAGAAAGGTAAATATTTCTTAATTTTATGTTATTTACTGTTATTTTACATTTATATTTTTAATCACTGCAAGACCCATACTGTTATCTAATGTTATAGATTACATTGCTAAAGTTGCGATATATTGTTTTTTCAATACAAAAACATTTAATTCAATTTTCTCTCTCTCTCTCCTTTTTTTATTTTTTATTTTTTTTATTTGAGAAATTAGTCTACAACACAAGTTTGAAACAAAAATTAAATACTGTCTTAAAAAAGCGCTAAACGCTCTCTTAATAAGCGGAGTAATATAAAATTTCACAGCTAAAATGTAAATTAATCAAGTTCAAATTTTACATAAAGCTTTTTTTTTTCTCAATATTTCAAAAAAAAAAAAATGTTTTATGAAATAATAATGCTATTCGTTATAACTTTCTTTTGTACAAATGTTTCCAGCAAATATATTTCAAAATCAAAGTATTTTTTATATGAATAAGATATTGATTGTACTTCAATAAAACATGAAACAAAGGCACTTTTCTTTTGAGTTTTCATAGTCTCTTTACTTCTTAAATTCTTTTTTCCTTATTTTTATCAGATTTTTGATTTTATCTTTAAATCTTGCAGGAATTCAAAATCCTCTTTTTTTCATTTCTTACAGTTTATTCTTCAGTTGATAAGCAAATATTAGTCTGACATATATTGAAATACTTTAAAGTCTTTCAGATAAAATTCGCTCTTTCAAACAGCAATATTTTATTCAAACATGACATACTGAAGTTTTTGCTAAAACAATCTTTTTGTGAAAAAACGCTTTTTTTCAGCCCTTTGACAGATCATTACAAATAAAACGTAATTTAAATAATCTGAATTATTCTTTGAAAGTTCCAAAGAAATGAAATATATATATATATATATATGCGTGTCTGTGTGTGTGTGTGTATTTAATAAGAACCTTCTGCGTGCCTGTCTGTGTATGTATATTCCACTTTAAAAACGACTCTAATGTTTTTGAATAAATTTTGCACTCTATTGTTTTCGGGCATCAAATCTTCAGCTACAGAGTCTCCGGTCTGCTGGCAATACATTCACACAGAACAAAAGACCCTCTTGTACTACAAATTAAGTTAAAACTAAAATAACTCATTCACCGTACCTCGCTGGGTCATGTTTCAGCTCATAAGGGTACTTTTGGCAACGAGCTGGCTGATGACCTAGCGAAACAAGCGAAACAAAAACATATCATAGATACACATGTCCCAGTGCCCCAATCATATATCAAGAAGATCCTGAGACTTTGTATCTTGCTTGCCTTGACTTTGACGTCATGGCAGGAGTACTGGGACACATCAACAAAGGGCATTCACAGGCACGAACTCATTTCAAAAGTTTCCCCACAACTTTATAAGGTACTACTGTGTTATCCCGTCGATCGATTTCGCCAAATTATACAAATCGCCAAATTAATAGCCAAATTATACACAGTGACATAATTTTTATTTAAATAACGAAAAAACATATAATTAGTTGAATATGAATAAAAATACAAATGAAAGTCGAGATAAAAAGCCCTTAATGACATTTTAAATACGTGAATCGTATTTGATGTCATTGAATGTGACATTCACAATCATCCATTATTGGCCTTTAATCTTATTGTTTGGCGATAATTTTTTGGGTCGACGGGATAACCTAGTAGTACCTTTTATAACCTTACGCCGCACACGGCCAGCTTTCTGACGGGCCATGGCGTTTTTTGGCCTACCTAGAGACATTTAAGTGCGTCTCTTCCAACTTATGTGAGTGCGGTGAGACGGGCACTTCAAGCCATGCCTATTTCCATTGTGTTCTTATGAGGCGATGGCGCTTAAAACGTCCGATAATTCCGCCAGAAGACTGGCTCCATAATATACTTACACGCACCCTAATACTACACTGTAAAAAAAACTGTAAAGGTACCAAACATTTTCTAGGAAACTGGGATTCCAAGAACTTTTCTTGTGACGATAACAGGAAAAATCCATGCAACCGATTCTAAAACTTGAGTATTTGTTGTTACCGTTACAGGAAAAGTTCTTGGAATCCCAGTTTCCCAGATAAAGTGTAGTACCTTTACAGATTTTTTTTTACAGTTTAAACAAACTAAAACGCATCCATAACCACCTATTCCAAATCTCAGTTCTAACAACGTACCCTGGGCATGAACAGTTCCTGCTGTTCCTTCTCGGTGCAACTTTTGTCGCACCTATATCCGACCATTGCCGCGTAGGGGATCTGCTCCCTGGCGGGAAGTTTTCGATTTTGTTACTTTCTGTTGTTATGTAATTCCTGTTTGTTCCTATTTTATCCTACCTGCCCACTGTCGCGTTAGGTTATTTTGCACCTGGCAGGTGTGGCCCTGTTACGAGTTTTTGGTATCAATTCCGCCCACTGTCGCGAATCAGGCGGTTTCAGCTTTAACTGAATTCTGTTTTTTTTTTTTTTTTTTTTTTTTTTTTAACTTTAATAAAGGCAACCGGGAGAGACACTATGCTCTATAAAACTGGTTTCTTTGTCTGAGCTATCCGTTTTAGGCAAACAAATTACTGGGTCCATTTTGGGTCACTGTGGCTCAAACTAATTTTATGTAGAAAATGGTTCCAACAATTTTTAAGACCATTCGGCTGACTGTTTATTCAGAGAAATTCGATTCTTGGGTCATCTTTGGTCACAATTTTTAGATTCAAGTTAATTAAATAAAAAAAAAATCTCAAAACATTTTGTCAAAATTCTGTATTATACCATTGGACATGAGACGCTCATTGAGACAATATATTGAAAAACACCGTAATCACTGGCGATAAATTCATAAATAAGCTAAAAAACTTTGAAAAATCCTCATAAAAAGAAAATTGAACAGGACGCGTTTCGAGCTACAACAATAACAGCTCGTCATCAGCTAGTCGACATTGAGACAAGTCGCATGTTATAAAAAAATTTATTATTGATTAATTTGCGGGGTCACTGTAGATAAAGCTAACTGTATTAAAAAAACGGCTCGAAGAATTTTAAAAAAATATACATTACAGATTTTCTGAACCTTAGAAAACCATTGGGCTAAGTCACTTATTCGAGAATTTTCAATTAGTGGGACATATTTTTAGAACGCCTTTTTTTTCCCCTACCTAAATTTCAATTATTTTAAACTGTTTATAGAGAGCATTTAAATCATATGAATAATTACCATCCGAAATTTAAAGTTTTCACCTATAACAGCTCAAAAAAAAAATCGAAATTTAGAAAGATTTTAGAACGCATTTCGCTCATTTCCTCTGTTTAAATTTTGAATCTTTTATAAACAGTTGTTACAGAGCATTTAAATCACATAAGCTACTCTCATGCTAAGTTAAAAATTTTAAGCACCTTCAAATCGCAAAATTTACAACTTTAGAAGCTCCGTTTTGATAATAGTGCCGACAAAAAATATTGTTGTAGCGTATACAAGGTTCTTTTGATCTTATGGTTAGACAACTTCAAACTCTTGTCTCTTAGAAAAGTAGAAAAGAATTTATTTACAGATCATCAGAACAACAGAGTCTTCGAAACTCACAAATATTACTAGATATTCCAAAATAATTGTTCAAATCTATCGTATAAGTAAAGATATAGGTCCCAGAGACTCTTTATATAACGTCTCAACACTAAATCACATTCAAAACAACGTAGATAAAACTCAAGCAAACTTGCTTAAACAATTGCCTAGTAGTTCACTCAATGACTAACTGATAAATAATAACAACAACTGCTCCCATTGCACTGCTTATATAGGCTCGCAGCATGCACTGGAAATTTCTACGAGCTTCTCGAAAAATCCAGAAAACCAAGGAATAACATTCAATGTATCAGCATACCTAAGGGGGGTTACTATAGAGAGAGGGAAGGGTTACTATCGTCAACAATCGCCAAGTGTGTCGCCAATTTGGCGATATATCGCCAAATTTGACGACCAAAATTAGTCGTCAAAATTGACGCCAACTTGGCGATATCTATAATATTTCGCCAATCTGCCACAGACATTCACTGAAAAATAATAGGCAAGTTTGCTTGAAAACAGAGACAATGTAACAAAAACTATTATTAGTAAAGGAATGGAGCTTAATAAGAATATTTACATTATTTTAAAGTACAAACACTAACTATTTATAAAATTCGTAACAATATAACTATGTTGGAACAGTGACTGTCATTATTAATCTGCCACGATTGGTTTTTAAATTCATGAGTTACTTCTCAAGATGCCAAAGAAGTGGTGATTTACAAAGTGTTTAAAATGCTTTTTACACCATTTTGAATTCGGAATTTTTTTAGAAAATCCTTTAAAATAACAATTATATCAATTACAAATGTCTATCACGCTAAATGTTAAGTTTCTATCTTTAATAATTGTATAGAAATCACAATTTAGAACGTTTTTAGAGAGCTTTTAAGTTTCGAATTTTTTTCCTACTGTTCTTAGAAAGCAATTTTACTTTAAAATATCTACCATGCAAAATCTCAGTTTTTTAGCTCTGCTAGTATCTCAAAAATCGCAATTTAGAACTTTTTTCTGCCATACAATCCCTGGTGGTTCGGCACCGACTTAAAATGATTGTATGCCAGAAGAAGGACTGTCACCGTCAATTACAAATAGTACTAAAAAGTGTCTGTAAAGTTATTAATTTTTTTCTAGAAAATCTGAGATTCCCAGAACATTTTCTGTAATGCCAACAATAAAAATTCGTGTAAAAGATACACATTTGCACTGTAAATAAAAGAAAATTGTAAAGTTCTTAAGAATGTTTTAGGATATTGACATGCCGAGAACATTTTACGTAACTGCAATTGGGTTACAAATAAAATTTTAGTAAGATTTCTGTAATTGCAATAGATTCTTCCGTAAAGCTACAAATTTCTGTGGTTTTACAAAAACAAATTTTGTAGATTTACATTTTTTTTCTTTTCTACAGATAAAATTTTTGTAAGCGTACAGATTTTCGTAAGTTTGCATCTGTTAAATGACCTTTTTTTTTTTTGTATGTATACACTTGCGCCATCTTAGAAGCGGCGATATCGAGATTAAATGTAGCATATGTAGGAAAAGCGACTGTCACTATCACTTTGCGACCTTTAGTTTTGAAGTCGGTTTGATATTTCCTGAGACTGCATACACTGTAAAAAAAATTCAAGAGGTTACTAAAAATTCTTTAGTAAATTTGTATTCCACAGTATTTTTTAGTAACCATTACAAACTTTTTTTTTGCAAGTGAAACAAACATTTCTTTTGTAAACTGAACTAAAGAATTTTTTGTATAACTAACTTAAAAATTTTTAGTATGAGCCACCAAGAAAATTTTAGTAATAGCTCCAAAATTGTTTTTAAGAACCTTTACGTGCGCCCGAAGGACAGGAGCTGCATCCAAACTTCTGAAGCGATAGATTTTCGGCAAAACCGCAATAGATGGCAGCACCAAAAATGCTACCTGCTCTGGCAGGATTTTCATAATCCCTTTATTAACGAGTACTTACACTACATACATTCGGATGTATTTGACGGCGTCGAACCCGGGACCTCTTAGCCTGGAATCCGTTACTATAACCACTATGCTATCAAGGCCACACAAAGTGAGTTTTAGTAATAGCTATTAAAAATGTAAAACTATTAACTCTATCCATTGCTAACTTTTTTTCTAGTAATTCTTACAGATTTTCTAGTAACCGACTAAGATTACTGAAGATTTTTTAGTAATTACAAGGATCACTAAAGTTTTTTTAGTAGATCGACCCTTTTTTTTTTTTACAGTGTAGAAATCGTAATTTGAATCGTTTTTATAAGGTTTTTCTCGCTTTTTCAACCATTTTAAAATATATTTTTAGTAACTGGTTTTAGAGATCATTCATATCTTAACATAAGAAAATCCAAATTTCTAGTCTCATGAGTAACACAAAAAAAAATTCAATTGTCACGAAAATTTTCAGCCAATTTAAAGTTTTAGTTGATGAAAATCTTAGCTACATTTCATGGATTCACTGAAACAGAATTTGTTTTATATTGTGTTTCATAAAATTAAAATGTTAATTTCACCGAATGCACTAAAATAGGCAATTTCTGTTGGATGCAATAAAAAAATCTTGAAGAAGGATTTTATACTATAGACAAATTAACGGTGTTCTTAACCCCCTGACTGCCCGGCAGCTAATATCCAAACACTCAAGGCCACAGCACCTTGGCGAATAACGGAAGGTGTCTGCGAGAAGAGCGAGGCAGAGGAGATATTTTACAAGCTTTGCGCTCTTTGACATTGACATTACTGATCGTGACTTTTAATTCGTATTTATTCAAATGTTATTCTGTTTCCAGTATCATTTTTAGATTGTTTATATTAATATTTAGCGTTTAAAAAGTTATCACTTTTATAAGAAGGATTAAACAACCATTCAGATTTATGAAAATTTTCAAATCGTTCGCCTCAAATAAATGTATTAAACTATTTATACCATTCACATGCATCTGAAATAAACATTTTTTTAAAAGGAAAAGGGTCGTTAAAAATCCGTTTAAGTTAATTATTTCCTTAATAAATTATCTAGATTTTCCTTAAGTTAGTCAGACTATGTCACCCTGCTTCAAAAATAAATAAATAAATAAAAAGACATAATCTACCTTTGATTTATAGATGATATCCTACGCAAATTTTATATTTATTAAACAGAATCTTTTTTTCAGTTTTGTTTAGCTCTAAGAACTTTCTTCTATTATAGTTTGTTGCAAAGTTATTAAGGGTTGTTTACTTTTTTTTTTTTTTTTTTTTTTTTTTTTTTTTTTTACAACTGTAGATATATTATTGAGCATAGATTATCATTCTATGAGACAAGTTCTATTACACAAATAGAATAAAAAATATCTGATTTAATATTCTCTGTGTGTGAAATCTTATAAAAAAAAGCATGAAAATATAAAGAACTAAGACCTTAATCTTTACTTTTATGTAAATAATTTAATTAACATTAAATTATTCCTCAAAAAACGAAGAAGAAAATTGAATTTAGTGAAATTGAAATAGCTTTTCTTATTTCTTTACTTGCGTTTATTTTCCAATAAAAAATAAAATTTTATTGAACATGACAAATTTTGGTTGAAAGCTGTATCTCAAATTATTTTTGACTTATTAATTTTTTTTGTAGTTTTTAATACTTTTATGTCATCGTGACAATAGAAGTATTCAATTTCTGTTGAAAGAAAAGGGAAATATTAATTTACTTTTTTGTTGACCAAAAAAAGAAAGAGAGAGAGAGAGAGAGAAAGAGCTTCATTTTTATGATGATCAAAACAGTGTTTACGGAATAACAGAGTCATATATTACGTACGTCACGAATTAAACATTAATATTCTTGGACAATCCGAAAAAAAATGCGGACATCACAACGATTCAGATAGATCTATACCTTAGATAGATCACCTTAGATAGATCTATTCTCGATCGAAAACAATCATTTTCCAAATGATTAATAAATAAATAAATAATATAATCAATAGATTGCTCTGAAAATCCAACATGTAAATTGCACTTGCAATCTTTCCATATTAGGATGGTAAATACATCCAATTTTTAATTATACATACAATTTTTTAAATCATGCATCATTAAATTATTTTTGGTAAATAATAACCAGAACTCTGAACTGGTTTGAGAAAACTGAATACATACAAGAATCTGAATAATATTAAATTATTATAGATTGTAGATGCAGCATAATTAAATAAGGTCAAACAGTCATTTGTTTATTTGGTATGAAGTCATTTTACTTTCATGATATTAAAAACCCCACTGTCAATATTAAAATTCTAATAAGCTATCTTACATTGAAACTGCACTATGTATCCATTCATAATAATAAACATATCTAAAAAGCACAAATAATATAAAAAATATATAAAAATTTTTGAAAACATTTCACATATCTGTATTTTAAATGAATGCCACTAATTGTCTGTAATTAACTATCAGAGGTGATAATAATATGTTTTTTATTATTCTTTATAGGCTCTAAACGACAATATTTAGCATAAAATAATCCCTTATAGATGCACTTGCTTGCTACACTGCCTTAATCGAAAATAACATTTGCGCGCGCACACGCGGAAAACGCTTTTCTCCCAAATTCATTTGGCCTGCTCCGTTTTTCGCCAAGGTGCTGTGGCCTTGAGTGTTTGGATATTAGCTGCCCGGCAAAAGGGTAAAATTGTAATGTTGTTTTCTCTGTAATTTATTAAAAATATTAAAAAAAGTTTTTTTTCCAACCTGATTATGCTATTATGTATAGGTGTATAATCTTTGAGAGTATTAATCCGAACTTAATTTTTCAAAACTGGGTTTTATTTGCAGAATTACATTAATTTAAATATTGCTTATGCTGCAGTGAAACCTGTAGGTTAGTGTGCGAAAAAATCAGCCAGCGGCAGTCAGGCGGTTAAATGAAAAAAGGTAACTTTGTGACACATGCTTTAATTTATTTTTCTTCGGAAATGCCTGAAAATAGCAGATGTTCTTATTCAGAAACTGTCTAAATGCTCTCAATTTTCTGTTTTTTTTAACGCAATAGATTTTTCATAACAAGCCTTCAAAGTTGACACTTTTGAGCACATTTCCCGACGAAAGCAGAAATACCGGTCGAAAAGCAGGAGAAAAAGGGTGATTACGTCATCGAAATAGCTTAGAACTGGATAGGTTGTTTAAATATCATAAAATGGAAAAATATGTTCGATTCGAAATCGCTTCCATAGTCAGGCATTCCAATTTCATATCTTTCCTTTAAAAAATGAATTTGTAAATGTGTCAAAACGTTTTGCGCTTGTTGAGCGGAGCAGTTGAGAACACCCTTAATAAACAAATCATTGAAACTTTTAAGAAAACTTTAATTGGACATACATATATTTTCAGTAAAAATTATTATTTTCCACGATTTATGAAATCAAATAAAAATTCTTTGTTTGAAAGAAAATTTAAAAAAAAAATCTCTTTGAAAAAAAAAATATATATATATATACTTCTGCAATAGTGTTTCTATTTTTATTATTTTGAAGATATTTGAATAACATATTTAAATATGAAATATTAAAATTATTATTCTCATTTAAATTTTTAGCATTGGCATAATATTTGTACTTTCCCGCATATTAAACAAACGTTGTGAACTTACGATTTCATTAAACACTTTTGTGTGCAAATTAATATTTAAATAAGAATTATTATTCGAGCCAGACGGCCGTCGCAATGTTTGCTGAAGTAATTTATTTTAATTTTCAGAAGTCTCCGGTGCTTTAATGAATTAGAAAGGACCTTTCTTAATAAATTAAAAGTTAGTTTACTTACTTAATGAGAGTATAATTCTTGAGAAAATTTGTATATATATCTATACAAATATACATATATATATATATATACACTATATTGCCATTGATTATTGGACATTTGCGATTTTAGACATTTTGTTAAATATCTAGAAAAACACATGAGGAATCATCTTGAAACTCTTAGTGTATAAATATAACAGTATAAGTCATACATCTTCGTAAAGATTTTTTCCTGAAACTCCATAGGTGACCGTCAACAAATTAAAAAAGAATGAATATCTTTTGAATAACCCTGTCAAAACTAATGTAGCAAAAGCGTTCAAACTCTAGATTATGATTGAATGCCTTATTGTAATACGCCTTGTTCATTTTTATGGAAATATCATGCATACTCGCAGAGTAATTAAGGTTTTTATAAAAATGGTCCCAAATTTTTCCAAGTTTTTTCCTTATAATTTTCAGAGTTCTTAATATAAAATAATATTTTTTTCAGAAAATATGACAAACAACATTGCACACAGTACCCTGTAATCAGAATTAAAAAATAATGAAAATTTTATTCAAAATGAGTTTGTTTACTAAATAATTTTTTACTGCGCATGCGTCAACGATATCAAAATTTCATTTGCATATTATGTTAGCTAAATGTATAGAGCAACTTTTGTGAAAGTCACAAAATCATAACTTGAAAATTCTGAAAATAATCGTCAATTGAATAAGTTGAAAATCCGTTATTCTCAAAATGAAGCAAAAACAAGAGGGGTTGTATCCATATATTCATTGATTAGTGTCAATATAGAATACACAATATGGGATGTGCTACTACATTTGGATAAAATCCCTCATTTTTTTGCTTCATTTTGGAAACAACGGATTTTGTCCTTTTTCTATAGACGATCACTTTCAGAATTTTCAAACTATGATTTTGAGACTTTTAGAAAAGTTGCTCTATACATTTAGCTAACATAATATGCAAATGAAATTTTGATATCTTTGACGCATGCGCTGTAAAAAATTATTTAGTAAATCTACTCATTTTTCATACAATTTTTATTATTTTTTAATTCTGATTACAGGATACTGTGTGCAATGTTGTTTGTCATATTTTCTGCAAAAAATATTATTGTATATTAAGAACTCTGAAAATTATAAGGGACAAACTTGGACAAATTTGGGACCATTTTTATAAAAACCTTAATTACTCTTCGAGTATGCATGCTATTTGCATAAAAATGAACACAGTGTATTACAATAAGGCATTCAATCATAATCTAGAGTTTGAGCGCTTTTGCTACATTAGTTTTGACAGGGTTATTCAAAAGATATTCATTCTTTTTTAATTTGTTGACGGTCCCCTATGGAGTTTCGGTAAAAAATTTTCACGTAGATGTATGACGTATACTATTATATTTATACACTAAGAGTTTCGAGATGATTCCTCATGTATTTTTCTAGATATTTAGTAAAATGTCTAAAATCGCAAGTGTCCAATAGTCAATGGCAATATAGTGTATATATTTATTGCAATGTGTGAAACATTCAATAATTATTTTTTATTTATAAATATAAATATAATCTAATTTTTTTAACTATTACTAAACATTTCTGTTCTTAAATGATTGTTCTATAGTGAAAAATTTAGAAAATGAAGTATTTGGTGTATATATATATATATATTGCTGCGTTTTAAACATGTATAACAGTTTGCATACCAAATAAATATTGACATATGTACAAGATTTGTCTTATTTAAGAACTTTCAAGGAATTTTTAAAAAGATTTTCATAAAATAATATCTGCCTTATTTAATGAATAATCATTTAACATAAATCTATATTCAATATAGCGACATGTACTTCATAAAATTTCTGGTTGCAAAATACTCAAATTACTTGAAATTGCTTGGTGCGTGTGAACTCAGTACATACGCGAAATAATACGAAAATAACGGGAAGATGTTATACTGTAATTTGAGTATGATTCAGTATCATCCAATTTTAGTATAATTCATGCTTTAAAAAAAATAAATATTTCATTAAAATTCGTTACAAACACAAATAAAATGCGCCAAAATTACTTTTAAATGGGTATGCATTGTATAAATAATTTTAAATTCATTAAAATACCTTCAAATACATTAAAAATTTAATTAAAATCCCAAATTGTTTTCGACCAAATTCACGCGGTCACAGTCAGTGGTTTTTATATTTATATATATAGTGGCCTTTATTTGCTTAGCTTTGCACTTATTTATCAAAGAGAGGCCATTGAAATTTAGGGGTGGTATGGAAGATAGATTGGGAGAAAAGTTATTCAAATTGCTAACAAAATAAGTTTTCATCTACTATGTAGCAAAGACTATGTGGACTATTTACCGACTAACATCTTTCCAGACTTCTTAGATATTATATGACAAATTATTTCAAGTTATTTCAAGGGATAATTTTATAGTTCCTTCCTGGTATCTGCGAATGTTACTAATAAATATTTCATTGAGATAAAAAAACGAAATGGACGGGATTATAATATGTTTGTCCATTTAGTACTATTTGCATAGATATAACTTTTAATTTTGTCTAAAGATTTTTAAAAACCTATATTTCAAATTTTAAAATATTTTCATATTGGGAGGTATTGTAAATTTTAGTAGTATACTCAGTCCAATGAACCACAAAAATTAAAAGATAATTCATTTTCGATATAATACCTCGACAAAAAAAGTTATTTATATATGAATTTCAAGATATACATTAAAATTAAAATGACATTCGATAAAAAGTAACAAAAAATTCCTGCTACATAAAAAAATCTTTAATCTCTTTTACTCTTTCATTTTCAGACATCAATGTACTTTCATACAAATTTCGCAAAATAGAGCGGGCGGCGGCGACACAACTGACTACGTCATCGAGTTACGGGATGAAATCATGATGTAGGACAAGATTATTAGATGTAAATTAAGGAATGACTGGCTTGACTCGTCATTTCTTGGTACGATATGAGTAACAGCGGGCGCCAACACGCCATTTTCGCGTCACTTTCACGTCATCGAGTTACGAGATGAAATTGGTGCCAGATTAAAGGTAAAATAAAGTATTTTAATAAGATTGTGGTCTGCCTGCGCATATCCTGGTACAAACCCTCGGCAAACTGAAATTTACAACAAAAAATGACGCTATAATGTAAAATTCAATATGACTACGTCATCGCGTTACGGGATGAAATCATGATATACTTTACAAGAAAATAATGTGAATTCATCGTAATTAGAACGTAATCAATGTGGCAAACCTAGAATATTATTTATCATGGGATATCGTAAAAATGCTTAACTCTTTCGAAAACTATTGTTAAATTACTTTCATTCATGCTTGTAACTCTTACAGATTCTGTTGTGATACCCTGTATATGACCTACATCATTTACACACACAACGTAATATGCAAAAATATAGTTAAACTTAAAAATTCATATCACACCTAAAAATGCACTTCCAGCAAAGATCTGTAACATACAGTATTTCTAGTACAGTACAGTATCCTATATCCTTTGTGAGTCTCTGTAAATATTTTTAACACTTTCTATTATACAGGAAATAACTCTTAATAAATCTTTGCAACGATAATTTTATTTTATATGAAAAAATTTAAATACGCCAAGAAACAATGTTTTCCCATACCTTATTATGTAATGGAATTATTTTGTGTAGCTCTGTAAATGAATAATAAACATTTTTTGCGCCACATATTGCTCAGTATGTATACTTTAGTACATTCCAGTAAATGCATATCAATTTTATTCGGTTTGAAAAACTGCAACACTATTAAAATGAACTTGATTTTTTTTCCCCATTAACCATAATGTAATGGAATATTTAATGGATAATCCGTGTAATCAAACTATACATCCGATTTTTATAAAATTTGAAATGACTCGACCAAATTATACATTTTAAATTTCAAATGAATTGGATGGGTATTTTTTGCTCTGCGGACAGACGGACGGACTGAACGATGACTATAAGTTCTACGTATTTACATAAATACAAGCACACCTAAAAACTGAGGGTATGAATGAAAATATATTATAATTATTTTTTCAGATATAACAAAAATAGGTACTACTCTGTTATCCCGTCGACCAATTTCGCCAAATTATACAAATCGCCAAACTAATAGCCGAATTATACATACTGACATAATTTTTTTTTAAATAACGAAAAAACAAATAATTAGTAGAATATTGATAAAAATATTAATAAAAAGTCGAAATAAAAGTCACTTACTGACATTTTTTCGGTCGACGGGATAACCTAGTAGTACCCAAAAATAAACGTAAAATAATATTTTTAAAATGTTCGAACGTTTCAGATAAATCCAATCTGCTATCCTCATTTTTAGGTGCGTTCGTAATTATATAATACGTAGCACCTATAGTGGTCGTTCAGTCCGTCCGTCTGTCCGTCCGCATATAACAACGCAAAAACTACCCAACCGAATCGTTTGAAATTTAAAATACATAATTATTACATAATTTTGTCGAGTCATTTCAAATTTTATGAAAATCGGATGGATAGATCAATTACAGGGACAATCAAAAGTATTCCATTACATTACGGTCAATGGGGGAAAAAAGTTTCAAATGCATTTTAATCGTTTGAAATTTAAAATACGCAATTATTACATAATTCTGTCGAGTTATTTAAAATTTTTTGATAATCGTGTGCATAGATCAATTACAGGGGCAATCAAAAGTATTCAATTACATTATGGTCAATGGGGAAAAAATTTCAAATATATTCTATACGTTTGAAATTTAAAATACATAATTATTACATAATTTTTTCGAGTTATTTCAAATTTTATGAAACTCGGATGCATAGATCAATTACAGGGGCAATCAAAAGTATTCCATTACATTACGGTCAATGGGGAAAAAAGTTTCAAATGCATTTTAATCGGTTGAAATTTAAAATACGCAATTATTACATAATTCTGTCGAGTTATTTCAAATTTTTTTATAATCGTGTCATAGATCAATTACAGGGGCAATCAAAAGTATTCAATTACATTATGGTCAATGGGGAAAAAGTTTCAAGTATATTCTATACGTTTGAAATTTAAAATACATAATTATTACATAATTTTTTCGAGTTATTTCAAATTTTATGAAAATCGGATGCATAAATCAATTACAGGGACAATCAAAAGTATTCCATTACATTACGGTCAATGGGAAAAAATGTTTCAAATGCATTTTAATCGTGTTACACTCATGCGAACTTAATAAAATTTATATGCAACTATAAAGTACATATTATAATATACATACATTATATACTTACATAATTTGTGGCGCAAAGAACATTTGTTATTGATTTACAAGGCCACACAAAAGTATTCCATTACATAATGGTATAGGGAGAACATTGTTTGATGAGCGTTTTAATTGTAATTCACTATTTACAATGTTAAGAGATTGATATACCGGGTGATCCAAAAGTCAGGACGAACTTTAAAAATGAATAATTCGTAAATGAATCAAGATAAAAAGGTACGGTTTGCACCGAACGGATGTAGGAAAAATCGGGTTTTGTGTAACAACGAAAGAGAAACAATTTTGTTGGCGACCAACACATGGCGCTATAGTGTTTTATTGCACCAAAAGATGATTTACTAATGAAAAAATGTTGACAACTTACAAGTCAGCTTAGTTACAGTTAATTAGTACTACAGTAAATGTTCAATGTGCTGCCCATCATTAATAAGTGCAGCTCTGAGACTAGACACCACACCATTCACAACATTTAGAAGCATTTCTTGCGTTATGGCAAACACATTTTGGCGGATGGCATCTTTCAGTGCTGCTAGTGATGCCGTTGGTCGCCAACAGAACTATATTTTTTCGTTGCCACACAAAATCCGGTTTCTTCTCCATCCATTCGGTGCAAACCGTATCTTTATATCTTGATTCGTTTTCGAGTTATTCATTTTTAAAATTCGTCCTGACTTTTGGATCACCCGGTATATATTTTTAAAACTTCGTCATCGTTCGAACGCACCTAATTTGCTACGCTTCACGTGCAATTTCCAACTTGTTGATTTTGTTTAGTCTTTGTTTAGACATCATTAGTCATTCATTGAAACGCATTAGAGAAGCAGAAGCCTTTAAAAACATTTCGTTTTTTACATATTGAAATATATGAAAAAGAATGCAAAATAAATAAGAAAGGCTTCTAAATATATTTACTGAAAATATAAAAGTGTTCGCATTTAGAATATATTTTAGCTATTCACAAAGTAAAATATGTGCAGCATATTATTTTAGTTTCTTCGATTTTATTATTATTATTAATGTGTTTTTGTGTTTTCCTTCTTTTTTCTTTCTTCTGACTTTTCAAAAAGAAAGTATTGGATTCGTGAAAATTATCGAACTGCAGTTTCTGGCGGATTTCACGTTTTAAGGATCAGAGATTGTAGAAAATGTGTTTCTTCAAAATTACTGTCTATGAGTCTATGACTCTGACTGCCTGCTGTATGTGACATTTTCTGGACGTTCTATCTCAGGAACTAATGCGCGGAAATTGATCAAATTTTATATTCAGGTAGTCCCTAATATAAAATAAGGCTAATTAATTTTTGGCGTAAATATCTCAACAGGTGGCGCCGCTATGCTGCTTTATTTACAATTTAAGCAACAATATCTCAATATCTACTGTATCTCAATAACTAGTGCCCGGATTTCTATCAAATTTCAGATTGAAATAGATCTTGATACGAATTAATGTATCTTTTTTAATTTTGGAATAAATCACTCAACAGGTGGCACTGTTATGCTGTATTTTTCACGATTTTCGCAATAGCTCTATCCCAATATTTAATGCACGGAATTTAATCCAAATGTAGATATTTAAATAGGTTGATGCTGATTCGTTTTTTGTGTAAATCGCTCAACAGGGGACTCTATTATGCTATATTTTTTATGCTACATTACAATTTCAGCAATAATTCTATCTCAAGAATTGATGCACGGATTCTATTCAAACTTCAAATTTAGTAATCCCAGGATAGAACTAGTTCTGTTTACATTTCGTTGTAAATCGCTCTACGGGTGGCGTTATTTTGCTGCGTTATTCACCTTTTTCGCAATAGGTCTACCTGAATTATTATTGCGCACATTTTCATCAAACTTCAGATTCACCAAATATGTCATATGAGCTAGTTCTGTTAACATTTTGGTGTAAATCGTTCTACAGTTGGTGCTGTTATGCTGCATTTCTTTACGATTCCGACAATAACTCTATCTCAAGAGTTAATGCACGGATTTTTGTCAAAATTGGGACTCAGTAAATCCGTGATATGAACTACTATTGTTTACATTTTAGTGTCAATTGCCCAACCGGCAGTACTGCTATGCTGAATTTTTCCGGATTCCTACAATGGCTCTATCTCAAGAACTATTTCACGATTTTTATTATAAAACTTCAGATTCAGGTATAGCTTGATAGATGTTATTCATGTTTATTTTTTTGTTTAAATCGTCCAACAGGTGGCGGTTTTAGGTAAGGTGTTGGCAATTATTAATGGCAATAATTAATATTATTGTGGCAATTTTTCCGATATCCACAATCGTCCTATTTCAAGAACTAATGCTCGGAATTTCATGCATTTAGAATTCTCATATTGAGCATAGACTGTCATTTAATTTTGGCACTTTTTGTAGGAAATTTTGAAGTATTTACGTGCATGAGATAGAAGAAAGTTTTGGGATTACCATATACGAATAGTTTTAATTTCTCGTGCAAATTAAATTCTACATTTAATACGTGAGTAAAATTTCCATTCAGACCATAAATTTTCTGGCATTTTATAACATTTTCGAAACTGAAAAAAAAAATGTATCTATGCATAATTCATGAATTTGTATTGTTATATTATGCTTACCCATCATATGTAGAAAGTAGATCGGTATGTCTTGTAATCTTCAAAACATTTTTGACGAGTTTACTTGGAGATTCTTAAAAACACATTTTAAGAAAAAAAAACTGTCCGCCTGTCTGTATGTGCGTATTTGTCCAACTGAGCGTATATAAGCGCTCTATCTCCTGAACAAATTGAGATAAAGACTTTAAATTTCATATGTAATTAGTATGTAATAATGAAAAAAGTCTATTGAAATTCAATAATCTCCATTATCAAGAACTATTCTTTTCGGACTCTGGCAATTTTGGTTCTGTTAAAAGTTAGTTAAAAATTTTTAAAATTGTTTATTTTAGGGAATATATATAAAAGACAATAAAAAAAACATAAATTATGCATAAAGAATGAAGTCGATTGAATAATTAGTTCGAGAGATATTTTTTATCATATTTTCTACACATTTCAACTTTTTATAACACTGTATTTTAATCAAATTTCAATTCAAGGATATGTTTTAATTAGAGAAGCTCAATTTGATGCGGTAAACTGATGGTTAATATAATTATCACCTTTGGAGTTATAAGGATCGTTCTTTTACGCAATTTAGTAATAGAGCATTTAAAGTTTGTGACATCATCAAGCAAATAGTGCGACAAAGTCTATTAATTATCAGTCATCTTAGTTATTATAGGATATGCATTTTATAAATAATTTACGCATATTTTATTTTCATATTTTATATTATGCATACTCATGATGCGTAAATATTAAGGTGACTCACAGCAACTAGTATTGATTAAAACTTGTATATGCGAAGAGAAAATCTATTTTTATTTGATGATCTAACAGATAACAAAATGATGTCAAAGAATTCTACACATTTTATTTTATTAGGAAATTGCCCGATTTGGTTGCAATTTCTTGCTTCACTAATGTAGCAATACAAGAATGATTAACAAAATTTTTATAATTTTAATTAGAAAAAACATTCAGATTTGAGCATCTATAGCGTATTAAGCATAAGCAGTTACACATAGTTGTAAATTAAAATTATTTTCTCTGCGGCAAACTTTGTTAGCATCGTTTGATTTCCTTGATTTTATGGGGTATGTAATAACATTGTTAGCTATCCACTTCCAAGTTTTAATCGAAATACATGTGAATTATAAATTATTATTGACAAAACCGGATGTTAAAAGGAAAATGGTCTTCATGATTTTATTATTACAGTTGTTAATTATTTTTGTGTCATGAGAATAATAATAAAAAATAACCGAGTTATTTTACCTAATATTTTAATTTCGAGAAATTGTTGTATGAATTTAATAAATTGTGGGTTCTTTAAAAGCTTCATCATATATATATATATATATATATATATATATATATATATATATATACACACACACACACACACACGGAAGATTGGTTGGTTGGTTGGTTGGATAGAACTGAGACATATGTATACGGAAGAGTAACCATGTTTGGACCATCGCTTTAAATGGAGCGTTGCCATCCTGTCCTTAATTATAGAAAGAGAAATCATTTACCGCTGAAATCCTATCAGAATGACTTCGCTTACGATTAGAAGAACTACCCACCTTTCACGTGGAGTTTTCAGAAAAAAATCATAGTAAAATTAGCTCTTTGCTATAATTTTCGTTTATTAAACGCAAGGGAATACATGAAAACTAAGGTAAGTTGCCCTGTTTTGAGTAACATATCTAAATTCATGTATTTATTGTACATACTTTTTCCACGTATTTATTTACTTTCGTTTTTTTCTTCGTCTTGAGATTATGCGTTGTCGAAACGAAACAGTTGCCTTTAATCGGACCAATTTGAGTTATCTAATTTGGATCCCCTATACGATCATAAGTTTGAAATGCATAAATGTTATAAATTTCGAGGACTGTAATCTTTGCACACTCTTTTTTTTAAATCACTATTTGAATCATTCTATCATTCTATTTGAATCACTATCTCCATGCAAGTTTTTGAATACTTTATTTTTGTTTTGTTTCGTTTTGAGTGCATGTATATAGATGAATTACTTTATACAGTTAAGAGTTATATGAATGTAAAAAATATATATATCTTTTAAAATCATTATGCCTAAATGAGACGCAGTTGTCTATCGTTTTGTCGATTTTTTTGTCTATTTAGACAAATTATTAAATAAATATGTACTTTATTACTTTGGAAAATACTGAATAATGTGCCTTCAATTACAAAAGAAATCTCTTTTGTAGAAATGGAATAAATATATATAGTATAATCCTAGAATCAATGACTGTCACATTTAGGTGATTGTCGCATTTAGGGAAATTAAAATCTATATGAGTTGTCCACAGCTTTAAATTAGACAACTCATTTGATACATGCCAATTTATCTGAAAATTCATATAACGTTTTAATGTTGTAACAGAAACTATTACATATTTATTATGGACGATATAGATCTTTACAATAAATTTGTAATGAAGTCCTTGGCCGCTGAATAAAAGAGAAAATGTTTTATTACATCATAAGACACTGTTTTCGATTGCTACGTAATTTATACATGTTACAGAGATTGAGCATTAGATGTTTGGGACTGAATTTGAATAGTTACTTGGGCACTGAAAAATATTCTGTTAAAACACTATCAACCAAGAAAAAAAAATTTCATGCATTTAATTAATTTTAAAAGATATAAATAGAATTAAATTTTTATACATAAGTAAAATAAATGGCTATACACTTTTTTATAGATTACTATATTATTTATTATAGTTCATTATTTATTATATTTCGTTGCTCTTATTTTG
Organism: Maratus speculifer; assembly: GCA_964019185.1. Lineage (NCBI taxonomy): Eukaryota > Metazoa > Arthropoda > Arachnida > Araneae > Salticidae > Maratus > Maratus speculifer. Next base: position 31,829,535 of record OZ025297.1, read on the forward strand.
TTTGTTTATTTCAATAAATCCAAAGTTTGTTGGGGATGATTAAAAGATTCTTTTAATAAGAAAAAAACAAGAAACAAAAACAGAAAAAATATCATTTAAAAATGAATTTATATGTCATCATAACTTTATTCATTTTGTGTAATATGTTTTTATAAAATTAATATATTTTTTATAACGCATTTACCAATGATATAATATTATTGATAATAGCATTGTAATAACTATAACACCTATAGTAACGCAGCACAATTTATTTTTAACATTACCAAGTTTCTGGCATTAGGTAAAGGAAACGACTGCAAAATGATTCTCGATGAAAATCCCATCTAACTCTGAGATGAGGATTTGTTCCTTTCTAAATCCTTTCTAAGTCAAAAAATAAATAAATAAATAAATAAATAAATAAATAAAGGATCTTTTTATTATTATTTTTAATAAAATTGAAAAAAGTGTGTATTTTGAATTGCAAATTTTAACAAAGATGAAAATATCTTTAAATAAAGACACGGAAATAAGTACAGGAAATTTCATTTTAGATAAGAGAAATATCTGGAAAATGATCACCGAGAAAGTTTTAGAATGAATTTAACCAAGGTCTAAAAAAATATTAAGAGTTTTGCTTTTTTTCTATGTTTTATCAGAAATTTTTATCACTGTATAAAGTTGCTAAGAGATATAATAGTTTTATATCTCGATGAGAAAAAAAGTGCAGTTGCAATTCAGTAGAATGATAAAAGTCTCAAAAAAAAAAAAAAAAAAAAAAAAAAAAAAAAAAAAAAACAAGATTTTTTTGTTGATTTTTTCAATTTTAGTGAAGCAATATATCAGTTTTGTTAACACTCAAAATAAATTTGCCCAGATAACGGATTTTTGTTTGTTTATTTGTTTGTTTGTTTGTTTATTGAACAACATACATCTGACTTGTGGGCTCGACATGAAGCCTGCTTATAAGCCATCGTCAGTATACAGGGACAAGATATCACACAAGAAAATATTACAACACAAGAGAAGTGCAACCAGGAGCTCCACACAAAGAGTGTGTGCAATGGAACCAGTGGGATTCGAACCCACAACCTCACGATTAGCGGCGTGATGTCTTAACCACTCAGCCACGGATGCCCGATTTTTGTTTCTATTTTTGCTGAATACATACATCTGACTTGAATGCTCGACATGAAGGCCTGCTTATAAGTCATAGTCAATATAAAGTGACAGGATAACACAGGGAAGTTTACGAAGAAAATACAGCCGGAATCTCCACACAAAGTGTGTGTGCAATGGAGCCAGTAAGATTCGAACCCACAACCTCACGATTAGCGGCGTGATGTCTTAACCACTCAGCCAAGGAGGCCCGATTTTTGTTTCTATTTTTGCTGAATACATACATCTGACTTGAATGCTCCACATGAAGGCCTGCTTATAAGTCATAGTCAATATAAAGTGACAGGATAACACAGGAAAGTTTACGAAGAAAATACAGCCGGAATCTCCACACAAAGAATGTGTGCAATGGTGCCAGTGGGATTCGAACCCACACTCTACACTCGCGGATGATTAGCGGCGTGGTACCTTGATCGCTCAGCCACGGTGACCCCCAGATAACGGAGTGCCTTCGTTCTTTCTTTCTATTTGCGAATTTTTTTTTCCAAGCATCTTCGTCGTTCCAAGCCCAAACTCGCACTCTGATTGGTTGTTGCTCTCGGCTCTGTTTTCACGTAAATTGGCAATAACCATACTTGGCGAAAAATACTTCGCTCGTAAGTGAACGAGTAAACCTAAAACCTAACCTACTCATTCTTATTCTTAATTCATTTTGTGCTCTTGTGTATTATTATCTTGTGATATTTTATAAAATGGCTAATGCTTTACTTATTATTAAACGGGAAAAATTACTTTGTACTCGGTTCGGAAGGAAATCAAAGTCCTCGACGGAAGCATCTGTCGCTACGCCAAGTATGATTATCGCCAAGTTACATGAAAACAGTGCCGAGAGCAACAACCAATCAGAGTGCGAGTTTAGGCTTGAAACGATGAAGGTGCTTGGAAAAAAAATTACGCTTTCTATTTCCATCCGTTGCGTTATTTTGAGGAAATAAGGTGGAGTTTTCTTATTTTTAACGGAAAATACCATTTTGTTATGAAAAAAAAAACATTTTCTGTGAAAATCAGGAAAAATATATCTGTGAATTTCAGATTTATTTCTTTAATAGTGTACTTAGTTTCATAATATTTAATTTCGCCTTTTGGAACAAATTGCATTACACTCAAAAATTTAAAAATAATCTGTTATTTCGGACGTTTTATAAAATTGAAGATATTGTGCAATGTACATTTATTTTTTAATCCAAAATTTTTCACTTTTAAAGAATGTTGAAAATTGAACTGTGATTGGTTAAATAATCTAGTTTATTTTCTACATCTTTTTGCAGTTTTAGTGAAAAAATAATCAACATTGCTTGTATTTTATTTTATCCTAGTTTAAATAATCTACATTTATGTATACATATACTGTGTTTTTTTTCTTTTCTTTGCGTAGACATTTCACTATAAAATAAATAGCTGGATGTGACAATCTCAAAACCTTGATTTATGAAACAAATTACAGTGAAATAAATAACAGTAACGTGATCCTTTGCGTTTAAAGTATAATAGATTCAATATGACCACAGCCACCAGGTAATAAATAAGTGGGGTGCTTTTGTGTGACAATATTGCTCCTGCAATGCTTAGATGGTAACGTTATCTTCATTCAGGAGGGTGTTCTCCTCCCCTCCCCACTTTGCATATGAAATCAAGGCATCCACACTTCTACTGAGGAACGAGTGATGAATCAAAATTTTAAGTTTGAGTGGCCTTCACGATGAGGAATTTTTTTCCCAAGCACCTTCGTCGTTCCAAGCCCAAGCTCGCACTCTGATTGGTTGTTGCTCTCGGCACTGTTTTCACGTAACTTGGCGATAACCATACTTGGCGAAAAATACTTCGTTCGTAAGTGAACGATTAAACCTAAAACCTGACCTATTCATTCTTATTCTTCCTTCATTCTTATCCTCGTGGTCTTGTGCTCTAGTGTGTAAAAAACTTTTAAAGAGTACAGCTTTCAGTAAGACACGTTCCATCCAATCCAATGCTGCAAGAGAAAAGTTACTTTGTACTCGGTTCGGAAGGAAATCAAACTCGATGGACGGAAGACTCTATCGCTACGCCAAGTATGATTATCGCCAAGTTACGTGAAAACACTGCCGAGAGCAACAACCAACCAGAGTGCGAGCTGGGGCTTGGAACGACGAAGGTGCTTGGGAAAAAAAATTACGCCTTCACGATATCCAGACTTGAGACCAAAAGATTATTGGTTATGAGATAAATAAAGTCTCGTGTGTTTAGGGCTTAAATAACCATTTTGGTGGAACTGATAGATGCCATTTGTTTGAACGTTATTATCATTGATATCGACGTACTACACTCAGCCAAAATAGACGTATTGACAAGTCTGACAACACTAATACCTTGTGGTGCTGACCATGTTTAATATGTTTTACTTTAAAATAAACGCACAGTGCCATAGCATTGTGATATATGTCACAGTTTGCCCGATTTCCATAAAACTTCCTAATATGACGCATAAGAGCCCTCTTCCGTTAACATTTGAAATCACTATTATATATGGGAAAAAATTGTATCTTTTATTTAATTAAATTTTGCAATGAAAAAAAGTATCCATTTACGACAAAATACATATTAAAAAATAAACAATTAACCAGCAAAGTTAAACATTGAATTTCTTAGTTTTTAATAATATTAAAATATAATTGATAGATTATTTCACACAAAGTGAAATAATTTTGATCTGATAAAATGATTTCTTTTACTTTTTTTTTAAATCATAGATGTCCTTTAAATTTGCTCCTACAGTTGAAAAGGAAGTTTGAATCCCAAAAACTTTTAATTTATTTTAAATAAAAGAAAATTGAAAAATACATTAGAACCCATACAATTACGTTAAAAAAATATTTTACTAAAACTTTTCCAAGTGGTTTTAAAAGATATAACTTTTTTTTTTTCATTGTGTAATGGAAATATCATGATAGCATGAACTAAACGAATCACATGTCTTTCTTTATTAAATCTTGAATTGATGAAATATTTTGTTTTATTTTGTTAATTAAATCTTTTCCTTTTCTTTTTTGGTTTATGTCGACAATTGAAAGGAAATATTTATTCGCTAAATCCTCTATTTATTTTAAATGAAATAGGATTAAAAGTTTAATGCAATGCACTAAAACTTTTTACATAATTTGTTTTTATTAAATGAATGAAATGTGTATATAATAGTAACAAACATACTATCTGTCCTCTTTTTCTAGCATTTAAGTGATAGTGGATGATATCAAATTATTTTCATGTATTTATATATCATTTGCTTTAGAACTGAACATAATTATCTAATGGGGTTTATCTATGGAAAATACACGTAATTTAAAATGAGGTAAAAACTGTATTTAAAGAAGAATTGTAAAAAAACCCGGTGAAAATTTTACTTACCGTCATAATCATAACAGAAAAAAATTTAACTACCATCCATCAAGCCAAAAGAAGTCAGAGCATGGATTTGAATAAACTTGAAAAATATTATTTAAATTTAAAAAAATTACATTCCATGTTTACTGTTTAACAATTTAAAAGAAAGTTTGAAATAACAGCCATAAAATCGTTATTTTCAAGTGTTTAATTATATCGTCAGTTGTATAAAGTAAAGTTTAAATCCTATTCTATCACTAAGTGTTCCTATCCTTCTACTTTGACGGAGTATATCTTTTGCAAAAAGCACTTCAACCAGAACTTTTTTTAAACTACGAACTATACTAAAAGCGACACATGTTGTTCTAAACGACAACTCTTTTAGACCGATGTCCACAGCCGTTTTTGACAAAATTAAATTCTGGGGTTTTTTGTATGATGGCATGGTAAGCATTTGTTTAAGGAAACTGAATTCATCAACATCAGTCCTTTTCTCTTTTCCAAATTTTCCAAATATGTTCGATAAGGGAGATTTTACATTTACATTTCGCCAAGTTATCAAAATGAACGATTATAACCTGCTTGTAGCAAGCCTGGAGACTAGAGCTGTTGCAAACCGCACATATGCGTTATTAAGTAATGAGTATTTTGTAAGATACGAAGTACAGAATTTTTACTTAGAAATATGATTCGTTAGTCGTTACCATGGGCGCGCGAAGAGAAAACTGCGCCCGAAGCTAAAGTTTCAATTTGGCGTCCCCTCCTCCCACAACTTGACGTTAAATCCCCAAACATGACGTTGGTTGTATAAATTTAGCTCCCCGTAAATTTCTGCACCCGGGGCAATCGACTCCTTCGATCCTCCCTTTCGCACGGCACTGGTCGTTATCTTCTCAATACGCAACCGAACAAAGTGAAACTACCCTAATAGCATGCATGGTCACAGTGACTCACAGTGACGTCACTGTGAGTCACTTTGGTCACATCATATCTGTGACCAAAATGCCACTACTCAGTGACATCACATTGTGACTGAAATGTGACTTTCTTAAAAATCTTTAGAAATTTATAAATATCCTTCAAAACATGTTATTTACTTTAAAAAACATGTTTCTGGCAATTTATGTATCGTCGCTTTTGTTATAGATTCGTCACAATGTTAATGTCAAATTAGTCACAAATGACACATTTTTCACAAATTTGTCACATTGTGACCACTGTGTGAAACGTCACAAAAGAGCTCTAAAACGGCCAAAACGACTTCACATTTTAGTCACTGTGACTTCACATCGACGTGACGTGACGTCACATCGACAATCGATGGTCACAAAGTCACAATGCGACTTCACAAAGACGTCGCAGTGACGTCACCATGCTTTACGGGTAACTTCAAATGCTGCTTACGCGATCCTCCCTTTCGCACGGCGCTGGTCGTTATCATCTCAATACACAACCGAACGAAGTGAAACTAACTTCAAATGCTGGTTACGTTGGTGTAATTCATGAATGCGACCAGGCAGTCGAATGCGGTATAAATGTGAAACGCTGAAAATAGCCGCAGGTTTCAGTTGTTTCCTATTCCAGTGTATACGTACCATTCTGCTTGTATCAGTTATTTTCAAATCTCAAATTATTTGGATTTCGTATAGCAGGGTAGTATGGGTCCTGGAATTTCACTACCAGAATTTTTTTGTACCAGCCTTTTCTAAGAAAATCTATTCTTAAATAAGAAGAAATTTCGCGCGTTTGAACTCCATTTATTTTTTAGTAATGATGAAAAAAATACTGATATTTCACCTAAAAATGACAGTTATCCGTACGAGACCTGTATGGGTTTGTTGATTCATTTATTTCTTTTATTATGGAAAGAAAAAGAAGTAAAGTGTGGATATATATTTCTGGAGCGTGAAACGATAAACAAACTGTGATTTATATTTATGCCAAGCGAAGTCTTCAGTTAAAGAAGGTTCAACAACGAATTGAAAAGAAAAAACTGGAATTGGTAAAGCATATCCAGTTGATGAATTTCTACTATTACCTCAAAAAAACATTGCAATACTCCAATCATTCTTGTTGATTTCATTTAATTATTCATATTTATTAATATTCCTTATTAATTGCTTACATTCTTATTCATTTTACTCAGCAATGCATCTAATTTTTTTCTCGAGCTAACATTTGGAAAAATTAAATTTCAACAAAAATCCTAAGTATCGAAACTCTTATACTATTAATAAAATTTTATAATGCATAAAACATAAATTATAACTAAATAAAGGATTTTACTTTAACGAAAAAATAATAATTGAATATACTCAGAAGTGTACAATATTTTCTAAGCTTAGATTACCAATTTTAGAGATATTTTGAAAAGATTACATTTTCTCTTTTTTCATTTTGTAAAACAAATGTCATATATTAAAAAGATTTAATTTTCCATTTTCTGTAACATTTTCCAAAATCTTGAAATGACTGAATAATTTCCTTCTATTTTTTTCTTAGTAAAGGAAGTTTTTTTTTTAATTTGTTAAAAGAATTCAAGTAAGATTCAGGCATTTAAACTTTTATTTTATTTTTAAATAAAAATTACGAAACATTTTAGAAATTCCAGAAAATTATTTTTGAAAAAAGTTGGTATTTGGAGTTTCCATTTGACATATTTCTCATTTTTCATTTATGAACCAAACATACTTACAGGTGTCAAAACTGCGGTTTCTTCAATTCCTTATCTATTCAATTCATGCTTTAATTCAATTTTTTGTCGAACTTTTATGCTACTTCACATTGCATTAAATACAGCAAGGTTCAAAATTATGGGAACAATACTGAAACAAATAAATCTGTCCGTTTTTACTATGCAAGTACGCAAATTTGCATACGCAAAATGCATGTAATTCAAATTAGTCCTTGCGGGTTCCGTGTTTTTTTCTATTTTGAGAACAAAATTACTTTTATTTAAGTAATGGTAATCGTAGCTATACAAATAGACTTAATGAAGTTTAAAATTTCGTTAATTTTCTGAAATCTAACAAATGTACTTATTTTATTTATTTATTTATTTATTCTTATTTATTCTATTTTATTATTTTTTTTTTACTATACAATTCATATTTATATGATAATAGGATAACCTTTTCCGGTACACTGTGCCCGGTCTTGGGATATCTAATTTTAATTCTAAACTTGCAAACGGCACCAATAATATTTCAGTGAAATTTTGCTTTTACAATAAGGGCTTAAATTAAGGAATTCAAATTACCTAAAAAAATCGTTTGTGAATTCCGGTGTCAGTCGATAATTTCTCATTTTTCTAATGATTTTTACCGAGCCGGAAAGGAATAAAGTCAAGTTTTTGAAGTCGCTTGGAAAATATCGTATTACAGCGGAAATTTGCAGATATCATATCTTTCTAAAGTTTTTTGCATTTCATCACACATAATTCCTTCAGAAAAATAAGCTATATTTAAAATTTAAAAATTGAAATATATGTTTTAAATAAAATAATCACAAACGGATCAAAGAAAATCATTCAAATTTTTATTATTATTATTATTACTAAATGTCAAACCATAAATGAATTCATAATAATAAAAGGTATAGCCAAACATTCTTATTTCTACATGTAGTAAAAAAAAAAAAATAAAAGAAGTTTTTTAGATAAAATAAAACTTGATTAAAAGACATGTATTATTAATAGCACACCAGGCCCGAAAGAGTTAACACGAAAATAACCGTTTACAAAAATTGAATATAATGTATCCTGGGGTAATAACGCCACGTTAAGGTTCTACCAATTTTCACGGCTCAGTTTTAGATTGTATATTTCAAACAAAAATATGATTTGATACAGCAACTCATTGACTATCTATATATAAAAAAAATAATTTAACAGATATGTATTCATAAAATGCAATGGCGTGATTTCTTGACCAATGATATTTGGTGTTATTACCCACCTATATGCGTAATAACACCATGCAAACAAAACTATGAAATAAGATGGAATAATGGCATATAGATTGCCCAATTCTAAAAATACAAACTCTACAAACTTAGAAATTGACAAATTGCATTCTAAGCTATTGAAAATGTTCAATTTGTTGTGAAAGTGTAAGAAAAATAAAGGTGTGGTGTGTGTGTGTGGGGGGGGGGGGGGGGGGGAATGAGACAAAAGAATATCAGACCGTGCGCTTCTTTTGCTTAAAAAGGACGGCTTAAATAGAATTATTAGAAACACTGCACAGTTTTAACTGTGTTTATTTGAATCAGTATTTAGGATGTAGCTCGGCCACTGTAGGGAATCATCCGGGGTATTAATGCCAAGGATTGGCGTTATTACCCCGGTATATTGTTATTGGGCAGTACATTTTAGATTACAAATTATCTCGAGATGATATCGAAAATCTTCAACAATATTTTGAAAGTCCGTGAAATGCACTACAAATTTATGTAATTAACAAAATATTTCCGGATAAAAAAAAAAAATTTCACTTCACAAAACGTATCTCGCAAATTTTAGATCAAGCGTTAATTTTAGTTGCTTGTAAAAACAATAAGACCTACAAATGGAACAAATTAACTTGAAGCTGTTTTTTGCGATTTATATGACTCAAAATCCTTCTGTGCAGAGCACATGGGTGTCATTTACCAGTTTATTTCATAATTATTCATAATATTAGCACTTGACGTTATTACCCCGCCTGTCGTTATTACACCAGACCACCTTACATTTTTTTACATACTTTAAAATAATCATTTTGCTGCATTTAGGCTGGAGGTAAATGATGATAATGCAATAAATAGATGGAAACCGCAGAAAGTGATTATCTGATATTTTTGCATATTACACTGTAAAACATGTCAGATGTTTCTGAATATGTAAACATGTGCTGTAATCAAAAACGAAAATATATAGTGACCTCTTCTAACTCACCTAAGGTTTCGAAAAACGTTCCTTTACCTCTAAAAATCCCAGAAAGTTATTTGTTGTCGAAATTTAAATAAGAATTTATAAAAATTAATTTTTATTAGCTGCCCGTCCATTTCGGAAACGTTTCTAAGTAGCTTTTACAGTGCAATAATCACTTTTCTCAAATCAAAATATCACTTTTTCGGATTCTATCAGCTCTCAAGTAAACATTTTCAGCTGCATAAATGATTTTGTGCATGCAATTGTAGCAAATTAATGTCATCTTTCATATTAATGTTAGTACTGTTAATATTGTATGTTTCTCTATTAAACGTGTTATCTGAATATCAAAATATTTTCGTATGAATTCGTAGCATCCAAAAAAGTGATATTTTGATTTGAGAAAAGTGATTCTAGTACTGTAAAAGCTACTTAGAAACATTTCCGAAATGGAACGGCAGCTAATAAAAATTATTTTTTTTTATAAATTTTTCTTTAAATTTCGAAAACAAATAGATTTCTGGGATTTTTAAAGGTAAAAGAATGGTTCTAGAAACCTTAGGTGTGTTAGAAGAGGTTACAGCATATTTTCGTTTTTGATTACAGTGCATTTTTATATATTCAGAAACATCTGACATTTTTACAGTGTATTTAAGATCACATTTGAAAGAGTTTATGAGTATATACTTTTAGTTTGAAAAACGTTCGGACAATATGATTAGGAGAAAAGGCTTTATGCCTTTAAAAGAGGATACATCCTAGCTCATATTAACATAAGAATGTAACTTCAGACCACTGCTGATAAAATTAAACATTCAAAGATTTTTAACGCTTTCAAAGTTGAAAAGTGCATTCGATTTGTCTGTCCGTCTGTTCACGCACAAACTCTCTTAAATTCATGCAGATTTACATGCCGTTGACAAACCTTATTTAGGGTCTCCTAGGCATGTTTTGTCCTGCATATGAGGTATTAAAAGTTTTTTTACATTGTCACCCAAAAGAATTCCGTTACATTATTATTTATGGGGAAAAATCGTTTGGAGAGTGTTTAATGACATTACTCTCTTGCAAACGTTCTGAAACTGATATGAAAAACTGAAATTTGCTAAGATTATAATAGAACAGGACATTCATAGAGTTTTTAATCCATTTACATGGACACACAAAAGAAATAAGCTACAATACTACCTTTGAGTAATGACTGCTGGAAATGGGTTTTCAATATCGGCATGCGCTTTTAAATCTAATTGTTTTTTAGGTGCGTTTGTTATTATATAAATACGTAGGACCTCTAGTCATTGTCTGATCCGTCTGTCTTCCGTATATAATACCACAAAATCTACCGAATCGTTTAAAATTTTAAATATGTATTTGTGCAAGATTTTTTTTTTTTTTTTTTTTTTTTTTGTGTGTGTCATTTCAAATTTTAGTAGAATCAGATATATAGTTTAAATATAAGGACAGGTAAAAGTTTACTGTTACACATTATGGTCTATGGGATAAAATAGTTTCAAGTCCTTTAAAATCATGTTACACACTGTAAAAAAAAAAAAAAAAAAAAAAAAAAAAAAAAAAAAAATCTGTAAAGGTACTAAACATTTTCTAGGAAACTGGGATTCCAAGAACTTTTCATGTAACGATAACAGGGAAAATTCATGTAACTGATTCTGAAACTTGAATTTTTGCTGTTACCGTTACAGGAAAAGTTCTTGGAATCCCAGTTTCCTAGAAAAAGTTTAGTACCTTTACAGATTTTTTTTTACAGTGCACCCGTAGAAACATAATGAAATTTATACGCATTTATGAAAGGCATTAAAATATACATTTTGTAGAATATGACGCAAATAATAATTATTATTCATATACAGGACTGCACAAAAGAATCCTTTACTTAATGGTATAGCGTGGAAACGTTATTTTCGGTGTATTTTAACTATGTTAAACTATTTCCCCGATCATTAAATTGATATACGTTGCTTAGATTTACTACAAACCACTTCCTATGCGATAGAAAATGCGTTTCAATTTTGTGGAATTAGATGTAATATTTCAACTTATTAAATAGTGCAGTTCTGTTACATCGATCTAATTATGTTGGAAATTATTTCATAATTTATACGTAACACATTATTTTATTATTTTTTGTTTTTTTCTTGCAGAAACCAGCTATTTAATGTTACTATAAAATCTACAGGAAGACTGAAGGTTCTTTTGATCAAAAAGTTCGATTATTCGAACGGTTCCAAGTAACAGAATGGCAGCGAAGGAAATCGGAAAGCAAATGAAGATGCAGCAACAGAACCAACTGTAACAAGACCATTGATTGTAAAAAATCAAAAAATTCTTTAAAATTTAAAACCACTTCAGTGTTCACTTATAACATTAGTTAATAATAATGTCCGCATTCAGTTGGCAGAGAAACAACTGAAGCAGCAATCGAGTTCATCTAAATTCATCTCATTGTTGAAAAGAAATTTAATTTCGATAGGAATGTACTCATGTATATATTCATTAGCTCACAACAGGGATCAAAGCCTGAGCGCCTATCAGGCTATCAAAGCCTGGCTATCAAAGCCTGATCTATCAAAGCCTGAGCGCCTATATGCCCGCCCGTTCTGTATGTGTGTACGTTTGTGCGTAACGCGATAACTTATTATAAAAATATCGGATTCATTTGAAATTTTGGATATAAGTTTATTATGATATGGCGTTTCCCTGATTGGTTTTGAATGTTAATTCGATAAGTATAAGAAGAGGAACGGGGGCTAATGCCCCTCCCCAAAATCTATATATATATATATATGCGTTTTTTATGCAGAATTATAAGTTTTCGCTCAAATCTTAGATATAGGCTGACTCTGATGAGGCGCTTCCGTGATTAGTATTGGGTGTTAATTGGATAAATATTAAGAAGAGTATAAGAGGACTATTTCGTTACTTAATTTCCTTTGAAAGGCATTATTATATAATTCTGTAATATAGAGTTAGTGCACTGTAAAAAAAAAAAAAAAAAAAATCTGTGAAGGTACTAAACATTTTCTAGTAAACTGGGATTCCAAGAACTTTTCATGTAATGATAACAGGAAAAATTCATGTAATCGATTCTGAAACTTGAATTTTTGCTACCGTTACAGGAAAAGTTCTTGGAATCCCAATTTCCAAGAAAAAGTTTAGTACCTTTGCAGATTTTTTTTTTGCAGTGTGTGCATAGCCTGTGAGCTCCATGCCATGAAGTTAACTGGGCAATATATTTTTTTTTATTTCGATGTGTATTACTTCCGGATGGAATTCATTCATATTTACACTGCCTTCAAAAGAAAATGACTTTTTTCTATACTGTAAAAAAATTCTGTAAAGTTACTAAATCTTTTCTAACGAGATTCCAAGAACATTTCATGTAACGGTAACAGGAAAAATTCCTGTAACTTGTTCTTTTGCACGATTTTTTTTGCTGTTTCCGTTACATAAAAAGTTCGTGGAATTCTAGTTTCTTAGAAAAAGTTAAGTAACTTTACAGATTTTATTTTACAGAGAAGGCATCTTAATGACTTGGCTCCTTTGACAGTTAATGGCTTGGCTACTTTTTTTCACTAAATGTAATCTTAGAGTTGACTTTTTATAAATTTCTCTACATTTCTCTAATATTTCTCTAAAATCCTCCCTTCATTAAATAACTATACATAATACAATGATTTTTTTCTAATTTGAAAAAAGTACTTTAAAAACATATTATAGGCAATTGGCCAAATTTAAGAAACTATGGTGATTGCTATGGTTACCACGTAAGGTTGGAAATATTTCACAGTTTAGAATGGCAATGCCTTGAGCGGTTACCATAGCGATCGCAGACGGTAATTTGTTTACGTTTTAATTAGTTGGTTGTTCTATAATAGATGGAGTCAGAATTTGCGCTCATAGCTCTGTAGAATAAAAATACAATTAAGTTAAACATCTGCGTGTTATTTTATGACCACCAATCGGGACATTTGGTGACCTCTGGACTGTAGAAAAATACCATGAGCAATTGGAAAGTGAGATTTTTGTAGATTGTTCAGGAGACTTTGTTCCATTGTGATTGAAGTAAATCATGCAAAATGACTATGGATATGTTAGCTGCAAAACAGATAAGTACTTCTGAATCATTTTTCTGATATTTCTTCTATTATTTTACAGTAAAAATTTTAATTCGCGAATTTTATTTTGATTTAACTGTGCTTTTTCTATATTAATAATTATAAATCATGTCTAATGTCGATGCTGTTCAAATCCCCATATATAACAGATCGGATCCGGCGCTTTGGTTTGTAATGTGCGAAAGTACATTTGCTTTCGCTACCCCCAAAGCAATAACAGAATCTGTTACTAAATATAACTATATTGTGTCGCATCTTCCACCCGATATTGCATCAATTGTTCGTGACATATTAATGCAACCGGATGCTACCGATCCTTATGGCATCTTAAAAAAGGAATTAATTGCGCGTTCGGGAGAGTCATCTCAGCAAGAAATACGGCAACTATTGTCTGGGGAAGAACTAGGCAATCGGAAACCTTCAGATTTATTACGTAGCATGAAACGTCGCGCGGAATCCCTAAATGTTCCTGAAAATTTAATGTTAGAGTTATTTTTGACGCGTTTACCAAATTCTGTTCAAACAATTTTAGCGGCTGTTTCTGATTTAACCCTTGAAAAGGCTGCGGAAATTTCGGATCGGATTTCGGAGGTTACTCCGTCCCCTCTTTCTGCATTTACCGTGTCCAGCGCGAATGAACAGTCAATAGAATATAAATTTATGAGAGAAATTGAAAAACTAAATAAGCGCATCGATCAAATTGCATTTTCACGTGGGCGATCACCATACCGTAGAAATTCGAGTAAACCTCGCGAGCGAAATAACAGTGCTAAGCGCGATTCATCTATTTGTTGGTACCATCGACGATTTGGAACAAAATGTAAAGAAGAAAAATGCGTAAAACCATGTTCTTGGTCGGGAAACGAAATAAGCAAAGAGTAGAGGCGACTTATTCTTTGCCTCAGCAGTCACGTCGCCTGTTCATTAAAGACCGGATAACAAATGTTTCCTTTCTGGTCGACACAGGTTCGGATGTGTCAATCCTTCCTGCCAATAATTTACAAAAACGGAATCCACCCGTACAAACACTTTTGGCTGCTAATTCTTCAACTATAAATGTTTATGGTCAACAAACCCTTTCTCTAGACTTTAACTTAAGGCGGAAGTTTAATTGGACTTTTCTAGTGGCAAATGTTAGTACACCAATATTGGGAGCAGATTTTCTCCATAATTTCGAGTTGGTCCCAGATCTCCGTCATAAATGTCTAAGGGACTTAAAAACAAAATTTGAAACAACAGGCCACATGAAATGTGCATCCATTCATTCAGTAAAAACAATCACTATTGATAGCATATATAATGAACTTCTAAAAAAATTTCCATCTATAACAAAATTACCAGATCCTAATCAGCCTGTTAAACACAACACGATGCATTTTATTACAACAAAAGGACCTCCAGTTGTGGCAAAACCTCGAAGGTTAGCTCCGGATCGTCTGAAAATCGCTAAAATGGAATTTCAAAATATGATACAACTCGGACATTTAAGACCTTCATGTAGCAATTATGCATCACCTTTGCACATGGTTCCAAAAAAGGAACTGTGGAGTGGAGACCTGTAGGTGATTATCGTGCCTTGAATGCGCAAACTGTAAAAGATAGATATCCGATTCCGTGTATAGCTGATTTTACTGCTAATTTACGCAACACTAAAATTTTTAGTCACATTGACCTAATCAAAGCGTATCATCAAATACCAATCAATCCTGATGATATTCCTAAAACAGCGATATGCACACTGTTCCATGTAGGCAGACGATACCGTGCTACCTAAATTAAAATGTCAGTGTTGAGAAACTGAAGAGAAGTGAAATGTTTTTTCTGTTTTTATTCTAAAGTTGTTTTTGAGATAAATGCAGACGATAATGCAGCAGTGAGCTGCGAGTGAGTGTTATTTCTTTAATAAAGAGTTTTTTAATATAACCAGTGCCTATGAAGAATTGTGTTGTGTGTGAATTTAATAATTAACATGGACCGCCGAGCCGTAAGGTGAAAATAATTATTTATGAGAGTGAAAAATCATGGAATTTGAACGATGTGCTGATGTGATATTAAGAGTTCTATTATAGATCTGTCAACGTTTAACATGAGAATCTTCGAATAATATCGAGCTCAACAAGTGAAATATTGTGTTGAAGATGATAAATTTAAGAATTATAATGAGTCTACCTCGGAATTTCGCAGCGATTTGAGTGAGGTAAGAGCAATTTTTTAGTTTATTTTGATTTAATTATGTCTGTTATTGATAATCTAAATAAACACGAGCTTAAGCTTGTAGTTGAGGAATTGGGTTTAACTGCTCCTGAAAGTAGTAAAATTATTGATTTAAGAAATATTATAGAGAATAGTGAATATTACTCAAATGAGCAGTTATTAAAAAGCATCGTTAATTCGGTTGTTGAGGAGTATAAATCACGAACAGAAACTGAGAAAACAAAATTAGAATTAGAAAAAATTAAATTAGCGCAGTTAGAAAAAGATTTAGAATTAGCAAATATTCGTAAAGAACCATCCCAAAATTCGGAATTTGAAAAAATTAAACTAGCTCAGTTAGAGAAAGAATTAGAAATAGCCAAATTGCGTAAAGAATCTCGGGAAAATTTGCCGTCCGTAACAGAAAAATCGGAAACGGAAATAGGGAACAATAACTTGGAAAGTTTTATTAAAAGTATTAAAACTTTAACTATTCCTTTACCAACGAGAGCTGAGTCATTTAATCTTTTTTTTCAATCTCTTGAGAAAGCGTTTCGAACTAAAAATGTACCTGAAGAGTTTAAGGCCGAAATTCTGTTAAATATTCTCGGCGAAAAAGCGAGCAATTTAATGATCTATTTATCAGAGGAAGAGTTGATTAGTTATGATAAATTGAAAAATATAGTGTTAAGGGAATTTCAACCTACGGCACAAGAATGTTTAAACAATTTCAAGAGTGCGCAAAAATTACCGTCGGAAAGTTACGTTCAATTTGCAGCTAGGCTGAGTTCAATTTTTCAGTATTACTGTAATTTGCGTGAGGTAAATGATTTTAAATCATTATGCGATCTGATTGTTTCAGATAAAATTTTCAGTTCTTTAGATCGCGAATTAATGAATCATATCGCAATTAAACAATCAGAGTCATATTTTAAACCACAGCAACTAGGAAGAGAATGCGATATTTTTTTGTCGATTAAAAATAAATCTAAAGGTGAATCAAATGTGTATTCGAGAAACACGATAAATGAAAATAAACGTATAGCGACAAATAAATTTCAAAATCGGCCTCAAAAGAGCACTTCAAATATATTTTTTTCGGAAACAAAAAATGTAAAATGTGTCTTGTGTAAATCTAATGAGTATCACGGTTTACATTCTTGTCCGCAATTCAAAAAACTGTCCATTAAAGATAGAGTAGAAGTTGTGAAATTAAATAAAGCATGTTTCAAATGTTTAAATTATAATTGCTGCGTACAGAAATGTAAGTCTAAAAATTGTGCTAGATGTAACCTACCGCATTCTGAGCTAATACATTTTTCTAGAGAAGAAAAGGAATTAAATAATAAAAATAAAAATGTTGGTCATGTGTTTCAATCGGCTGCAGGAATAAAAAATTCACAACCCGAGGAAATCCTTTCCTACCCTCCGAGTCAGACTGTCGCCTCTAGTTTTGTGAAAAATAAAACAAAATCCGTTTTATTAAGTACGGCGCGTATCCTCATTAAAGATAAGTTCTCGGAATGGCAGGAAGTTAGATGCTTACTAGATGTCGGTTCACAAGCATGTTTGATTACTTCGCAGTGTGCTAATCGATTGCAGCTTAGAATTAATAAAACGAATACTTTAATTTCATGTTTGGATGACACTTCTATGACAATAAAAGGCTGCGTAAATACAAAAATCGCGAATAGAGATAAAAGTTTTGAAAGAGAATTGACTATGCTAGTAGTAAGGAAAATTACAGATTTAATTCCGCAACAAGTGGTTAACATAAATGTTGAAGTACCAGAATTAACTATATTAGCAGATTATAGATTTAATTTCCCTGATAAAATTGATATGTTGTTGGGTGCAGAAATATTTTATGAGTTATTAAGACCGGGACAAATATATTCTCAGAGTTCAAATTTACTTTTGCAAAATACCGTATTTGGGTATGTGGCTAGTGGATGCATAGAGCAGGAAAGTGATGTAAAAGTTCATTGTGGGCTGATTCGGGAGGAAGATTTAAACCAAACATTAAAAAAGTTTTGGGAAGTTGAAAACGTCGAAGTAGAGTTATCAAAAAGTAAGGAATTTGAGATATGTGAGCAGCATTTTGCGCGTACGCATTGGAGAAATGAGGAAGGGAGATACGTGGTGAAAATGCCTTTAAAGGAAAATCCTTCGTGTTTAGGCCAATCAAGGGAGCTTGCTCTTAAAAAACTCAAATCGCTGTGGACTCGCTTATCAAAAGATAAGAAATACTTCAAATTGTATAAAGATTTTTTAAATGAATATGAAATGTTGGGGCATATGAAACAGGTTAAAGAAGTGAAAGAACCTGACGTCGTGTATTATGCTCCACATCATGGCATTTTTAGACCAGAAAAGTCCACCACAAAACTGAGAGTTGTATTTAACTGTTCTGCCACAACAACAAATGGCACATCACTTAATTCATTGCAATATAATGGCGGTGTTATTCAGAATGATTTATTCACAATTATGGTTAGTTTTCGAGAGCATATTTATGCACTGACTGCGGATATTCAAATAATGTATCGAATGATCAATATTGATCCTAGTCAGCACGCATTGCAGAGAATTTTGTGGAACGATAATTTCGAAGAAGAGCCTAAAATTTTTGAACTACAGACCGTTACATACGGTACGGTTAGTGCGCCTTATTTAGCAATGAAAACTCTCAACCAGCTATCGATTGATGAAGGAGATAATTATCCGATGGCAGCATCGGTTCTTCGAGAAAATATTTACATGGATGATATTTTGTGCGGTGCACCTACGCTTGAAGAAGCCAAAGAGTTGCAGCGGCAGCTCATAGCAATTATGCATAAAGCAGGTATGAGACTCCATAAGGGGTGTACAAGTGATAAAAATCTTTCGCTGACATATGAAGAAGGGTACAAATTTGAAAATGAAATTGAAACTAAAACTTTAGGGGTTTCGTGGAACCCAAGAGATGATTGTTTCACTTTTCGAGTTAAGGTGGAACTGAACAATTCCTACACAAAGCGAGAAGTATTGTCAACAATCGCGAGACTCTTTGATCCATTGGGACTTCTTGGTCCAGTTATATCTAAAGCCAAAATACTAATGCAAAAATTGTGGAGAATCAATATTGACTGGGATGACGAGCTTCCTGAATCAGAGTTTCATGAGTGGCATCAATTTCTTACGTCATTTAAATGTGTAAATAATATAAAAATTTGTAGGCGTATTATAATTGAAAACCCAGAAATCATAGAAATACACGGGTTTGCTGACGCCTCAGAACGTTGCTATGGGGCAGCAGTTTATTGCAAATCCAGTGATTCCTTAGGAAATGTGATGGTGAATTTAATCGCTAGCAAGTCGCGAGTTACACCGATAAAGAGTCTAACTATTCCAAGATTGGAGTTATGTGCAGCAGTGTTGCTAACCAAACTGGTAAACAGAGTATTATCATCCATGAAAGTAATAGTGACTAATGTTTTTCTTTGGTCAGATTCAATGATTGTGTTAGCATGGATTCAAAAGGAACCTATCGACCTAAAGCAATTTGTTCAAAATCGAGTGGCTAACATACAAGAAAACTCTAGTGCTGAACAGTGGCATCATATTTGCTCAGAAGAAAATCCTGCTGACAAACTTTCCAGAGGTATGGATCCTGACAAACTTGCAAACTGTGAATTGTGGTGGAAGGGACCTTCATTTCTTCAAGACAGTGATTATCCTCAACGTACAATAACCATACCAGAAACAAATGATGAGTTCAATAAAGAGCTCAAATTTAATGTTAAATCCTCGAATGAATTTAATGTTATAAGTTTTAATATCACCGAGAATTGTTTTGTATATAACTTGATTAATCTTAGTAATAATTATTTAACGATTGTGCGTATTCTTAGTTATATTTTCAGATTTGTGATGAATACAAGAAACCCTCTTTATAAGTGTAATGGACCCTTGAGTACGTCAGAACTGGAATTGGCAGAGAAATATTTAATTAAATTAGTGCAAAATGAAGCCTTCAGTACCGACATACATAGTCTTCAGACTAAAGGATCGGTAAGTCAGAGTAGCAAGTTAAAAGGCCTCAACCCTTACTTAGATGAATTTGGAATTTTAAGGGTTGGTGGCAGGTTAAATAATAGTAATTTAAATTTTTCAAAAAAGTACCCAGCTATTTTACCAAAGAGTAATAAATTTACTGTAATTGTTATAAATTATTATCATAAGAAATATTTGCATGTTGGTGCGTCAACTTTACTATCCTTAGTAAGAAATAAATTTTGGCCAATAAATGGTCGTGCAATGTGTCGAAAGGTGGTTCATCAGTGCATTCCATGTTTTAAAGCTAAACCAGTTATTGCAAATCAATTGATGGGCGATTTGCCCAGGGATAGAGTCCAATTAGACTATTGCTTTAATATTTCGGTTGTTGATCTGTGTGGGCCATTTATGATCAAAATTGGTTATGCACGCAGGACCATCTTACAAAAAATTTATGTCTGTATTTTTGTTTGTTTTGTATTTAAGGCTATACACATAGAAATTGTTTCAGATTTAACTTCCGAATCATTTATTGCGGCACTGAAAAGATTCATAGCACGCAGAGGTAAATGTGCCAAATTGTATTCTGATAATGCAAAAAATTTTATTGGGGCAGATAAAACACTTAGGGTCTTTTATGAATTAGTAAGAAAACCTGATGAGAAATTAGCAGCATATTTGTCTAGTGAAGGCATTGAGTGGAAATTTATTCCCCCCAGATCACCCAATTTCGGGGGTCTTTGGGAGGCCGCAATAAAATCCTTTAAATTTCATTTTAAGAGAATTGTGGGAGGTGCTAATCTCACTTATGAGGAATTTCTTACAGTAGTGATACAAATAGAGGGAATATTAAATTCGAGGCCTTTGAGTCCGTTATCAGATGACGCAGATGATTTTGGAGTCCTAACTCCAGCTCATTTTCTTATAAACAGACCATTAAATGTCATTAGTGAGCCTGATTTAACCAATATAAAAGAAAATCGCCTCAAAAAATGGCAAAGAATAACTAAAATTGTACAACTTTTTTGGCGCAAATGGCACCATAATTATTTAAGTGAATTACAACAGAGGGGTAAGTGGAGATTTGAAAAGGATAATGTAAAAATAGGAGATCTAGTGTTGTTAGTAGAGGAAAATATATCCAGCAATAAGTGGCCTTTAGGCAGAATTATTGAAGTATATTATGGTAATGATAAGAAAATTCGCGTAGTTCAGGTAAAAACTCAGAATGGAATTTTTAAAAGATCGATTAGTAAAATATGTATTTTACCTATGCCTGAAACCCATAGTACTTTAAAAAAAAAAAGTGTATATATATATATGTGTGTGTGAGAGTTATATTGTTTTTTTTTCTTTCAATTTTATATTTAAGTAACACATATAGTGAACTTTTGTATTTATTTGTGTAATTAGTGTACTTAGTAAAAAAAGAGTTATTATTGAATGTGAAACATGTCAATGGGGGCCGGTATGTTCCATGTAGGCAGACGATACCGTGCTACCTAAATTAAAATGTCAGTGTTGAGAAACTGAAGAGAAGTGAAATGTTTTTTCTGTTTTTATTCTAAAGTTGTTTTTGAGATAAATGCAGACGATAATGCAGCAGTGAGCTGCGAGTGAGTGTTATTTCTTTAATAAAGAGTTTTTTAATATAACCAGTGCCTATGAAGAATTGTGTTGTGTGTGAATTTAATAATTAACACACACCTTTCGGATTATTCGAAAGCACACGCATGCAGTTTGGCTTATGCAACGCATCTGCCACATTTCAGAGATTCATCGACGAAATAATACGTGATTTACCTGGCGTCTATGCTTTTATTGATGATATACTTATTGCCTCTAAAAATGAAGAGGAGCATTATCATCATTTAAAAGCCTTATTTTCCAAATTAGAAGAATATGGTTTGTGCATAAATGTTTCCAAGTGCACATTTGATAAACCTACCATCGATTTCTTAGGATTTCGAATATCTGAACACGGTATTCAGCCATTTCCTGATAAAGTTAAATGCATAATTGATTTTCCACAGCCCACAACTTTATCTCAACTTCGACGATTTTTGGGAATGTTTAATTTTTATAGATCTTTTATATATAAAGCTGCACACATACTTGCGCCTTTAGTGCAATTATTAGAAGGCCATCCAAACAAAAAGAAATCTCGTTCCCGTGTTCCGAAAACTTCCGAACCGATTAATTGGAACGAAAATGCTGAAAAGGCTTTCACAGATGCCAAAAATGCCATAGCTCAAGCAGCTCTTTTACGGCATCCCATTCCAGGTGCTGAGTTAAGTATATGGGTTGACGCTTCAGATGTCGCGATCGGCGGCACTCTTATGCATTTTTTTAAGGAACATTATGAACCTTTAGCATTTTTTTCCATGAAATTAAACAAGAGTCAGCGGAATTGGTCAACTTATGACCGGGAATTATTTTCTATATATTCAGCAATAAAGAAATTTCGGCATATGTTAGAGAGGAGAAATTTTAAAATTTATACTGATCAGAAACCGTTAATTTATGCATTTAAGCAAAATCCCCATAAATGCTCGCCTCGGCAATTACGCCATTTAGATTTTATTTCCCAATATTCCACTGACATTAGACATGTACCAGGTTCCAAAAACACTGTAGCAGATTGTCTCTCAAGAATTGAAATTGATTCTATTTCAAAATCTCCAATCTTAAATTTTGATGATTTTGCAGAAGCTCAGAAAGATGATTCAGAGGTGCAAAACCTGCTGCATAATTCATCGCTAAAATTGGAACTGAAACCTTGCCTCATTTCTGATCGTAACCTACTATGTGATATTTCCACAGGTACGCCTCGACCTTTAGTCCCTAGCTCCTTTCGTCGACTGATATACGAACAATTGCACAACCTATCTCATGCTGGCATAGCAGCCACCACAAAATTAATTTGTTCCAGATACGTATGGCCAAATATGAAACGAGACATCAAAAACTGGGTTCGTTGCTGTGAGTCGTGTCAAAGATCCAAAATACAAAGGCACACCAAAGCACCTCTTGGCACGTTCTCTCTTCCTGATGCACGTTTTTCCCAGATTCACATAGATATTGTGGGTCCCTTGCCTCCATCTGACGGTTTCAGCTATCTTTTAACGATTATCGACCGATTTACCAGATGGCCAGAAGCTATACCCATATCTGATACACTAGCCAAAACAATTTGCAATGCCATATTCAAGGACTGGATTTCAAGATTTGGTTGTCCTTCACTCATAACCACGGATCAAGGTCCCCAAATGCGATCAGCGATTTTTGATGAATTTACGAAAATGTTGGGAACAAAGAAGATCCGAACCACCGCTTATCATCCTATATCCAATGGCATTATCGAAAGATTTCATCGACATTTAAAGTCATCCATCAAAGCTCACGAAACCAATAGATGGACTGAAGTATTGCCGATAGTTTTACTAGGCATTCGCTCAGCAGTGAAGGAAGATATACAAGCTTCTTGCGCTGAACTTGTTTTCGGCACTACGTTGAGACTGCCATGTGACATGCTGGATGAATCTTTAATCCAACCATGCAACGAGAACTTCGTGACTCAACTAAGAAACACCATGCGGCAGTTAAATCCAGTTGCTACATCAGCTCACTGCCACGAGAAGTTCTATACACACCCTTCCTTGACATCTTGTTCACACATCTTTCTAAGAGTGGATCATGTACAACCTCCATTGTGTCAACCATATACTGGTCCTCACAAAGTTCTAAGTAGAACTGGAAAACCATAACAATCGAACTCAATGGTCGTAAGTCCACGGTATCAATAGATCGTGTGAAGCCAGCTCATTTGATTCCTCAATCAGACTTGTTGACGAAAGCTGTTCCAGAGAATTCTAATTTAAAACTCTCTGTTAAATCGGACAGTAATCCTGACCAAACAAAAACTGTCACACGTTCGGGCAGACATGTCCATTTTCCTAAAAAACTGGCATCTTACATTACTTCCTGAAATTATTCTTAAAACTGTTCATTTTTGCATATCTATATATTATTTCTATATTTTGTTATATTTCTTATTTTTGTTGCATTTCAAATTTATTTCAAGGTATATATCTTTGTAATTTTTTTTCAACCAGCGTAAATTCTGACCAAAAAAAAAAAAAAAAAAAAAAAAAAAAAAACTTAAAAATAATTATAAATTATATCGTTTCTTCGGTACCCTTCGTCACTGGGGGGATACTCTATGGTGATTGCTATGGTTACCACGTAAGGTTGGAAATATTTCACAGTTTAGAATGGCAATGCCTTGAGCGGTTACCATAGCGATCGCAGACGGTAATTTGTTTACGTTTTAATTAGTTGGTTGTTCTATAATAGATGGAGTCAGAATTTGCGCTCATAGCTCTGTAGAATAAAAATACAATTAAGTTAAACATCTGCGTGTTATTTTATGACCACCAATCGGGACAAAACCTATGATATAAAAAGTCAAAAACGTTTTAAAAATACACTTGCCAAAAATTGTTCATTTCCGGTCCTCTTTTAATGCATAACTAATACCAAAACAAGATAATACAAAACAATATATTAAGGAAAAGAATAAATACAAAATAGCAATTAAAATATAAACAATGGAAATTCCATTTGAAAGTTATGCGTTAAAATATATTTTTAAAATAAGATACCCTGGGTGTAATAACGCCAAGTTAAGGTTCTACCAATTTTCACGGCTCAGTTTTAGATTGTATTTTTCAAACAAATATATGATTTGATACAGCAACTCATTGACTGTCTATATTAAAAAAATAATTTAACAGATATGTATTCATAAAATGTAATGGCGTGATTTCTTGACCAATGCTATTTGGCGTTATTACCTACCTATGTGGGTAATAACGCCATGCAAACAAAACTATGAAATAAGATGAAATAATTGCATGTAGATTGCCGAATTCTAAAAATACAAACTCCACAAACTTAGAAATTGACAAATTGCATTCTAAGCTATTGAAAATGTTCAAATTTTTGTGAAAGTGTAAGAAAAATAAAGGTGTGGTGTGTGTGTGGGGGGGGAAGGATGAGGCAAAAGAATATCAGACCGTGAGTTTCTTTTTGCTTAAAAAAGACCGCCTAAAAAGAATTATTAGAAACACTGCACAGTTTTAACTGTGTTTATTCGAATCAATATTTAGGATGTAGCTCGGCCACTGTAGGGAATTCAACCGGGGTATTAATGCCAACGATTGGCGTTATTACCCCGTCATAGTTATTGCGCTGTACATATTAAATAACAAACTATATCGAGAAGATATCCAAAATCTTCAACAACATTTTGAAAGTCCATGAAATGTACTACAAATTTATGTAATTAAAAAAGTATTTCCGGATTAAAAGAAAAATAGTCTTCACATCACAAAACGTATCTCGCAAATTTTAGATCAAGCGTTAATTTTTGTTGCTTGTAAAAACAATAATACCTACAAATGGAACAAATTAACTTGAAGCTGTTTTTTGCGATTTATATGACTCAAAATCCTTCTGCGCAGAGCACATGGGTTTCATTTACCAGATTATTTCATTATTATGCTTAATATTAGCACTTGGCGTTATTACACCAGACTACCTTTCTCAAAAACCAAACAAATTTGGTAAAATGTTTTGTTTGACTTTGATTAAATAATTAGATTGTATTTTATTTTTATTCCCTTTTCCCTCAAAAAGATAAACTTTGAGGAAAAATTTTTTAATGTATACTCCCTGAGATTTTGTTGAATATATAAATGTAAAATCAATTTTCTGTTGTTATTTTCTTAAATTTAATTAAATCTCATTTTTATTCCCTTGAAGCTAATAAATTATTTTCTAAATTCCATGAGTTAATTTTAATATTTTTAAATATCAATGTTATAAGATTCATACGCATTAATTTTTGAAAAAAATTAGTGGAAAATAAATTACATAATTTTCATATTTATTAAAATTATCGACCTTATTTTTTGTGTGTGTGTAATAGCATTTGTTTGAATTTGATTAAATAACTAAACTGCGCTCTCTTTTTAGCCACCTCACCCACTTATCCCCACCCCCTCAAAAAAGTTGAAATATATGACGAAATGCATTTAATATATTCTCCCTAAGATTTCAACAACATTTTTTTAATTACTTTTTCAATCTTATTTTCGTAAATATAATTTAACCCTTCATCTATCAAATTATGAATTCATGAAAATGTTAAATTCTAAAACATTTTGCGTTAATTGTTTAAATTAAATTAAAATATTTACATAATCATTTAGTTATTTTTTGAAGGACTTTAGAAGGATAGACGTATTTAGAAAGATTAATTAAATTTGAATTTACAAGGATTTTGTGCAATATTTATAACCCCCACTCAAATCTCTTATTTTAAATTATTTTGTTAGTATTTTGTATAATTATAAAATGGACCAATAGGATGTTCTTACAATATAAATATAGAAATATTTCCGAATAGAAAATTTCCTATCCCCCTCTCTCAGCTTCCAAAAAGCTCAAAAGATACAAAGGCAAAAGAAATCATTCTTTTAAAATTACTTTTGTTTTGTGTAACCAATAACGCTTTTGAAACAAAATAAATTAATGTATCTGTAACTCATGCAAACAGTATTACAACTTTTCTCCATATTAAAAGAATATTATACAAAGTAATTTTAATGGTACTTATAAGTACCGTAGGTATATAAAGGGCTCCTACGTTATTTCCTTTGACCTTGTTAAATTATTTTCTAAGTTATATAAATATTTCTTTAACGTCTTTTATGCAGAAATTTTATAAGATTGATACTTAGAAAAATACTTTTAAATAAATCCATATGAAATAAGTTAAATTTATTACAAATTTATGAAAAGTACTCTTCCATATTTTTTTTATGCTCATGTCACTTCTAGTAAAAAGAATTCATAATTCGACACTTCAATTTTCTATTACAAAAATCTTATTAAATAGAGTTTTTAAAAATATTTTTTTATTTAATTTATAATATAAATTAAACCAAATCTGCTAAACATTTTTGCTGTAATTTCCAAAACTTAGTAATTCCTATCATAAGAAATACATTAAAGCACGAGTTGAAAAATATTTTCTTAAATTAAGTTATTTTACGAAATGAGTACGAATTTAATATAAAATAAAAAGTAAGGAAAAACGAGTTTAACAATAGATTTCATTAATTATATATGACAACCATTTTATTTGTGTATTTTTGTAGCCCGTAGCTGAATATATTTAAAAGTGAAAATTCAAATGCTTCATATATTCTAAACTGTGCAGTATAGGATTAATTAGACGAAAAATATATTATGTAAGAACAAATTTTAGTTTATGTGTATTAGTTTGAATTGATTCTCTATAGTGGTGAATTCAAAGCTGAATAATTCTGATTATGGCTCTGAATATAAAGCAGCTTAAAGGTCTCCATGAGAGATAATCAGTTGAATTGCAACACAACACAGAAGGTCTTAGAGTGTCCACAATCACTAATCCACACAAAAGTCAGTCTCTGAAATACAGCAAATAACTGTCCTCGCTCCTTAAACTATGTTTCTCCGATCAAACAATACATATTTATACAAAGTTGCAAATCCGTGATGTTCATGCGAATGTTCAGATTTATATCTTGATAATAAAGCAAATCTTTCAAATTTTAATGACTATTTGAAATTTGTCATGAATGTTTGATTTGCACTTATTAAAAAACGAAATTAAAAGGGAAAATAGGAATATTGTAGTAGCAAATATATGATATATTTTAATAAGGTAGTGATATATTTTAAAATATACTAAATTAAATTTAAAGATCCATTATTAATTTTAATGTATCGAGTAAAATGTTTTTAATGTTTAGATTATTTTCATTATTAGTGATCAAATAATATATATTTCTATGCACAATTTACCGTTGTCATCAGAGATCTACCTAACGTTAATTGCATTCAAAAATCGGTATACCTCAAGTAATATTACAAGTATGGTAACAACGACCTAGGAATTCTTTTTTTCGTTTATCACTCTTTAAGTTAAATCTTTTTGCAGCACAATTTTGGTTTTTAATGAGAAAATAAATTTCTGTTACAAATGATATATTTTTTAAATTGTAGTTCTATTTCACATTTCTTATTTTAAAAAAGTAATAAGCAGGAATAGTTTTAAATATATCTCAAAAAATGAACTTTTGTTTACCTTAATAATACAAGGTATTGAACGAGTAAGTACCAAATCAACATAATTACACAATTAGCAATTGTATATCCATCATGAAGCCAAAAACATATATAATATATATATATACTTTTATGAATAAATACAAAGTAACACAGATATTACCACAACAAAAATTCAGTGAAAGCAATATATATATACTCTCTGTATATATATATATATATATATATATATATATACAGAGCATAATTTGCATAATACCTGCATATTTAAGGAGCATAATATGCAGGTATTATGCAAGACAGAGCATAATACCTGCAAAATTTAAGAGCCCACAATAGTCACAGAAAAATTACTCAAAAAGACCCGGATGACCATGTAAAGTCTATGGGAGCGTTCTTTTCGAATATCTCGCTCCAATTTTAATATTTTTGCATGCTTTTTTTGAACAAGATAGCTGAGGGCGATCCACAACCGGGCTAGTTTTTACTTTTTAAATTTTTGTTTCAGATTTTCTTTAAAAAAATACTTTAACTTTCGAAACCGGTTTAAACCAGTTCTGAAATTGAAACTATCGTAATATAAAAAATATATAACCAAAATCGGAAAAGTAAAAACTATCCGGGTTGTGGATCGCCCTCAGCTATCTTGTGCAAAAAAATCATGCAAAAATATTAAAATTTGAGCGAGATATTTGAAAAGAACGCGCCCATAGACTTTACATTATCATCCGGGTCTTTTTGAGCACTTTTTCTGTGACTATTACTGAAAAATTACTCAAAAAGACCCGGATGACCATGTAAAGTCTATGGGAGCGTTCTTTTCTAATATCTCACTCAAATTTTAATATTTTTGCATGCTTTTTTTGCACAAGATAGCTGAAGGCAATCCACAACCGGGCTAGTTTTTACTTTTTCGATTTTGGTTATATATTTTTTATATTACGATAATTTCAGTTTCAGAACCGGTTTAAACCGGTTCTGAAACTGAAACGGTTGCGAAAGTGGT
Organism: Maratus speculifer; assembly: GCA_964019185.1. Lineage (NCBI taxonomy): Eukaryota > Metazoa > Arthropoda > Arachnida > Araneae > Salticidae > Maratus > Maratus speculifer. The sequence continues at coordinate 31,858,510 of OZ025297.1, forward strand.
TCGAAAGTTAAAGTAATTTTTTAAAGAAAATCTGAAACAAATATTGAAAAAGTAAAAGCTAGCCCGGTTGTGGATTGCCCTCAGCTATCTTGTGCAAAAAAATCATGCAAAAATATTAAAATTTGAGCGAGATATTAGAAAAGAACGCTCCCATAGACTTTACAGGGTCATCCGGGTCTTTTTGAGTAATTTTTCTGTGACTATTGTGGGCTCTTAAGGACGAGTCCCAAAATTCCAATTTTCAAGGGATTTTCAAGCGATAATTTTCACGCGATTATTCAAAAGGAAGTAATATAATTCGAATAATTATTATCCCTGAATAACAGCTAGTTCATATAACATCTCATTCAGGTCACACATGGTCACAAGAGTCACAGTCACTACGGCGAAAGAAAAAATAGGAAATTCAATACGTCTCTTTTATGAGTCTCAAATGACTACTATATGCGACTCCACTGACAGGTCACTGCGACTGCTGCTTTGTGTCGAGTCACCAGGTGACTTTACAATGTCGTTTTATAAAGAGTATCCTGTGATTGTCATTTGGAGACTCAATTTTAAAGTCATTGTGAATGTTGCATTAAGAGCCCACAATAGTCACAGAAAAATTACTCAAAAAGACCCGGATGACCATGTAAAATCTATGGGAGGGTTCTTTTCGAATATCTCGCTCCAATTTTAATATTTTTGCATGATTTTTTTGCACAAGATAGCTGAGGGCAATCCACAACCGGGCTAGTTTTTACTTTTTCGATTTTGGTTATATATTTTTTATATTACGATAGTTTCACTTTCAGAACCGGTTTAAACCGGTTTCGAAAGTTAAAGTATTTTTTTTAAAGAAAATCTGAAACAAAAATTTAAAAAGTAAAAACTAGCCTGGTTGTGGATCGCCCTCCGCTATCTTGTGCAAAAAAATCATGCAAAAATATTAAAATTGGAGCGAGATATTCTAAAAGAACGCTCCCATAGACTTTACATGGTCATCCGGGTCTTTTGGAGTAATTTTTCTGTGACTATTGTGGGCTCTTAAGATAAATCACCAAATAATGTCACATTAAAGTCACATGATGGCTTTCTGTCACAAGACTTTGTCAAATGGTGACAGAGACCCTACTAGGAAGTAACCACTGTGAAAAGTGGTGAAAAGTCATCAGAATTATAAATTTGATGGTCGTTTAAATCGCTTTCAGTCATAATTTTCCTTAATTTCTCAAGAAATAGTGCATCAGATTCCTTATCACAAAACCGAGCTTTCCCGTCAATGCTGCACTGATTTATTCCATCACGAGATTTCTACCCTGAAATTTAGCGATCATTTGAAAAGAAGTTATTGTTACTATGGAAATCATGATGAAAGTTCTCAACTTCAGATCTTACAACTTATTCTGTTAGTGGCACTCCTTCACTACATTTTGTTAAAAACCCCTTGTATAAACATTCATCTAGTTCGCTATCTTCAATTAATTTAATGTTTTTTCTTTTAACCTCACTTGTCTTTCAGTAGTGTCTAGGAAACTTCTAAGTTTATGTTCTTCTTTCATCCATTTTCTTATTGTTCCTTCTGGAATACCACATTCTCGCAATATGCTTGCTTTTGTTGATCTGTTCTTAACACGATGAATAATTTTGAATTTGTTGCTCACCGAATAACCTTTCCTTTTCTGCAACATTTTTTCAATTCGTGCCTCGACCTGACTGAAAACTCGCTTAATCCAGATGAACGATAGATTCTCCTGTTTCTGTCTACACGATTCCAGAATTATACGGATTGACAAAAAAGATGCAGGAGAAGTGCCATTCCATTCAGCGTTGATTGAATCAAACCACGAGATCAGTCAGAAAAAACAGCCTCGTCGTTATCGCTTTCTCCAGTCATTGTACAGTACAAAGATTGCCGTGGCCCCCACTTATTCCACTGCCGTGGGGTATCTGACAAACGGGAGATAAAATGTGCGAAAAAGCGGTTTGTGAAAAATGTTATGTTTCACTGAAATTTTAAAGGCAAAATTTATCCTAAAATTGGTCTTTATTTTTTTTTTCAGGAGACATACTTTTTCCCGCGTTAAATCTGAATTCGCGCCATGTTGGACTTCGGATTTCTACTCTACATAATGCTTTCAATTTGTATTGTAGTTTTTAGTTTATACTAGTGTACGTAGGCTGTTCAATAACTAATAAGACTAAAATTATAAAAAATTAACAAATATCTCTAAGCGTTATCATTTACATAGTCTTTTTCAAAATAACTTTTGCGGCACGTAATGCATTTATCCCAATGTTCTGTCCGCTTCTTAAAAACATGTAAAAGTCCGTCTTTTGAGAGTTTTTTTAAAAACCGCCTCCACAGCCTTAACACGTGCTTTGTTGTTTGCAAAATGGCTGCCTTTTATGGTTTTTTAAGTTGAGGAAACAGCTAGAAATCGCATGGAGCGAGATCAGGACTGTATGGAGGGTGTGGTAAAATCTCTACTTGTTCTGCTGCAAAACATGATGGACATTGAAGGTCGTCCCTCACGGTCAATATCTTCTACATTTTGCATTCTTTATGCCGGTGAAAAATACTTGTCCCCGAAAATGCTTGATCTTTGAAAGCTTTATGTATCATGTCAAAGGTCCCCGATGCTAATTTTTGCCTACGAACACAAAATTTAACCGTTTAAACGCCAATGTTAAAAAAAAATAACATTCTATTATTTGTATTACAAAATATATATTTTCCAACATAATAATGATGCCCTTATTTTTTCTACATAATATAAGGTTGATTTCAACTTTTCAAAAAAAAAAAAAATATATATATATATATATATATATATATATATGTTTAAGCATTCATTACAGATTTAAGGAATATGCAAATTCATTAATTTGCATAAAAATATATTATTTATTTTTATCGTTTTCTCTATATTACTTACATTTTACCGCTAGGAATCTAAATGTTTTTGGGATTCGAGAAAATACTTAAAAACAATATACAATAGCATATAGGGGAAAATAATTTGCTTTATTTGCATAGGTTGTCAATCAATAATCATGTTCCAAAACGCGAACACTAAAATGAAATCAGCCAAAAAAAAAAAAAAAAAAAAAAAAAAAAAACTGCAGAAATACTTTATTTTATTATTTTTTAAATTTGTGTGCATAAATTAAAACATTTGAAGCTGTAATATTGGAAAAAAATTACAATTACATCGCGATATTATTTTGGCGTGTAAACGGTTAATCGCATAACGTTCTTCAAACGACGCTTCCATTTCGACTACTGGCCGCTCTCGTCGGTGCCCGCAAACACACTTCAGTTCAATCACGTGATACTCAGGAACATGAGTGTGTACACGTCATCAATCGGTAGCTTTTGTTAATACAGACAATAAACTTTTTTATGCCACAGAAATTAACATTCGGATAAGCGGTTTCGCGGCAGTAAAATAATTCTTATTACTTACTCAACAGCCTACTTATTTTTTAGTTTAAATTTCATTATAATTTTCTCTTCATCATCTTATAGCTTTTCTATATTTTAATAAAAACGTTTTTTATAATGCTATTTTCAAAAAAAAAAAAAATACCAAGGTTATTTCAAATGTTTCTTAGCGTACTCTTTAAAAGCATTTTTTATATTCATACATGTAAAACATTATTCCGTTAAAATTCTTTTTATCCAGATTCAATTTAAGTTGCTTTCGAATTACTGAAAAATGTACACAAAGAATCACGAAACATGTGTCCATTAACACTAATTTAGAAATAGAAGATTGGGTAATTCCATCATCTTTATTTGCGCAATAGTTCAAAGGGTCATTTAAAGCAAAGACTAATAATTAATATTAATTTCTTTAGATAAAAAAACATAAAATTTTCAAATTTCTTTTTTAAAAAATAACATATTTCCTCGTAAAAATATAAATATTAATCAAAACAAGAAACATGCGTATAAAAAAGTGCCAGAAAATTAAAAAGTTACACTAAAGAAACATTTTATTTAAAAGATAAGTCATACATACATATAGTATATTTCCGCATGTAAGCCGAGGATTTTTGGACTTTTTTTAGCACGAAAATAGGGAGGTCATTGTATACACAAGTCTAATTTTTTTTTCAAATTTGACATGTTAAACATACATGATGGCAAATAAAAACATAAAAATTACCGTAAAATGGGGTGAATAGGAACAGCGGGGTGAATAGGAACGAAACTTGCTGTTCATACAAATAAATTCATTATAAATATATGAGACGATAGTTTTAGTTGCCAATTTTTTTACAAGGAGATAATAACATTAAGAGTTGGGAAATTCAGTTTTGACATATTGGCACCACTACTGGGGTATATAAGAAAACTTCAAGCGTATCCTCAAAAACCTCATTTTTTTCAACGTCTTCAAAACTTTGTATGTAGCTATAGTATTTTTCGTATTCTAAACCTAAGAGAGGGGAGTTTTAATTAATGATAGACCTGTATATGATATGCTGTAATAAATTCTGTTTATTTTTAAACTACATAATGAAAAAAATGAAAAATGGCTTGTAACATCAGAGGTTTAAGATTTACGAGGTGAATCGGAACATGTTTTCTCCCATGGTTTATTTTTCTATACAGTAATAGTTTCATGTAATATATGATAATATAAGTATGAATATGTATTGTAACAATATTTTGTTTGTTCTAATTACTTGAAGAGTTTAAAGGTGGCAAGAAATTACTTGGTTAAACAGAAACGTCAACGCCTAATCGAACAGACATGGAACACACAATAAAAGAACTGAAAAATAGCTAATTAGTTAGAAAAACCGCACAGAAATATTCTCTGATATCCACAACATTACACAAACATCACAAAATGAAAAATCAATTAAAAAAGAGAGGGATGCAAACAGTACTAAGGGCTGGGGGATGAGGATGTAATAGTAGATCGTATTAATACATGCAGCGATTGGGGCTACTCAATATATTCACTTACCCATTGACTAGTAGTAAAGGATAACACAGAACAGGGCTGAATTTGTATTAAATTCTACTTTTGCAATTCAAATATAATTTCTTAAAATAAATTTTTATTTTTATCAAAGTTGTTTTCTAAGTTTTAATAGGGCATAACTTTACTTGTATATAAAATAAAGGCTTGGTTTCACAATAACTACGTGTTCCTATTCCTCCCTTATCATTATTACCTGTTTTTATTAACCCTATTAAAGTTTGAATCGGAATAAATAAAGATTATAACATTTGTTCCGATTCACCCCTATCTGCGGGGTGAATCGGAACACCATTAAAAAACTAAATAATTTATATATAAACAGTAAAAATGTTTCGTTTTTGCTTAAAATGTAAAGAACAAAACAAGACCGAAGTTTCTAGTACAAAAATAAAAAAATTAAAATATCAGTTGTCGTTTTTTTTATCGTTGAAATTGAAAAGTGTTCCGATTCACCCCATTTTACGGTACCTATAATTTTTTTAAAACCTTAATACTGCATTATTGTATAGGGAAACTAGTCACCAATCTTCTTTTTCTATCCAAGTCATCATTGGAATTTTTAAGCAACTCATAAAAAATACATCTGATCATTGGTACATCAGGATTAATATTTTTAGTATTTAATTTATCATTACCGCCATCTTCTTCAAAAATGGTATCATCCTCAGTTACATTCCTTTCAATATTGATGCAACAATTTCTTTGGAAGATGCAGCGATCCTTTCTCGTGGTATTTCAAGACAAGCTTCTTTCACCAATTCAAATATAGCAACTATGTAAACATTTTTTTTAAAAATATAGCACCATTTGTCACAGTTGAATCCCCTGATGACATCCATTCAGTTCACTTTAAACAGGACCTGTCGTTAAATGACTGATTTAGAAAAGCGACCAAGTATTGAAGAATAAAAGTAAGGACTGCGGAAACCAGTCGAAAATCTCTAAAAGATACTAATAACTACGGAGAGCGCATTGTTTTTAATAAGCTAAGCATCCAATTTGTTAAGTTTTCGCTCTTTAAAATTTTCATTGCGTTTTTTACATCTTCTATATACAGGTTTCAAATTTTGGACGATTTTCCACTGAAAAGTCGTATACTTTTCTTATACACGGAAATATACGTTAAGGGTGTTCTTAACTGATCCGCTCAACAAGCGAAAAACGTTTTGACACATTTACAAAGTCATTTTTTAACAGAAAGTTTTAAAATTTTAATGCCTGACTATGAAAGCGATTTCGAATTGAACTTACTTTTCCATTTTGTGATAATTAAATTACTTATCGAGTTATAAGCTATTTCGATGACGCAATCACCCGTTTTTCTCCTCCTTTTCGACCGGTTTTTCTGCTTTCGTCGGGAAATATGCTCAAAAGTGTCAACTTTGAAGGCTTGTTATGACAAATCTATTGTGTTTTTTAAAAAACAAAAGAATGAGTGCAATGAGACAGTTTCTGAATAACAACACCTGCTATTTTCATGCATTTCCGTACAAAAATAAATTAAAGCATGTGTCACAAAGTTGCCCGTTTTGATTTAAGAACACCCTTAATAACAAAGTATTAAGATGTATATAAGCTGGAAACCTGAGAATTATGGCGATACTAAAATGAAAATAAATTGAATATTTTCTGACAGATTCACAAAATCCTTTTCATTGACAATTTGAATCATTGAGAAAAAAAAAATCAAATAATCCCTTCCTTATAAAGGTAAGGCTTTATCGAGAAATTAGTTGTTAATCCGATTTCCGATATTGAATTCTTTTGAAAATGTGTAATAGAATACCAATTAATAGGTCAACAAGTTGCACTGTTACAGGGGGAAATAATTGGGAGAAAACGATCTTAATCCTTTGGGGACTAGCAACCGATATTCGTGCCGCATGAAGCACTCACAATCCTTGTTCGCACCTATTAGTAAAATTTTACAGCAAATTTTGCCTTATTAAATCAAAGTGCTTAACAGTGTAGTAACTTTGAATGGCTTCCGATTTGACGTCAACTTTACGCCCAGTCTATTGATGAATGTTTTTCAATTAAAAAGGCGTTGGGAGGAGGAATCTCTAACTGTAGTATATAAGTTACGTAACAAGATATATTTAAAAGTTTAACATAATATTAAAAAATAAAAGGTAAAAATACTTAAAGAAAAAAATGGTAGGATTTTCTTAAATGAATTCTGCAAAAATTTTTGTTTTTAATATACGGTGACAAAATATTAAAAATTTCGTAACAGGCTCCCTTCCCGAAAGGCTAACAGATTGTTCGTTTAGTGTAACAAAACACTCTAATAGACAGTATGTTTGTGACTTCATACCTATAACTGGCATTATTACGACCCGTTATTCTTGTCGCTATGTCATGAGATTGCCGCCAGCATGCGCAGTCCTCCATCAGACGAGTTTCACCCTCACTCAAAATCAGTGCGCAAAATTTAACTAAACTGTTGCAAATTTAACGAATATTCTCTGATACAGAAGAACACTTTAAATTTATACTTCAATATATTGACATATATTTCATAACAATAACTGTACAGTTTTTTGCCATTAGTTTTTATAAATAAAAACTAATATACATGCGTAAGAAGTCATTCTAATATTCACACAATTTTATCCGTAAATAGATGAAATGTATTCTCGACTTCATGTCGCGTTTAAAAAATACATTTTCTGTTTTTCGAATAGCCAATAGATTTTGGGAGAATGTGAATTACTAAGTTTTAGATTGGTCATTCTCTAATAACACATGCCAATGCCGTTTATCCTAATGATGTTATCGAAACACCCAATTTTCATTTCCTGAACAAAGCAAATTATTGATAAAATAATTTGGTGTAAAATTGTTGTTGATTCTATATACAAACTCTTAACTGTGCTGTCAAATTAATAAAAAAAAAGGTCAAAGCTCGTAAAAAGAAATCAAATAGTTGAAGGAACGACTACAGTCCGTATATAATAATTAAAGTAGCATTTGTTTAATATTCAAAAATGTCAATATTAAATCTAAGTCTATTGCATGTATAACACATGCAGATTTCGCTTTAAAATTTACTTCCTATTAAAATCAGTCAGTTTTCTTAATATTTCTATCACTATATCCATTTTTCTGGCAAGAAATGTTTGGTTAATTCTTACACTTTAGAAGAATAAGATTCTTTTAAAGTAAACTTTTAATTTTTTTAAATAAAAGTTTCATAAAACATTTTATATTTTTGTTGTTATTATTGGAAATTTAATCAAAGTGTTTCTCTTTTAAGACTTGCTGTAATAATTTTCTTTTTTATAAAAAAAGAATTTTAAAAAAATTAAATTTCTGTAAATTTTAATATATAGGAGTTGAAAAGTAATTTGATACTTGTTATTTTCCAAAATATTCACAGTCAGTAGAGTCAATTTCTTTATTATTTTATTTAAAAAATATTTTAAAATAATTCTTATGTTGGGACACTCTCAAAATTTATTTTAAATTTCTAAATTTAAGTATATCTTTAGAAATAACTTATTAATTTAATACTTGAAAAATATTTTTAAAAATTTAAATTATAAGTATAGCTACTATACATTTTTATTATGAACTGTACTCTCATATGTTAGGTTTGATTTATTTTTTCTTCTTTTATTAGCACTAATGTCAAAAATGACAACTCGTTATTCTTTTCTATTTCGATGGTAAATTTTAAGTTAGGATCCATATTATATATTCTGTTAAGAAATGTATACAAATCAGATAAACTATGATTCCCATACTATAAAAACACTATCCTCATAACGGTACCATACTGATGTAATTAAAACACTGACACTTCAACTGTCAACTCTCCATCTTAAATCATTACACCAGATTTAAGATAATTTCAGTATTACTGAATTGAATACTTATAATTGTAATAAACTTTATATTCATGTAGTTTAGCGTACGACTGCAACTTCTATTGCACCAAAATCCGAATGTCTATCAAACTGGCTATTCTAAGAACCCACCATGCTTGTCACATTATACAGCCAATGCTTATTGGTAAGCTAAAGAGTCAACACAACAGGCATAAAATAGCTTTAATCTTCGTAATTAAAACTATTTAAAATTTAAATAAACACGTGGGAAATTTCACCTGCTTTCGAGGCACTCAAAATTTATAGAGCATGAAAAAGCAGCTTAAATTAATGAACAACAATGTAGTGTAAATTAAAACTGATGTTATATTAGTAGAAAGTTTCTAAGGTCTATTTTAATTCAAATCATGAGACAGAAGTATTTAAAATGTCTCATTATCGTGTCAAATTTCTTACTATCGGTAATTAAAGAAAGTCAGGTTTTAATTAATCAGGTAAAGTAACACTTTTTACGTTGAAAAAGGATCAAAATAAAATATAAGTCTATAGTATGCCAATTTTATTTTAAAACTTACTTTATGCCAAAATTAGCTAATTATCTTAATATCTTGGTCAGTATATTCATTTTTAGGCATGAAAATGGTTGGATTATTTCGTTATACTTTAGACGAATAAGATACTTTTAAAGTATTTTTAGTTTTTATGTCCTTATTATTAAAAAACTAGTTGGATGTGTCAATCCCAAAACTTTCTTCTATCTCATAAATACATTTTAATATTAAAAAAAAAAAAAAAAAAAAAAAAAAAAAAACCGTGGTGACCCCAAAGTTACCCACTATCGAATTTCCTCGAACATTTGACCTAGCCTAACGAGATTATGGTATCCAAAAAGCCTAAAACGCAAAAATTAATTAATATTCTGAGAAAATGAGCTTAGTAGTGCCTCATGTTGGGTAATCTATACTAAAACCTAATAAGCATCTATTTATGTCAAGCCCTAACAGAATCTGAAATTTGATGGAATTTAGATCATTAGTTTTTGAGATATAGTTATAACAAAAAATTTGCAAAACGTAGCACATCAACACCATATCTTGGACAATTTATGCCAAAACGTAAAAAAGCGTCTAATTATGTTATGGTGTAAAAAAATCTGATGTTTGATGAAATTCTGTACATTAGTTCTTGAGATATAGCTAGTTTAAAAGAAAAACGTGTAAAATATAGCACAGCAACACCATCAGTTGAAGGATTTATAACAAAACGTAATCATCGTATAATTATGCTATATATCATTTTGTAACAAAATCTGAAGTTTGATGAAATTCTGTGCGTTGGTTGTTGAGATACAGCTATCGGAAAAATCGTGCAAAATGCAGCATAGCTGCACCACCTGTTGCAAGGTTAATACCAAAATGTAATCAGCGTCTAATTATGTTATATATTTTAGTGTAACAGAATCTAAAATTTGATGAAGTTCTCTGCATTAGTTCTTGAGACATAGCTATCGCAAAAATCGTGCAAAATGTAGCATAGCAGCGCCACCTATAGGGCAGTTCACACCAAAACATTATCAGCGGCTATGTATCTTAAGGTATCGCGGAATCTGAAGTTTGGTGAAATTCTGTGCATTAGTTCTTGAGATATAGCTATCATGAAAATAATGAAAAACGTGTCATAGCAGCGCCACCTGCTGGCCAATTTACACAACACTTATTCAGCGTCTATGTATATCAAGGGGTCACAGAATCTGAAATTTGATGAAATTCTGTGCATTAGTTCTTGAGATATAGCAATCTTGAAAATCATAGTATAGCAGCGCCACCTGCTGGTCAATTTCCACCAAAAACCAATAGGCACTAATTCATATCAAGGTCTAACTGAATATAAAATTTTATTAAATTTCGAGCATTAGTTTTTGAGATAGAGCGCCCACAATTTTTTTGTCACATACAGACTCACAGACAGACAGACGGACAGACTCACAGACAGACATTTTCTAAAAATAGTCAAAACGTGTTTAGGACCTTCTAAAACGTATAAATCCGTCGAAAACCGGAAGTCGAAAATTTTCATGAATCCAATACTTTCTTCTTGTAAAGATAGAAGAAAGTAAAAATATTCATAATTCTTCTTTTCCGGGGGCTACTGTAATTTTTTTTTTTTTTTTTTTTTTTTTTTTTTTTTTTTTTTTTTTTTTACAAAAAGAGAAAAAATTTAAATCTTTGAAAATTTTAATAAATAGCAGTCAAAAGTTAATTTGATACTTGAAATTTTAAAAATATTCAAAGTCAATTAAACGAATTTCTTTATTATTTATTTAAAAATTTTCTTTTTAATTATTCTTCTGCTGTGAGTTTGTCAAATATGTAGTCTAAACTTCAAACTTTAAATATATTTTTAGAAATAATTCATCAGTTTAAAACTTGAAAAATATTTCTAATTTTAAGCTATGTGGAAAGCTACTGAACATTCTTATTATTGAATCAATTACTCAATAATTATGTTATCAAAAAAATATTTATCAGGTAATATAATTTGGAAAACTTTTTCTTGAATTAAGTTATTTTCAAACATTAGATAATGATTTATAAGTTTATGTTTTTTAATAATATTTTAAAGCAATAGTTGCTATAAAAATCAATCTGTAAATTATATTGCACAGTAAAATTATGTAACAATGAATGTTTTTTGATTTTTTTGTAAATGTAGAATTTTTTTTTTAAACTGAAATATTTATTAATAAAATTCGTATAAAACTGATTAACGATATTAACAGAAATAAGACTAATTGTGTAATATATCACTGCAAAATTCAAACATAATTTGCCTATACTTCCGTGCTAAAGATACATCATGTACCATATAAGGTGTATAAAGGGAATTGCCATAATTAGGTGGATTTCGTATGAAATACTACCTATTGCATTCGCACCAGTTTATATATCTATCTATCTATCTCCCTATATATATATATCTCACTTTTTTATGGACACGATAACTTCTATAATTCTTAACCAATCTCCACCAAACTGGTACATAAAATCAAAGGAGATAAAATCTCGGCTAAGTTCGTTAATGGGCAAAATCGGACCAAGGGGGTCAAAATACGGGGAGTTTTTGTGAAAACAGAAAAAACCCCATAACTTCTTAATGAAAATAGATATTGAATCAGTTTAAAGTTTATATTATTTCTAAAAAATGGGCCAAAAATTTATGCATGACAGATTTTTCATAAAGTTAAAAATAAGCTCAAGGGGCGAAAAAAAAGAGGGTTTTTGGGAGAAAAAAGATCATAACTTTGTCAATTCTCCAGATATCAAATCCATCTAAATTTTTTATAAATAGTCTCAAAAATATCTAAAACTTTTGTATTTGCAAGTTCTTGATAGGACTAACTCTTACCGGTAAAAAAATTAAAAACGAAAATAAAAAGGTGTTTGGAAAAAGAAAAAAATCCATAACTTTGTCATTTCTTAAACTATCAAATCCAATTAAATTTATTTTACATCTTCTCAATAATATCTACAACTTTTATACTGACAAGGTTTTCATTGGACCAATTCGTATAGCAAAAATAAATTAAACAAAAATTGGAGTTAGAGAAAAAAACCTCTAATCCAAACTGCTTACATTCTGAATCGTTTTTTAAATTCATTTTTTATTTTAAACGCATCCAAATGGCAGATCCTATTATTTAGGAACTATTTAATGTGAAACATTGGCCAGTTTTTTGATAAAAACAGAATATATTTTTAAAAAGGCTGCCAAAAAGGATATTTTGAACAGAATTTCCAGAAAGTGACCGTGATAGGAAATTTAAGGAAGTATTCAAATAGCAAATTGCGTTTTTTCTGACCCATTCTTAAATCTATTTTTACTCTCAAATGCATCCAATTTACAAGTTCTCTTATTTTTTAACTGTATAATTTGACGCATTGGTCAATCTTTTGATAAAGACAGAATATATTTCAAAAAAAAAAAAAAAAAGGCTGCCAAAAAGGGTATTTTGAACGGAATTTCGAGAAGTTATCGTGATTGAAAATTTGAGGAAGCATTGAAATAACAAAATGCGTTTTTTCTGACTCATTATTAAATTCACTTTTGCTCTCAAGCGCATCTAATTGGCAGATTCTCTTATATAGGAGCTGTATAATGTCCCGTATTGGTCAGTTTTTTGATAAAGGCTGAATATATTTTTAAAAATGTTGTCAAAGTGGGCACTTCGCGCAAAATTTCCCGAAGCTATCATGATGAAGAATTGAGGTTGTATTCAAAATTGGTTATTTTATCACTCATTTTTAAATTCAATTTTGCTCTCAAACGCATTCAATTGACAGTCTTTTGTTATTTAGGACCTATATAATGTACCATATTAGTCAATTTTTTTAGTAAAGTCGGAATTATTTCAAAATATGCTGTCAAAATGGGCATTTGATCCGAATTTAGCTTAGGATGATTCTGATAAAACCAGTCCTTACAGAAAAATGAAATAAAAAATTTTTCAAAAGAGGAAAAATAAAGTTCTTAAACTAGGTTTATCTGTAATCAAATTTACTTTTTGTTGTCGAAATGAGCACTCTTTGAAATCTACCTCCGCCTATAGGCCAAGCCGACAGGGATTTTTTTTTTTCTTTAAATTAAGGTACAAAAGATTTTTGCAATTAATATTCTTAGATAAAACAGTTTCTAACTTTTGGAACAAAAATAAAATGAACTAATTTTAATAAGATTTCGAGAAAGTTTTGCTGAATTTTTCAAAATTCAGATTATAAAAAGGTTAAAGACTATAGAATATTGTGGAACTTTTGGGTTTTAGATTTAAGAAGGAAGCTGAGAGGTGATGATGGATATTCTTCCCTTCTCTTCCGATTATTCTGTTAAGACGAATTGCGGAATAATGTTTTTTATGATGGAATATTCTTATTCGAAGAGAGCATTTCTCGCTCTATATGCCTGCCTTTTAATAAACTTTTCTTGAGCAGCCACAGTAGTTCAATGAAGCGTGTACATTTAATTAATTTATTTATTCTCCCTCGCTTGCCATGACTCTGTGCTTAAAAAAGGGATACTGGTTGATCATGCTTCTAGCTCCTAACTTAAAAATGTCTCATATATAAATACATATATATATACATGAAAATAAAAACTTTGAGCTCTAAGTCACAGAGAATCATCTTGAGTCGAACGTATAAATAATTAATAATTATGCATATTTAATAAATACGCATAATTAATTAATAATTATGTATAATATGTATTTATTACTTTTTAATTTAGGAGGGGATTTTCGTTTTCGTTTTTTTCCCCGAAAATACGAAGAAATCTAAATTTGGTTTCGATCTTAAAAACATGTTTTTGATCGATCCTTATATGAAACATGAAAAATATATATATAAAGGAATATCAAAACAGGCCTTCAGAAACAAAGAGACTGAATTATATATATGAGTCTTTAAAATGCTGATTATTTTAAGAAAATATTGAAACATAAATTTCGAAAGATTATTTGAAAATAAAATCTTGACAACATTAAAACTTTCTAAAATAAAGGTCGTCCTCATTACTAGTCAAATAAAAGTCTTTTTAATGCTAATTAACCATATTCATATGTCTCAAAATATTCATTTGGATTCTAAAGTAATTATGAAATAAGACAAACGTCTTACATTAATATTCATTAGGATTATGATTTGTATAACTTCAATTGTAAAATAAGGCATATTTTTCAGAAATGCAACATTAGAATTTTGTGCCATTTATTACAGTATTAATGGTTCATATTCACTTTATAAATTTATAAATGCTTTATTTATAATATGATTTTAATTTATACAAAAACCACTAAATTGATTAAATGAAATAATGAAATGCATGAGAAAAATATGAAAAAGATACACATATGCATGCCAAAATTAATTGCATTACCCATATAAAATCTCAAAAATCTTAATTTCATTTTACGAAATATACGATTGATAAGGATTGTTTTTGTTCGAAAGCTTAGAGATTTAAACTTAAATGCAGAGACATTTTGTAGTTATGAAGAAATTGATGCTCTTAAAAAACGCTTAATCCTTCATCATCTAGTATAATAGAGGATTAATATTATTAGATATTAAACATACTTTTATTATGATATAATTTGACTGTTAGATGTAAGATATGAATAATATATAAAGTTGAAAATGCACATATAATTACTCAAAAGGCATTACAAGCGCATAAAAATATTATTTATTTAATTTAATATATCCCTGAGATCTTTTGATGGCACACGAGACCATTTTCAAAGGGGAAAATGATAACTGACTGGAATAATATATATATATATATATATATATATATATATATATATAAACATGTCCAATAGTGCATGCTTGCACTAAGTTCACACTGTAAAAAATGTCAGATGTTTCTGAATATATAAGAATGTACTGTAATCAAAAACGAAAATATACAGTAACCTCTTCTAATGCACCTAAGGTTTCGAAAACCATTCCTTTACCTTTAAAAATCCCAGAAAACTATTTTCTTTCAAAATTTAAAGAAGAATTTATAAAAATTAAATTTTTTTAGCTGCTCGTCCTTTTCTGAAACGTTTCTATGTAGCTTTTACAGTTCAGTAATCACTTTTCTCAAATCAATATATCACTTTTTCGGATTCTATCAATTCCCAAGTTAACATTTTCAGCTGCATAACTGATTTTGTGCATGCAATTGTAGCAAAACAATGTTAATTTTCATATTAATGTTAATACTTTTAAAATTGTATGTTCGTCCATTAAACATGTTCGCGTAATATCAAAATAATTTCGTATGAATTGGTAGCATCCGAAAAAATGATATTTTGATTTGAGAAAAGTGATTATTGTACTGTAAAAGTTACTTAGAAACGTTTCCGAAAAAGACGGGCAGCTAATAAAAATTATTTTATTTTTATTTTTATTTAAATTTCTAAAACAAATAGTTTTCTGGGATTTTTAAAGGTAAAGGAACGGTTTTCGAAACCCTAGATGAGTTAGAAGAGGTTACTGTATATTTTCGCTTTTGATTACAGTACATTTTTATATATTCAGAAACATCTGACATTTTTTACAGTGCAGTTCATTCTTCTAAAGAGGGGTGAAAAGATCAATTTTGATATTGCGGGAATATGCTAAGAAAGGACATCGTTACAAACAACCTCATTTATAAGTAAAATGTCAATGGATTTACGGATAAATGAAGAGCAATGGTTCAATGTTGAAAACATCATTTTATACAATGGTTTCCCTCTTCGATAAACTAATCGTTTTTGTCGCTTTAGCAAAACCACCGAAAGAGAAGATCGAATTAAGTTTGAGCAAGTTTATTTATTAAACGTTTGAATACATTCCGCAGCTTTATGAGAGATTGAGTTATGCATTACTAAAATATGCTCTTAATTTAATAGCTAAACCTACAAGAAAGTAGAAAGAATTTATTTGTAACAAAATTGGTCCAATTCTAGATTATGATAAAGCAGAAGATTACAAGATCCCATTCAGAACATCAAAAGAGTTCACTCGATACTGGTATAACAACTTAAAAATTTAAAGAAGTTCTAAAAAAAGCATTTATCTGATATCAGGTTTAATAAGTAAAGTACAGCTTTATCCAGATTGTACCAAAAGAAGAATATTATGATAAATTTCAACATCTAACCATTACTTTTCAATAATCTGTGGAGCGATTGAAATTTTATTTAGAAGTGACTTTGTTTGTGATGATGTCTTTCCCTATAATATTCCGGCAATTTGGTGTAATATATGAGGCGTTTTTTGTCCCTCTTTAGAGCAATGAACTGAACTCAGCTTGCTCATGTGAACTACTTTGCTTTGTTTTTATTTCTATTTGTGTTTGTGTTTTCTATTCTGGCTAGTTAACTTTTTCTCCGTAACCCCAATAGCGTGTTGAGAAGCGATAGTTACCGCCATGCCGAGAGGTTCGGGTTTTGAATACTGTTAGGACATGGATTTCTATTGTTTCGCGGATCCTGGTAAGACATGCTGTCCCTTTGCAGTGGCACATATATGTAATGGATATAAGAAATAAAACTGTTTTTACTTCTCGTTCTTTATATACCTATTATAGATCCTTCGAGGCGAACGCCATAGTTGCAGGCTCCAAAACAATTACTTGTAAAACTCATTTCCCCCTCTTGGAATGGACGCGTATGCGTCCGAAACATCTGAGGAATATACAAAGTTAATAAATAATATCGTTATATTTTTGTAATGGCTTTTAAGTAATGATACGCATAATTTACATTTTTTATTAATAACAAGATATAAATTCTTTCAAGACACTGGTATTTAATTTCAGTGATTTGAATCAAATGAAAATTATATTTTAAATACATTCAAACTTTAAAAAAAAATTAAATAACACATGTTTAAATGTGATCGCTTCGAATACATTTTACATGCTAATATTTTTTTAATACGCTAAAAAATATTCTAGAAATAAGTTGAATTGTGTGAGAAGATTGCTACTTTGTTAACTTCGAAAGCATTATTTTTGTTTGTTTGTTTTAAAATAAATTAGAAATTTTCATTTATTATATTTTCATTTTTTTTTCAAAAAATAAATTCGAACATCGGTATTAACACTGCTAATGGGCATGCCTGCAAGCAATAAACGGAATTTTTCTCACACTTTCAGATTTCTGAAAAGAAAAAAAAAACATGTTTCATTATTACGGAAATTAAATGCTTATTAATGATGAATTATTCAATCTATAAAGAATTTTTTTGAAAGTATATGACAGTACAGTATCCTCTTATGTGATCATGTTCCATGTTAAGCATCATCTGAATCAGGGTTGTTATGTTTAAAACATTTCGTTTAAAACAGCTGTTTAAAACGCGTTTAAAACATTACATTTAAAACAATGTTTAAAACATGATTATTGCTAATAATGTCACAAATTAAAATTTAAGAAATAAAATTGTATTAAAAGTTTCTAATTAGCCATATGTACTAAAAGACATTCAAATTTTATTAAAATTATAAGTTGGTTATTTAATTTTAATTAAGTATTTAAAGTAAATTTTTTTTCTCTAAAATTGGAAATACATAATTTATTTTTTTAAATATCTCAATTATGTTTTTTTATATAATATCAAAGTTCTAAAATATATTAATTTTCGAAGATTAAAAGTAAGACTGAAAGAGCATTTTTCGGATATACAATACAACAAGCCTAGTACAGCCTTATCTAGAAAGCAACGAAAAGAAAATATTTTGAAATTTCGACAAAGCTAAAATGATCTTTTCAACATCAAACCATTACTCTTCAACTATCCGTGAATCCCTCGAAATTTTGCTTATCAATGATACTGTTTGTAATGATGTCATTTCTTAATATTCGGCACTCTGGTACAATATCCTTGGTATTTTGATGAATTCATCGTGACTTTGTTTGTACACGCGGACTGTTTTTGTTTTGTTTTTACGTTTTCCATTTCTAATGAATTATCTTCTTTTATACACTTTTGAAAATGGATGCGAGGGCATCCAAAAGATCTAAGGTAAATAATAATTAAATAATATCTATTTTTACAACACCTTTTAAGCATTTATTTGTATATTTTGAGAGATCTATTGCTCCTTTTAGTGAATAAATTCAGCAGTTGGTGCACAGAGAACATAATATTGAGTAAAAAATCTGGGCTAAATGCCTTCTTAATATACTATAAATAATACTTTCTCCCATCAATAGATAATGCTATAATACTTTATAGATATTTGTTTAGTAGTATAAAAAGATTTTTTTTTCTCTTCCTTTATTAAAATTATAATGACTTCAGTTTAAAATATTCATATATAAAAAAATTCAACATTAATTTAAATTTCTTTTAATAGTATATCCTTTTCAATAATTCATTTATGGAAATAAACTGAAATGAAAAGAAAACTTATCTACTTTCAGTTTTTTTTAATTCTAATTGTTTAAATTTGGTTTTCTGTCCTCAGAGTTATAAAAATATGCTACCTACCAACCAATCTATCTTGATTTTCAGTTTGAATATGTTCTCAAAATAATAATAATAATAATTTAATAATAAAAATGGACATGTTTAAAAAATATTTATTTCTTAACAAATTTTTTACGTACTTCATATTTTTTTACACATTTATTACATATTTTTTACATATTTCATTATGCTTTAAAGAGGAATCACTTGCAATTGATGAGACTGAAAAAGGCATGAACCTTGCTACCAAATTATGTCCTGAACTAATTCCAATAATTATAAACCTAAGTCAGCTCCATTCTCTGATTATATGTTTGATGCAGTTGCCAATCATAAATTTGCCATTGGAGAATCAAATAAAGTGGAAATAACACATTTATTGTGGTGGTTAAGCCTTGAAAAACACATTGATAAAAATGCCATGAATATCATAAAACAGTTACATACAGCTGTATGTTCTACTGCTGGATTAGAAAGAGTTTTCTCTATTTTTGGTTTTGTGCAAAGCAAAACCAGAAATCGTTTGGGTGTTGATATGGCTGTTGTAAGGTTATTGACAAGCTTGTTACCATTTTTAAAGAACTGAACAATTAAATGTTTTAGTTTAGAATAAAAATAAAATTGCTAATTAATGTTTAGTATTTGTTATATAATTTTTTTTCTTCCTTACTGCCGTTTGAAAATATTTTCATTCTTTATATTTAATAATTTTTGTTCACTTTAATATAAATTGTGCTGTGTGAGAAAAAAAGTTTTAAACGTTTAAAACATGTTTTAAACAAAAAAAACATGTTTTTTGTGTTTTTTAATAAAAAACATGTTTTTTCCAACCCTGATCTGAATACACTATATGGCCATTGATTATTGGACACTTGCGATTTTAGACATTTTACTAAATATCTAGAAAAATACATGAGGAATCATCTCGAAACTCTTAGTGTATAAATATAATAGTATACGTCATACATCTACGTGAAGATTTTTTCTTGAAACTCCATAGGGGACCGTCAACAAATTAAAAAAGAATGAATATCTTTTGAATAACCCTGTCAAAACTAATGTAGCAAAAGCGCTCAAACTCTAGATTATGATTGAATGCCTTAGAGTAATACACTGTGTTCATTTTTATGCAAATAGCATGCATACTCGCAGAGTAATTAAGGTTTTTATAAAAATGGTCCCAAATTTTTCCAAGTTTTTCCCTTATAATTTTCAGAGTTCTTAATATAAAATAAATTGCTTTTTCAGAAAATATGACAAACAGCATTCCACACAGTACACAATTAAACAATAATGAAAATTGAATACAAAATGAGTTGATTTACTTAATAACTTTTTACTGCGCATGCGTCAACGATATCAAAATTTCATTTGCACATTATGTTAGCTAAATGTATAGAGCAATTTTTGTAAAAGTTTCAAAATCATAGCTTGAAAATTCTGAAAGTAATCGTCTGTAGAAAAAGGACAAAATACGTTGTTTCCAAAATGTTCCAAAAAATGAGGGATTTTATCCAAATGTAGTAGTACATCCCGTATTGTGTATTCTATATTGACACTAATCAATGAATATATGGATACAACCCCTCTTGTTTTTGCTTCATTTTGAGAATAACGGATTTTCAACTTATTCAATTGACGATTATTTTCAGAATTTTCAAGTTATGATTTTGCGACTTTCACAAAATTTGCTCTATACATTTAGCTAACATAATGTGCAAATGAAATTTTGATATCGTTGACGCATGCGCAGTAAAAAGTTATTAAGTAAATCAACTCATTTTGTGTACAATTTTCATTATTGTTTAATTGTGTACTGTGTGTAATGTTGTTTGTCATATTTTCTGAAAAAAAAATATTATTTTATATTAAGAACTCTGAAAATTATAAGGAAAAAAACATGGAAAAATTTGGGACCATTTTTATAAAAACCTTAATTACTCTGCGAGTATGCATGCTATTTGCATAAAAATGAATAAGGCGTATTACAATAAGGCATTCAATCATAATCTAGAGTTTGAACGCTTTTGCTACATTAGTTTTGACAGGGTTATTCAAAAGATATTCATTTTTTTTTTAATTTGTTGACGGTCTCCAATGAAGTTTCGGTAAAAAATCTTCACGGAAATGTATGACGTATACTATTATATTTATACACTAAGAGTTTCGAGATGATTCCTCATGTATTTTTCTAGATATTTAACAAAATGTCTAAAATCGCAAGTGTCCAATAATCAATGGCCATATAGTGTATAATAAATACGGAATTTGCTAAACTTACTCTACTAAAGACACATTTTTCCGAAACAACACTACAGAATGCTACAAATTTCGCATCTCAGCATTTATCTAAAATTCATGTATATTTGTATACATTAGCATAAAATGCTGGAAAAAAATCTCAACTTGTTAGGCAATTTTTCGCTAAACCAAATTTCCCATTATGTAGTATCTATACATGTATCAGCCAAGAGATAAAATGCAGGGCTGTTCGAAAGTATTTGAAAACACATTTGGCTATGGACAGTAAATAATGAATTCTGTTTAAAATTTCAAAAAAATCGTTGGAAAGTGTATGCTTAAAACATGATTTTTCTTACTTGTTTTTACTAATTTCAATAAAATGTTTTAAAACGTGTTTATATTTCTGGAACACATTTTTCTTATTAAAGAACTAGCATACAATTAATAGAGGTTATATTTTTGTAGTTTTCATCAATGAGAGAACCAATTTAAAACTACACTTTCCAAATATTTTAAGGAAGTTTTAAAAAAATACATATCAGAATTTTAAAGTTTGCTTTCATTAAACTATAATAGTCCGAGTCTTAAAGCATATATATTTTTTAAGTAAATGAATATGAAATTACCTAAAGATTATTAACGTTATTAATAGACATTTTTACTGCTATTTCAAACACTTAACTACCTTCTTATAAAAAAAAATATCTGTCTTTTGTGTGACTTAAAAATATTTTCCTATATTAAAATTCCTTAAAGTGCTAATTAATTTTAAATTAATGTATCTAAAGCTAATATTTTAAGTAAAATATATTTTAAACCAAGTCTTTTTTAATTCGTTGATCCAACAGTAAATTTATTTAAAAGAAAAAGTGATTAAAAATATTAGAATTTAAATAAAAAATCTCTAGCAAATTTGTAGTTAAGCATATCTTTTAAATCAGTTTTTCGACATCAGTGTATTGCGAGAACATTAAATTGATTATATGCTTTTAGCAAACAATGTCTGAGCCTCGCAGAGATGTTTGAGCCAAGTTTAAGCCTCCCTCCGCAGCCGCCGCCTTTCAGCCTCCTCTTGATCTATATATATTTGATCTATATAAATTATGCACATCATGTTCTATAGTAAGCATCTTCTAATGAAATTCAATGATTTAATTTAGTTCATCTGGAGAAAGAGCGGGGGGAACATCTCATACCCTTTGCGTTAAGGAAAGCAAAACATATTGCATTAATGACTTGCATTGAATGAAAAATAGACAAAAACTGTTCTCAGAGTAAACTAATGATGAAATAAACATCAGTTTAGGTTGAATTTTTTAAAGATGTTTCTAATTGATTTATTCGTTCTCCAGATGAACTAAATTAAATCATTGAATTTCTATAGAACATGATGTGCATAATTTCTACAGATCAAATGTATATAGATCAAGAGGCGGCTGCGGAGGGAGGCTTAAACTTATTAAGTTGACGGCTGAAATTCGAGGATTAGTGAAAACTTGATTAGCATATTAAAATAGAACTGGTCTACCAAGTCATATTTTGGTGGAAATTCTTGAAAAACCGGTTTTTGTGGTTGACTGGTAGGTTTGCAATTGAGCTTTCAACCTTCCTATCTTCCACGTTTGCATACATTTGTATAGAGGGAAATACAAAAATAAATCTAACGATCAACTACACTGAGATTAAAAATACACCGCCTTCACCTAGAATGAATATTTATTCATTTTCTGGATACTTCAACTATAGATGACCGAACTATGCGAATAGGTCGAACAGCTAAACTATATAGACGAAATGACCTACCATTTCTAGTCTCTTGATTTCTACGTGACGAAATTATATTGATTCGTTTCAGTTACGAGAAATTATAACTTGATTTCGGGAATGGTTTCATATACTAGAATTATAGTTACTAAATCTAACCTTTTGTGTTCTCGTCTATTTGGACAAATTTTTAAATAAGTTTAACAACGAGAATATAAGAAAAAGCTCTCTAAGAATTCTAGCTGGAGACTCTAGAACTTTCGAGCAGAGGAAGCTAGAATTTATAAGGATGAGTTTTTTTTTTTTTTTTTTTTTTTTTTTTTTTTCTTTCTAGAGTTACAATTTAGATTCCAGATGCCAGAACTATATTTTTACTCAGTGTATTAAAATCGATCCTTCTGGTGTTTTCCACCAATTTATGATTTATAATATTCTAATAGAGTTCTGTCTAATCAGGTGCTTTTATATGTCAACTTGTTGAGGTGTTGATCTCTACAGTCGCCTTCCGGTCTAAAAGGGCTGTATAAAATAAATCATAAAATTAATCACATTCATTATGAATGTCAAATGCTTAAAGTGTTTGTAATTCAGCTATATATTTTCCATCTGAGATATTTTTAGTACATCAAAGAAATTGACTGATTTTTTATTTTTTTTATTTTTTGCAGTAACTCATTTAAAACAGAATGGAGCATAAATCTTCCATTAAATACCATATCCATTTTCTTGAACTAATTTAATTCACATAATTTTTTCCGGAATCATTTTCTTAATTTAGTAATTATTTACATGTTTTGAACTTCCTTTACTGATTATGTGGCCCCGAGAAAAAATTCCCAACCATAAATACTAGACTTTATATTAATATTTTTTATATAAATGATTCATATTATACTGCATTAAATAGCAATATAATATGATGATTAGAAACATAAACTGACTTCTATATTCAACATAAACGTTGAAAATAGAAAATAAAATTTATCACACCCCTAAAATCTCTGGTTATTACTTAATATTATCATTTTGTACCTATTTACGATTTTCAAAAGTAGATTTTATTCGCCAAGGGCATTGAATCACATTTCTGTAAAAATAAACATATAATGCCTAGAAGAACTTACTAAAGCTATGAAGTCATGCAATAATGTTTCCAACATTAAAATATGTATTCATCATATAAAAATTTGGGTTTTTGGATGTTAATCGCTCAAAAAGTATAAAATTTTAAAGAAAGTCGTTCTCAAACTAACAGTTATGTGTTCCAGACTTATTATTTCAAACAATATGAATGTAGAAATTTCCGAAACTTTCCTATTTTCAGTTACTTAAATACAAAATGCTTAAATCAAAATTTTATTACAGTGTGTTATGTCCAAACAAATGCTAATTCACTTTAGCGTGCCATTATGAAACCCTTTCTTAAAATTTCCTCCAATGAATGGACAAAAACTGGAACTCTTTTAGAAAATTACACTCATTTACTGAAAATTATGAAACTTAGCTATGTTCTGTCACACGGCAAAAAAAAAATACCTCCACCCAAACAAAATATGTTGATCTTACGCTATAATACTCGCATTTCAGATAGCTGTCAATTTCATATCATAACATTAATAAACCGTAAACAATCAGTAGTGTACCGTTTTAGAAATATGTTACCAGTAATATATCATGAATTACAGTAGAACCCTGCAAATTCGGACCCCGTTAATCCGGATAGCCAGATAATCCGGACCGGTTTGGCGAATATTTTTTCAAGTTTGAGAAGCGATTGGCTAATTTCCATAACATTAACTGGTTTCATCGTCGTATTCGGAATTTAAAAAAAAACTTTTTCTGAAATATTCTGAAAGAATTAAATAAAGTAAACATTTTTACTCTCTGTAACTATTCAATAACTTTAACATAAAGGTGATTTTTTGTAAGTATGTGTGATTTTATTTCATTTTTTTTTTTTTTTTTACTCTCCGGATAATCCAGATTTTCGATAATCCGGATTGGGTCTGGTCCCAATTAATCCGAATTATCGGGGTTTTACTGTACTCTTTAATGGTATATTACAACTTATTTGATAATTTATTACTTTTGATTTTACGGTGCACTGCAAAACAAATCCGTTAAATTTACGGTAAAAAAAGCTGGCAGCAATGTTGCCAGCAGTTTTTTACGTAAAAATCGCAGCAAAATTAGATGTAATAAATAAATTTATATTTAATTTTACTGCAATTTTTACGACTAAAACTGCTGGCAGTTATGCTGCCAGCTGTTTTGTGGTGTAAATTTAACGGTTTTTTTTTTTTTTTTTTTTTTTCAGTCTAAAATAATGTCAGTTACGGTGACAGTATTATACTATAAATATACAAAAAGAAAAATCACTAAATTCTTTCAACAAAGTGTATACATGATATCACGTTTTTCTTAAGGATGATTTGATACCTTGAAGTATGGCTGAATAACACTTCTAATATAAAATACTTCAAACTGATGTGAAAATTTTAACGGTCTTTTTAATAAAAACAAAACAAAACAAAAATCTTTAGAAATATGATGAGAGTGTTCTGACTTCAGTTTATGGATTTTCAGAAAGATTAAGAAATTTATCAATAGATGTAGATATACAAATAAACTGACATTATTTGTTAACAAATTATTTAGTATTACATGAATTGTTAGATTATAAATTATGTTAAATGTTTTCCATGATTAGTTATGCAACATATTCTAAACACAGCGAATTTTATACACTAAAAATAATTAAATTTTTTAAACGTATTTCGTTTAGAAATTGCATTAAAATAAAAGAAAAATAAATCATTCAGTTATTCCACTATCTTTTTGATAAATCATGAAAAACATGCAATCACTGTTCTTAAAATAAGAAGCACAAATGTGTCCACCAATAATTCCATATTCAAATTTAACTCTAAATGTAATGATATAAACATCTGATCTCCCCACAACAGTTTTCACCTCTAAATATTGCGTTATTTTGTTTTTTACTCCAGCAAGAAGATTTAAAAATGTACTACTTTCAAACAAATATTTCTTTTAAATCAAAAAGTTTTTGTTTAATTTTTCAAACGTATAAATTGTAAATCTATCTGGTTTTACAAAGACTCGTTTTACTTTTAGCATTGTAAATATCATTTGCAGTATGATAAAAAATAGAGATATGCAAGACTAAAAGGACTGATTTAAAATAATTGATAATTTATTGAACTATCTTGATGAAGGTATATTCTTCTGCTTTAAGTGTATGTGAGAAAAAAACGAGGATTTTTTTTTATTTTTTTAAGTATTCTTATTTATTTGAATTAGCTGAATTTTTTCCTTCTTCTCTCTGTTTCACTTTTCTGTTATTTCTCTCATTCTCAATTAGAAAAAAGCTTTTCCAAAATCTAAAAAATATAAAATACAAAATAAAGCATAGATCTACTGATATTCTTTATTTAAAAAAAACAGTATGTTTGAAGTTTTATTCGAAATAAATAAATAAATAAATAAAATAACATGTACGTATAGTATAATACCTGTTTTCAGACTTTTCTATAAAATTTTCTACCCAAAATATATGAAGTTTAAAAAAAATGAATAACGCAAGAAAAACTAGAGAAACCCCCCCCCCCAAAAAAAAAAAACACGCATTCCAAGATTCAGAATTTTATCTTTATGATCCTCATTTTACTTTCGAAACAGTGTTTCAGATACGGTTTCTTTTGGAAGAAAAGATTTTATTAAATTCACAAATTTTATCATTAATTGAAAAAAAAATGTTTTGCAAATTATAGGAAGATTTACTGTTTTCTTTTAATTAAATTGTGTGCATTTCAGCTTTATAACAGTGCTTTATAACTTGTGCTAGCTGAATTTATTCTTAGAGTAACATGCCACCTAAAACACAATATTTAAACTTGCAGAAATGGGGAATGTTTGTAATAATGTAGTTATTTATGCAGTTTTTAAGTCAATCATTGTTTTGAATGTTAATAATTTGTAAAATTATTTGCATTCAAAATAATTTGCACTTATTAAATTTAGTCTACAGAAATTAGAAAGGAAATTCACATTTTAAGATTACGTATCTGTATTATAAAGGAAAAGCATATCTGTGCATAATTTACACACTATTTTTAGTTTCATGATTTTTATACTTCAATTGAAGGCAGCAAATATGTTTATTCTCTTTATATTATACCAGTTACAGAATTCTGAAAGGTAATTTATGGAATTAAATTAGAAATTGTAATAATCTGCTGGTGTTTGTGTATGAAGTCCTTAATAAGAAATATTTAAAATTTACGAGAAATATTCAATTTTTACTAATAAATAGTAAATTTTTCACACCGATTAGAAAAAAAATCAGTCATTAAATGTCATGTTAGTTACGATGGAATTGTCCTAAGGCAAAACACATACGTGGTTCCTTATGCTGTTAGATTCATACAACTTTTCTTTTGGAAAATCTTGAGAAAATAACATAGATTAATGTTACTTTGCTGAACGATATTAAAATATCATCATAACCAGTGTATTATTATCATTATTATACCACACACCAGGAACTTACCTTACTTGCAAATATGCTTTAAAGGGTGTTGTACCCGGCAGCGTAGCAAAAGCTGCTTGATCGCCTCGTGCGAAAATCTGGTTGATTGTACCTTGGCTTTTTGTGGCAAGTATCGCTATTTATCTTTTATCATACTTGTTACTGTGTTTACCTGTTTTAGATGCTTTTAATTATACTGTTTAGATTTGTTCGTACATTGTGGAAAATGGATGAAATTTAAAAAAAGAAAAGAAGGGTGTGCACTGTAAAAAAAAAAATTCAAGAGGTTACTAAAAATTTCTTAGTAAATTTGTATTCCACAGAATTTTTTAGTAACCATTACAATTTTTTTTTTTGCAAGTGAAACAAGCATTTCTTTTGTAAACTGAACAAAAGAATTTTTTGTATAACTAACTTAAAAATTTTTAGTATGAGCCACCAAGCAAATTTTAGTAACAGCTGCAAAATTGCTTTTAATAACCATTACGTGCAACCGAAGCGGAGGAGCTTCCTTCGAGCTGCATCCAAACTTCTGAAGCGAGAGATTTTCGGCAAAACCGCAATAGATGGCAGCACTAAACATTCCTTACTGCTCCGACCGGATTTTCATAATTCCTTTATTAACGAGACACTACAGACATTCGGGGCGTATTTGGAGGTGGCAAGTTTCGAACCCGGGACCTTTTAGCCTGAAGTCCGTTACTATAACCCCTATGCTATCAAGGCCACAACAACTGAGTTTTAGTAAGAGGTATTAAAAATATAAAACTATTAACTCTATTCGTTGCTAACTTTTTTCTAGTGATTCTTACAGATTTTCTAGTAACCGACTAAGATTACTAAAAAATTTTTAGTAATTACAAGGATCACTAAAGTTTTTTTAGTAGATCGACCTTTTTTTTTTTACAGTGTGGGTAGGAATCATTGTATAAACTTTCGGACGAGACTAAACCGAATAAGCTGACAGAAAAACCTCGAAGGCCTAAGTGACGATTATTTTTATTTTATAAGCATACAGTGAAACTTCCGAAGTTATCTAATAAAAAAGCATTCAACACCATTAACATGTAAATTAATTGCCATATTATGAAAAATATACTCAAAACAACAAAGTTTTTTTTGCTTTTGTACATGTAACATTCGAAAGATAAAGCTGATGTTGTCATGGATGCATCAAATTATTCAATAGAATTACATTAAAAGAAGAGTATTTATTAAATTAATCATTTGCATTCAAAATAAGATAGGTTTAAAAAGGGAGATATAATAAAAAGGGAATTCCAGTTTTACGAAAATGTTACAGATAAATTGTTCAAATATTAAAAAAAGGGCATTTTTTTCTTTTGAAAAACGTATTTTTCATAAGAAGCCTGTATAAAGGAATATTACAGGCTTATTTTTTAATTTAAGACTTGAAATACTAAGAAAAAAAAGAACAGGTACGATTTGCTTTAGTTTTCATTCGCCTCTCTTTATTATATGTTTTTTAAGGTATTATTTCATTTAAAATTTTTCCTATATACCTAAATTAAATTTAAAAAGTTATTACCCGAATTAAATACATTTTTTTCAAAATTTACAATTTATTTATATTTTTCATTTTATACACGTGTATTTTTAATATACAAATTTCATGAATCTGAGTTGATTTTTATTTAATGACTTTTCTACATAACGAAGTGTTTGCATGTAAGGGTAAGATATCGCTAAATGAAGTTTTATTCTATTTTTATATAAATACATTCCTGGATATTTTGAATTACCAGACTAATTTTGAACTATAATACTGTTAGTGGAATATTTTCAATATAAAAAATTCTATGTACTCATGAAAGAACTACTGTGAAGTATCTTGTGCAATTAGTTTTATTTTGTAAGAATATACTACTATCTCTGACAATAAAGTTCTGTGAATGAATTCAGAACGACCGATCGGGCAACACTGAGGAAAAAAAACGCTGCACCTGCATAGAGGCAAGTATTGACCATCTTCCCCCACCGTTGTTCAGTTGAGCGTCGTTTATGTTCTGTATGAGACGTGCTTTACTAACTGCTTGTTCAGTGTATTGGTTCTTAACTGAGAACAGAAAAATGAACGGACAAAAGATCAGTTTAAAGTTTTGTTTTAAGCTTTACAAGACACCGAAAGAAATTCATGAGGGGTAGTGCGAATTGAACATCCACCATTCTTGCCAGATCTCAATCCTCTAGACTTCTTCCTATTTTCACCACTCAAACTCTCTTTGAAAGAGATTTGACCATATTACTGATATCCAACGAAACGTGACGAAGTTTTTGAACTCCATCCCAAAAGAAGACTTGTAGCGAATTTCCCAGGACATTTATAGCTGATCTCAGCGATGCTTACAAGGAAGGTCTCCATACGGGCATTCTCAGAAAAATCTGAAAAAATTACAGAATGTTCTTCTCATATAGTTATATATGTTTATAAAAAAATTTCGGCGGAACCTCCTTATAACGTCCGTAAAAAATAATAAAAATTTCGCTTATTTGGCGATTTATCTCCGGTTGGCGAAAAAACGAAATTTTGAAAAATACGCTTTTACGCTTTGAATACTTTTAAAGAAAAAACTTTCAATGTTCAATTTATTTAAATAAGTTTAGTTTAAGTAATTTTAGTTTTGCATTTTTAATTTAAGTGTAATTTTGTCATATACGTTTATATGTACTTAAAACAAAATGAAATTAATATATTTTATCATTTAAAACACAATTTAAATTGATTAAAATTGTTCCAAATAGAAAAATACACTGTTAAAAATCCACTGCATTTTGTTGCAACGCACTCCCTTGCTTGTATAGAAAACGGTTACTTGGCCGTGAAATGGAGCTTTCTCATTGGTTGGAACAGAGATATCATATACAAGTGGTGGAGTGCGTTGCAACAAAATGCAGTAGATTTTTAACAGTGTATGACACAGTCAATTCATCGTGCTATGGAGCATTCTCATTGGTCAGAAGAGAGATATTCTATAAAAGTAGTGGAGTGACGTTGCAGTAAATGCTGCAGATTTTTAACAGTGAAGTCAATTAAAATGAATTTTTAAATTCGTTAAAACTTCTGCTTTTGGCGAGGAAACGCACTGCTCGCCAAATCCCGCGTCGCTTTCAGCTTTTCACGCCAATTATTCCAAACTATTTTATTTTTTTACATATCTAATGATGTAATTCCGCCGCTAATTTTCACTGATCCTTTATTACCTACATGAGTAGTTTAATTCGTATTTTTTTCAAAAAATTCTGAGTGTGCCCCCAATGGAGACCTTCCTTGTTAGTTATGGGAGATGACTATTTTGAAGGATAGCATGGCAACTTTCGTTAATATTTCATCTACATTAATGTTACAGGAGTATTCACCGAACTTTATTGTCAGAGGTAGTAGATATTTTTAATAAAAATGCCCATTCCTCTTATTCTTGAATCGTATCAACTATAACGCAGATGGTAGAACATTTTCAATACAATAATTTCTAGGTACTTTCTCGGAGCCTTTTTTTTTTCAGGAGTTGAATCATCATTCACAAAAAATTAGTTTAATAAGGAAATTAATTGTAAGGTATTTGTATCCTATATGGACAGTGCTCACAATATGGACACCTGTAATATTTTTAAAAGTAACAATTTTGATAGAGAGATCGCGCTACATATCCATAAAGAAAAGCAGTTGAAGAGATAATTAAGCATGGATAGAACAAAAAAAGCGTGCTGTTTGCCATTTAAAAGGAAACTTATTGTTTCGTGGTGTGCTGATCGTAATTACAGGCAAGTTTAAATTCTTATTAGATATTGTAAAATTACTTTAAGTATTGAAAAGTGGGGTGTTTAAGAAAGTTTTTAAAACATATTTTTGATTGCTATTGCATAGATTGCTTAAAAACATATTATTTCTTTATTTATTACAAGATTTTATAAAGCTCTACTCCCGATTCCCAATATGGACACCTTATGTCCACTTTGGAAGTACAGCAGGTGAATCTTCAGATTCACAAAAATTGAAATATAAGCAAAACCAACTACATTATTTCATAATATTTTGTAGTAGTATTTGAAGTACTTAGCATCGATCTTCGAAGAGCCACAACCGAAAATGACCCCCCGTTCTAAAGTGCATGTCCTGAAGATATTTACTATGCCCTACCCTCCCCACAATACTTTAACCTTCCGTCTACCAGACAAAACACCCATTTATCTACGGCAACACCTAATTTTAATTCCAAACTTGCAAACGGCACCAGTAATATTTTAATATAATTTTGCTTTCACAATGAAAGCTTAAATTAAGGAATTCGTGATATCTAGACAAGTCCTTTATAAATTCCGGTGTCATTCGACAATTTCTCATTTTACCATTGACACCAGAAATATTGCTGTCGGGTCCAATGGACCCGTCTGGTAGACGGAAGGTTAAGATATATTTGTTTACCCTCTCTCACCTAAAATTCCACAGAAGAGTAGCTCATTCATACCCCCTGTGTAGTAGGTCAATAAGGAGCCACCTGGCCATAATAGGGACTAGTTGTTCCTTATATGGACATTTGTAAACATTTTTTTGTTTTTATCATTTAAATAAAAACCGGAATAGTTACAAGGTCGCTAATTTTAATAATGATAGTCAACAGTCCACCGATCATGGTCACGTATTTTTGGAATCCTATCAAGTGTACATGGGGGTGAAAAAAATACATTTTTCTTAGGGTGTCCATATTAGGCACAGGTACCTTATTTAAAATATTTTCTTTCATATTAATTTTGAAAATACGAAACTTTTTTCATTGTCTCCTCGATAAAATAGTCATTTATTTTATTCAGTTATTCTAGCCTTTTTTTCTAGATTTGGAATTCTTATTATACATTGAGTTCAAACGTAAAAATAAATTATAAAGTTTAACAGCTGTTTTTGTCATAATGATTGAATTAAATTCTTTTCTTTAGCTTTCAAAATATCTTTCCTGGAATTTATCGTGCTGTTTTTTTTCTTTACAAATGTACCGGACAAGTTAAGCTTATTATGTCATCGAGAAGAATGTGCTTTATTTCATTTCGCAACTACCTCTAACAGAACGAACAAAAATGTTTTAAAAGATATTTAAAAACTTTTATAAATTTGTAAGTCGTGTTGGTATAAAAAATTAATAATCGATCAAGGGCATGGATTGCTTCCATATAGAAGCTTCCGTATAATAAATATATTAATAAATAACTTTAATATAACAAAAAAAAACCTTTTCTAAAAGAATAATAAGACTTTGGAAAATACTAAATGAAGTAGTGTTAAGTACTACATCTGTATATAATACATAAGTATAAGAGAATATACCATAAAATTTCAGAGAGATTTGAAGCCTAATTAATATAAATATTGCTCTTCTGCATATCTCTTTTTTAATATTATTCTAACCTATTTATGATAAAATTAATTCGATTCTCGCAATTAAAGTCGTGTGTATTTAAAACCCAAATCAAGAAAAAAAATGGCACTTTTTTACAGGGAACCTGAAACAAACAATTTCTTCGATGTTTAAACTTGGCGTCATGCTAAGCGCGCTTCGAAAAGAGATCACACATTGAAATGGTGTGTTGTTCCATGCTGTAATTCACAAGATATGTTTTTAATTAACATTTAAAGACACGTGTGGCGTATTGAGTGCGTCAGTGAATGCAAACTAGTTGTAAATCCCATAGTAGGGATGTGACTGTTTCTAACTAAATAAGCAATTAAAGTCGTGCATATTTAAATCCAAATTCAGAAAATATATAATCCCCCGCCCTTTTTTTCATTGCGAACATCAAACAAAATACTTTATCGAAGCTTAAGCTTGGCATTATGCTAAGCGTACTTTGGAAAGAGTTCGCAAGTTGCAATGCTGCGTTGGTCCCTGCTGGGGTTTTCCTGAAATGTTTTCATTTAACATTTAAAGACGTGTGTAGCCCATTGACCGCGACACTGAATGCAAACTAGTCGAGAATCCCGTAGTATGTGTGTGATTAATTCTAATTTAATTAGTCAATTTATTCGATTTCACGTTTATTACTTTTATATGTTACTACTAATTATTGCATTGTTTAAATCTATACTAATAAAATCCATGGCCTCTGTCTGTCTGTCTGATTGAAGCCGATTACAGTTCGCAACGCGGGCGAGCTGGAAGTCGCGAGAGGTGTCTTTCGATTCGAAAAATTCCGGGAAAGTCATTTCGGGCATTTTCGAGATCGTGGGACCAAAATTAAAAAAGTTACGAATTAAAAACCAGTCGGGAATCGGAACGGAAAACGTTTAATTTCCCAAACAGAGCTCAAACGGAGCTCTGAGGCAGAACACTGCGCCACCTTGCGGTGAAGAACCTGAACTTTTCCCCTTTGGCTAAAAGAAGAAGCAGCCCGAAAACCTCTTTTTTCTCCCGGGAAAACGACTTTTCCTTTCGTTTCGGTTCTTTGAAAAAGAACTAATTAATTGGTAAAAAATGTTAAATACGGTTTATTTTCATACTTTTTCTTTTTGGTAGCATACACGAATATTGTGTAACCTAAGATTTACGCGATTAATACTAATTTCTGTTAGTACAAACGGAAAACGAGCTGCCCAAATTATTTGTTAGTTATGTTGTTTGTGATATTAATGAAATTACTTATTTCTTTTTAATAGCAGTCTTTTGCAGTTTTTAATACCGAAAACTTTTTTTTGCGCGTTTTTTCTTAAACCATCATACAGACAGTTTTTAAAGTAGAAAAAAACTGATTACATATCCAAAATCTGCGTAAAAGTCTGCTTCTGATGAACCAAAAAACACGAGAAAATGTCTTATGGGCGCCGACCGTGCAAAACCAAATATTTTTAATGGGACGATGGCGACCATGGCGCGTAGCGCCCACTGTGCGAAATCACATATTTTTAATGGGATAATGGGCGCATAACAACCATAGCTCTTTAATTTACTTTTTTTTGCTTGAGGATTCGAACACCAAGACTTGCTTATTAAATGAATTTTTTTGCTTATTATATACTGCTTAATATCGAGGTTCGTTTGGAAAAAGTGGCCCAGCTAGCGAGCGTAGCTCGCTAGTATATCATTAAAAGTTGTTATCTAGGCTTTAAAAACCGATGTTGCATAGTGTACGCTGCTCTTGTCTTTATGTATGTTAAAACCATCCATGTGTTTCAGGATTACTAACTCAGCTAATTACCGACACTTTTCTCTAAAAATATAATAAATAATCCTTTTATACTTCTGCTACGATATGTATGTATAGATCTCCAAAATTGTTTCGTTAAATGCCCGCAAATCGAATTAGGTGGGTAACGGAAAAAAGTGATTTTCTAAAAATTATATGACATAAAGCAATCGTTATAGTTTTTATGTAAAAATTAAATTAAGTTCTAGTACCTTTTTTTTATAATTTTAGTTTCAGTAGATTCATAAATAGATGAGGGGAAACTTATTTTTCAATACGTTTTTAACGATACTTCAGAAAATATAGCAGAAAACTAAATTTTAACTAAAATTTAAAAAATATATATTTTTGAATTTGCCGTTACGAAATATTTCGCACGGCGATATATTTCGCCGTGAATATTTGGATATATCCCCACGCGATGTACAAATATATTTTTTTTCATGTAGCTTGATTAACCCCTCGAAATTTTTGTGAATGTTTAATAATCTTTAAATATGTGGTTTCATAATTTACCTGCTCTATTCTATTTTTGACAAGCATATCGGTCAATACTTTCTGATTTTTTCTTTCTCCAGTTCTTATCATTAATGTTAGATGCATGGCATTTTGAATAAACCTTATTAGTTCTGATGACAAAACAGACTCATCAATTTTCAGGTTTCTCACCAAAGGAGAATTTATATTGGACCAACCTGGATTTGGATTCTATGTGAATGATCTAGATTTATTAGCTTCATGTGCCTCATGTGACAGAACGACATGCTCAGTAGTTGATGTTTAAGCACTGCATGCTGATGGAACATCGATAACACTTACAGCTAAGAAGTCTGCATCAGTGTAATCATTTTTATTATATGAAAAAATGTCTAAAGATGAAAATATAGATGAAATGTTCTTTGCGCAAACGACCAGAGGATAAGACTTGCCCAAAAGATCGGTGTGTTCTGAATTGTTATCCTTTTTCCTGGATGGGTCACAACTCAAGGCTGGTATGCGTCATTATAAAAACGTTCTAAAGGTCAAAAGACAGCTTTTCTGTCTAAAGGCTACAGTTTGTAGTTGCAATATGGATGTATTGTAAAGAGAACAATACCGTTGTACTTTTCTAAATTAATAACTTTGATACTGATATACCCTCCATGATTGTCCATTCATAGGAGAGTTTGGTTTCGAGGAGTTGATTTTAAATATTTTATGAAATGCTTCATTGTCATTAAAATATACTGTCATTTATCTATCTTCAATCTAATCCTTTAGCACCCACTGGAGCCCAATTAAAATTTCTTTTTGGAAGGCAACACGAAGAAAAAAAAAGTGTTTAAGTGCATTTTGCAGTGAAGCATTGATAATGAAACAAAGTGTTACTAATTCATCCCTCTCTAATTAAAGTGACCTGACCTACTTGTTTTATATCCTTTTTGGTAATATTTTCAAGAGGTGTTTGCAAAGTTGCGAGACCTGTTTCCTCTAAATTAAAAATGTTTTCTGGCACAAATTGATGCCTCTGTAATAGTTCATACAGTTTTGAGTAACACTCAGGTACTACAGATATGAACGTGAAAAATAACACTAAATAAGTCTTGATTACGTCCACTAATAACTAAATCGTAATACTAATAATATATATTCTACATAAAAATATAAGAATTTATATTATAAAAAACATTTTGCTTCTAAGACGTTGTATAATAACAAAAACATTTAAAATATATTAAAACATTTTTATTTACATGTTTCAACTCAAAAATTAATCGAGTCATCCTCAGAATGTAAATAGAAAAATAAAAATTACAAATACAATGAACGTGAAAATCGGAATAAAGAGTTATTGAAAATAAATAAATTAAATGTATCACGCGCTTTTTAATTTGATCTTGTCCTTGGTCTAGTTAAATAAAGTTTTAAAGTTTGAACCGAAATTTATGTTCAAAAGTCACCCTAATATTAAAGAAATCATCACTGAATGAGAAAACATCGTAGCTTCTACTAATCATAAAGAAGAAGTAAGAAATATACTTTTTAACGCAGCTAATAAATTTAATAAACATTCTAATGCTCATATAAATTCATCCGACAAATCAAAGAACATTAAACAAATTAAAACCATTAAGAGAATTAAATCATACGAAAATATTTCTGTAATTGAGACAGATAAATCTAATCGCATAGCCATCCTTAATAGAAAAGATATCAACTGTAAAACTGTAAGGCATAACCCATTAAAGAAAATTTCTGATAAAACCAAAGACATCATTGAAAAAGGAAAATGGCCAGATTTCATGAAAATTAAACTGCGATTAAACAAATTAGCTGTCATACAAAGGTTAAAAGCCACATTGAAAGATCATAAACATAACTTTCCTCTTCATCCAATCGTGACAAAATGCCAAGGTCCTACCTACTTCTTAGAAACAGCATACGTTCCATTACTAAAACAGCTATTACCTCCATCCGTCTTTACAATAGATTCCACTACAGATTTCACTGAAAAAATCAAGAAGTTCAAAATATCTGAAGATTGTATTTTAGCAAGCTTAGACATTATATCCCTTTATCCATTTATAGATACAATAGAAGTAACTAAATACATAGAAGAGTGCATTGATGGTACAGAAACTTTTGATCTAACTATAAAAAAAACTTTAAAGAGTGGTTTAAACTTCTTTCAAGTAACTTTTTTGTATTTGACAATGTTATTTATGAACAAACACATGGTGCTCCTATGGGTTCCCCAATATCTGGGTTTCTTGCAGAATTTACATTACGCCCCATCGAATCTAAAATTTTTAGTACATTTAAAGTTGTTCCTTTAGTATGGTTGCGCTACGTAGACGATATTTTTGTTGTTTTGCGGGGCAATGTTAATGATTTCATGATTTTTATAGAGCAATTAAATGAATTAGACAAAAACATTCAATTTACTTTCGAACTAGAAAATGAAGGGAAGTTACCGTTTTTAGATGTTGAATTAACAAGAATAGGGTGTGAATTAAACCGTTCAGTTTACCGAAAGCCTATGGCAGATTTAAACAATATACCTTTTGACGCTTGCTCCCCTTTATCCTATAAATTTCAACTTTTAGATTCATAATTAATCGTCCTTTTAAAGTTCCTTCAGATAAAAACTTAGATAACGAGTTAGAGAAAATTATATGTATCGCAATTAATAATGGATATCAAATTAAATTCATTAACAGATTAATAAAGCGCACCATTAATAGTATGAAATTGGATGACTCGAAAAATAAAATTAAAACGTTTAATGAAATCAATAGGAAAAGGGTTGTAGTAAATTATTTTCCGGGCTTTTTTGAATGTATCAAAAATCTTTTAAAAAATTGTGAATTATGTTTAATAGCGAAACCTCCCCCCAAATTAAAAATGCTCTTAAATACCAAAATTAATCCCATTAGTATGGACGACCTTTCGGGAGTTTATATGATTCCATTTATTAGAGAAGGAAGAACAAAAAACTTTTATATAGGCATGAGACAACGTAAATTTAAAACCAGACGTAAAGAACATATAACAGATATAAAATTTAACAGGAAGAAAACCTCTCTATCTAGGTTAAATCAAAAAGAAAACATCAACATACATTTTAATGAGAGTAAATTAATATATAGGTCTAATTTTTATTTAAAATTATTCATAAGAGAATCAATTGAAATTTATTTAAATAGTTCACATATTTGTAACGATACATTGTCATTTCGCATCCCAAATATATGGATTGAATGGTTAGACAAATTACACGGTAATTATTTAACTAGACCAAGGACAATATCAAATTAAAAAGCGCGTGATACATTTAATTTATTTAATTTCAATAACTCTTTATTCCGATTTTCACGTTCATTGTATTTGTAATTTTTATTTTTCTATTTACATTCTGAGGATGACTCTATTAGTTTTTGAGTTGAAACATGCAAATAAAAATGTTTTAATATATTTTAAATGTTTTTGTTATAATACAACGTCTTAGAAGCAAAATGTTTTTTATGATATAAATTCTTATATTTTTATGTAGAATATATATTATTAGTATTACGATTCAGGTACTACAGGTTTGTGGAAACCCACTGATTAAGCAAGTGAAGTGGCTTCTGGTTTTTTCAAGGAAATACTACAAAATATATCCTTTAAACCGGTCTCTTTCTGCGTGCTAGTTATTTTGCGAACATGAGGGGATATTTTTATACCATTTCACTGCATATTCATACGCTACTTCCGTGCCTCCTTCATAGGCAACTCATGATACAAATTTGAATCTTCTGTGAAATAATCTCACAGCATATTCTCCTCGCTTGGTAGAAAGATTTGCTGAACTGTCTAATTAGGTTTAAACATAAAATTTTTACATTGAAAATCATTTTCTCTACTGATGTGTCAGGATTTCTTCACAGGATTTGCAAAATGCTTTCGAAATATTGAATTCTCTTGCTGCCTCTCGTAATGCCTTCTTACCTTTTAATATTGCTTTAACACCTTCAAGCATCACAATTTTTTTAAGTTGCCCAATTTTGGTTTTTCTTCATCTTCTACGTACCATTTTACCTGCAATTCCAATTGAGTTGGTATGCCTAGAAGTGTACACAAAAGCTTTAATTCAAACTAGATAATATTCACTGTATCAATAACAAACCAATTTATATAGTGAAATAGTTAATGTAGTTAAACCTGTGCTAGGGAAAAAGTGTATAATTTTCATTTTCATAATTTCTTTTTGTATTCAATTAAGGTTATTAACAATATTATTGAGAGTTTAGAGAAAAACATTCAAAATAATTTGTTTAGATTACAATTCATTAAAAAAACATTTAACAGAAATATTGTTATAGTAGCGATTGATTAACAATTTGTTAAATCTATGTTTTAGATGTCTTTAAAATGCCACTGAAGATGAAAGCATTGTGTTGAAATAAAAAAAAATATATTAAAATCACTTTACATGAATTGTTGAATTTTAAGTCTTGATGCTCTAAAATTTATTTGCCCATGTCAATATGTCTCACTGTACCGCACAAAGAGTATTTTAAAATCAAAAGTAAAAAAAAAAAAATGCATAAAATTTTTTAATGGAACGAAGATTATTAGATGCATGCAATTAATAAACTTTAAACTGTAAATCAATGCTATGCTATTGAATACTGAATGAGAATTTATTGATAAAATGAAAAAAAGAGCAAAACCTATCTGATTTTTCCAACAGTGGTAGTAAAAACAAAAATGGCTACAACTTTTCTACAAAATGATACGTGACAATGATTAGTTTCAACAGTGTTATCTTGCAAATTAACTAAAATATGATATACTTTAATTTCCGGCATATAATCCGCTGATCAAACAATCATCTTTTAATCCAAAAACTTTTAAAAATATAAAGTAGCTTTTTAGATCACGGTAAATATTTAGCTTCAGTAACAAAACAAAATTTCTGGGTCCAAAAACAAATTGTTTGATCCGCGGATTATACATTGGAAATTAAGGTACTTTTCAAATTCTTGAGTGTTTGAAGTATAGGAAAAATTAATTTTGATGTATTTTATTTGGAAGTAATTATTTTAACATGAAATCAAATCAAGGAATTATGCTATTGATACGCTGAAATTTAATATTAAAACAAAGCTAAAGCAATATTTGTTCCACAGGAATTTTTTTCATATAATGAAAGATGCCAAAAGAGATATTTCTTTTAATATGGAGTTAAAAAATAATAAAATCCTTTCATTCAAAATTATCACGTAATTAATGTTTAATATGTAAAATAATTGAAAACGCTGCCTTAAGCGTTGAAGAATTTAGTTTCAAAATCCTTTTTTCCATTTAAATTAATCTGTCAAACGTCCATGTTATCTTAATGATATTTTTTTAAAGATGCAGGATGTGTTAATAAGATTCAATTACGTTGAATTTAAAATAATGTACAAAAAATGAACTAGTGTGTTTCTGCTGAACATTTTGGAAATGATGTCTTTGTCAATTTAATTAATCCGTCATAGGCAGATTTGACATAACTTTGATAATTTGATTCGCGCCAATAATCCTCGTAATTGCTTCTCGTAATAGAACACGTGTACATTACGTATTCAAACCTCAGGATAACTTTTTCTATCGATCTGGTTCAGAATCGTTTAAGTGAAACGTAATTAAACCATCAGTTAAATTTAATTTGCAATCTCGGTGTGATAATGAAAAGCAGTGATTGCGAAAATGTTAAAAGAATGGTACTTGAAAATTCTTAATTTTAAATTCTTACATTTTAAAATCCATATTATATTAATAAGCGATTAACTACACTGTAAAA
Source organism: Maratus speculifer (assembly GCA_964019185.1). NCBI lineage: Eukaryota > Metazoa > Arthropoda > Arachnida > Araneae > Salticidae > Maratus > Maratus speculifer. The sequence goes on from OZ025297.1 coordinate 31,899,387, forward strand.
AAATGTCAGATGTTTCTGAATATATAAAAATGCACTGTAATCAAAAACGAAAATATACAGTAACCTCTTCTAACACACCTAAGGTTTCTAAAACCGTTCTTTTATCTTTAAAAATCCCAGAAAGCTATTTGTTTTCGAAATTTAAAGAACAATTTATAAAAAACAATTTTTATTAGCTGCCCGTCCATTTCGGAAACGTTTCTAAGTAGCTTTTACAGTACAATAATCACTTTTCTCAAATCAAAATATCACTTTTTCGGATGCTACCAATTCATACGAAAATATTTTGATATTCAGAGAGCACGTTTAATAGACAAACATACAATATTAACAGTATTAACATTAATATGAAAACTGACAATATTTTGCTCCAATTGCATGCACAAAATCAGTTATGCAGCTGAAAATATTTACTTGAGAATTTATACAATCCGAAAAAGTGATATTTTGATTTGAGAAAAGTGATTATTGTACTGTAAAAGCTACTTAGAAACGTTTCCGAAATGGATGGGCAACTAATAAAAAATAATTTTATAAATTCTTATTTAAATTTCGAAAACAAATAACTTTCTGGAATTTTTATAGGTAAAAGAACGTTTTGCGAAACCTTAGGTGAGTTAGAAGAGGTCACTGTATATTTTCTCTTTTTGATTACAGTACATTTTTACATATTCAGAAACATCTGACATTTTTTATAGTGTAGAAACCTTTTTAGGTACATTCGTAATTATGAGCACCTATAGTCGTCGTTCAATCCGTCTGTCTGTCCACATACCACGTAAAATCTACCCAACCAAATCGCTTGAAATTTAAAATATATTATTGTTATATAATTTTGTCGAATCATTTCATATTTTATGAAACCCGTATAGTTCAATTACGGGGACAATCAAGCGTATTCCGTTACATACGATCGATGGGGGAAAAAATTGTTTCAAATGCATTTTAATGACACTCTTTCGAACATGATACAATTTATATTCATCATTTAAATATATACTAAAATATACATTTTGTACAATCAGTGGTGTAAAGAATATTTTTTTATTAAAATAGAAAGCCACACAAAAGTATTCTACTACCTCTGACAATAAAGTTCGGTGAATGAATTCAGAACTACCGATCTGGTAACACTGGGGGAAAAAACGCTGCACCTGCATAGAGGCAAGTTTAGACCATCTTCTCCCACAGTTGTTCAGTTGAGCGTCGTTTATGTTCTGTGTAAGACGAGCTTTACTAAGTGCTTGTTCAGTGTGTTGGTTCTTAACTGAGAACAGGAAAATTAACGAATAAAAGATCAGTTTAAAGTTTAGTTTTATGCTTTGCAAGACACCGAAAGATATTCATGAGAGATAGTGCAAATTGAATACCTACCATACTCGCCAGATCTCAATCCTCTAGATTTTTTCCTATTGTCACGACACAAGACTCTCTTTGAAAGAGATTTGACAATATTGCTGATATCCAACGAACGTGACAAAGCTTTTAAACTTCATCCCAAATGAAGACTTCTTGCGAATTTCCCAGGACATGTATAGCAGATCTCAGCGGTACATAGTTATAGGAGATGACTATTTTAAAGGATGATAACTTTCGTTAACCCGGGAGGACACACGCAGAGCCTAAAAGACCCGGAGTGCGTATGGTTTTTACAATTGCAACCACTAAATTTTTAAAGTAATCTTCAACTTATTTTATCGCAAGATTTGTAAGCAATGTTTTCGTCTAAATAAGGCGACTATTTTAATTTGATTTTATGGTGACAATGTTAAAACCATTCTACCCTGCGTAAGCGCGCGTTCTGCCGGGTTAATATTTCATCTACATTAATGCTACAGGTCTATTCACCGAACTTTATTATCAGAGGTAGTATTTCATAATGATATAGGGGGAAAGAATGTTTGGAGTGCATTTTAATTTTATTGAACTATTTCATAGTTTATGAAATTGATGTATGTTGTTGACGTTTACTGCAACTCTACAACAATTTTCTGTATAATAGAAAGCTTTAGCATTTACGGAGACACCCAAAAGATTTCGGATGCCGTATTATATCTGATGCACTGTATATATTTAGAAAATTTCGTTACAGTTAGAACGTACCTCATTTATAACGTGCAACTTCCAACTTGTCTTATTTCAGATTCCGTTTCTTTGGTCATGTCTTCCGCACATGCGTAAGATATTTCCTTCATAACAAGTCAACAGTTATGTGTAAAAAACTTTACGTAATATATTACAATGAATATAACTTCTATATAGCTGAAGATTTTTCTTTCAAAACTACACAGACAGAGGAAAAATGTTGCTAATTTCAGTATAAAATATCTTATCGTTTGGTTGTTTAGATGAAAAAAGTGGCAATTTTCATACATTTCATTCCAAATTACTGCCTTAAAAACAGTGTGTTTATTACATAACTTTTATTACTTTTGTAATATTTTTCTATGATTTTGCCTTGTGTATCAGATAATCATTTGGGGACGCGTAAAATAATTTATGGATTCAGAAGAAAACGAAAATTGCACATTTAAATTTATCATTTTTTTTAATTTTATTATTTTACTTGGAAATCAATATCATTTGAATAGCTAATTTTTTGTATGAACATTGATTCTTAAAAAACCGATTTAAACACTACAGAAGCTACTTCAAGGTATTTTCAAACATTGCGAATTGAAAATAAATCTTTGCTTCAAAAATGATCCTTTATTTCTTCAAGATCTTTCCATTTCTAAGATTTTTTAAGATCAAGCAGAATTTTTCAATATAAAATATGACTCGAAATAGATTGTATTAATTTCACACGTTTATTTGCTAGATGTATTAAACAAGTTTGTACTAAAAACAGCATAAAAAAATAATTTTTTAACCATGAAATAAGTTTTAAAAGAGGTATTTTATCAAATATTTGATAAAATAGATAGTAGCGTGTCATAATTTTATTGATAAATTATCTTTTATATTGTCATAATATTCGTAGAAGATATCGGAATATCTGAAGTATTTGGCTAGACATTTTTCAGAAGACATACAGCCAGTAAAAATGTTAAGAGTTCCAATAAACGTACATTAGAATTTCGCAATATCTGTCTGAATCGAGCAATAATATCGTTTTAGTAGTAAACAAAAATAAAAATAATCTAAAGAAATTTGTTTAAAAAGATATTTATCAAACGATATGTTACAATTTTATTGGAAATGTCTGTATAAAGTTGTGAAATAAAAGTGTTTTGTAAACATTTGGGTAACATTCGATAAACAATTAGAGAATAATTGGAAACAGCATTTTTTAGTATATATTTTCTAAACGATAAACTTAAGTTTCTTCTACCTTGTTTGGATTAATTTGTCTCAAGTGGATTTTTTGCTAAAAGTATGTATAAAGTGGAAGTAAAAGTTGAGTAAAAGTGATTGAATCAGTTGAGTCATTGAGTAAAAGGTATTTACAAATATAATACATTTATAAACAAACAGGAATTGAACAGAGTATGCCAGTAAATAAAGAAAACGTTTTGCTATTAGTTGCATTATAATCGGCAGAAACCTCTGAAATTTCGCAAAATAAAATCAGTCAAAATACACTGAAGAACACTTAAATTCATAAAGTATTCCCGTGATTTTATATTTCGTATGTACCGGGTGATTCAAAAAAGTGAAAAAATTGATATGACAAATCAGGCATACAACAAGGATAAAAAATCACATAGGAACATAGGACCGAAAACCACTTATTGAGTCGCAAATACAGGGCGTTTCATCCTAACTCAATTTGGGTTGACGGTAATAATTTTCAGAAAACTGAAGTATATTATAATAAAACATTTAACAGACATTCTCATCTTTGTTTTAAATGTGATAACACCAAACAAAAGTGTTAGAAATTTGCATTATCCACACCAGCAATATGCACTTGGCACTTCGCATTTTGGACTCTGATAATCAGTTTATACGGTATCATCAATTGCTTGAGCAATATGTTTTTTTCAGAACTTTTCGTAACGTTATCACATTTCACACAAAATAAGATACATATCGTTGCATTTTCATAACAATATTTATATTTTCCTTAAAATTATTACTTTTAAACCAGGTGTAGCTAGAATGAAACACCCTGTATTTATGACTCAATAAATAGTTTGCGACCCCGTGTTCCTATCTGATTTTTTATCCTTGTTGTATGCTTGATTTGTCATATAATTTTGTCCACGTCATTTTGAGTCACCCTGTATATATATATTGATGATATTTTTGTCTTATTGAACTTCCGTTCATCTGAGCTATCTGATTTTCTGCAAAATGTCCATAGATTCAGCAACAGTATTAATTTCACCCTTGAAGTCAAAGAAAACGCTTCACTTCCATTTTTAGACGTTCAGATTAATTGATGTAATTCGAGATTAAAATTTTCAGTGTATAGAAAACCAATAAGAGAAAATACTGTTATCCCGTTTACAGCAAACGTGCCTTTCGAATTTAAAATTTCACATTCAAGTCATTTATTAAAAGAGCATTTATGATTCGTTCGGATGACCAGTTAAATGAAAAAAATAGAATTTATACATAAAATAGTTTTTAACCATGATTTTCCAGCAAAATATTTAGATAAAATAGTCCAGAAGTGCAGCGCTTTTCCTTCTTCAGGCCAACGACAGGATAAGAATCAGCTTGGGATTTTACAGGAAATTTTATTACATCCCTTATATATTCGAAAAGATAAAAAAGATCTCACAGAAATATAATATAAAACTTGTCGCAATTCCATTATCTCATTGACATCGTTACTGACAAGATCAACAAAATTTCAATAGATCAAAAATCTGGCATATTTTAAATACCCATCACATTATCAAATAATGTTAAAAGGGCCTATTTGGGAATGACAATATGTAAAGAGCATCGCAGGATATTAAACAAAATAAACAGAATACAGCTCTTTCTCGTTTCTACTTGGCTAAGAAGGGTTGCCATATTAACTTTAAAGAAGCTAAAATCACAGTTCCGTGCAAAAACCCATACGAAAACAAAATTAGAGGATCTATCGAAATCATTGCATGAGAAAATTAACCTTATAACGATAATTTATCCTATAATATACCAAAAGTATGGCATAACATCATAAAATCTTGAATTTGTATGTTTGCAATGTTTTAACTTTTCCTCACGTGTTCATGGTATTACAAATAACCTTTAAACATATTTTGATTTATGATTATTACCATCTGATTTGTAAGTTATAGATTAAAACAATTCCGAATCATTTTGAATACATTGAAATTTGTTTTAATATTTATTAGCTTTAAAAAATAGAAGCAAAATAAGTAAAAATCGGAACTTTGAAAGGTGTTATTGGGCACTGATAGAAATAGTATTAAAAAACATGTTCTTTGTAAAATAAATAAACATACTTAATTTATTTATTTGTTCCATTGCGTAAATTTTGAGAACTTTTTTATACAGACATGTACGGTATTTCTTTATTTTACAAAAGATGTTGTGATTTTCTTTTGTTAATCATTTTTACATCGTTTCAGTGCTGCATGAAATCATGCCACCTTTTAAATAACAACACATCTAATGCTGTTGCATCTTCTTGTACTTCAATATATCAAAGTGCCGCATCTAAGATCTTAGGATCTTCACTCAGTGTAATTGTGTACCACTTCTAGCATAATCTGCAATATGTTACCACATTTTTATTACAACGATGTTCTAAATTACTACCGCAACTTTCCACCAACAAATTTTCACCATAAACTTCCGGATTTTCGAGAATTCCTATGGAACCCCGGTTATCCGAAAAATGTTTTTGTCCAATGCTTTTCGAATAAACAGTTTTATTGCACACTACTGGCCATTAAAAATACTACACCATGAAGATGACATGCTACAGACGTAAAATTTAAATGACAGGAAGAAAATGCTATGTTATGCAAATGTTTAGCTTTTCAGCGCATTGTGACAAAGCATGTCCCGGTACCTCGCGTACAATGTGTTTAAATGAGGAAATTGTTCAGCCGGTTTCTCACACAGAAATTGCATTTGAGCATTGTTGACTGGTGAAAATTTGTTGTGATGCCTCGTGTAAGAAGGCGAAATGCGTACCATTATGTTTCTGACTTTCATAAAGGTCGAATTGTAGCTTACCGGGATTGCGGTTAATCGTATCGCAGTATTGCTTCTCGCATCGGTCGAGTTCTAATAAATGTTCGCAGAATACAGAATCAATGGAGTCAAGACTGTAATACGGAACACTGTACGGGATCATAAAGGCCCCCTATCAATAGCAGCCGAGAAGTCAAGCATATTATCAATATGTCCGTAATGGATCGTGCAACCACGTCACGATCCCCGAGTCAAGGAATGGGGTCATTTGCAAAACAAAAAGTATCTGCACAAACAGTTCGATGACATTTGAAGAAGCATAGACTCTCAGCTCCGAGACGAAGGCTGCGATTTCCCTTGACGCTGCGTCATAGACAGGAACGCCTTCAATGATGTGATCAACGACAAACCTGGGTGCACGAATGGCGAGGAGTCATTTTTTCAGATGAATCCAGGTTCCATTTACAACATCATGATAGTCGCATCCGTTTTGAATGCATCGTGGGGTACATACATTGGCAGCGTGCATTCGTTATCGACATAGTGGCCCATCACCAGGCGTGATGGCATGGGTGCCATTGCATACACGTCTCGGTCATCCTGTGTTCGCATTGAAGTCACTTTGAACAATGCACGTTACATTTCTGATATTTTACGACCCGTGGCTCTACACTTTATTTGAGACCTGCTAAACCCTACGTTTCAGCAGGATAATGCCCGACCACAAGTTTCCGGTATTGTTCGGACCTTCCTTGATACGAAAAACGTTCGGCTGTTGCCCTGGCCATTACGTTCTACAGATCTCTCACTAATAGAAAACGCCTGGTCAATGGTTGCCGAGCGACTGGCTCGTAACCACACGCTAGTCACTACGGTTGATGAACTGTGGCAACGTGTTGAAGCTGCATGAACTTCTTTACTTGTACATGCCGTAGAATCTATGCTTGTCTTACCCAGGCGTGTAAGTGCTGTTATTACTGCCCGATTTGGTTGTTCTGTGTACTGATTTCTCAGGATCTATGCATGCAGATTTCTTGAAAATTTAATCACTTTTTATTTCTATCATAATATGTTTGTCCAATAAATATCATTTTGATACCTGCATTTCTTCCTGGTGTAGCAATTTTAATGGCCAGTAGTATATTTTACTTTTTTAAACAAAATATTTGCACCTCATAAATTTTCTAACATATACCAAATTTTGTATACAGAACAAGATTTTTTTAAAATGTGTATTTTTCAACAAAAATAGCTCTGAAAGTCATTTATACAAACTTAGAAACTATATTTTGCTTTATAATATGCCAATAGAAGTGCCAAACCTTATAATAAAATTTTACTTCAATACCTCAATACTTTTTTTAATATTTTTTCTCGTAAGTTGGCAATAAAAAATTCAATTTTCCAGAAAACGCAAATCAAGAATTTGATATAGCATAAAAGATTATCTATAAAGTTTACAATTTTAATGCCCATTATATTTGTAAGGGTTTATACGTTTGCGTACATATTATGCAATATATATTTGTGTATTAAAAGGCACTGTTTACCTTTCTGTGACTCTTTAAATAGTCCCGTAAGGTTTTAGAAAAGTTCACTTTCAGTTTATATTTTCGGCTGTAACTTTGCTTTTAATTATTGCTTAATCAAAAGTAAGGGCTAAAAATTAATGCTAAATGCAAAATTAATGCTAAAAGTTTTAATTTTAATTTAAAATAATAAAAAGAAAAGCTTTTTTTCCAAAAACAGCGAAAGGGGTGGGCACATTTCTTAAGAGCCCACAATAGCCACAGAAAAAGTACGCAAAAAGACCCGGATGATTATGTAAAGTCTATGGGAGCGTTCTTTTCTAATATCTCGCTCAAATTTTAATGTTTTTACATGATTTTTTTGCATAGGCTAGCTTAGGACGATCTACAACCGGGCTAGTTTTTACTTTTTCGATTTTGCTCATATATTTTTTATATTATGATAGTTTCAATTTCAGAACCGGTTTAAACCGGTTTTGAAAGTTAAAATATTTTTTTTTTTAAATCTGAAACCAAAATCGAAAAAGTAAAAACTAGCCCGGTTGTGGATCGCCCTCAGCTATCTTGTGCAAAAAAATCATGCAAAAATATTAAAATTGGAACGAGATATTCGAAAAGAACGCTCCCATAGACTTTACATGGTCATCCGGGTCTTTTTGAGTAATTTTTCTGTGACTATTGTGGGCTCTTAAGAACGGCTCAAAGCTTGGCTGTACTGATATATGTTCAAATGCAGAAAAGTTGTATATATCATGCATTTTTAATGTTTCATAACTCGGTCAATTTTAGTGCTATATGAAGAGAACTTTTTTGTCTTACTTGTCAGTGTAAAAGAGAATCTTTAGTAAATATAATTTATACGATCGGGGAACCGTATAAAAATTAAAATTTCGTAATTTTATAAGGTATGTTTTATTGATCCAAATCGCTTTTAAATTATTTTCTTGCTTAAAATATTTTTAATTGGAACTACAAGTGACAAAATTTAGATTTCGAGTAAATTGAGTTCAAAGTTAAACTTCAACTGTAATTGAATGAATTGAGATAGGAAAGTTTTGCTTATTTCTTAGTGATTTTTAAACTCAATAACTGCTTGAAAAAAAGTGGGGTAAAATTTGTTTTAAATAACTAAGCAATGTCTAACATCAGTCGGCACTTGTACCCTTTGGCTTCCAAGCAGTAATGAAAACTGCTTGGAAGCCAAAGGGTACAAGTGCCAAATGAATAGAAGAAATGAAAAGTTATGAAATAAAAATGATAAATTTATGAAAAAATTAAGAGCCATGTTGTTATAAATAAATGAAAGAACAATATTTTTAAAATAAAAGTTCTATAAAGGAAAAAAGTCCTTCCGGCAATGCCGGGAGGTAGAGGTAGCTTTCATATACTTATATATTTATTTATTCATTTTAAGGTAAGTTACATTGTTCAAAAATACTAAGCCCAAATTAGTGGAAATAATCCTATAAAATTAGTGATTTTATAAGATTGAAATTAGTTTTTGTCAAGACTGAATATTAATAGGCATTTTTAGAAATTAGCCATCTTTTATTCAGCCTGGTTTTATTTTAAGCGATTTAAAGAGTCACCAAATTCCACGATATCATAAAGTGTATACCATTTTAAAGCAACATTGTGGATCGTTCAGATCAGACCGTTTCAAAATGTCAGCCATAAGCAAAATTCAAAGTGCTATAACTCAGTCATTTTTTAAGATATAGACAAAATAAAAAGTGTTCTGGAATCGTTGTTTTAAGTTCTAACACGTAAAAGAAAAATATTTTTCAAATTTTGATTTTTTCGCATTTAATTTTAAATTTTTTAATTTAAAAAAAAATTAAAATGGCCACCATTTTGAAACAAAATGGCGGATGATGCTGGCCAATGAACTCGGTCGAGACATTTGTATGTACTATGTACATACCAAGTTTCATTGAAATCGGTTCATAAATACGCGTGTTATCACGTGACAAAAATCAGATCGTTTCAAAATGTCAGCCATAAGAAAAATTCAAAGTGCTATAACTCAGTCATTTTTTAAGATATAGACAAAATAAAAAGTGTTCTGGAATCGTTGTTTTAAGTTCTAACACGTAAAGGAAAAATATTTTTCAATTTTTACATTTTTCGCATTTAATTTTAAATTTTTTAATTTTTAAAAAATTTTAAATGGCCACCATTTTGAAACAAAATGGTGGATGATGCTGGCCAACGAACTCGGTCGAGACATTTTTATGTACTATGTACATATCAAGTTTCATTGAAATCGGTTCATAAATACGCGTGTTATCACGTGACAAAAATCAGATCGTTTCAAAATGTCAGCCATAAGCAAAATTCAAAGTGCTATAACTCAGTCATTTTTTAAGATATAGACAAAATAAAAAGTGTTCTGGAATCGTTGTTTTAAGTTCTAACACGTAAAGGAAAAATATTTTTCAATTTGTACATTTTTCGCATTTAATTTTAAATTTTTAAATTTTTAAAAAATTTTAAATGGCCACCATTTTGAAACAAAATGGTGGATGATGCTGGCTAACGAACACGGTCGAGACATATGTATGTACTATGTACATCCCAAGTTTTATTGAAATCGGTTCATAAATACGCGTGTTATCACGTGACAAAAATCAGATCGTTTCAAAATGTCAGACATAAGAAAAATTCAAAGCGCTATAACTCAATCATTTTGTAAGATATAGACAAAAGAAAAAGTGTTCTGGAATCGTTGTTTTAAGTTCTAACACGTGAAAGAAAAATATTTTTCAAATTTTGATTTTTTCGCATTTAATTTTAAATTTTTAAATTTTTAAAAAAATTTAAATGGCCACCATTTTGAAAGAAAATGGCGGATGATGCTGGCCAACGAACTCGGTCGAGACATTTGTATGTACTATGTACATACCAAGTTTCATTGAAATCGGTTCATAAATACGCGTGTTATCACGTGACAAAAATCAGATCGTTTCAAAATGTCAGCCATAAGAAAAATTCAAAGTGCAATAACTCAATCATTTTTTAAGATATAGACAAAATAAAAAGTGTTCTGGAATCTTTGTTTTAAGTTCTAACACTCAAAAGGAAAATATTTTTCAACTTTTAATTTTTTCGCATTTAATTTTAAAATTTAAATTTTTTAAAAAATTTAAAATGGCCGCCATTTTGAAACAAAAAGTCGGATGATGCTGACCAACGAACTCGGTCGAGACATTTGTATGTACTATGTACATACCAAGTTTCATTCAAATCGGTTAATAAATACGTTAGTTATCGCATGACAAATATCAGATATATATATATATACATATATATTGTTATATATATATATATATATATAACATGTCAACATGTCAACATTTGAACGGAGGGTGGTTTTGGGGTCTGGGAGTCATGATCGGTGAAAATATACCAAAATTTTCCGAAAGTGCTTTCCTCCGGACGGCTGCAATAGGTAGCTTTTTACTTTTTTTAATGAAAGCTACCTAATTATGAAATAAAAAATTAATTTACGGAGAATTTATAAACAATGTTGATATAAATGAACAATAGAAAAAAAACTTTTGTTCAAGTATAAGTTTTAAAATTTTATTATAAGTTTTGAAACATTGGAATTTTATAATTTTTAACACTTTCCAACAAAGTTGAAAAGTGAATATGATTTTGGTTTATCTGTCCGTCCGTCCGCTTCTTAACTCTCGTAAATATATTCGGATTGCCCTGAAAATTTAGGGAATTGTTACCGTTTACTTCAATACGAACCTATTGCAAAGGAAGTTTCTAACACGATTGGTTTATTTACAGGGATAATCAAAAGTTTACCTCTTCATTACAGGTTAAGAAAAAAACGTTTCAAATGAATTTTAGAGAAGTTACACCTTGTCACATATTAAAATTTATATGCATTTACAAATTGCATTAAAATAAACATTCTGTAAAATATGAGGTGCAAAGAATAGTTATTATTTATTTACAGGGCCACACAAAAGGTTTCCATTACTTAATTGTAAAGAGGAAATTGTTTGCGACATATTTTAATAATATTAAATTTTTCATGTATAATAAAATTGATATGCGCCACTGAGGCTTAATATAAGTTCGCGCATAATGCGAAATACATAGTATTTACAGGGACACAAAAAAATTTCAAATAGTATATTTTATTCGAAGTAGTGTATAATATCGATGATGATTGATGGATGGACAAAATGCCTTGTTAATTATGATTTGTGCTTTTAAGTTTCACTAAATTTATATATGTTACAGGCCAAACCCGATTTTAGGCCAAACTAGATTGGCCTAGGCCAAACCGGTCTATCCTAACGCCCATCGGATAAACTAGTTTTTCCTAGGCCAAACCGGTCTATCCTAACGCCCATCGGATAAACTAGTTTTTCCTAGGCCAAACCGGTTTATCCTAACCCCCATCGGATAAACTAGTTTTTCCTAGGCCAAACTAGTCTATCCTAAGGCCCATCGGACAAACTACATTTTCCTTGGCCAAACTAGTTTGGCCTAACTCTTATAGGATAAACTAGTTTAGAATGTTGTTTATTGGTCTGAACTAGTTTATTCTAGGCCAATTCAATTTGGCGTGATTTTATTGAATTCAGTGACCGCCTCAACGCCAACATTCTTGTTTGTCCTAGGCTGATCTAGTTTACCCTAGGCCAATGTAATTATACGTGTTTTTATGTCACGGACGTCAAAGCCAGAGGAATAATGGGCTCACAGGTTCTGTATGTATGTATGTACGCATGTATGTACGCATGTATATACGTATGTACGTACGTATGTGCGTAACGCGATAACTCTTGATAGAAATAATGTAATTTGACATGTTTTTAACTCATAAGGCTAGCAAAGCCTGAGAACTAATGTGCCCGCAGGTTCTGTATCTATCTATGTACGTAAGTACGTAACGCAATTATTCTTGATAGAAATAATCGATTTGCATCAAACTTTCAATATAGGTTTATTCTTATAAGGAGCTTTTTTGATTACTTTTGGAGGTCATTGGAGAAGAATAAGTGTGTGTGTGGGGGGGGTGAACGAGAGGCTGATTTGCCCCTTCCCTTAATTCAAATAAATGGGTATCCATGCATTATCAGCATATTTTATTCAAATTTTAGATATAGGAGCATTCTCTTGAGGGGCCTCTATGATAACTCGTGAGTGTTCATTGTTTAAATATAAAGGGAGGGAGGGGAATAGGAGTAACGCCCCATAATTTATGTAAATGCTTTTTTCACGCAGAATTTACTGATTTGCTTCAAATTTTAGAAATAAATTCATTCTGGTAAAGCGCTTCCCTAATTAGTTTTGGGGATTAATTGAATAAAAACAACGAGAATAAGGGGGGGGGATCCCTAATTTTAGCAATTATGTTTTTCATGCAAAATTAACCGATTTGCTGAAAATCTTGGATTTGTTCATTCTAATGAAGCGCTTCACTGACTAATTTTGATGGTTCTTCGGTTAAATGCAAGCAGGAAACTTACAATTTATTTCTTTTCTTAAATTAGATAAATTGGTTATAATACAGAATTATCAAATTTGCTTAAAATTTTGGACATGAATTCATTTGATCAGGCGCTTCTTTAATTAATTTGAGTTTTCCTTTTGTGTAAGTATAATGGAGTAGTGGACGTTTTATCGTCTTCCTTAAATTAAATAAATAGGTTTTTATGTAAATTTATCCGATTTGCCGAAAATTTTGTATATCGTTTTTTAAAGCGAATCCCTGAATTGTTTTGAGGGTTTAATGATTAAGTATAAAGGGAGGAATGGGAGATTACCCTCCTTAAATCAGATGAATTGTTTTTTGAGCAAAATTATCTGATTTGCTTCAAATTTTGGATAATTGTTTAATTTTATAAAGCGTATCTGTGATTAGTTTTGGGGGTTCAATGGTTAAGTATAATTGGGGGAAATAGGAAAAAGTAATCCAACTTATTTTATTTTTTGAAGGTGTTATTCTTAAAAAAATAAGGCTGTAATACACAATTAGTGTAAGCCATCACTTTCATTGGGCAATATTCTTTTTAATATTGATCTCGACTACTGCTCCATAGCGAACCTTGTGCAAAATGGTTTTGTTATCTCCCTTATAAAATGAATTTTATTCGAAGGGTTGTAGAATACTGTCAGAGGTTTGCACTGGCCGGAATTTCCAGGCCAGAGCACCGGCTGACCGGGCCGCCAGGCCTCTAAATTATGTTGTGTTACCTACATTGCCCATTCTTTTACAGTTGTGGATTTTTATTGTTTAAGCCTAAAATTTAGACTTAAACAATAAACATGCACAACTAATCACGGAGGCGCTTTGTCACAATGATCCTATAGCTAAAATTTCAAATGAAAAGTGATAATTCTGCATGATAAATCCATTTCTCTAAATTAAAGGTGGGGGATTAGCTTCCCATTCGTCCCCCTTTTATTCCTATCCAATGAATTCCCCAAATTAATCAGAAAAGTACCTTATCAGAATGAACCTACATCCAAAATTTGAACCAAATAGGATATCTCTATCAAGAGTTATCGCGTTACGTACATTCGTACGCACATACGTACATACATGCGTACATACATGCGTACATACATACATACAGAACCTGTGAGCCCATTATTTCTCTGGCTTTGACGCCCGTGAGCTAAAAACACGTAAAACTACATTGGCCTAGGATAAACTAGATCAGCCAAGACAAACAAGAATGTTGGCGTTGAGGCAGTCATTGAATTCAATAAAATCACGCCAAATTGAATGGACCTAGGATAAACTAGTTCAGACCAATAAACAGCAATCTAAACTAGTTTATTCTAAAAGAGTTAGGTCAAACTAGTTTGGCCTAGGAAAATCTAGTTTGTCCTATGGGCCTTAGAATAGACTAGTTTGGCCTAGGAAAGACTAGTTTATCCGATGGGCGTTAGGATAAACCGGTTTGGTCTAGGAAAAACTACTTCATCCGATGGGCATTAAGATAAACCGGTTTGGTCTAGGAAAAACTAGTTTATCCGATGGGCGTTAGGATAGACCGGTTTGGCCTAGGCCAATCTAGTTTGGCCTAAAATCGGGTTTGGCCTGTAACATATATATTATATGGTACGTATAAATGCTCTAGTTCATATACAGGGCAATACAAAAGATCTCGTAAAGGTTACTGAATATGAGCGTAATTTACTTAAAGATTGCTTTTAAATAAGCTATGTATTTTTATGCTCAACTGCATTCAGTTTATTAAAAAATGTTTTTTAAAATATAGATAAAATAGTATTCAGGATCACGAAAAAATTTTATACATGTTCATACATAGATGATAATATCTGGAAATGTCATTTCAGTAGTCTTAAAAGTATTTTAGTTTGAACTAAATTTTAGCTAAATACTGGCGTATAATAAAGGTTCAAGGTAAAGTAGAGGAGGATTATATACAAAATTATACAAATATGTTTCCATCTGTTAGTATAAACTGCTGAAAGAGAAATTTCAAACTGTTACGCATTTTCTTGCTAAACTTAATTTCCCTATTATACAGTATATATCAACAGACAGATAAAACATATGGCTGTTCGAAAGTATTAGAATACATATTTGGCTATGGATAGTAATACTTTATAACCCTAAATAGCGAAGATTTTTAAATATTTCAGGGAGTGTTGGAAAGTATTTCATAATCTATGGTTAACAAAGGATTTTTCTTACTTGTTAACAGCTAAAATGTATTTATTTAATGTATAAAAAAGCAAATGGCCTTGTATGTCGTCAGTCGCGCTTCTGCTATCTAGACGTAAACGTATACAACTGCACTTATACTCCTTGGCCTCCACGCGTTTCATATATTTGGGAAAGAGATTAAGTAACTGACCCCTAAAACGCAGTACATAATTAAAAAATCACTCATCACTCTTTACCTACATATAAATAGACTTATTTTCAGATAGCCCGTGCACTTAACTCGTTTTTTTTCAATTTTGTCACCCCTTGGCTTCTGGGCTCCTCATATCTTATTCAGATGCTCTGTTTTTTTTATTATTGCATAAATAAATACCAGCTGTATGTTTCTCGTGCAATTTTGTTGTCGCTGTAATGACGTTTGACTTTCCATGAATGTTATTTTTAAATCACCCGACGCACTTAGCATTCATTTATGCAATATACCATTCACCTTGTATTTATATTTCAATATTACAGCGGTATATCAGTCCATAATTTGTTTTAAAATAATATTTTAACAACTAGCATAGTACGCAAACATTTTTCAGTATATTTACAGTAATTCTTTGTAATATACCTTGACACACTGTTAAAAATATCATTAGAGAAATCTTGAAAATATAATTAAATTGAATTTCCTAACATTTCATCTGTTTATTCTAGTATCCACAATGTAAATTTATAAATTAATCAGTTCTGATGTAAGTTCTCTAATCTTTAGCATAATATTGACAGTTTTATTCAAATTAATTAAATCTGAGCAACTTGTCTTCTATTTTAATAGATTTTTCAACGTATTATTGTTTATATAAGAATCTGAATTAGCGCTTTGGCATTCAATTGTTAATAAGGAAATATTAGTTCCTGAAAGCTGTAAAGCCTTCGTTAAAATAAGCTTATTTATCTTAGGAAATGAAAGTTTTTTAAATTATATATTTTTTATTTGCGTTTGGAAAAGAAGATGAAAGTAATAAGCTTTGGTTTAAACTTTTACTTATTTAACTTTACTAAAGTTAGTAAATGTAGTGGGTGTTTAAAAGTGAATATAAGGATATTAGTTCTTGGGAGTATTTATTATATAATACTTAAAATTATAATTAATATATAAAATGAAAGATAAACTCAAACAGTTTTACCTGCAAGTTTGCAAATGTTCAATGTGAATAACTTTCGTTACGTGGCACACACAAAATCCACAGCTCAATTCTTCCCAAACGTGGATTAGTGTTTTTGGACACATTGTTGCAACAGCTAATATGTTCAGCTGGTAGTGGAGGCACACATAGGTAGAAATCACATGACATCAGATCGGTTGAGTGTCTCAAAAGAACTTGTTTGTTAATAAACGTTAGGGAGGATCTGAGCTATCGACTTCATATGTGCCGTGTGATGAAAGGAGCTCAAGTTGAACACATGTCAGCTTTAAGTAAAACTGCTTGAGTTTCCTTCCATTCTATGCATTACACATCGTATTTGATTACCAAAACAATAACACCTATTTCTTTCGCTACAGTCTTTCTTAACCCTTTTCGGCACGGGCAAATTTTCTAGTAAAATGAGAAATTATCGACTGACACCGGAATTCACAAACGAATTTTTTAGATATTATGAATTCCTTGATTTAGGTATTTACTGTAAAAGCAAAATTTAACTAAAATATTATTGGTGCCATTCGCAAGTTTGGAATTAAAATTATGTATCCCAGACCGGGCACAGTGTGCCGGAAAGGGTTAACGCCATCAGAAATATGTTGTTTATTTTTGGGAAGCTGCCAAAAGATTAATACAACTATTTCAAACAGTTTAAGCTTTAGAACATCGAATAGGATATATATTCTAATGAAATTTGTTTACAAAGAGTGATTCAGATTCATAAAAATAATTAAATAATGTTTCAGACATGATTTCATTAAATCTAACGCAACAGTGAATATTCATTTGCTACATTATTTTGATAGAGGGCGCTTTAGACTTTAAAGTAATGAAAAACTATTTTTTGCCGTGATTTTTTGCATCTCATTAAATGGTTTCGTAAGCTTAGACTTAAATTTAAATTTTGAGCTCAAAATCTGAATAGTTGGGAGTCGTTAAGTAGCACAAAATGAACTGTATTCAGAGAGTTCAATTTTCAAATGATTATAAAAAATAGAAAAATTGGTCGATTCGTTTGCGGTTTAAAATAAAACTATTCTTTAAGTCAGCATCTTCTTGAAAATAAATTTTAAAGATAAATTTTAAAAAAATCCGTCAGAGGGCGCCTTAAACTTCAGAGTAACCAACAACTAATTTTAACCGTTATTTTTTGTATCTAATTAAATGTTTTCCAAAACTTTTTAATTGTTTTCGAAATCTTACATTTAAACTTAAGTTTTGAACTCAAATTCTCAATCGTTGGGAGGGGTTAAGAAGCGTAAACTGAAGTGTGTTCAGGAGTTGAAATTTAACCCCCCCCCCCTCGAACACAGTTCACTTCTGCGCTACTTAAACATTCGCAACGATTCAGAATTTGATCTCAAAATTTAAATCTAAGCATTTGAAAGCATTTAATGAGATTTAAAAAATAACGGTTAAAAATAGTTGTACGCTATTCCAATGTCTAAGGCGCCCTCTATCGGCATTTTGTGAAATTTATCTTTAAAATTTATTTTCAAGAAAACACTTATTTAAAGAGTAGTTTTAGCAAAAACCGCAAACGAATCGACTAATTTTTCCGATTTTTATAATCGTTTGAAATTTAAACCCTCTGAACACAGTTCAGTTTGTGCTACTTAACCACTCCCAACTATTCAGATTTTGAGCTCAAAATTTTAGTTTAAGTCTAAGTTTACGAAAACATTTATTCAAATGCAAAAAATAGTTGTTCATTACTCCAAAGTCTAAAGCGCCATCTATCGGCATTTTTTGAAATTTATCTTTATAATTCATTTTCAATAAAATACCGACATAAAGAATAGTTTTAGTGGAAACCGCATATCAATCGACCAATTTTTCCGTTTTTTATAATTATTTGAATTTTAAATCCTCTGAACACAATTAAGTTTGTGATACTTAGCCACTCCCAACTATTCAGATTTTGAGCTCAAAATTTAAGTTTAAGTAAAAGCTTACGAAATCATTTAATAAGATGGAAAAAATCACGGCAAGAAAATAGTTGTTCGTTAATCCAAAGTCTAAAGCGCCCTCTATCGGCATTTTTCGAAATTTATCTTTATAATTCATTTTCAATAAAATACCGACATAAAGGATAATTTTAGTGGAAACTGCAAATTAATCGACCAATTTTTCCGTTTTTATGTGTATTTGAAATTTTGGACCCCAAATTTTAATGGCGGCTATTTTCTTTGGAAAACGTTTGGGACCCTTGGTTTCCTATTTACTATTACTCGTCTTGATGTGTTCTATCACCCCCTTGCGTATATACCATGAGTTTAGGGACACCATGTATGTATATATGTACATATATGTGTGTGTGTGTCAACATTTGAACCGAGGGTGGTTTTGGTGTCTGGGCGTCATGATCGGTGAAAATATACCAAAATATTATGGAAGTGCTTTTCTCCGGAAGGCCACAATAGGTAGCTTGTTACTTTTTTGTAGTGAAAGCTATCTAAAAGTGCTATAACTCAGCCATTTTTCAAGATATAGATGAAACAGAAAATGCTTTGGAATCTTTGTATCCAGGTCAAATGCATAGGAGAAACATCTTTTTCAGTTTCTCACTTTTTTGTACCTAATTTTAAATTTTAAATTAAAAAAAATTGAATGGCCGCCTTTTTAAAACAAGATGGCGGTTGAAACTGGCTAATCAACTCGGTCCAGTCTTCATTATGTACTATGTACACACCAAGTTACACCCAAACCGATTTAGCAATACGCGTGTTATCACGTGGCAAACATGAGATCGTTTCAAAATGTCAGCCATAAGAAAAATTCAAAGTGTTTTAACTCAATCATTTTTTAAGATATAGACAAATTAAAAAGTGTTCTGGAATCGGTGTTTTGAGATATATCACATAAAATTAAATTATTTTTCAACTTTTAATTTTTTCGCATTTAATTTAAAATTTAAAATTTAAATTTTTTTAAATGGCCGCCATTTTGAAACGAGATGATGCTGGCCAACGATCTCGGCAGAGGTATTTGTATGTACTATGTATATACCAAGTTTCATTCAAATCGGTTCATAAATACGTTAGTTATAGCATGACAAAATTCATATATATATATATATATATATATACATGTCAATATTTGAACGGAGGGTGGTTTCGGGGTCTGGGGGTCATGATCGGTGAAAATATACCAAAATGTTCTGGAAGTGCTTTCCTCCGGCGGCTGCAATAGGTAGCTTTTTGTAATGAAAAAATTTGTTGCCTAAAATAACAACAAAAAATCTTTATTAAATACTAACAAAAAATATTTCTATGGATTGGATAATATATTGTCACTGTTTAAAAACAGTTACACTTGTATGATTTCATCTCACATGAACGCTATATATCGAGTTACTAACATAGAGTAACTTTTTGAGATTTTTTTTTTTTACTCTACATTATATTTGCTGTTCTTGATATCCCTTGTTATATACAGCGAGTTTGGTAACGCTTCACAATGATAGTCATTTCCTTTCAAGTTTAACAGATTCCAGTATCACACAATATCATCCCAGCACGTAAAATATTTGAAATTCTCAGAGCAAAAAGCCTATTTCTTGACAGTATCGCACATGTGTGGGGTGATACGACAACACAATTTGTCTAGCATTAGGAGAGGTCTTCCTAAAAGTGCTATTACACGAAAAAATAGCAAGCGACAAAAATCACCTGCGTTTTTTCGTTTTCTAAGCATTTCATTGGCTGCTCAAGAAGAGGCTTTTCCATCATTCGGATTTCCAAGCATTTGATTGGCTCTTATTGGTTACTCGCTTCGTTCCAGGCGTCAAAGACGCTCCGACA